>OY293411.1:36421270-37621270 GCA_958502065.1 Chrysolina americana
ATTTAGAAAGACTCCATATCGTGATAATAGTTATCTGTCTGGACGAATTCCCGTATGTTTAAGTATTAGATAATGGTAGGTAATGAAATTTTGCACGGAACATTTAAGAATCCTTTTTTGACATTTGGACACTTCGAGGAATGAAGTTACTTGACCTTCACATCAGCATATAATCTGGCAAATCGATCAAAAGTATACCCCTTTAGGGTAGGATATTAAATAAAGCCGCTTGAGTTAGTTGCACCTTACCTGTAGCGTTTACATAAATTCAAAGTTATCATTTTCAATAAAAGGTATATAATATCGAGTGAACTGGTTAACTTGCGTGCCACATCAGATTGGTTTCAGCCACGCATTTACGATGGAATCTATCAGGTGGAAGGATACCACTAGTGAAGGTGCGAGGTACGGGTCAGCCTTCAGGGCAGTGACACCTGAATGAAAGATGAGTTCTCCAGTCTGACAATAAGGATGCTAACACCAAGATGAGTTTCCCCCCAGACGGCTAGTGCTCTGGGATGATGATAAGTACACCGATACAAAAGACCCTGAAATTAAATCATTGACTGTCTGATACCTTCTCGTATAGACCTCATACCTTTGTCTAGGATGGCCTGGTGCTAACTGTGGAAAATATCCTGTTAGAAGGCTCCTTTGCAGATGTTATTTTCATATCATAGTCGTAGTCAAAGGGTCAATAACGGCAGGCTTGATTTACACGCTTTTCCAAAATTATGCCTACAAAATAAACCGAATTGCCAAAGGCTCAAAGGATAAAGTTAGGGGGTTCTGCTTACCCGAAGAATATGTGGTTAGAAAGTGAGTTTATAATCCCCTATTGGGTATGTTTTCCAAAAATTAATCAACTTTCCATCAAGTCACCAACGTGAATAAGTACGGAAAACATTAATTCAGTTGAAAGAATAATCCCATTAACTGGATGATTGCAGAAATCAATTATCAATATTCAACTGAAAATATCCATCACTTCCACATATGACACAGACACAGAAGAGACTTCATTTCTTCTTCTTTATTAAGACCGATATCAAGAACCTTAGCGGAGTTGCCAAGTAACTTCATTCCTCGAAGTGTCCAAATGTCACTAAAGGATTCTGAAATGTTCCGTGCAAAATTTCATTACCTAACATTATCTAATACTTAAACATACGGGAATTCGTCCAGACAGATAACTATTATCACGATATGGAGTCTTTCTAAATTCATGTCACCGACGGCCTTTGAAGGTCATTTCCACATCACAGAGAAGTCGTATCTACCTGAAAAAGTGATCTATGCCCCAGCGACAGTCACTGAACTGAACAGCTGTTCTCTGACAATAGACAGCGCTAAAGATACAAAATGACTGTAATATATCCAAAGTAAACAAACTACGGAAGAAATAATGTTTCAATGACAATTTTATTTTATTAAGGTAGGCAAATTCAAACATCAGTCTAATAAATATAAATCGAATTCAATTTTATAACTAAAACTCTGAGTAGCTGATAGTGGAAAAATAATAATGTTACAATATCTAGCGTTCGAATTCCCTCCTCCCCCCACCACCCCGGCCGTAGCACTCAGCCCGCAGCTAACCGCATAATTCTCAAAGACAAAGACAGAAAAAAAACCGATGAGTTAGAGTGAGATACCAATCATGTCTTGATGGAAAACACTCACCGATTTCTTAGAATGTGACGTCACAGCCTCTTAGCGTAAACAACCTTCCTTTGATGTGCCGCCGCGTATCGCCAGCGAGCCGGTCCAGTGGCGGCGTATCAGCAGTGCCAGCGTCAACAACTATAAAATCAACGAAAAAATTAAAAATAAATAAAAATAGAAATATCTCGGCCCCCGGCGCTCCAGCGCACCCCATCTTCTCTGGGGACGTTCTTCGCCCACGCCCCCAGCCCTAAAAAGAGAAGTGCCTCGAGATGCGCCACAAAAATAGTATTTTTCAAAAACTGACCAAGTCAAGATCTGAGTTTATCTCAACTACGTCTGAACTGAACAGAGTCTCTAGTGTCTTTCAACTTTAAAGTAAAAATCATTTCCTAGTCATCGGTTTGCTTGTGCTGACATTTGCAAGGCAGCAAAGTACTTCTTATTTTTTTAACAATTTGTTGAATAATTTCAAAGTGAATGAGCAATCTGGATTTCCTATGTACTGGGTTATCATCACCTGAATATTCGTATGTACTAACCTTAGAATTGAAAAATAAATCAATTAAACACGAGTCGGTATCAAAATGCAAACTCTTATTCTTCAACAATTAGTTGAATTTCAACGTGAATGAGCAATCTGGATTTCCCATAACAAACAACAACAATACTCTCAGCATTTTTCATTCTGAGCAATTCTTTCATAAATTCACTTACCATGTATATATTTATTTATATATTAAAAAACTGAGTGATTCCAATGTAAGGAAGGAAATATATTTCAGTTGTATGAGGGAAAAGTGTGTTGCCACTTTCAGGGGTATATCGACAAATCAGCCCAAGTTCGTAATCAAAAATATCAATTAACATATCATCAAGTAATATGTATTTCTATTGATCATAAAACAACAAAAACGGTAAAATGAAAATATACTGTTCATCTATCATTAAAAAAATGCGATTATTGACCATGATTAAATAATAATTTTTGACATTTCTGACTATTAATCTGAGTCATTAAGTTTCTGTATTATACAGCTAATACTTTCACCATGAAATAATTGGGACGACTCCCCATGGGGAATCTCAAGAACATATTTATTTATTTCTTGCATTTTTTTTCGGTTGGTTCTGGTTTATTTTCTTCTACTTTTTGCACCGGTTTGAGAGAAATGCCATTTAATGCAGAACTTCACAGGAAAGCAAACTATGAAGATTGTGAAACCGATGCAAATAATTGAAAAGAGTAAATGGTGATCTACTGGAGTTCCCGAACTAGCTCGCACAGTTGGTAGAGTAGGGATCAGCGCTAGATTTTGTCTAGTGCCAAACAACACGTTGCCAAGAATAACAGAGAGTATAGAGTTCCAGAGCAGAAATTCAGGTAATTTAGAAGAAGAATAAAAGCCAGATGTGCGTATCAATTAGATTGGGCAGCCATAAAATTATTCAATCATATTAATGTTCAACGATAAGAAATCCATGACATAAAAATTATTATTATTGTTCTTAAATTTTTAATCAATATTTTTGATCAGTTGATATTTCCGGAAACATGTTCTCTTATGCTATTCACGTATATTTTCTTACAGAATATTTGTTATATGACTCATTGTCAACTATTATTTTTCGTGCAACTGAATTTCTCACATTCATCAACTTTTATCATAATTCTCATTTCGCCTATTTTCTTGGAAACACATCGAGAAAATATATTTATAATCAATCAATCAATTATGCTCTTGGAAACACATCAAGAGTCAAATAACACAGGTAGACGTTCAATCCTATTTAAAGGATATTCTTCCACGCCCCCCCTTCAAATTCATATACAGAACTTTGTCAGGCAATTATTCAATTCTCTTAAAATCCCCTTAAGACAAAGGTAACCTTATAACCCAATTCATATACTCAAATCATATCTCATTATATATCACCATATTCTATAACATATCATAGATCATATAAAAGTCAATCTCAGTACTACAGTTGCACCAAATAAGTCAATAACGTCATGAGCAAAATCCTAATTGTTTGCAAAGCAGAAACATATTTTCCACTAGAAAATATAAAAAAAAATAATGTTGTGGTGACAACAAAATAGATGTTCATTAATCAGGCTTCTTTTTTATTTTCATTTGCACAAAGCAATCAAATTGAAGGAACAAAAAGTTTAAAAACTTTGCTATAAAATTTTCACTGGCAGATTTGAAAGAATTCAGAATGACCGCCTACATACTGAATATTTTTTTCTATGACTGCTTGATTTGTACAGGAACTAGTGAATATGTTTCAACAACATTTCGAAATCCCAAGTAAATGCAAAGTTCATTCCCATAATACAGTAGACAGTCTGCAAAAATCTAAATATTTCATCAAATCTTAGATTATAAAATGGACTCAAGTTATTGAAATGCCTTGAAGAAAAAGGCCACAATTTTATGCTTCACTGTATTCTCATCATTCAGTCTATAAGTAAAAGTACGAGGAAAAAACAAGTAACCAGTAGATTCAAGTAGTATTCGGAATATTATTATGATTTCTGAATCCATAATTTGGCGGAGCCACTTGGTATTTTGCGTTGAAAGTTTTATGTGAAAAGTTATTATTTCCAAAGCAAATTGCTAAAAATTTGTATTTGGGCATGTTCACAATCGTTTAAACTGTTAGAAGATCAGGGAGATTGCTCATATGCATGAGCTCAAGGTTCTTTTCAACTCTCAAAAAAAAGTGGTAAAAAACACTTAACTTTATGAACTCATTACAAAAAATCTTATAAATATTCCTTTTGCACATTCCACATTTCAAAATTATTATAAAAAAAATCCAATGTTACGTTTTACAAAATAGAAATTCATTTTCTGAAGTTTACTTGGAATGTTTGGCTTCCAAAACCATTCTACCCATCAGATATTTTTACAAATTATTACCATTTTTTGTTTTGAATACTAGGTATTATGCAAAATAGATGCCTAATCAAATTATGCAATTTCAAGATGGAGAATGAACAATTTCTAGACAGTAAATAAGCTATCTGAGATTTATTGAATGATATAAGCGCCATTTTTCGTATCTGAAGAACTCTTCTTTCAACTAGTCATTTCGTTTCACCAAATATTATTGCATCAAAGTAGATTTCACAGCTATGAAAAATAACTGTTCATGTAGAAGGTAATGCACAACAAAAAAGAGTTAGGGTAGTTTGGGTTTCATTAAGATATATCACGGTGAAGTCATATGTGACAAATAGGAGATTAACAAATAAGTACTGAGAAAATGAAAATATTTTTCAAATTCTGAATATCTCAGATAAGACAAAAAAAATACTTGGCAAAACAGAAACAGGCTGTGTAACCAACAAAAATAATAGTTTCCCAAACTGTTTTCACTTGTTTAGTAGCTTTTATTTTATTTCAGTACCCAATGAAATTGTCAGGAGAATATAACGGGGAATTTTCAGAATTACAGCTGTAGTAAACCGTTTTCACTTGTTTACTGCTACGGTTCTTTTAAAAAACATTCTAATAAATTTTGGGGAAAGACGCAAAGGCACCATTAGAAATAACTTCTTTCATACTGTTTTCACTTGTATGACTTTGATTATTTCGTTTTGGAAAGCCTTAAATTTGGGAAGGAATAATTCGACAATGAGGCACCATTAGAGTAATAGCTACTACAAACTGTTTTCACTTGTTTGGCTGCTGATTTTACTTTTTTGGAAAACCTCTTATAAACTTAAATAGAAAAGCGAAGGCACCATTACAAATAATTTATTTCATACTGTTTTCACTTGACTGACTTGATTATTTCTCTATGGAAAACCTTAAATTTGGGGGAGGACACTTTAACAATCAGGCTCCATTAGAAATTATTCATTTCATACTGTTTTCACTTGTCTGATTTGATTATTTCTCTTTGGAACCTCTTTATGGGATTGATTCACTCAGTATGCCACTGCCTGAGAGTTAAAGATATAAACTTATTTTAATCACTTAAAATATATATATATATATATATTGAACATCACCCAAATGTATTCAATCATTAAAAAATGTGCGCAAACTCACGAAAATTACGAGAAATATAGTAGATAACCAAAAATAAATACATTAAAATCAAAATATCGTTCGTACCACTCAATTTTTGTCACTTGTGTTTATGAAAAATTGTTGGTTCCCCATGCCCAAAAATAACTAATTCGTACTTGAAGGGTGATCTTGAGAGAGAGAGAGGGAGACAAATTACCAACCATAATTTAAAACACGCAAAACTTTGAAAATTACAGGTCCATTATGAAGAATGCAACCCATAGAACCGAAGACCGGCACCTCCACCATATGTCGCGCGTACCCTAGTGCCTAAGTGAATTTCTAAGCACTGGGACACCCTGTGACTAGTTTCGCTTGGATACGAGAAGTTTAAATGAGATCACCCTGCATTACGAAATAAAATAATTCATAAAAAATTTAAAATGAAAAGTGGAACGAGCATAATTAACAGACAAAAACAATATTAAAAAGTAACAAAAATAATTTAGACAAAAATCGAGTGTTACGGTTATACCCAGAATAGTTTTACTTACAATAAAAATATCCCTAAGGAGAGAAGTGCCTCGAGATGCGCCATAAAAATAGTATTTTTCAAAAACTGACCAAGTCAAGATCTGAGTTTATCTCAACTACGTCTGAACTGAATGGAGTCTCCAGTGTCTTTCAACTTCATAGTAAAAAACATTCCCTAGTCATCGGTTTGTTTGTGCTGACATTTGCATTCGGATCATGACCGACAGGAATCGCACGTTAAAAGGTAAGACCTCGTTAATCCTTAGCTCGCTCAAGTTTCGACTTCTGAGGGCTGTCGGTCGTAGGGGGATGACAGGTGGTTAACGGAAAAAACAATTTTTTTCAACATCATAGAAACATTACACCGGATTGCCATTCACCGATGTACGAGTTGAGACTTTGAAGAAGTGGTGATATTAGAATAGACACGAGTCGGTATCAAAATGCAAACTCTTATTTATCAACAATTTGTTGAGTTTCAAAGTGAATGAGCAATCTGGATTTCCTATTTACTGGGTGATCATCACCTGAATGTTCGTATGTAACAACCTTAAGAATGAAAAATAAATTAATGAATGGAAAATTATTTTATGAAAAAGTAGTTTCGTACTTGATTCTGACTTGGTTATTGGGCTACGTGACAATACTAAAATAAATATTGTTTTCATGATGAGTAAGTTTTTTTAGTAGTGAACTCAATGATACTATTCGCATTATCAATGTAATAATCACGAAAAAACACTACAAAAGAAGAGTGAACTGTATCGAAATCAATGGTACAAATGGTTTATTTACAAATCTATCTGCCTTGTTGAAATTCCAAATTTCACCACCAGGGGTCGTATCGCTTCGCATGAATCACCTGTAGAACTGTTTCTGCTATCCTTTCATGTCATGTATTCGAGAAATGCTTTCTAAAAGTGGAAATCAAAATCAAAAATTGAAATAAGAAACCCTGGATAACTCCAGGCATAAACAATTCGTCTACAAACTTAAGATCACTTCATTCTATTAGAAAATTTGTAACTGATGCATTTTTCATTTCGTATTTCATTAAATCTAAAATGATTTACAGAAAAATCATAAAGTTTGCCAAACAAAGACAAGCTATATTAGGTTGAAAATGAAACAAAAGAAAACTGAGCTATAATAGGTGAATAAATTAAGTGGTAATAGTAATTCATTATCTTCTGATGTGGATATAGATCCTAACGCGTTGAACAACTTCTTCTGTACAATAGCTCAAAAAATAACATCAGAATTACAGCCGACAGTCGATCCAACTGAATTTATGAAAGATATAAATGTGTATTTCTGAAATCTTCCACTTGTTTGATACTGACATATACGAACTGAACCAAACTGTTAATGAAATAAAGAACAAAACGTCATCTGGGTATGACGAAATATCATTAAAAATCTTGGAGAATCTCTCAGAATACGCTTTAAATGTTCTTGGGGAGGCCATCAACAAAACATTTCATTATGGCGGATTTATTTTATGTCTGAGACTGGCAATTGTCATTTCTCTTCATAAAGGTGGTAAATTGAGTGATTCGTCGAATTTCCGGCCTATATCATTACTTTCATCAATCTCAAAAATAATCGAAAAGCTAGTTAAAAAGAGAAAACTGATTTTTTTAACCCATAATATGGATTCCAGAGCTGTAAGAACACAATTTAATTTTCTCTTTTCTGGAAGATATCTATGATGGTTCAAATAATAACGAAGCTGTTGGTGCAGTATTTTGCGATTTTTTTCAAGCGATTGACTGCGTGAACCATCGAACACTGTTGTTCAAACTTCAGTGCTATGGCTTCAGAGGAATATTGTATAGCTGGATTCGAAGTTACCTAATAGGCAGAAATAAGATAGTGAAACTCCAAGAAAATCAATCGCACATTGAGTATAATAGAGTTGGTGTACCACGAGGCTCTATTCTGGGTCAAATTCGTTTTTTGCTTTATATGAATGATATGGTAACCGTTGACATTGAAGGAAAGTTTACGCTTTTTGCAGATGATTCCACCATCCTATGGCATGGAACTAATGCTGATAATCTGAGGGAAAACATAACTCTCGATCATTGTAGAGTTGAACAGCGGTGTGATTCAAATTCGTTATATTTCAATACAAATGAAATAAACAAATTGGTCCGATACATATGTGAAGCAAAATTACAAGATTACTTTAAAACACTCTATATCGGTCAAACATATTTAACTGTGCCCTGTCAATTCCTTTCAGAAACCGTTTATCTCATGCACAAAATGTTTTCCAATTCAGCAGTAGATAATGATAGACGAGACCATACAGAGGAAGTCAAAATCTAACCGTGCCAATTCCAAAACTAGCAATTCCTTTGTTATTGGAATAGTTCAGAAAATTAGTTAAAGGGGTATTTCTGCTAAAAGTTTATAATACCTATGACATTAAAGAAATATTACAATGATGAATTTTAACGTTTTTTAATTATTATTTTATTTATTTGGGTGCAAGTATCTACGTGTATTGTTAACTTATCTGTAATATATTATTTATTTATGTAGGTACGTAATAACTTTTATAATGGTTATCCATTATTTTTCATATTTTTAGATAGGTATTATGATTGTATACATTTAACTTTTTCTTTTTTCAATAAGAACTATTTCATGGACAATGACGTATATTTGATTGATTGATACGACAGTTAAGTAAATTATATTTGTTATACCTATACTTCCTAAAATTTTCTACAGGAACTATTATGCTCTCTATATATCAGCTCATATATTATGTTTCGATTTAAATGAGGAAACACTTACCGGTTTCATAATTGTTTTCATCTCTTCAGCTAAGGGTTCACCCAATCAAATCAAAAAATCCTTTCAGCTTCTGTTGGGAATTATTAAGAAAAACACTGGAGTAGGTATATATTCAGCGTCATCTCTAGGTTCCAAAGAGCACTCGATTATTGATTGGGCAACCCAATCTTTCGCATGAAACCCATGCAATAGGTATTTTTGTCCAACTGAAAACCACCACTATACCCCCTACAACCGTTGAAACATCTGTTAGATACTTGAAAATAATAAAAAAAACTACTTTGCAATAATCTCTAAATATCATAGCTGAAATTATGTTTCTATTTGATATAATTCGGTTAATTTAGAAATGGCACTATAATTCAGTGTTCATGTTATAGGAATTCCCAACAGAAGTTGAAAGGATTCTTGCATTTACATAAAACGAACAAAGTTCGGGTTCGGGAGTGTATAGAGTTCAATTCTCTAGGAAAAAAATATTTCGTAAAACCGAAAAATGCCTGCCTCGCCACACAATTCCACAATTGTTGTTTTCTGTCAGATATTTTATAATTATATATCTACTTTGTGGAATTGTGAAATATTTGTTTCCTATTCTTGCATTCACTTAGGTAAATTAGCCTTCGCTAATGATTATAGTATTTCCTCAAGTAGCGTCCATTCATGAAACAAAGACAGAGGTGCAGAAAAAATATTCGAAATATAATAATACCAATAATCACCCTCTATATCAACCTGCCTACAAATAAGTAATTTTCTCTATCGACAATATAAAAATGCACAACTGATATAAATAAATTCCACTATAATAAATAATAAAATAGCTTAGCAATACGCGGAAACAAATTATTGTTGCATGAAACTCAAGTTTCTCAAAAGTGCCTAATTAAAAATGAACTAAAAAACCTGACTTTTCCCGATTTTGGTAGACTCACCGTCTCCTAGGGTGGTCCCTCAACCCATAGTATGGTAAAGCTAGCGTGTTAGCTCATAACTCCTCCCATGGCAGAATCGACCAATCACTATCACGGTTGAACCGAAGAAAAGAATTCTCAATGGCAAAGGCGGTACCGAATCATTACCTCACCTAGGAGGAACCCACACACGATCATCAAAGTTAGTTAGCTCTGGTCAGTTTACAGCGAGTAATTCGGTGAGAACGACCAGATAATTTTTTGACCATAACAGTTAATCAGTGCCTTCTATTCCGTTTGTGGTTTGAAACTTGTGCCGCGAGTGAATTTTGAAAAGCAATACGTGCGCATTGTTCCTACGTATCAGTTTTAGTTATCTACACAGACGCTCTTTTGTTTATGGTAAATGGCAGTATCTGCGCTGAATATGTCCCCATATTTCACTGGATATCCATTTCAAGGTTTGTACTTACCATAGCCATCAATGACACAAATTGAGTATCAAATGAGGAAAAAATAGAGATAGCTTAAGTAATTTTTTGGTTGCATCAGACAATGATCATCGACCCAACAATAAATCACATACAACGCATCGATTTCAGCTAAATGTTTCATGAAATTATATAATTCAGTAAGTGAAACATAAGTAGACGAATGAGTGAAATGACTTTATAAATTTTTCAAAGAGAGAATTCCATTTTCAACACAATCATGTTCTCAAATAAGACCACACTAAAAGATCAGCTCTATCAAAGTTTTTTCTGTCTTTGTGGTAGCCTCGTTTGATTAGCAAATCAAAGCAAAAATTAATCATCCTCTAGCCATCTTGTTCTCTCATTGACTTCCCTTTGAAGTTGTTGAAGTTCTAGGTTTCATATAGTCTTGAAATCTGAAGCGTCGCTTGAATATCATGACCATGTTAACAACTTCTCGCAAGAATTATGTTCGATTAAATTACTGTTTTACCAAACCTACCCATTTTTCCAATAGATGCATGTAGCCGATACTTTTTGAACCAAACATTTGAGAAAGTCAACTTTAAAGTTTTTTCAAAAACCTTAATCTACTTGTATACATTTTCTAAACTCATTTACGTACCAGTAAATGTTCTAATTCATTTACGCAGATTCATACACTTTTGAAAGATATACCTATACTAATAATGTTTCTAAGAGAACATCGAGGAGTCCCAGGGAAAGTAGAAAAACCCTAGTTCATTTGGTGTGGAATATAGATTTATCTATTTTGTTTCATTACGTTTTTAGATTCTATATGTAAATAAGCTACTGAATTTAAATCATACCTAACTTGGAAATAATGGAATTATACATTTGTTAATCCAGTATAAACATTTATCTAGTTTTTCATTCATTTATACAGATCTTGTACAATATTATCGTCAAATAGCATTCCCAATACGTTTGGTTGATAGTCATATAGCCAGTCGACAAAATACAACAAATATTACGCGATCAAGATTCGAGTATTCAACTGCGAAGTGCTTGCTTCGAGCACAATTTTGAAATTTGTATTTTTTGTTCATTTGTAAAAGTGAGCATTTCGTAATTCGCAAGATCGTTTTTTATTTTCTATCATTGATTGATACACCGACTAGTAAAAATTTTGAATACTTGCATCTCCATCGCGTATATATTCATTATATTTCGTACTCGTCTACTGGCTACACGAACTATCAACCAAACGTATTGGGAATGTTATATGCCGATTACATTTTACTAGATATATCCAAAGATTTGTGTTAGGAATCGCACTTTAAAAGGTAAGACCTCGTTAATCCTTAGCTCGACTGCTGAGGGCTGTCGTTTGTAGGGGAATGACACCTGGTTAACGGAAAAAACAATTTTAACAATAACAATTTTTAACAATTTCCAATATTCAAAATGTTTCAGCTACAGTCCACAGATTTTCACTCCCGTTCAAGAACGTCCATATTGTTTCACTATACGATTTCGATCATTTGTGTATGTAATCATCGAATACGTATGAAATATATGTCATTAGGTGAATACTGCGAAAATATATAATATTATCAAATAATCTCTGTAAATTCTGACGGACGTCTGAAACGCGTAATAAAATTTGTACCAGGCCAAAGTTCTTTCGCCAAATTCTTAACTTCTCGAAGATGAACGAAATCACCATTTCCTAACGGGCTCTTGGTGTTTCCAAGCAATTTGATCCCTTTGATTACTGACAGAATTAGTACTGCTAATATTGAGAACACGATACCCCCCCGACTGTACGCACAGGCCACATACACTAAATCTGTACAGCATTCAATTTGTGCAAAGTTTAATCAAAGCAAGTTTTTTATTTCTTCACATGATGGTTGAAGTCAGAATTATTCGACATGTATTCAATAGTATCTGCAGGTATTGGACCACCATCAGCAGAAAATTAGATATTTTTTTAATCATATATAGGTTCTTTGAACTGAATTTCTCTACAAATAACATCTCGAACACCTAAGCTCTAGATCAGAGACAATGTGTATCCCTCGTGAACGTCTGATTGAAACTGAATTGGTCCAGGTGGATATATATGAAGGGTTATTAAAGATAGACATATGATTTCTGACCATCAACTTCCAATGAACGAGAATATGCCCCAAGAAAAAAAACGATTTTTTTTTCATTTATTAAAGATCCATGGTGAAATACCGAACCTACGAAAAAAAATCAGGTTCATTCATTTGAATCTTTTTCAAATCATTCATAATAAATATAAAGTACCCTTCTAAGGGAATACATATGATTTATAAAAAATACACTAATACACAGTCATGTTATGAATTGGAAATACCTGATCTTACGGCGAGTCAAACCTTGAACTTATGAGGTTACAGATAACATGTTCACAGTTTGATCTCCTAGACCTGCAGGCAGACCAGTAAGATTGAGTCAACCAGAAGGAGGCCCTGCGGTGATGATTCCATTCTACAGAGAAAAAGGGTCACCATCTGATGTTGAAGTTGGTGCTCTGGTACTTGAACCCAATGCGTAGCAAGTGAAATAAATTGCTCTCTCCTAGCCTTAGCCTTATACCAGACTTATGATGTGATAGCTTGTGTTATACCTTGAAAGTTTGAGGAGGTTGTCCAGAACTGACTGTACGAACCTATGCACCAAACCTTCCTAGTAGTCCTTATAATTGCATCCTTCAGATAGTTTTTGCAATATCACTAACAATTTTTCTGGATGGCGTTGTGTCTTCAAAATATCAATTCCTAAGTTTTTTTTAATCGTTTCAGGCCTTCACCAGTAGAAGTTAATTCATTATCATAGCAAATTTTCTACCCCACTTAATATTCTCATCAGGCAGTATATTATATAAAGCGGAATATCTATTTTATTCACGGTGGATCTCATGAACAGCAATATATGAACACAACCCCATTTATGAAGTTTCACCTATTTATTCATAATCCCTAATCAACTTTGTTGTGGGTCGTAGCTTCATATGTGAGGAAATATTAGTTAAATAGTTGATTATTATACATTTGGAAGGGACAGAACAATTATAATGTTGTCCGACCTATCCTGGCACTGATGAGAGGCAAAACCTCGAAACATGCATGTCTGCAGATGGTCATTCCCAGCCAAGTGGACGATGATCTTCTGTTTGATAAAACAACAACCACTACTTGCAATTGCGTCGATTGGAAGAACATTGTTTAGTGAACAAAGGTTGAATAGGTAGGCTAAGAAAATATGAGCTATAAATATAAGAAAATTTACCCAAACGCCAAAACTACGTCAATTTCACTCGATGCGCCTTTTGTCAACAAAGTTAGCACAGGGGCTAACATCGTCTAGTATTTATACAAGAAAATCCAATGAAGATTGGCACAACCCAGGTACGAACAAGTTGTCTTAACAGACATACATTCAAAATTACATTTTGGATTATATTTCTACTCCTAGACATGAGGAACTGACGATTTGAAACTGAAATGAGATCAAGTGGTATTGATTGGATATTAACCTGCAAGTATTCTTCTTTAACAAATTTAACCTAATTGATTTAAAAACCGCAATAACGCTTCTAGTTATCTCCCAAATACTAACCTACCTGATTACTATTTCAGGTATTTGTTTAAAGTAAAATGTTTTGTGATAGAGTCACGTAGAAACTTTTTATTTCTGGTACGATTTTAAAATTATTTAATAGTAGTTATTAAAGATTCGACCTAGTGCAATTGCATCCAATTATGAATGTACCTGTTGTTTTCGATTTAAATTGCATATAGCAATTCAAATCGGTCATGAATGAAAACTGAAATACCTTATACATGCTATGACTAGAAGATCTTTTGAAATCACTTGTAGTCGGGACAATGTGATTTTCTAATTTATTTTATTTGTTGTAAATAGCATTAGTGTTTCAATACAATTTTGAAATGTGTGGCAAAAAATTGCAAATGCCCTCACCATGCATTCACGTTTACCAATTATCAAATATCCAATCAAATCAGTTCCATTACAAATTTATTTCAACAGGATATAAGTAGGTCTCATTAGGACATGATACAACAAGCATCGGAAATACGTATTTATACTTATTTACCAAACTTTGTATATTTTTGCAATTGCATAAAGCAATTTCATTAATAAATGATATCATGATATGAACCCTTTTTCTTGGCTTACTTTTCGTGAATAGTGGACGAAAACCCTCAGCTCAGATAGACCTTGAACATGTTCTCATAATACTGCCAATAAAACCATTATGAGTTGACGGGAAAAGCAAAATCTATTTCAACCGTAAATAAATACTGCTTCTCAAGAACGTACAGACAATTTCTGTTATAACTAGCGAAAGTGAACCCCTTAGCAACCTGGGATGTGAAGCGATATACTGGGATTGATATATCTCGACTTATACTGTGTACGTCAAACTTTGGGTAAATTTGTATATATTGTAAGTTACTATTCAAACGAGAAGAAAAATCCTGAACTATTCAGAGAACATTGTGAAGGAAATGGTGCAGGCGGTTTGCCTCGGAATACATTCTGCTTTGCTTTGCTGTTCGTTGAAAAAACGAGCTCTGGAAAAAGATGTTTGCTTACGTTTCTCTTCCGTTCTTTTCTGGTTTCACGGGTTCATATTGTAGCGTTGAAAGATTTTGAATAGTTTATGTTCTCGTCCGCGTGCATGGCATCACACGCTGAAAGGTAAGGTCTTCATTTTCCCTAGCTCACACAAGTCTTTCGAAGACTTCTGAGGTTTGCTTTTAAGGGTGTAGCCGACTGACTAATGGAACGACTTTCAGAATGAAATCATCCGCAAAGCTGTGCACTGAGCATGGTGTAGCTCGTAAAAAATAATTGATATGAAAAAGAAACTGTATTGTTGCTAGAATGAATCCCTGTGAAAAACCAGCACTCTCCATCAACCACCACTACCAAATATGCAATGGGGGGCATGTGATACTCAAGCTAGCAGGTCACCAGTTGATCTCACATGACGGAAATAATTTTGTGGATTATTCAAAATTCCTGGATGTTCATATTTTTTATAAACTTGATGCTGATGGCATTTCCCAGGAACTGTGCGATAGATCTGTAGATGCTAAATGTTTTTTTTTGTCTTTTTTTTTTTTGGACTGGTTGTATTACGGCAATTTTTCAGTCTGAAAGAAAATTGCGGCATAGGAGAAGGTTGAATAACTTGCTGAGAACTGGTGATTGATCGTGAGCACAATCTGCCAAATTATGTCAGATCCAATAGCTTTGTAGTTCTGATAGATCGGTGGCTAAAGGGTATCTCAGGCATATGCCTGTCAACTGAAGTGCTATTCTGGGGTTGTTTTCCCATTTCGTCGCAAGGATTAAATTAATAAATACCAAAATTCAAAATAAGCTCACAATTGAAGCAAATTCAAAACTTCCACTTTGGAAAATTGCATTCCTACCTTTGTGGAAAAATTTGTTTTACTTTGTTACGTTGTTACAGATATCAATCCCTTCTTCAATATCCAATTTTAGGGATGAGAGTTGCAAAGATGCAAAATGATTTGGCCGACCAAAGACATGTGACGGCAAAAAACTACTTTTACTTTAGTGTAGAAATGCACTTGAAATGGTACATCAACTCTCAGAAGACAGATGCGACCAAAGCTTGATATTTTGTGAAAATATGGCTCCTATTAGATTTGACTGAGAGCCAGATCATGCCTAAAAGAATTAGATTCAGTGACGCCAGAACTTTCTGTCTCAATGGATATTTGAACACTCAAAATGTGATGTACTGAAGTTACAAAAATCCCCACCTCTTTGGCAGTATTCTGGAAAACCTCGTAGTTAGGCCAATATCTTCGATGAATTTGAACTGCTCTGTGTTTGGAACCTTTGGTGTACTGATAAATCTGGAGATAAATACCGCAATAACATTCTTAGGTTGCAGTAAGATGGTATTTCGACGAAGTCAAAGGGAATGGCCAGCTCGGTCATCTGATCTCACCTTTTCAGATTTCATGTGTAGTCTGGTACCTAGTACATTTCCACGATTGCGAGTTTTTAATATATATTAACGCTAATATTTGGACATGTACCAGTAATAAATTACACAGAAAATGAAGAAAACATAAAAATTTACCATATTGGTAAGGAAGGACACTTTGGAAATGAACGAACTGGATAAAAATCCATTCGAAACATTGGATTATCAGAGTCTTGGTTCTTCTACCTGAAATTGTGTTACTTATCTTGCACTATATATAATATTGGGAACTCATCGGAATTCCAGTACCAGTTACTTGAAAATGGTGTACAAGTCGAAACAAGTCGTAACAAAAAAACAAGAAATAATTAGATCATTCTTTTGGAGGTAGGTATGTGGTTGGACATTTCTTACTGATCAAAATTAATTTTTTTCTTCAATGGTGAATCCATGCATGATGAAACTTAAATTAAAATAACTCATCATTTGACCTTTAGCTTTAGAAGATGAAACTCGAATTCCTTAAGATTATTTTCATGCACACGACTTAGGGATTTGAGTGTAATCTTGAAAATTCCTAAGTTGGCCAACTTTTATCACAATTCATCAAGCACATCACGTACTGCGCATAAGAAAAATAATTTATAAATTTAAGTGTTTGAAATGAATATAAAAAGTTTCCATTATGTTCTATGACTTGGTAACCTAGAAATAAACTTCCTTCGCTTCAGTATATTTTTATGCCAACTTTTGCATGAACACCTATGATATATTTTTGAGGCAATGGCAAATTACATTAACTCTTAAGTTGAGACTAAGGTGCATGAATTTAACATAAAATGTCTGGCTAAATATTCATAAAATAATATTTTGAACCCAGGATATTGATAGGAAGACACATGAAATTCCAATTTGAAATAAGTTGCAGAGAAAATAGAGAAACATGGTAAGAGGACTGTTTTGAATATTGCAACTATTCATATTAGAGAGCTTCACGTAAGGAATTTAATTCTGAATTTTTGCAGTTCGATGAAAGGATACTTAATTCACGTTGTAAAACGTTCAGTAAGTATCGAGGTTGACCGCAAAACACAAATTTGGTTGTCGAATCCCAAATATAAGAATATTTTTTTTAATAAAATATTCAGATATTCTTCGATTTGATATTGTTGAAGGCTATGTTTTGAGATAACACATACATAGGGACAGCTAGATAGTAAATTAGATTAGATTAGTTTTGGGGCTTCTGTGCCATAAGCATCCACACCGCGACCTTTGCAGATCTATTATGTTTGCCCTCGAAATCGTTTAGAGTTATTTGTCTAGCCCTGTCTTCATCACGAGACTCCATAGGCTAGTTTTTAGAACTCTCATATATTTGGGAGCTTCTGGTTTTTCTTCTCTCAGCATTAGAAACCTCAGCCTTGACAAGCCCTCGCAGTGGCATAGTATGTGTGCTGATGTTTCCTCTTCTTCCTGGCGAATCTGCATAGCATTTCTTCTGCCAGGCCGAGTATGCTCATATGTTTATTGGGCCTACTATGCCCTGTGAGGAGTCCAACTATTATTCTAGCAGTGCTCCTTCTCTGGCTTAGTAGATATTCTGTGAATGTTGGCAGCGGTTTTCTAATAAACTCTTTGGCCTGTCTCATTCCTGGTGAATCATTCCACCATTCTTGAGATTTCTGCTGAATCCACGATTTGTTGCTGGTTTTTAGTGAAGCTTTTGCTATACCGCAAAACGGTTCTGAGCCATTTAGGGCCTGACTTGCTCTTTCTCGAGCTAGTGAATCAGCCACTTCATTGCCTCTGTAACCTGTGTGTGCTGGTACCCAAGTTAGTGTCAGTCTGTTGTGACTGCCCAGCTCTTTTAGGGCTACTATGCAGTCCCAAACTAGTTTTGAGGTAATTTACATAGAGTTGACTGCTTTTATTGCCGCTTGACTGTCTGAGTAAATGACAATGGTTTTTCCTGAGAACTCTTGCCTTATTAACTCCTGCGTGCAAGATGTATTGCGACAATTTCCGCTTGGAATATCGTCGCATATTTGCCTAAGCTCGGTGAGATTCGTATCTTCGGCTTGGCTCCGTATATGCCGGTTCCTGAACCTTCATTGGTTTTTGAGCCATCAGTGTAGACGGCGATTTTTGCATTGATGGGAGGTCCCTTTTTCCACGCATCCCTGTCCGTTATGCTTATCTTGAAAGTTTTGTCAAAGCTATATCTCGGGAGTATACCATCTGGTGGCATTCTCATGAGACAGCTAGGTATAGTGTGGTGTCTTCATACCAACAAGACTTTTCCATAATTTTGATTATCATTTGTTAGAATTGCCAACACCTGTTCAAATCGAGTAAGCTGTGATGACTGGTTTTATCGTCGAAATCAGAATCACCATAAAGGATATTGTTATCAGTTAAACGAGAAACAAAAGAGCATATAAAATACAGATACTTTTTAATTTTACTTTGATATATTCATTTGTATACAAGTATCTATAAAAGAAATTCTAAAATATTTTTTTATATAAAATGGTGAATGAAAAGGCATACTTATTGAATCAGTCACTGAGGAAGCAAAGCTGGTTTTGAATTTGCGGAACAATTCAAGCAGCATCTCATTGGACGTTTAACAAGCAGCTGTGGATTCGGAAGGGAAGAAGGGAATGAAAGGTGATAGTTATGCCTTAGGTTCCCTATAAGCCCTTGTATTACCCACAGTGGTGAATATGCATTGAAATATAAAATGGCGATAATAAAACTTTGAATAAAATCAGTGCAGCAGATATATTTCAGGATTTGAATTGTGAAACTTCCACATTTCAACTGATGGTACTTACATGTCTTATTAATATTGAATTTCTGATTTAACTTTCTGAAATACCTTTGGCGATTTTCAATCAATGAAACGTTATTATTAACCTTATTATTATTGAGACATTTATTGTAGGTATTACATTTTATTTATATTTCATGTTGAGTATTGTGTAATTCCATATCCGATTCACTCCATGTTTTACTCATTATTTTACTTGAATTGAAGCTTTTCTGAAAATAATTATCACGACGCCATTTGCATCTGTCACTAACACTTTTGAAATCCACGGCCATCTATGTCGTTTAGTTCGATTACGGAATATTCATTCCATACCTTGTTTCAGAATGAAAATACTTGCAAAACACATAAGAAACGAGAATGTCACAATGAATATTCTAACTCAAGAGTAAGAATGTGTATATTCTATTACGTACTGAAAACTATCCAGGAGTTACTACATTCTTTAATGGTTGTGGAGAAAATAGATGATACAAAACTGTTATCAGCCTATATACCTATATTATAAATCTCTTGGGAAATCGATGTGTGGAAGAATACCTATGTTTACCTTGGTGAACTAAAAAAATTGATTTTACATTCTAGTTACCTTTGTGTCGAAAATATTTGTTAGTTTTCTGAATAATTTCAAAGAGTCAATTTGCATTCAGAGCAAATAACCCTAGTTTCTGACTTCAGAAATTACGGAAACTTTATGAAAGCAAACCGTCCTTTTGTGTTTACTGATCTCTTTAAAACTTTTGATACTCTCAGTCATCGCGCTATGGCAAATCATAATAATAGCCTTTACTCGCATAGGCTAAACCTTTGGTTGTATCATATAAGTGTTTTAGTGTTTATGATGGCAAATTGTAATTGATTTTATCTCTTTCATTAATTCTTGGAAGATATTGAAATGCGAGGTAACATACTTAAACTGTTCGTAAATTACTCATCAGTAAGAATAGATGGTGTATTGGACAGTTTGAAGGTAGTTAAGTACAGAGTACCTTAAGGTTCCGAGCTATAGAACCGTTTGAGTGCGATAACAGAAATATTATTAGATTTACAAATGATGAAACTCACCGAAAGGTAAAGTTGAACCGGCGCCTTTTGAATATCCTTTTTTGTTTTTAGAAAGAACGACTTTGAAAGGGTATGAGAAACATTGAAACCGTTTGGTCTCAGCAGAGTAGTGGCTATGCACATAAAACAGATATTGATCGATTACTTCCTACAAAGAACTTGATGGAATTGGATATTTTGATAAATAATTTTCCTTCAGTGTTATAACAGCACCTATCAGAACTTAATTGAACTCCTTTGAGCCCTATAAAATATCTAAATATATCACCGATTTCAAAACTCTTGAGGTTCTGATTCGAAATATCACCAACAACAAAAATGAATGTATTTTGAATTGATAATAAATGTCGAATAAAAAAAGTCTTGCTGCCTTGTACTATGTCCTTTTTATTTATTTTCATTGAATTCATGATATCGGCCCGCTTTAAGGAATTTTACCCAATAAAAGATATAAAAAGGATTGACGTCGCACGATATAATGATACTCGAACCGGCTTATGTCAAAAGTGGTGAGATGAATATCAACCAAGACATGATGTCGGTTACATTACAGCTTACACACCTTTAATGTATTTTAATGCCTATAATATATGTGAAAATTCATCTCCAATCTTCATTATTACCTTATCTCCATATCTCGAATCCCTTCATATATGATTTACATATTCATAATGCAGGTTTGTCAGAAGTTCTGAACATACATGTGTAGATATATTTTAACAAAACTAATGAAAAGAACTGCCACTTCAAATGATTTCCCAATTGAGGCATTCCACTAAATCTATATATTGTGGAAATATGTAAGCATTTTATTTTAAAAGGGTTTGGTTTGAACTGAGTTGTATTGACTAGAAAAAAGTGAAAATTGTAATGCAGCATATCAATGAAACGAATACATTATCGTTAATTATCATCACTTAACTTTAAATCCAGTTTTCAGGAATATGCATTGATCGGTTATTTTGCGATTTGTGATACTATACACTGAACAGCCTCTTACAGAGCAGCAGAACTTCACATTAATAAAATTCAGTGAAAATAGAAATCAATAATATCACAAACCAAAGGACGACATAATTAGTCAGGAAAACCATTCACTGTTTTTTTCTGGGGTACATGATTTCGTTTGTTATATATACCAAATCTTATTCCTGTAGAGAATGATATAACACTTTATTTCTTCCCTATTCTGCAAATATTTATTATCCTAACAAGTACGGAAGGCAGTACCTTTCCTGCCTGTGAATACAGTCGAGTGCGGGAAACTACCCTTCCATGTCAAATGTTAAATTTTATAAAAAATGACGAACATTTGGAATTTACAGATACTCTACCTATAGAAAATAATCAATTACACTCCATGTACCTAGATCCTGTAACATCGGAAGAAGTTTCAGAAATAATCTAAAGACTGAAAAATAAACTTTCCTGTGGTTCGGACCAACTATTTACCAAAACAATCAAAGAAATCAGAGCAAACATAGTAACAATACTAGCACACCTAATAAATGCCATTTTCACTTCCGGAAAGTTTCCAAGCAATCAATAATAACCCCCGTATACAAAAATGGAGATAAGAATAACCTTAAAAATTATAGACCAATCTCAGTCATATCGGTAATTGCTAAAATTCTAGAAAAATGCATATTCTCTAGATTAAATAAATACCTAACTAAAAATAATCTAATATCAAACCGCCAATTTGGCTTCAGAGAAAATTTTTCTACAGAGGATGCTCTATTTCATTTCACCAGAAAAATACATGAAAATCTAGAGGACAATAAAAAAGTTATAGGAATATTTATAGATTTGGCAAAGGCTTTCGATAGTATATATCATGAAATGCTTTTGCTTTTTGAATATTACGGAATCCGCGGGATTGTATTTGAGCTTTTTACAGACTATCTGACCGACCGCATACAAAAAGTCAAAATAAATGAACATTTTGTGAAATACTGGAAACAAAAAGTGGTATCCCTCAAGGGACAGTTCTTGGTCCCCAGCTATTCCTTCTGTATATTAATAACATGCTGAGTCTTGATATTTCGGGAGATATTATATCATACGCCGATGATACTGTGCTACTCTTCACAAATCACACCAGGGAAACAACAAAAAAACAAGCAGTGAAGGGACTTTACAAAATCAAATGCTGGCTAGACAATAATCTGCTTAGCTTAAACTTTCAAAAAAACAAATTCATGACCTCAAATAGTATACTGAATCTACCTGATTTCACCACATTAAAATATCACTCCAACTGCAAACTAAATCCATGTACATGTCAAAGAACTATAGAAAAAACTGAAAATATTAAATATCTTGGCCTAACAATACACTGGAGTGGGATAGCAACTCTGATTATTTAACAAAAAAACTGAGAAAACAGATATACACTTTTGTGAAATAAGAAAGTTTCTTCCAGTCCACATTCTCGTAATAGCATACAAATCGTTGGTCGAATTTATTTTGTCGTACGGTATTATCATATGGGGTGGTACTTACCAAAATCAACTGAAAACACTTATACTGACACAAAAATGGATCTTAAAAGTTCTACTATCAAAACCAAAAAGATTCTCAACAACACAGCTTTTCTCAGACAAAAGATTCATGAACCTACACGAACTCTATATTTTTAACGTCTACAAATTCATGTACAAAAATAAAATTGAGAAAAATTCAAATATCCACGAAAAAAAGACAACATAAAAACACCCCAAAAAAATGATCTTTATCCCAAAAATTCATTAGTACAACAGGCCAAAAATTTGTAATTATCTACCCCAAGACCTGAAAAGTATACGAAATACGAAAGTATTTTGCAACAAAACAAAAAATTTAATACTTGTTAACAGAGGAAATATCGAGTTAATATTATGAAAAAAAAATCTATACATACACTCCAAAAACCCCTGTTCTGGTCCTCTTAATCATCAACTAGATCAACTCAAAATATATATTGTATATGTAGTAGTTGCTACGTATAAAACTATTTTACTATTACTATTACTTAAAATGTTATTCTCTTTACATAATCTAAATCTGTCAATTAATTTATTTTATTTTACTCAAAACAAAACATATTTTTTGTGCTTACTGATATGAAACTGTCAATTTGGAATACGTATTTTTCATGAATAACGATTTAGGTGATTCACTTGATTTTAAAAAACCTCACTTGCTACTCAAATCTACCAATCAGACACACTACAACTTCTTCAGAGGTTAGGTGCAATGTATTTATACTAAATTATAGTATTTACGCTGAAATGTAACATTAGGTCAATGAAATTATCTGATCTATCTTATCATATATGGAATCTAGATTTTTTCTACGAGCGCATTAAAAATATTATGTAGCGCTGATGTACGCATTTTCGCGTGCGGAAAAAACTCATAACAACTGCAGCGTACGGAATCTCGAATGACCATTATTCACACAGTGAAATTTCAAGAAACCCAAGTCATCTTTACGACATCTGCTCATTACCCAAGACTCTTCCAGGAACCAATTTAAACCCAGAAACTGTAACAGAACCGAAGGACTACAACCAAACAAATCTTAGCTATCACCAGTTCTCAAAAATATTGCATTAGCTTCTTACCCACATAAAAACGGTACAATAACAACTCCCTAATATTATCTAACGCCGTGGTAAGAACGGCAACTCATAGATACTTATTGTGACAATGAATGCCAAATGTCGAGTAATCGACAGTGAATTGAGTAGCTACCAATATGTAAACATTTCTTTTGAGGAAGCCAATCACTCGTGTTGGTGAAACGTCGAGACTATCTCATAATGAACGTCGGCCTAAAAACTCTGAAAATCATCATGTAAGTAACGAAGGCCGAGAAAGCTTGTCATGATTCATTACACTTCTACATATTTCACGTTTTCACGATTGGCTATCAGAGGGCAGAACACAATCCAAAGCTTTGGCTAAGATACGTTTGATGTCACCTTCATCATATGGAACGATGACGGGGATTAACACCTTGAGAAATTTATATCAAGAATAAACAACTTGATTGAAGTTTACGATGGAAAAGGAAACCAATAGTACCTTGCCATTTGTCGTTGTGAAAGCTGAAAGAACAAACACATCTGTTTGCAGACCCACACAGGACAGTATCTTAACTACTGCCCCAATCACCCATATTCCATGAAAAGTGAAACATTGGTGAGAAGAGAGATGGATATTTTCATTAATCAGGAGTCACTGCAAGCGGAATTGAACTACATAAAACAGGACTTACGACGAATCGGATACTCAAAGAAAACTCCGAAAATGCGAAAACAACTCAAACCCAGTTATTGTCCTTTCATATATCAGAGGTAGGTATCATGAACTACTTTCAGTCCGGCAGTTCCTTACGAAACTTACTCACCGAGTCGAAACCAGAAAAAACAACAGAATCCAGCAAAAACTGTATTTAACTTCCTACGTGAATGTGGAGATTCCTACACCAGAGAGATCAAGGGACTTTAGAATGACCAAACACCAAAGTGGACTCAACGTATGGAGCACCATCGAATTCTTTGGTACAAGGCTAGTGTTCTCCATTGAAAGAAACAATGTTTCAAGTGAAAATTCATGACACCGCTCCTTCAGTCAGCAGGAAATTAGAAACTTATGGAGACCGCTCACACTTTGTTTTTGGGGAATGAAGGAGCGCGAAATTATACACGATAAATTACCTCACGTAATTACACCACAAAAACAGAACTATAGAACACCCAAACTAAGTATTGACAATTGAGAATACAAGTAATCAAAACGTTCATAAAAATAGTTCTCTTTCCATAAAAACAAGCAAACAATCCATAGTGTTTAGAACATAACCATGGTAATATTTCAGATTGATTCAAGGTTTGTTTGAATTGCGTTTTTTTCCCTTTGTAACTCAAATAGTTTGTCATTCTGGAACCTTTAATATAACCCTGTATATTTACAATTCCCTAATGCTGAAGTTTTTCGCGTTAATATTACCATTTCCTTGACGTCTTGCCTTGGCTATCAGTACCACACATTCGCAAAGCACATGTTAGTTAGGTCGTCGTTCGTAAAATCAGTAGGTTTTTATGTGCGTTGATCAGTTTTCATATTGAGTAAGAAAATAAAGATTGTCTAAGAAGCATTTTAGTCTACTTTGCAATGAATTTTCTGATCTGTCATATACCGGAAATATTTTTCTTGTAGGATTCTATTCGGTCATCTGGACCTCAATGTCACCTATTAAATGTCTTTCAATTGTGCAATAGAATGATTACCGCTCAGCGAATGGTACCGTTGCTTTTTTGTCTGCAAAGGTATACCTGTCAAGTGTTTTAGGTTGTCACAAATTATGCAAAGGAAGATTACTGAAATACTTCCTTCTGCCCAAACCTATAAAACGACAAGAAATTTTTTCGGCACGAATCCAAAATCTAAAACTAAGCCTCCTTTGACCTTTGAATTACAGCCATGAGTTACCCCGGCAAAGCTTCTTTGATGTAAATTGCCAATCATCAGAAGAATGGGTGACAAGAGCCGGTAGCGATAGTATTAGGTATATGGCTGTCCTATTGAGTTGGACATATACATACACGTAAAGGCTACAAAATCTTAACATTGTGGTCTGAGCCCTACTCCATCGTCATCGTCTATCGAATCCTCTGGGAATAATCACGGACACATAATATTTTTCACAACTCATTGAATTATGAGGGTCAAATTTCTCTATCTCTTTCTCTATCTATTTGGCTTGGCCAAACTCAGATTTTGAATATAACTTGAGCTCGGAGAGCTCAAAAACAAAATAAGTGAAATATTGAGCGCTTAGGTATGGAGTTAGCGGGAAGTTGCTGGGATGGCCTTCAGGGTCAACCGTTTTCCTAATTTTTTTTTGTTAGATTAGGCGAATCCCTCTAGATAATCGTCAGCTTAGGAGACAGCACATCTAGGACATAAAGATGAACCATATATAGCTTAATCTGACGCGCTTGAATATTTCAAAATGGCGATTTTTTTTCATATTATATCTAATAATGGCCGCGAGTTTGCGTCACATCGACATTGTGAGATTATTGCATGGGAGCTTTTTTTAGGTTCACTCAACACCCCCAAAGAAAATCAGACGCGCTCGATTAATTTTTTTTTTCATTTTCAACATTTTCCTACGACCACCCCATCATGCAAACGATCGGATCAACATACGTACATTATAAAAAATACGTAGAACATTGATGCTATCAATGATGCTGACGCGCTCGAGTATGTCCATGCAACAATTTTTTTTACAAATTTGAAAATCTATTGACCGCTTTCCCCACCGATGAAAAGGTATACATTGTATAAAATTTTTTTCTTATCATCTATGCTTTGCTACCCAATAGGTCTCTACGACGCTCGAGTAAATCCACATTTAGCATCGTGGGCTCCCCTACTAATGGGAATCGCACGTTAAAAGGTGAGACGTCGTTAATCCTTGGCTCGCACAAGTTTCGACTTTTGAGGGCTGTTGTTCGTAGGGGGATGACAGCTGGTTAACGGAAAAAACAATTTAAAAATTTTTTTTTTTTAAACTATGAAATATCTTCATTAGACATATAGTCTACAATAGCTGGAGAGCAAAAATTAAACAATATGATATGCAGATGGTTTCAAGATATCGAAGATGGAAAAACTATTAATGATACCACGACGCATATTGAATTTTATTCCATCAGCGGGAAAGCGAACCTTGCCATTTGCTCTGTATAGGTTATAGACGGCGTTCTTTTAATTTTATATTAATTATTAATTTTCCTTATGACATGAGTTGAAACAATAAAAACGATTTATTATGAACATTATATTACATTTATATGTGTAATGTACTATTGCAAGTGCTCTCATCAGTGCTAGAGTAGATGGAATAAATTACCAGATAAATCATGATCTGGGTATTTTACATTCTTTTCTTGAGCTGATGAAGCCACTAGCTAAAAATTAGTCGAGCTCCTCTCACGAACTTCAGAATCTTCGTATTCATTGCACCTGCAGTTTTTGCTGTACAAGAGTGGTTCTGATTTATTGGTAGTCGATGCTTCAGCTCAAGATAAATATATAAAATATTCAGTTAGTGATTGACTTGCTCGGGATTCAAAAGGCTCCAATGTCATCTAACCAATGCTGATAATTGGTAAAAACCTGGAAACATGTATGCAGGTTGTCACCATTGCCAAGTAAGATATAATCTCTGGTGTCGTGAAAGTCACCACTTTTTTCTTCGAAAATAATTCAGTTTCTGAAAATCCTTATTTATCTCACATCTCATAGAAACACCTGCGTAATCTCCGAAATGTTTGTCTCAAAATTGTATACTTTTCGTGCATTTAACGATGTATCAAATTTTACAATTCTATGTTCAAAATTCAGAATTTACGGGCGTGTTTACAGAACAAGTCTTTTTTTAGAAACATAGTGAATTGGTAGTGAGATGCTGTTCTGACAACGAATTCGAAAAAAATTTCAAGCAGTTTTGCCTCTTACTATTATTTTTCTGAAATATCGATGGCTCTATCGCTGCTGGCGTGCAGTGTATATCACTTGAAATTACCCCTCTCAGATAATTTTGTTAATTTTGTAGGCATGGAATCATTGTAGACTGTTATGTAGGTAACATTTTCTGAACCTTCTAGCAGAGAAGGGGAACCAATAATGTTTTTGCTCCACTATGTAATTATAATTGAAGTCACGTTCGAACCATGCCTTATTTCAATAAATTGCAACAAATAACAAAAAGTTAAAAGTACCAAAATGTTCAAAATCCTGATAAACACAAAAATTCTTTAAATATTTACGACCTCATAACACTTCAGAAAAATTTTGCATAAGAATGTGCAGTAATAATGTTCGTGGCGAGTTCCATCTAGCTTTTGTAACACTTGAACGTCGCTGTTCGATTGTGTGTATGAGAGATGTGTATGGTGGGCGTGCGGACATTTAACAAAATGAAAAGTCGGCCCGGTCAGCGGCGACTTTGATCTCACTAATGTCTGTTTTCATCAACCAGATACTACACCTGATTTAGGAACCATTTGTATAGAGCGGCAAAGGTAGAGGTTTGTAGATTTCATTATACAATTTTCATGGTTGGTTAAAGCTACTTGTGGGTTCGTTATGCAGAACAATAAATTGTCAGATTCATTGAAACTCCTTCAAAAAGCAAGGGTCATACTTCACAAAATATTATAGACCACCATGGAATATCTGTGAGTTGAAGTTGCTAGGGACCATCATTTTATAACGAATACCTACATAATTATTGTTTTTGACATCTTTCAAGTCACAATTCTTTTCACTAGGATATTTTTTGTTATAATTCATTGGCTGGGGGATATTCAATTCAATTTTGATGCAGTCATGTCAGGTACTTGACAGAATCTTCTTGTTTTCTGTTTCCGAAATTTGATGGGGATTGGCAAATCCTCGAGGATTGTGAATACACACGGTAGAGGTATTGTTCGTATCGATCTGAATTACACTTTTGTGAATTACGGAAGATGGTGATTTCATCTCTCTCAAACAGGATTGATGATCATTTGAATCGTTAGAATATATTTCATCTACTCGAAATGGAGTAACTCCACTGAAGAACATTTTCTCATTTAGCGATTTCGTGATGTCAAATGTCCATTTACATATTTATTATATCCATCACAAACATAGTGGAAACGCCAGAGGATATTGAATAACAGCATTAGATATTTGTAGAAACAGAAACATCATCAGCCTGAAAGTAAAAAAGTTATATCAAGAAAATCTATACACGTACCTAACTGTAGAATGCATGGAATATCAATTTGCCCCGATGAGATAATGCGTTTACAAGTAAAAAATTATTTCATTGTGTCGAACTCAATGTATTATCTTAAAAATTAATAAATTTTTTTCAAAACAACAATCTTGTTAACGCAGTAACTTATCGGGAAACATTGATCTATTTGCACTCACAATCAAAATCTAACTTTCGAACAATAGAAACACCCCCTTGTGATATTTTTGAAATAGGTATAATGAACACTAGAAAATATTATCGCTCAAAATAACCTCTAAAGTACATAACGCATATATAAATGACCCTAGAAGATATTTTCTTGAGTAAAATTATTTCAATTACTGCTGTGTGCATGCTTTTCTTTCTGAGAGTGAGCAAATCACAAAGTTACTAATATTGTATCAATATACAAGGCTAAAATGTCTTTCTTGGTAACTTTCATGTCCAAGCAGCTATAATTGGCGTAGTTAAGTTGATTTTGACGCTAATGGCAATGGCAAGTGACGATGACTGATTAGGAAGGTATAAATACATTGAATCTTTCATAAAACCATAAATTGTCGATATAACTAGGCGCGAAAATATTTTTTTTTATATGAACTACATGGTCAACAATGTTTTCAAATTCGAAAGTAGTTCGGAGGTTTTTCAGTAGAATATTTATGTTACGTTCCCAAAGTTGGTCACAATCTTCCGTATTGTATATATTAGCTGAATGAATAAGTCTTTGGGGCCATCAAGTTTTTCGTGAGGACAATAATATAGTTGCGAATTTTTGGTATATCTGCTGAATATTCTTCGTGAGCAGGAGAATAATTCATTCGATATTCTTGGACTCTATGGGGATCTATTCTGGAGTTTAAATGTATTCGTTTTCAATAGTGTATCTTTCTCAATCGAAGGGTGTTTATATCGCTCTACGCAAACGTTTGAAAATAATTTCGCATGAACTCAGGAATAGACCCCCTGATGGCACATAGCCTATCACTTCTTCCTTCAGTACAGAAGTTTTTTGGAGGGAAAATCCTTATAGTTTTACGTTGTAGTAGATACAGTATGGATAGCAGGAACTTCAGTAATTTTTTGGAATTAGAGCTCGCGTATCCCAACGTTTCGAAAATCCAGTCCGTGCAGAACCTACCTAACAGGTGATAGTCAAGTGTATTGCCAAATATGTACCAAAATAACCGACAGCTATAAAATAACGAATATAGTTGAAGCACCTGCAAATCTGATCCTAACTCTGAAACTCTTCTGTTATGATTCAGCAACTCACAGAGGTATCAAATTATTACAACGTATCAAGCCAGAAGAACATACAAATCCAGCTGACTACCGTTATGAGCTTCATGCAGTAATCTTTCACTGCGGTTCTGGAGCTTATTCTGGCCACTATTATTTATACCTTGGCAGAAGACAGAACGACTGGTACAAATTTGAGGATAGTTTCGTTAATAGGATGCATTCTTTCGAACTGGAGCCTCTGGAGACACCTTACATCCTATTTTACAGAAAATCAGATTATCCTGATTCGACGAACATATCCAAAAGTTTTCCTTCAATTATTTCCAACTCTTCAAATGTGGTGTTGCAGGCTTTTCTAGATTTTCCTGCAGCTGCAAAAGCAAATGCGCCACCTTATTTATTCGAGTCGCTCCGGAGCGCAGATTGATTATTTTTCATGTTGAATTTTTACTGTTGTATTAAATTTTTTGATAAAGTTCTGATAAATGAGTCACCATTATGTCACCAGGACCACAGAATGAAATTCGTTCAGTTAACCACTTTGGGTGTTTTGCCTTTCACTCAAAACAGCTTTAAACTTTTGTGAGATTATTCAAAAATCCAGAGTGTTGTCCAAAGGAATGCAAATGGAAGAAGTTTAGAGTAAGGGACCAGTCGAAATCTTGCAAGTAAGTGCAGGGATAGTTTTGGAATTTTATAGAAACCATCAAGTTTTTCCTCTGATCACGATTAGATTGTGAAGTCTATTAGGGAGCATTATTTGTATGTTGTCGCGGATTTCCTGCATCCATGTAGGAGCGGCCTAATATTATGATAACATGGCAACGTTGCTGAATTGTTTCATTAGTGCTGTCAACTGCGGGATTAGTTGTTCTGATACAGTACGGCACATACTGCAAGGGCGCTAGAAAAAGCCATTTATTATTATTCCATCAGGTTTCAAACAATACTTCATTAACCAAACATTCATTATTCAATTCAAAAACCTTTTGTTTTTTATCTGTATACAAAACTTAAGAACCTGACAACAAATCAAAAACTAGATCTGAAAAACTTTGTTTCAGCTAAGAACCATTCATCAAAATTGCTTCAGGATGCTAAGCAGATGGGTTGAGCATCAACACTCCAAAACTATGATAGGCTTTCAGTATAATAAAGAATATATCATTTTTTAAACATTCCAGTCACAATACGATACAATACAATACAAATTTATTATTCATCGCTGAAACTCTTGTACAGAACATAAACACACATTATATACAAAACCTTTATTGAAATGGGCTGATGCCCCCCAGAATATAAGGCCATAGGAAAGTATCGACTGGACCAGACCGAAATATTCAATCCTCAAAATATTTATTGAGACAGTGTTTTTCAATATTGTCTGATAAGAAAACGTACAGAGCTCAAATTAGATACAATGTTATCAATGTGTTTTTCCCATATCATTTTATTATCAATAGTGATTCCCAAGAATTTGGTGGAATTAACTTCTTCTATTGAGTGTCCATTCAATCTCACTAAATTATTATAATTTTGGCATGAGTTTTTTGTAAAGAAAGACATGAAGACAGTTTTACTGTTATTAATTATAAGGCAATTGCATGAACCACTTAATACTAATTATATTCTAACTAGAAGACCCTTTGCATTACATTAAATCAATTCGACCTGAGTTAATATTTTTTTCACAAATATACTTAGGTGTTCACCCAATAATACTACAATAAATTGAGTGTGCCGCTCATCTTCTATGATTCGGCATGGATATTACTTCTCTTGGAACTGACAAAGAAATAAAAATAATGCTGTGAGGAAGAACATTCTTCTTATTCAACATTTTTGTAATAAAAGCAGTGTTTCATTATTCGTTTTACAAAAGTGACACATAACACCAATTTGTAATCCTTGATTCCCTTCACAAAAAGGTACTTGGGATTATCATTAAATTCTTAATTCAAAACATGAACCGAACTGATATTTTTCGACATTTACCATTCACCATTTCTTTTCAAATTTAATTTTCTTCCACATAGTATTACAGATTTCTTCATAGTAAACTGCTAGGTACTCATGAGACATCATTTTACTGTTCACCTGATTAATCAGTATTGTTAATTTTTTTAAATAATACCTATGTAGAAAAAATGAATGATTTTGTTCTCAAATAATAATAACACATAACAGATCGGTTCTGGATGGAGCTTGTAAAGTCATTAGGAGTTCAGATCCCCTTCTCTGCATGGTCTTCGACCGTGAGAAGACAGGAATCGGAGCATTTATTTTCTATTCAAGGCATTTCTTTTCAAGGCAGTAAGTAGTCCGTGCAGCCGAAGAACTCGGTCTTGTATTCGACACTGAATGTAATGACCCAGACTCTGTCATCGAGGTACTCGTGCAGCTATACAAGGATAAGCTTATCCAAAAACTATACCTCTTCATTCCTTAAGTCAAATGGACTGAAGTTGAAGACTGATGGATTCATAATGCTTCGCCAGAATGATGTCTTCAACAACTTGGTTTACCGTTGTCCCGTGTTGGGTATAGAGGTCCTAGACACCTGATGCAGAACATGTCGTGGGGCTCCTGAAACAGTAAGGCATTTGCTGTCAACCTGTCGAGCTTTTGCGGTCTCAGCCTATATCAACAGGCATAACGCGGTGCTACGAGTCGTGTTGTACTATCACCTACGACATTCGTACGATATAGATAGATACCGGTGTAACCTTGCTATTAGATCCATTGTGGATAATAAGAAGTACCAAATGTATTGGAACCACTCATACCCCACCCTCAGGCAAATACAAACCAATTTTCTTGAAATAGTCCTCGACGATAAAACTAGGAAGATATTTGTCATATGTATATTTCTCGGCTCGTGGCAAAACAATATGATCCGAAAAGGGAAAAAAACGGACTAAATATTGAGACTCACTCTTTGAACCCACAAGTTCTACCCAAACCATTCTCTTGAAATAGTGGTTCGGAAGTGCTATTCTTGACTGTTCGCATTGATAACGTATACGTATATCGTCCCATTCTGATGTCCTCTGCATGTCGTTGATATGCTATCAATAACTTAGAATGTAAAGATACGAGTACTCGTTAATATTGCGAACAGTCAAGAATAGCACCCCTGATCATAGTTGTACCTAGTGAAATGATGGATTCGCTGTTCTCGAGTCTAAAAATTATACCAACTCGCTTTGATGCTGTCATTATTGGTTCACTTCGCCAATCTTCATTCACCCCATGGATGTGGGAGGAGTTGACTGGGGTTATTACAGCAGCGCGCTATCCGGATAAATTGGGGCATCGGAGACAGGGTCCGACTGGAAAATTCCTAACTGAAAAAATTAAATAATTATAATTTAACATTCTCATAAACACTCGTGCATCCAAAGTCATAGGCATGTTCTTCCTCGAGAAAAGCCTATCCCACAATTACCAGCGTTACTATGTCCTCCATTTCAATGTTTGCTGTTAACATATTCATTGCCAAATTTGCCTGTCAAAACTTGGTTTTCTCTTTCGTGCCAGGAGCAATTTCATTTCTGTTCTTATGGTTTATAGTTGAACCTGTCCTCGATTACTGCTCTCATCAATTGAGTATAGCCCAAATCCTACACTAAAACTTTCAGATTATCTCCAACGAAGAGTCATTCATCTCGTGGGTGATGCTTCACTAACAACCTCACTTACTTTTTTGAAACATCGCAGATCTGGCCCATCGAGCTCAGTCTTTATATCCTTTGTCGTCACTTTCGTAAGACTTCAGAACTCACTTCCTCGGAAGGTGTCCTTGAGGCATACAGTCTGCAGGATTTCAGAAAGAACACCCTTTTATTTGTACTTCTCCTCTCACGATGCTCTCAGAACATTAGGATCTCATCTTTTGTGGTTACGAGAATACCAAAAATTTAAAAAGCGTCTCAATGAAACTGATTTTAAATTGGAAAATATGCGTTGTAACTACAAATCTACCGAAAAAATACATACTAATTCATTCCTGTTTAAGGCCACAAATACCACTCATAATCCCATTTTCAAATTCAAATTATTTGAGCGAGTAATTTCTGGACGATATACTTACATTTAGTTCACTACGCCTGATTCCTTATGAATGTTCTATCAACAAAACCATGTGATGGGATAGAAGGGTACCATAATATTTTGAAAGCGATACGTTCCCAATGCTTTTTATTGTATTATATCCAAAGTATAATAGTAGCATTGACCAGTTGCTTAGGGAATTGTGAAAAGTACATTGAGCGTTCAACTACCTAATCATGCTTGAAGATTTGTTAAACTGTCTCGAACACACTTGAGGAAGACCACCGCGGCATACTTGCAAAAAAGTTATTTCAATTTGTGTTAAGTTATCTGGAAAAATCGTTTTATTCATAAACATAATACCAATAGGATCATATTGAATGAATAATGGTTCAGATGACTAAATCGAATAGAAGGTTGAGTCCCGTGTTTTCAAATCGTTACTGTATACCTAACAATGCACACATTATTTTCAAAAGGTTGTACTCATAATACCCTGTCGAATGTATCCATTTCACATATTTGGATTTGTGATTTCAATTTAGTGATTCTGATGTCTGTCAACAAACCGTATATAGGATGATATACCTGTCTTTGAAAAAAATCTGAATATATTTTAGTACTTAGTTATGTTATTAAGAATACAATATTGAAAATCATAATCGGCCTTTTTGAAAATCTTCATGTCATCTTTTGAAATCCATACTAAGAATTCATTGCCTAAAGCATTCCCTGAAGCTAATGACCTATTTCTAAACTATTATCATTGGCTTTCAGGCCTTTTTTTCGACTCTGAAAATCTAAATGAGAAATTGAACCGTTTACAGTTTTCGAGTTCAAAAATAACGTCAGCCATACAGCTTCAATGAAAGGAGCTCAATTCTGACCCTCTTGATCTTTTCTTGGGCTTATAATATAATCACAAAGAACTTTTTGTTTCAGGTCAAGGTCGAGTGAATCAACTAGGTGGAGTTTTCATCAATGGGAGACCGCTTCCTAATCACATTCGCCTGAAAATTGTAGAAATGGCTGCGGCAGGAATAAGACCTTGTGTAATATCCAGACAACTCCGCGTTTCCCATGGCTGCGTTTCTAAAATTTTGAATCGATACCAGGAAACTGGCAGTATCAGACCTGGTGTAATAGGTGGATCTAAACCTAGAGTTGCTACTCAAGAAGTTGAAACGCGCATCGAGCATTGGAAAAAGGAACAACCCGGAATTTTCTCTTGGGAAATAAGAGATCGATTAATCAAGGTGAGTGATCATATTGACGTGACCACAAGATCTATCCTCAAACAAATATAAAGTCCGGTAATATGCAATATCTGAAAAATATAAATTGGTTCCAACCAATAAGGTACAAAATTACAACAGCAGTTCCCCAAAATGCTGTACACCACTTTGCTGGACAGTAATAAAAATTCTTGAATGGCCATTTTGTAGAATTTCTGTATCTAGATATATTATTGCATGTGTTGCATCATATACACGATTTCATTTCTGGCGGGTACGAAAAAAAATCCGGAATGGGAATATGATATGGGTAAAAAAATGCCTATATATATATATATTATTATTCTGATTGTTTACTTATTATTCCTAAAAGTGTTATTTGGAACTTGGCGTTTCTATACCTGATTGGCCCATTGCGATAGGTACCATTATGTCTAGAGTTATAAGGAACGGTATTATGTGGGTAGGGAGCTAATTTAATATTTCTGAGAACGGGTAGCCAATCTTTGTCTAGCAGTGTACATTATTTGGTTCTGCTAAAGTTGTTGTATTTCTGGATTTCAGTTGCTCTCCGAAATATTCTTGGGTTCCTTTAAATTTCATTTGTTGAGAGTATCTTTTGCGACAGCGGATTCTTCCGTGTGCCCTAACAGACAAGTAGCCCTTTTCCGGTATACAGCTATGGTAAAATATTATTGGCATATACCCAGGTAGCACCTCATATTGGCTGAATCTTGATTTCATTCATATTGGGCTAATATTGATATATTGTAAATGTAAAAATAATATTGATTCAGTATTGATAAATATTGGAAATACAATATCATATTAATAATATTAGTTAAAGATTGGCTGAACCGATTCTGAATTAGATTATCACTGTAATATTGGGTCAATATTGGTTGAATAATTTTTATATATATATATTGTTTTCAACATCTAGAGTAAATATTGAAGTCCCAATATTTCTCTCATATCGATTCTAGGAATGAAACCAATATTGTGTATCCAAGTTTGCCAGCATATTCGTTAAATATTATTTCATTTATTATTGGAATCCCAATATTCCTCTCATATCGATTCTGGGAATAAAGAACAATATTGTATATCGAAGTTTGATATTTCATTGGTTGAATATTATTTCATCAACATTTAACAAACCATATTTACCTAAGTCGATTGAACGGAAACATCAATCCGATATTGAAATAATTATATTGATACAGTATTACAGGGAAAACCTATGACCAATATTTGAATTTGAATATTAGTCGAATATTCAATGAACAATATTGAAAAGAATTATGATAAAACCTGTGTAATAAACCGCTAGATGGCTCTACATATAAAACATCAGCTGAATCCCAAGGAAATACGTTAAATACGTTTCACAACAAGTTTTCAAGACAGTTTACTCAGTAGTTATGACGACCAAAATGCAGACACTGGTGACCCCTTTATTGAAGTATAACTGTAATTGTAGAAGTTCCAAGTCATTCCAATATTTTTTTCAGTTATCGCTCTATATTCTGCCATATTGTGCTACCCGGGTAGCGTTCCCAATATACCCAAATATACGCGATGGCGGGTCACGTATTTAACTGGACTACTGTTCTTCTCCTTACAAACTGTTTGCCTCGAACACAATTTACGTGACAGTGTCATTATATCAACCGCAGACGCGGCAATATTGGGATTGCTATATGCCGATAATATTCTTCCATATCTGTATACATGAAATACGGTATATTCCAGAAGAGCTCAGTAACTCTTATTTGTTCTTTGCTGATCTCAAATGATCTTTGAGTTTTTTTGAAGGTTTATAAATTGTTTTAATATCATGTTTCGTATAGAATACGGCTAATCTGATCTGTAAAGCCGTAAAAACAATGGAAGTTTTGTATGATAAATTTTGTAATTCAGAATATCAATTTTACAAATAAAACAGGATGCAAAACATTACTGAAAATAAAGCTTGAATTATACCAACAAGATTCTTTGTGGAGCGTGATCAGAATAATAAGATATATATAATAAGAAGAGTAAACAGGGGTTGTCGTTGAGGATACAAGAAAAAATCCGTTGTCACCAAACATACTCTCAACAACGATAATTGTTGAGTGGAATTTCAGTAAACCCAAATCATCTCTACATCTATAGATATATTACCCAGGACTATCCCAGGAAACAACTGAAATTCAGAAATACCTCGATAATTTCTGAACTGAATAAAGCTAACAGTTTTCAATAATAATGAAGTATCTTGTCCTCCCTACGTAATAACGGTACGAATGACTATAATGTAACTTTACGCAATGATTTAATAAGGTATAGAACCACTAACTCACAAATAATCATTGAAGCAAGGAATGTAAAGCAATCGACAGTGAACTGAGTAGATGTTAAATTCTCGCTTAAATAAAATGCCAACCATGCGTGTAGGCGAAATGTCGAGAATATCGAGAATGATGAACTTTGGCTAAAATACCCAAAAAATCATCATATAAAAGTTGGCCTAAACAAAGTTGGCCGCTAAAGAATTTTCACAAAATTTATCTTCATTCAAAATATTCTACTTGTGAGCTAGTCATTCATGAAACGGAGTTATAATAAACATTATAATTACGGTCTCATTTCGAATCTCCTGTAAAACTCTTCAATTGAGGATCTATTGCATTATATTATTCAATTCGAGATTAGGTAGTCGAGTGGCTAGAATCACCGCTTTTCAGTCATTGTGGCTGCTGGTCGTGGGTTCAAAGCCCATCGACTGCAATATATTTTCTGATGGCCTGAGAAAAAATTGCTAGTAGTCGCACGTTAAAAGGTAAGACTTCGTTAATCCTTGCCTCGCACAACTTTCGACTTCTGAGGGTTGTCATTCGTAGGGTATGACAGCTGATTTATGGAAAAAATAATTTTGAATAAATTTCAAATCGATTCGTCGTATTTTGATCTTTTTGACGTGTTTCGTATTCAAAGAGCACAGTGACCGATCGAATATATGATTATTCAATATATACAGGCTAGTGCCCTTTTTAGAACTCATTCAAGTCTCAAATATTATGATTAGAGCTGTACAGAAAACAGCTGTAACGGAAAAGTCGGGTATAGTTGACAACTGAAGCCAAGAAACGGTGACTGTTTCCATCTAATTGGAGGGGTGACCGACGTACTTGGACGATCTTAAATAGTTTGAATTCTTGTCCGTGCATGGAATCACACGTTGAAAGGTAATGGCTTCTTCTTCCTTAGCTCGCACAAGTCTTTCGAAAATTTCTGAGGGTTGCTCGTAAAGGTGCAGCTGGTTGATGAATAGAACAAATTTTAGAACAAACAATACAAATTGATTATAAAGAACTTATTAAAATCAGGGTCTGAATATATTCATAACTATGATGTAAACGATTTCAACACTTATTTCTGATGAAAAAACTACAAATACTTACTATAAACCAAATAACGCTTGATATCATAATTCTATCTCGATATTGCATGCATTTTCAACAGCATGGTAGGATCAAGAGAGGCACTGTATAACAATTATCCAGAAAAATAATCACTTATATTTACTCTTCGGAAATATTTTAGATCATTGCCAAATGGTATTTGTTTTCAGGAAGGCATTTGTGACAAGAATTCGGCACCCTCTGTCAGTTCCATTAGTAGATTGATTCGTGGAGGAAGAAAAGATGACCCGGAACGCAAAAATCACTCGATTGACGGAATATTAGGTAAGCAAATAATTCGTTTTGTCATCAAAACTCAATATTCATCTTGAACGAACAACATTTGCGCGATGAATTGAAACCTGTTTATTCACATCGATTGAATCCTACAAGCGGTGACGAGTTTGTAAATTTCAGAATGATGATCATTACAGCATAGCGAAGCAATTGTAAAACATACCAGCATTCCTCAAAATTGAAATAAGACCGAGATCACAATGTATACAAAAAAATCCGTGACAAAAGAGCGTAGGGCGTTAGAATTAAACTGAATGCAACGCTTTATTGAATACTGACAAAATTTTATCATGGTTAATTGTGGACCTCCCAAGATGAGGATGATGAAGATGCAGAAAATGTAATGACGTTTCATTTTATCATTAGGTACCTGCCGATCACCAATTGGTGAGTGATTTCTCAGTTCAATCTATGATTGGAATGGGTTAATCTTATATAAATGTCAATTGAATGATTGAATCAAATACTGATTCAACCTGTACACGCAATTTCAAAAATGCAGCGAATAATATTCAGAAAGAAATTCATTCAAATTTTATTAACCATCCATTTGCATTATTTATTGCTTTCGATAACTTGAAAGTGTACTATTGTCAGAATTTTCAAATGGAAAAAATAATATGATTTCTAATGAGGTAATGTGTACCCAACTCTAACCGTCCTCGAGTTATTGACTTTTTTATGGAAATGCTAGAACCCCAATATGAAATGAAAGATAATTGAATTTTCTATTGTGCAGGGTTTTCTATTTGAAATGACAAAGTCATCTTTGTTCGAATTTTCAATTTTGTCAATTTTCATAAAAAAATCGATAACTCGAGAACGGTAGCAGTTGAGTACGTAGTACCTCAAATGAAATCATATTATTTTTTTCTAACTCTTCCAAAAGTTTAACAGAATACAGGGTGTTACTCTTCGCCATTCGTTACTTCTTACTGAAATTGGTGATAGTCGGATTGCTTTCTACAAATCCTCAAAAATACTGTAACGAATGTGCGAGGAATTGTCTAGTTCGAAGACTACAAATAATATCTACTACTGCTTAAACCATGCTGTTTTTGATTGATCATGTTGAAAATCCAATTGACAATTACGATTCATCTGTCTTCTTTCACTGAACTTTTGTGATATATTTTCAGTATCCAATAATTCAGTTTGAAAGCATAGGTTAAGTTAGGCAATATCTTAACGAAATTCATGGGTATATTGGGGGAACAATTTTCCTGGTTTTCTGGAATTACTATTGTACTGCCAAATATCGAAAATTGAATTCTGACCACTCTAGGGGGCTATTTTTGACTGTTTGCAATCGCAACGAGTACACCTGTTGAAAAATATCAGACAGTCTGATGGCTTCGGGAGAGAGACAGAATAAGGGGTTTTCATTGAAATTCTGCGTCTCTCTCCTGAAGCCATCAGACTTTGTCTGATATTTTTCAAATAAACTCTACCTCGAGTTGCTTTGAAGTGCTTTCTGAGGTTTTCTAAAGGTGGCCCTGCGACTGTCTTCTCACGAGACGCCGCATCCACCTCAGAGAATCATTTCAAGTATCATTAAATTGCGTGGCATGACCAATGACGTCGACGACTGTAAAAGTTGTCGGACCTACTTTGCACTGAAGAGAGACAATACACCTCGAAACTAGTATGTGAGTGGTCAAGTCCTTGATCATGTCGTGCAGGATTCTGCTACTTGATACAGAAAGCATTTGTGGCTGTCTCCCAGATTCTAGGGAGAATGCTGCACAGATATCTGTCAGATTTAATTCAACGTCCGTCGTGGTATTAGCCAGGGAAGTAATTGTTTTCTGTCAGATATCTGCCTAAATTAAGGAGAGAAAAGGGGGTTTTCATTGAAAAAGAGTACACCTGTTATTGCATTCTGAGTTACGATTAGCATGTCAACAACATGCACAGACCATTAGAATGTGACGATATGAGTACAATTTTTCATTGCGAATGGTCAAAAATTGCACCCCAGGACAAGTGCATATGTTAAGCCGTTTGATCTTCCTTGCATAGTCTGTACTCTCCATTCTATATATTTTATGCATATGGTGTTCCAGTTTGCTGTGGTCAGTGAGCAAACCTACTACTACTATTAATCTGATATGTGCTCTACTGAGTTCCAAGAGTTTTTCAGTGACCTGTTATTTCCTTATGCATATAATGAATGCTCTGGGAAGGGCTAATCACGGCAAACGAGCCAATACTTAAGTAATCCCGAATGCATATTTGAAGTTTATTTCCGTTACTTAGTAGTAGTATTCAGGGAGACGCTGCTGCCCCCAGACAAGAAAGTAGGCCCTCTTTGCCATGCCCTACTTTCCTCATACATGGTGTTCTGCCTGCCTATTAAGTCCATCTACTCTTCACAAAGCATCTAAAGTATGTGGGTGTTGGTCAAAGAGGCGAGTTTCTTCAATCTCCCTTTCGTGAAAGTCCTGGTAGTGTTGGTTCGAGACCGGGCAGCGCAGTAGCTGCGGGCTATTCTTTCACCAGCTACCAGTCCCGCAGCACCCGACTCGAGGTCCCTCTTCGGCTCCCACTGGAGCCAATTTTTCCAGTTCTCGCTGAGAGTTGCTTCGATCCGCCTCCTCGTGAAAGCCCTGGTTGGGCTGAGTCTCAACCAGGCGGAGAGGAGGTCGCAAGCACCCAGTTCAAGGCCCCTCTTCGACTTCCATTGGAGACAGGTTCTCTAGTTTTCTGTCTCTTTCTCTTTGTAGTGTATTAAGTGTGATGTTCGGGAAAAACATAATGTAATTAATTCACGTAACTGCACACTATTGAAAATTATTTTAAATTGAACAGGTGTTCAATTAAATATTTGAATCGACTAATCCCAATGAAACGAAGACGTATTTTCACAATTATATAAATAAAATTTTTGTTATATTTCCCGAAATCCAATATATTCAGTAAAGATTGTCAGTTTTGGAAACCATCGAGTCCATAAGTACAAGATTCAGATGTTGAAAACGTTAGTGCTGAGAAAATTATGTAACTCTGTTTACGAAAAGAAACAAACATGATTATTCTACATTATGATAATTATGTATCTTTCGGTTCGCTGATGATGAAAATAAATGGTATTTAGCTTCTCAGACTAGCACTGACTGATTGGTATACTTTACCATGAAGTTTCTGCGATAAATGCATCTCCATGTGGTGGGAACGCTATAGGGGGGTAAGTCTACTAGTCACATTACCGCACACTATATTCCTGGTGAATATCAAATGGTGAATATAATACAGGTTAATTTGTTAGGCAAAGATAAATCTCTTACCACCAAAATGAGTTGAGGTCTGGTATGAATTATTATTTAAAATCAGTACTATTGACGCCTCTTCTGCTTCTCTGTTGTTATAGCGAATGATCATGATTTATTTGACTATTAAATATGTTTTTTTCTTTTTTCAATAGCTAGTGTCAATCGTACGCGGTGTGTATTATACTTCTAACGTGATCACTCAAATACACCTCCGGTATTTTTTCACCAATATCGTCAATTTATCATACTTACTGTGTTACTCTGACCCATGAAAATGAAAATCGATGAACTTATTCTGAAAGACAATTTGCTAGGTAGAAATATAATCGAGATAGGTACCTTATAAGTCAACTACCTCACAATAATTTAAAATCAGTGGTTGTCAACTACTCTCCATCGATTACACTGAAATTTTAAATATAGGATAGAATAAAATCCAACTTATCTAGTTTCTTCTTGTTGAACACATATACATTCATCAGAAAGCAGTTAAATAAGTGATCTGAAAAACTTCAACTGTTTTGTTTAATACAACTTCTGTAGTATCATAATGGTAAAAGAACGCATGTCTTCATTTGAGAGAGCGTTTTAGATTTCGTTTCAGTATGTCTATCAGTGAAGGCTATAATTTTGTCGAACTCAAAATTTTAAAGTATTACAATTTTTTTTTTACCATATCCTCATTTGTTCGTTTTGTGGCTCCCAATGTCAATTGTTTGAACAGCCGGTCAAAGTATAGTCGATGACATCGATAAGTTCAGAAAGAGTAAAGCGTTTCATAACGTCGTTCATTCTACTTTTATTAATACACTGGATGAATAATTTAGAGACAACTTGTAGAATCTCGAATCTCATCCTGCTATGCATTTTTCCATTCTCTTGCCAACTATGGAACTCCGCTCTGGAACTAAGCACCGCAAACATTTTCGCGCTACAAAAACGTGCGATGAGAATGTTTTCAAATGCAGGTTATCTCCTTTTAAAACACTGTATACATAACGATACTATCTATCTTAATTTTGAGAGCTGTGCCAAGCACTGAAAAAAAGTTTCCGCATGCAATATGCACTCAAAAACATTTTCGCGAGCAGCATTTTTATTAGTAAAATGCTCGCTAAAACTGTTTAGAAATTTCGAGCACTTCGAATTTGAATAATTTTGATAATTGAAAAATGGAAACCTCATCTCATTACAATTTGTTATACCTTCTTGGTTTTCGACGATTTTCCCAATGAACTCGACTGAACTCCAAGATGTCATCATGATATTGGTGTGAATTGATTTACCCGTTTCTGCCCAGTATTTTCGAAAATCATTTTCAGTGTTGGTTCGACATTGTCTTCTTCCACAATATCGACTCCATCCAATTTGTTTCCCAAACTGCTGTGTGGGTATAGGTATTTTTGTAAGTAATCGTGATAAAATAGCGCCAGTGTGAGGAAGTAATCGACCTCTTCATAACCCATTATTCTATTAGGCATGAGTCTTTGTGTTCATTTTTCATATTGTTCCACCACTAACGTTAAGAGTTTGGAGGACTACTATCCAATGCGTGTTAACAAGTATTCATACATCTACCTCTTTTCACAAATAAGAAGAAATCTTGCATAAGACCCTGGTCTACTCATGAAAACCCGTCCCCACCATCTCGCTCATTTTTCGCATTACACCCAGAAGGGTTTCTCTTAAACTGCCCTCTCAGAATTTTTGTCTTTCATATATCTATGCTCATAGATACTGTCTTTAATTTCCTATTATTTTGCCATATAAGGCTTATCTATCTCTACTGGTCTGAGACAGGGGCTCCCATCATATTCCTAGCTTCGAAAGGTATTTTCTAGTCAGATTCTTCAGCACCCTGTTCTCCACATTCCGAACCTTCTTCTGAATCCAATCTCATATGGCTTCACAGCTTTTTCCTGAAGTGACTGTGACCATGAATATATGGATAAACCCGCCAGAAGTTTTGCAAATCTATTATTCAACGAAGAGAGTATGGTATGACATAGATAGTATATCCATCTTCTAATTTTGCCGTTTTGTCATAATGATTGTCCTCGTGGTAGCAGATCACAGTCTGCATGACACAGAGTTTGCGTTCGGCGCTGGCGAATTTGAAAACCGGTTTCTGGTTGAATTTTAATATATTATGCATGGCGAAGTATACATGATTTGAGATTGGGCAATACTCATTAATATCCGAGTTTTATAAAATTTGTCTCACACAATATTCTGCATATAAATTCAAACAAGGCTGCCACTGTGTTTCCAACATTTTGAGAAGTGTTATTGATATACTTGACGGAGTTCAGTTTTTCATCTACTTAAACTATTACTACGCCATACATCAAAGTTAATAAAAGTCCCCTTTCTTTTATAGTTTCTGTTTTTTCTTCTGGAGCTATTACCAACTTTTTATGCTCCTACCAATGCAATACCCGCTACAGCTCTGTTCATTATAATGTTTTGTTTGAAAATACAACTGCAGCAGTGTCATCGGTGGAGCTTTTCTGGTGGCTCTATCCTCAGAAGTCCAGCAAGAGAATAATCCACAGTATTTGGCTCTGGAACGACCTGTGTGGTATTCCAGTGTTTTTTCTCCCATTTTTATCATTTTCTGTCTCTCCCGGATCATTTCTTGATCTAATAGGCGAGACTTTATCACAGTAATGATGGTCTTATCAATTTCTTTTCCTACCACGAATTCTTGCTTGCTCTTCTCAAGAGCGGTCTGGCTCGAATCCATTCTCTTGGGAATTCTTCTCGATATGCGAATCTTTTATACGCAACCAATATAAACTCTGACTAGATCGAATCCATAGCTTTCTGCTGGTATACAACAGGAGAGCTTTATTCACTTTCAGTTTGGTACATGCTGGGGCTCAATTCGTCTACGAAATACGTATTAAACACTTTCCTACCGTGCGAAACAAAGCTATTTGTTTGAATGAAATTAATGATCTTAACAAAGTCGACAAAGTGGAAAATATTGGACAATAACTGTCAGAAAGCAACTACTTCCCCTTATGGACACTGATTTATATCTGGTATCTATTTGTACAATGTTCCTTCAGGAGTTCTAATTGTAATCAAGCATTTACTATTATCCCTTTACTGATTGGGAATGACCACCTATATACATGACATTTTTTTAGGTTTTTTCCTCCCATTAGTGCTACGAACTTGGTTCGAATTGTGCATAAACATGAAACAAATAATTTCGATAAGAGCGAAAATACATGATGCGATGGAACTGAATAATGGAAATGACTTCGAATGGACTTCCATCTCACTATTCAAAAGTGAACACCAAATGTATATTCAATAGCTACCAACGGCTCGAAATTTCTGTTAGAAATACCGTAAAATCATAATTTAAATAGTACGTCGTCCGGGCATGAGTTTAAGAGTACCAATACATTTCAATTTCAATTTTGAATATGTTTGACTTTCTATTGATTGCATGTATTGGTTAACTACTATTTATTCATTTATTTTTCAGTCAAGTACACTACAGGATTGTATTGAAATACCAACTACTGCGTCGAAAAAGTTTCAGTTGAAAAATACACATTCGAAGATAAAGTTATAAATTTGAAAATGAATGAACAATGACTATTCAGACGTCTAGTGAACAATGACAGGATTCAGTTGTCTAATTGCCATTTCTTCAATTTTAAATGTGATAGATGAATAAGATCAAGTTTTGAAAAAAATACATATTAAACTTTTTTTGAAGTCTACCATGAACCATAAGTAGTTAGTCTTCTGTAACTTAAACAAAAAAATATTTACACTTCTCAAGGTTCTGGAGTTAACAGAAGAACAGAGCTTTTCTATATTTTCAATGACTTCATCGATAAGAAATTAATCAGCCTATAATAAAGTATACATTTGATTTGATAAAAGAGAAGAACAATTAACGTAGAAGCGTATCAATTTATGAATGAATAGAACCATCGCATATTTACGTCTATCTTCAAGTACATTGAATCTAATACAGGAATGAGCCTCATTTGTAGGTCAAATCCAGAAAATGTAAGGCCAAGTTTCTATATTAGGTATTTAGTGAAACGATTCTGAACTTTTTAAAATCTCTCTTTATGACAAACATAAAGAGGACACCAAACGACACGAAAGAAATGAATTGAAAGATGTTATGTTATAGTGAAAATTCGATTAGTAGACAATTTGAACTGAGGGAAATATCCAAAAACAATCAGCACAATAACCAATTATTTTATTCAAGTAATTAATACTTCGACGGAAATAATATTGGATATAAATGACTAGGTCGGATATCAGAATCAAATACATTTTTCTGTCACTTTATATCGATATCATGTTCTGCATACTGAGAATACATTTAGTTCATGTTTAGTTCATTATGCATTGTATAAATACATACAAATATATTTTTTTCTTTGTTCCAGGACCAAATTCTTCCTGTGAAGATAGTGATACAGAATCTGAACCTGGCATACCCTTAAAGAGAAAGCAAAGGCGTTCTAGAACAACTTTTACTGGTGAACAGTTAGAGGCTCTTGAACGTGCTTTTGGTAGGACACAATATCCTGATGTATATACTCGAGAAGAACTGGCCCAAAAAACTAAACTCACCGAAGCAAGAGTACAAGTTTGGTTTTCCAACAGACGAGCTAGGTTGAGAAAACAACTCAACTCACAACAACTCAATGCTTTCAACTCGATGTCTCTGCAATCCGCCTTTCCCGCAGTACAACAACATTACCCTGAAAGTGCATTCAATCAGAGTTCCTGGGCACAACAAAGTTACACTTCAGCTGCTCTAGGATCTAGTCCTCTAACTAGTACTCTACCTTCAACTACCTTACCGCATTCTCTAACCGCCGGTAGTACGACTGCCAGCTCTGGCTCCCCAGGACAGAATGCCCTGTACAACTCATATAGCAGTGGTTCTAGTTTGGAACAAAGTGGGGCGTTGAATGGTGCCAATCAGTTCGGCTATAATATGACTCAGATTCCTCCAAACCAACATAGTGTGTCTCCACAACAGAGTGCAGTTTGGGCACGACACTCTCAGAATAATAAAGTCACAGATAATCTTGCGGCACCTTGGCATGAAAACTATAGGTGAGTCTTTTATACTATTAACGAATTTTCATTCTCAATGTTGTGCCATCTGAAAACAAACGCTATCTGAAAGGGTCGGAGAATCGAATTCAACTTATTTTGGATGTTTATCACTTCATAATCTCACAATGGAACGTTAACTGGGTTTGTCTACCACAGGTTGTCCATTATACATATATCTATCTATCTATATATATATTCCTTCTTGTCAACTGGTATTTTGCTAGAATTATTCACTGAAATCACTGTACACATACATTCTTTCTTATAGACTTTTTGATCGGATTCATAAAAATTATGTTTTTATAATACCTATAGGTCGGTTGCATCACGGAAAACTTGAAATTTATGTATAAGTATGTGAAGGACGTTTCAATTGTAATATTTTGAAGCGATGAAATATCAATCAATCTAATATTCAAGATGTTGACTGTATAACTGACCGGTTAGCCCGTTGAAACTTCTGTTAGGGTTCGACCAGGTTCGATCCCTGAGTGCAAGAAAAATTTCCATCAATTGAAATCAATAGGCCAATAGGCGACTTCATGTCTTGTTGGAGAAGCAAGTGTGGTGTGAGTTGCCTAGATGTACATTTCTACGTTTACAGTGCGCACCGACCACTCGGGATGGTGCTGTAGGTTTTCCTATAGCTGAAAAGTGAATACGCCACCAACAATCAGTATGTCGCCCCGGAGTGCCACGGCAATTAATATTAATAGCTGTCCTCTACTCGCACGGGCTATGCAATTGGGTATACTCTACCAGAGTTTATGAGAGAGTATTTTTTTTTATTGATAAAATGGTTGAGGCTTTCGCGGCCGAAGTTTACTGTGTCACTATATTCACTCGGATATGAGGGCCGTCGTTTTTTTTGGAATTTTTCCCGACGTTTCACTAGCGTGAGTGGCTAGCTTTTTCAGAGTTCTATACATCGTGGATAATCTCCGATTACTGAAGATTCCATTTGCGGAAATTGTATTCTTTCTGACACAGGGTACTTCTGTGCGCTAATTACCGTATCTGGATTTGACCCCTTCCTACCTGGTTTCTCAATGTCGTAGTTTTCCTTTGCTATTTAAGAATCTCTAAAAATGAGATTCCATATTCGGTTGAGGTTCATAGCTTCTTCTTTTCTGTTGGAATTCTCCGTGTGTTTGTGGATACCTTATGCCTCCCATGCAAGTCTGCTATGGTATCCCTGGTTGGGGGCAAGAAGTTTCACGTCCTCAAATAGAATCTGTGTATACGCACACAGATAGGTACCTTCATGCACTATCGAACCATCGTGCTCAAAGAATATGTGATTGAGCATCTTTAAGAAAATCTGGGATATCTCAAAATAACCTTGATATCAAATTAAAACAGGGTGAGCGAGATAAATAAGGCCATGAAACCGAGGACTTCCACCAGTCAAAGTACGGAAGAGGCTCGGATAGTTGGATCACAGACAGACTTGGAAAACAGTTGATACAACACATCATGAAAACGGTATTCAAACCCATCAAGATACAGTAAAGCCTTAGGAAAACAAAGGACAAAAGAGACCCACTATCAGCAGCGGGGGTATATCACAAACCATGCACTTGTGAGGAAGTGTACATCGGAACCGTAAAAGGATCCATTGAAACAAGGCTGAGGAAGCATCAGAGGTGCTACAGATTAGGCCAAACGGACAAGTTGGCAGTGGCAGAACACGCGCTTAGTGAAAGAAACCACAGGATTCTATTTGAGGACGTGAAACTTCCTGCTCCCATTCAGGGATACCATAGCCGACTTGTACGGGAGACAAGAGAGATTCACAAACACACGGATAATTTCAACAGAAAAAAGAAGCCATGAACCTCAATCGAATATGGAATGGAATAGAAATTCTGAAACAGTAAAGGAAAACTACGAAATTAAGATAGCAGATAAAAAGAGGTCAACAGATGTTATCGAAAATGTACCCAAACCAAATACGGTAATTAGCGCACAGAAGCACCTGAGTTAGAATAATCCGCTGACAGAATCTTTGGTCATTAGAGATTATCCACGATGTATAAGCTAGCCACTTGAGCTAACGAAACGTCAGGAAAAAAATCCAGTAATTGGCCTTTAAACCCGTTTGAAAATAGTGACATATTTCTGTTATTATTACAGTATCCTTGCGATGTTTAGTAACAATGGTGTGTAAGCTTTCCAATTCTAAATTATAGTATAAGTTCCTACCATCATTAAAGTCACGACACACTTCTAATACAGTTCATGTGACTTATCTTATTTGTGAATCGATACTATAATCACTGCATAATATTCCGAGATATTTGCATAGTCCATAGTCCAAGAATCCAACGTGTATGATACAGATTTTCCTTAGTGAATTTACTGTATTCACTTAATGTACTTTTCTTAATGAGTCATAGATTTCACAATTTTTTGTGTGACTTTCAATGGAAATATGTGCCTTCTTATCAATGAAATTTCTATCAGAAATTACTCTTCATAACCTCACGGAGAAAGTAATGATTCATTAAAGAATGTACATTTGTTTCTTCAGATTTTTGACGCTCCAAAGGAAAAGTACGGTGCTACTGTGACCCATTAGAACAAACGAAGAAAAATAGTAAAAAAGCATGTTACAAAGTCTTGCTTCCTATATTGGAAAACAGTTATGACTTCAATATTCGTTTTTGGAAGCAATTTCTCCGGAGTCATATAATTATAGACAAAATTAGAGACTTTTCAAACCTCTACAGTGTTTAGTATTTCAACCCAGTATTCTACGACATTATTTAATGAGTTGAATACTATCTAGATTTTGCAACCAATATGTTGAATGAAAGTATGCTGTGTCTATGGAAATCAGTGTATTACCATTAATCGCGTGAACTCTGATGTCTAGAAAACCTTGTATTTCGACTTAGACTTGAACTGTGTTATCAGAAATGAGACATTCGCCAATTCGATCACAAGAAAACTAATCTCTTTTCTGGTAGGTATATTTCCACCATCGGTTTCTTCTTGGGGATAATTCTATTAAATGTAATATAGAAGGATTGCCAAATTAATTGAAATGAATAAAAATACGTAATCAGTGAAGTATATGAAATCAACGTACCTTGGTCGTTTTGTGTTAACGATATTCAATTTAGACATATATTATTTTTTTTACAAAATGAAAATTTATTAAGAATAATCCAGTCTACCGCTCATTTCATTCACGATAGGATTGCCGGCAAATATCGATTAGAAAATTATTTAACATCCCCATACTCCTGCCGGATCACTCCTTCCCAAAACTTGGTACAGTTTTTCTACAAGAATATTCTTTGCAATACTTCCTGTATCAAGAACCGAACGTAAATCGAAAACAGGCGTGACTATCTAAATACTAGTTTTACGATCACCTGATCATCAGTGCTGATCTGGTCACAACATGTAAATGATTTTCAGTTAGTTTTCTCAACTGGCTCTTTGGTAACTCCAACACCAACTGAGCAAGTGAGCATCAGAGCCGTCTATAGGAACCACAGAATGCCCTCCGCCAGATACACCGACTTCGTTTGAAGTCCCAGAAACTTTTTTCATCGTGAAAAATATTTGGATAATCCACCAGCCCACAGTATTTCTCGACCCTTGCACTGAAGAGAGGCTAAACTTCGAAACTAGTCTGCAGGTGGTCCTCCTGTCCGAATAAAAACAAAATTCTGCTAGCAACTTGCAAGTGATTTCTCTACAATAAAGAACATACAAGTATCTGTTGAATATATACAATACCTATCATGGCATTAGTCAGAGGAGTAGGTAATTGTTTTCTGACAGGTATTTGCCGCAATCTCATACGATGTAGGTATATAAGAGAGAGAAAACAGGTTCAAGCATTTTCATTACAAACGACCACCCAAACGAACTTTGAGCTTTAGTATTTCTTGTTCTGCTCACGAGGTGGAGCGGCCCAAGCCTTGCTATCTGTATTGACCTACCCTTGCACTGAAGAGAGGCAAAACCTCGAAACTAGTCTGTAGGTGATCACCCTGTCCGAATCAAAATAAAATTCTGATAATTAGTTACGAGCACTTGTTACTGATTCCTCTGTAGTGAGGAACATTACACAAGTATCTGTTAGAGATAATTCAATAACCGTCGTAGCATTAGTCAAGGGAGTAGTTGCTTCGTGACAGGTATTTGCCACAATCAGCCTATGATGTAGGTATACCGGGTGGCTACGGAAGTATTGCCTACGGAATATCTCAGTTATTGTATGAAGTAGGTTTGTGAAATTTGGAGCGTCGATATAATGACATAAGAGCTAGAATTTGAGCATATTGACATGTCGAAGTTAACTTCCGGTCTGACCGGAAGTAACATCAACTTTCTGATTTCAAATGGAAACCCTATTTATTTTTCTTTTCGCTTTATTCAGCATTCAATTCCCTTTCTAATGACATATCACAAGTTGGTATTTAACCAGAAACTAGATCAGAAAAAAATTATTATTGAAATTCACCGAGTAGGCCGTGGAAGCAAAATGAAAGCCAAAAATTGAAAAGTTGGCTATGGAAACCTTACGTCACTTGATAACAGTTGCTACTACTGTGATATTTTATTTTCATTCGTCGGCGTTATAAAAAGCCGCCAAAAAAAATATTGGAAAAATTGGGAAAAAAACAATACTCTGTAGGTCCATAACTTAAATAGGAACATACAACTTTTTCTTGCCTGTACTATTCAGCATAACCATTCCTTTCTAATGATATAATAGAAAGTAATTTTTTGAAATGAAATACCAAAAAATCCAATTATTATTATTCAAATAACAAAAAAACAGATTTATCGAAAAAAAATAATTCAAATTGATAGGATTAAAGATAAAATAAATTCAAAACAAATGTTCGAAATGCATTCCCTCAGCGTCAATACATTTATTGACTCTGGTGATATTTTCATGTAAAACGTTTCTCAACATTTGGGGCGTGATATCTTGGAAAGCTCTACGAATTTTTACTTCTAGCTCATGTAGAGTTGTAGGCTGTGTGGAATACATCCTATTTTTAAGATGCCCCCATAGAAAAAAGTCGCACGGAGTAAGATCAGGTGACCTTGGTGGCCACCTGACTGGACCATGGGTTGTTATAAGTCTCTCTTGAAAGCGATTTTGAAGATAATTTCTCGCTATTCTTGAATTATGCGGAGGGGCGCCATCTTGCTGGAAGTACATTCTCTCAGTTTCCGCTGGTAGGTTGTTAATGAATTCCGAAATTTCATTCGTTAAAAAATTAACGTATCTCTCTCCGGTTAGTTGGCCTTGAAAAGGAATGGGGCCAACAATATGAGTTCTAACTATTCCTGCCCAAACATTCACACCAAATCTCTCCTGGAAGCCACCTTGTCGAAACCGGTGCTCGTTTTCTATCGCCCAGTACCTGAAACAAAAGACCGTTCACACTTTTAGCACTTTACACTTCGACTATCGACAATAATCCAAATAAAGTACAGTACCTACCTTGTATTATTCCTGTTAAATAATCTATTGTTGGTAAATCTTGACTCGTCCGTAAACAAGATATAATAGTTAAATAGGTGATTCTCAGCATTTTGTCGAAGAAACCAATTACAATATTCCAGGCGCCTTTCACCGTCATTTTCATACAAATGTTGATGCAACTGATACTTGAAGGATTTAAATCGATGTTTTTTCAAAATTTTCCTAGCAGAGTCCTTACTTATAGCTAATTCGGCGCCAATCTGCCTTGAGGAAATTGTGCTATCATATTGTACTAAAGCTAATACATTAATTTCAGTTTCCTCATTAATATCAAATGCTTCTTGGTCTTCGTGAACATCAGGCTCAGTTCTTAATTTTTCTTCAAGCCACTGGAAATACCTTCTTGACGGTTGCTTCCTCCCTGGATATCGCTCTAAATACAATCGTTCAGCGGCATAAGAATTTTTAAACATTCACCATAAATGAGAAGCATGTCAATTTGTTCGGTTCGTGAATAACGGGGCATTTTTTGAATATTCCACTAACTGATTTCGATTTCCAAACCCTTTTAAAATGGCAGAATCAAAAACACTACTTCGAACGTCAAAATAATATGGATAGCAGCGTTCGTAAGAGCTCTCGTTTCTTTTTTGTTTCATTCCAAAATACATCTTAATCAGCCTACTTGTTAATATTTTGGTTCGAATGATTATTGCAATGGAATGATTATTCTGAATAGCACAAACATCGTCCATAGGTAGATATTAGAATATCTATGGACGATGGCACAGACCAAGTACGTTTATGTTCCTATTTAACCTAGAACCTACAGGATATAATTTATCATTCCACATTATTTTTAATGTTATTTTTGCGTATAGCGATAATCTGTTTTGTTATTTGAAGAATAATAATTGGATTTTTTGGTATTTCATTTCAAAAAATTACTTTCTATTATATCATTAGAAAGGAATGGTTATGCTGAATAGTACAGGCAAGAAAAAGTTGTATGTTCCTATTTGAGTTATGGACCTACAGAGTATTGTTTTTTTCCCAATTTTTCCAATATTTTTTTTGGCGGCTTTTTATAACGCCGACGAATGAAAATAAAATATCACAGTAGTAGCAACTGTTATCAAGTGACGTATGGTTTCCATAGCCAACTTTTTAATTTTTGGCTTTCATTTTGCTTCCACGGCCTACTCGGTGAATTTCAATAATAATTTTTTTCTGATCTAGTTTCTTGTTAGATACCAACTTGTGATATGTCATTTGAAAGGGAATTGAATGCTGAATAAAGCGAAAAGAAAAAAAAATAGGGTTTCCATTTAAAATAAGAGAGTTGATGTTACTTCCGGTAAGACCGGAAGTTAACTTCGACATGTCAATATGCTCAAATTCTAGCTCTTATGTCATTATATCGACGCTCCAAATGTCACAAACCTACTTCATACAATGTCTGAGATATTCCGTAGGCAATACTTCCGTAGCCACCCGGTATATATGAGAGAAAAAATGGGTTTTCATCAGCCCCATACGACTACCGAATCACCTTTGCCCAAGGCCTGGCAAAGCTTCTCCACGAGAATATACTTCGCAATACTTCCTGTAAAAACAACCAGATATTAATCAAACACAGGTGTAACGATCATTAGTGCAGACCCGGTCACAACTTACAAACGATTTCCAATTAGTTTTGTCAACTAACCCTACGATAACTCCAGCACCCACTGAGAAAGGCTTCATATCGCCACCCATAAGAACCACAGGAAGCACCCCGACGGTATACCGACTTCATTGATGTTAAAATATTTAAATATTCTTGATGATGAAAAAAAGATATACTGGTTCTGCTGAAATGAATTCAACCTCAAATAATAACAACATTTTCCATACCTATATTAATCTTGAAAATACACTCCTGGAAGAGTGAACTTATTTATGAAGTGAATCATGAGCACGCCATCATGAACCGACTTAACAAAATTGAATCACCATAGTTTTCAGACATCCCAGTGTGGACTTTCGAACGTCAACCTGCCATTATTACTCTCCAGATGTTTTTTTCAAGAAGAAATGATTTTTTATTGAATATCTGAGCTGTTATTCTTTGAATTATTTCAAAACTGAAAGATTAATCCATATTCTATGTTCCTATCAGTTATTTCCAAATACGTTTTAATTTTCACTCAACTTGTTATTATTCAGGAAATCGTGAGGCCAGACTGTCGATGAATTTATTATGAACCCGTTCGATAATTCTTTTAATTCTTCCGTAGAACTGTGATTTTATAAATGTCAACACCAAATACACTATTGCAACACTTACTCCGACATAATAATAGTGATAATATATCAGCCTGAATGAGTTCAGAGACAGTGTGCGGGTAGAGAGTGCAGTAGTGCCCTACGGCACTACTGATTTCTGGTGGCGCATTCACTTTCCAGCAATCATAACTCCGCTCAGAAACTTCGACCCCCCTCCAAAGATGATTCGTTTCATTTGTATGCTCATGATTAGAGCGTGATCTATAAAGAAATTGCAACAGTTACTGTTAAATTTGCACTTCTAAGAAAAATATGTATGCTATTCCTTCATATGGCAAGCTTCTAGAGATTCTGGGAGTTACACGAAACAGGAATAATCTGTAGCGTGCAATTTCAATTAGTTCGATTTTATTCGAATCTTATATAATTTGAAAGATAAAAATACTGGAACATATACATTTTCTTGAATTTTAATTTCTAGATGGTTGCCGGCTGAACAGCCTTTGGGAGCAACGGCTCTTCGGAATTTTACAAGATTACCAGAATAGCCAGTCCATACTTCGAGGCACTGACAATAGCGTTCGCTCAGAGAGAAACTAGGTATATAACCTATTATTTCAATTTATATTCCTCAGAGGGTGTGTGTGTGTTGAATTTAAAAGTTATGTCCTACTAAGTTTCGATAGAAACTTTTGTTAGTTCAGAGAAGAATCCTATATACTTGGTATTTTCCAAAATACCTACATTCCATACTAGTAGCTTGTCTGATACACATTTTGAAGAATGTTTCATGTTCGTCCGAGTTGAACTGATCTGCTAGTAATAAAATTTTGAAATTTTTTACACAGTTTCAATTTTAACAAGAGTAACATCAAGCAGAGTACAGAATCCTGCTTACAACCTTCCTGTTCATTATTACCTGTTATATTTTACACCAAAGCGGATTATAAGATGTTTTTTTTATGCGTCTACGTGTGGACTATTTTTTAAAGTGTTGTTCTGCAAAATAATAATAGTTTGATTATTTTGATCAAATCTGATTAAATACACCTCTTCACGAAGTAGTAAACGTCAAATTACGAAGATATTTTTGCTACTGCTTTCAGTAACGGATTATTTCACCCTTCTGAAAATGGTGAAAACCACTCAACTGTGCCAAAATGGCAATAGGAACACATCGTTATCGCACCTTTACTTCGTGGAAATAGAAGACTGGACCATAATAGATTTTTAAGTCTTTCACTACTATTAATTTCATGTTGAGATCACGTTTATACAGAATTGGGTGTTTATTTTTAATACATTTTAGTATCACTAAATTGGTTTAATAGTGCATTTCCCTTACGTATGTGTTCTTTAAAAAAAAAGAAGTACAGAAACCATAGTTTATCGACTCAACATAGTGGAGTTATACAGACTAGCCTACAGGGAGTTTTTGCTGAAATGCAATTAGATAGAATTAATAATAAGCCATTATACATATATGAATCTTGGAATTCAGGTGCATGTGAATTTACCATTCAAGAAATAATGGTTGCTTATAAATCTGTGAATGAGATTGAGGTTGTGTTCAGATTTTGCGAGAAAGTTTTTTGAATAATATCTTTGCTTTGATTACTTTTTTAAGTAATTCGTGTGATCAGCTGTGCCGCTTCGTTCTTTGTGCATTGTTCTTTATGTTTTGAATTTTTTGGTGGTTCCTACCTCCTTCTTTCTATTAGCAAAGATTCAGGATTATGTCTTATGAATTGCATAAATGTCTGGGAAAGCAAAATGAAGTAAAGTTAGTGAAAGGTACCATCAAAAATTTACACTTTCAAACATTATCTGGAAAGTGAGAATGAGTTCAGTTGAAAGATCGACAGAAAACGGTCAAAAACTGATAGTGACGGCTAGTTTTCCTACCGACGCATTTTTTGTGTACGGCGTGTTACGCTCAACGTATTACATCGCCTACTCTTCCCGCCGTATGAACCTACGTACAGTTAGTTTATTTCATCTTTACCCGTGCGTCATCATCACAATACCATAATTCTTAGCTTAGAAGACAAATGTTACCGAGTTTTGATTCGCTCATAGCGGTTGTTAGAAAGAGATGTTCGATAGAGGGTGTGTGATTTCTTCGATCATAAATTAATGACGCATGGGAAAAAATAAAATAATCGAACTGTATCTACGATTGTTTTCTTACAGAGCGCAACACGTTCGACGCTGACGTGATACGCTTGAAGGCGAAACCATACCCCTGCGAATTTTGCGATTTTTCTGCGAATAAAATGGCTGCCAGACATGCCGCAATAAAGTTCAAATATTTTAACTTTTTGTTAATTCGCGCAAACCACGGAACAACAGAATTCATATCAAATTATTTTATGGCTTCGCCGTATTGATTCAACTATCTTGAAAAATATCTTCAGTTTTCATTGCAAAAAGATTCCATTTGCCTATATAACATTTTACTATCAATTATGAAAGATCTGTAGTGTTTGTTGAATACTACATGCTATTAAAGTTCAGCAAGATTATTACAGAGAGATGCGGATTTATGATTCCAATAAATATTTTATTGGCTTTCGGGTGACGAACTGTTGTCCACAGTGGGGACGAAACTGAAGAAGGAGTCTTCAGGTTTGGAACCATTGCATTCTGCAAGCAATGCTCTGGCTGTGACTTAGTTATGATTATATAGAATTCACATTATTTGCCTCATTCACCGTTGAAGCCATTTTGAAAAATCAGGTTCGTTTTTGATTTTTCCAACATCTTATAGATTATAATAATAAAAATAACACTCCCTCAAAAACACTTATGGAGTGTACCCAAAGGCATAGCCTGTGCGGGTAGGGGACGGCTATTATTATTATTTGCCGTGGCGCTCCGGGGTGACTTACTGATTTTTGGTGGAGTATTCAGTTTTCAGCTATAGGAAAACCTGGAATTGCAGATCGACTCTGAATATATATTCATATACCTTATATAACATATATATTGCAAATAAATACGTATACACTATTCATTAACAATTGAAATTAAGCAAATATTATTCAGACAATTCGATTCTGTGCACATTCTTGCTGCTCGTTAATAGAAGACGATGCATTTCTCTTCGCTCACAAGAGATTTGATGATATTGAAGAAACTCGAAAATCATTATACTCATTCCATGTGCTTATGTATTATAGGTGTCTAGCATAAGCTGTGTAGTGCCCGTTATAGGTATACCTTGTCCCGCTGGGATTGGATAATGCATATTGACTATATCGACATATTTTTCTATATTATCTAACCGTTGTAAAGCGAAAGCAATCAATTCCACTCTGGAAATTTCTCCATGAAAGAATCGTTTCGGTAGGATCTCTAAAGTATTGAGTGAGAAACTTTTGGATCAATATTGATTTGGTGAACTTTCCTTTCTTTTCGCATTTTAAACACTTTAATTTTACTTCACCTTCCAAAGTTTCTTTCTTAATGAACGATTCCAAACGTATTATTTGATTTGTTCTTGTGGTATCGATAAAGATCCCAGTATGAATCAAAGGTGACTAAACAATGAGCAAAAATTGTACATTTCAAAGTAGATTTGAGTTGAGGAAAAAATATCAAATTACGGAATTCCTAACACTCAAGTATCTACACCACGATTCTGTAGTATTTTCAAATATTTTTGTTGAAATCAAATCTTGCTTCTGTAATGATCAGCTGACATCTTGTTGCAGACTACCTAGCACGTATCCTAAGAACTCCTGAGCATCTTGCGGGGCGTTACTGTTGAAGCAGGTGCAAAACTTTGGATCTGACTTTTTAAGGACACTATATTAACTAAGTACTCGATCCGCTGACCGAAGATCCTTGATATCAGTTGCACTGTTACTGTATTGTTTTTGTTTTTTGTTGAATATACTTAGCTTCTGGAGATAACAATAACATGATATCGATGTCATTTGCATGCCGAATTGAAAAATACTCCGTATTACGAATCGTATTCGAAACATGTAATGTTATTTGGGAAACATTGGGTTAGAAATACCCTTCACAGCAAACTTTTCCAATTTTAAGTGATATTTTAGAAAATTGAAACAAACAATTATTCCTAACCCCAAATACCGAAAAATGACATGTTACGATTTATCATTTACGAGTATGAACGTTCATGCGGCGATTTTCTTACGATTTCTTGTTGTATAACCGTTTTGGTTTTTCGTTGTTTCTGCAATGTAAATTTTGTCATAGTAATGATGACATTTTCAGCAAAAAAATAAAAAATCATCAAACGTGATCTCTTGGTGTTTCACAGAATACGTCTCGTAACTCGAAAGTATAATCGATAATTTTCAATGTTCTCGTGATATTACCGTTGATGACAATAATCCTTTATAAAAACATTTCGTGACTTCATTAAGTTTTGTCATAACTGAAATCTAACCAAATATATCCATAGGTACACCAAGGTTTATAGATATTTTAGTTAGTTTTGTTAGTACTCACAGAAGTTGATGATTATTCTATTCTCTGTGGAATATTTGTTGTGAATGCAATTCAAGAAATAGGAACTACCTAGCTCCAAACCTATGTTAATGTCACTAGACGCGCGTTCCAACAAAAAAGTTTGCTTTTTCAATAGCTAAAAGCTCTCTGCTGAAATCGCACGTTGAGTGAAATTGACGTAGTTTTTGTGTTCAGGTAGTTCCTACTTTTTGTTGAATTTCAACTTTTGTTTCTTGTATCCATTGAAAATGACTTCCCAAACGCTAAATAAGAAATATTAGCTGATTTCAGGGAACACGGCCAACGAAATGAATAAATAGAATATGAAACAATTCAAGCCATTTTTTAAGAATTGGACAATCCAAAATACTAACTGGTAAATCCCATTTTGATAGATTATTTTGTTAACGACACTAAAACATAATTTGATTGGAATAAGTATATCATATTCAGGAAAACCATTCCTAAGCTTTTAGCTCGTATGAAAATATAATTTACTAGATAATATTTCATTAAAATTTTTGAATAATCCTATGAAACGTTCTTTTCGTTCAGGGTACATTATCACTGCGATTATGGAAGCACTGCAATACTTTTAGTTTCTTCAATTTGTTCTTATTTTCAACCAGATGCAACCTTCATAAATATTCGATAAACTTGTGCAAGCTAGTAAGTACATTACACAAAAATGTTCGATTAATGTAATATTTGTATGTTTTCAGAATCATACTTTGAGTTATAATGTATATGAGTTTCACAAAACCATCGTGATTCCGTATGGTTTGAAGTTTGAAAAAATAGAATTAATTGAAAAAGGTGTAAAATATGTGCTCGAACTCGTTTATTTGTCAGTTGAAAGTTAGAATAGTTTTCTGGTGCCACTTCTATACATTCTTCCATGTTCCAAAATTTCTCACTTACTCAGCATATTTTTCGAAACAATCGCAAATGAAGAATAATGATTTTCCGAAGAAAATTTTAATGACTTTTTTGGAGAGTTATTGTATTTTCAGATTACTCAATTTTGTGCGGAATGAAATTATAAATGTCAGAACATATTATTAACAGATTCACGACCAGTAAAATCATATTCTTGTATTCGTTCACATCATTTATTCCAGCCATTCTATATATTTCATAAGTAAATAGGATGTACACCAGTGGAGTCTTCAAGGCAATCATTAAATTATTAATAATGTGAAATTATTTAACAATTCCGGACCCACAATAAAGCTAAATAACACGACGGAAAGCCTTCATTAGGTCGATCCGACCAAATTAATTGCTGTCAGATATTATTCAGATGTAGTCTGTAACTACCAATTACACAGTCGTAGAAGCCGTTTCCGATGCTTCGACTCCACGCTACTACCTTAATCTTCTCCTGGCCAACTAGGTAGAAAGCTTGTCATTGGAATAAATTCTAGCTGGGTACTACCACAGTACGCAATCATTGAATACTTATACTGAAATCGTGCTAAACAAAATTACATGGTGTTATTTAATGTATAGTGGTACCGCTCTTTATTTATGTTTAAAAAGCTCGCTACTGAAATGAATTATTGTTTAAGTTTTGATTAAGTATGCTTAGTGAGGTTAATTTTAATTCATCTGTTTTTTTTACACCATCTCCATTATTTTATCAATAATTATATATTTCACAATTTTTCATTATTCGGTCATCGGAGTTTTTCATTGTTCCGAATCAATTTGACAAAAACTCTTGTTTGTACAAATAATTAATACACCATGAAGAAGAATGAAATAGAAATAAGATATTCGTTCTATAGAGAATGTCATTGAATACTGGGTAGGTTAAAGATAGAAGTTGTAAAAAACATTATCTGTAGACATTATATTCCTTAACATTCTAAAAATGAATTTCACTTGGCCACGTTTATACCGTCTCTTGGTAAGCTGACTAGTAAATTTAATTCAACCAAGTACCCTTGCTCATCTTGGTGTATGCAGTACACTTGGTCAAGTAACCAGCTTGGTTTGGTACTGAAAATTGTTGCGTACCAGACCAAGATGGTATAAACATCTGCTGGCTTGACTTTCCATCTAATTGAAAAATTTAGTTTAAATCCTTGCTAAGCCCTTCATCTGAGTTCTAATGAACGATGTCCTTGAATCCATTTCTATATCAACATAACCTAAAATGGATAATGTTTCTAATCTACACTTGAATATTTAATTCGGATTGTTTTATGACATGAAATATGGGATAGTAGCATTGCTACTATCTCATATTTTCCCTTACTATCTCCATATTTCAATGGTATACTATCTAAATGATTACCAAACATACTAAATAAGAACCGAAATGTTTCCTGATTGAACGTGGTGTAAATAAGCAGTAGCTTTTTCTCTTGGTCTGAATTTGGTATAGTCAACTTGATCCGAGTACCAAATTCGTGCACGGTATGAACGTGGCCATTATTACTGCTCGTTGATAAACAAATCCTTGTGAAATAAATGCGTTTGGCGGTATCAACGTTGTTAAATTGTTAATACGTATCTAATTACATTTATATGAGCCTAGCGACTGATTTATAAGAAAACGAATCATGTTTGTGCAATTGTTCTGACGAGATTAATGGCTACCTACATTATGAATTACGATTAATATATCTCATTCTCAACAAAGAGTTCATTTTTATTGTCTAATGCATTTCATCTCTCTAGGTAAATAATGCTTTCTGTTATCAGGGAATTAGTTTGAATTTTATCTCTCTTTCGTGTTCTACCATACACTTGTGTAAGTTATTCTTAGAAGTAATGAATACGTTGGAGTACAATGGGTTCTGGGCAACTTCAGACAAGTATCGAGTGGCCTTCCTGCACATATTTCATGAATTTAATATGTTTCCGTTTTAAAACTCATTACGCGTTTTCAAACGTTGCTACAGTAATTTCAGCATTTTATTATTTTTCCAAGTCAACTGGGAAATGTTTATTGTCGGCCACAAAACAATTACGTGAACATCCAGTTTAGGTTATGTATAGCAAGATTAGTCAAAGTCTGATAAATACAAAAAAATTTACAGGAGTGGAAACTGGTTTCCGTTCAGTGTTTATTAAACGGTCTTGGGAATTTTACCAAGAAATGTTTGATCGGTATATTGACAGAAATAAATCTATCATATCTGCTCTTGAGGAAAAGGTGAAATATGAATCATCCAATAAGTACTCTTTAATGTTCTATTCCTAATCGGATATTTTTTGAACCTACGTGAAAATATAGAAAGTGACAATCAAAAAACAATCCGCTGTATCTTAAAATAAGATTATTTAAAAATATGTGTTGCTTACTCGGGTAACGGCATTCGCATGAGGGAAATGTACTCTCTCCATATTCATTAGTATAATAACTATTCCGATGATGGGAATAATAAAACCCCAAACTATATTTTTATTTGACTTGAAAAAACTTAAAAGCTGTATTAAATATTGGATTTTTATTACCGAATCAACATTTGCTGCAAGAAATGGTTTTCCTTTGAGTGCGTACGGACCTTGGCAAAGATTTCTCGGTGAATTGGCTCAGGTTATGATTTTGAATAAACTGATTTAGGATAATCCCAGAAAACAATCTGTTGGTGCCAGATCTGGAGGATCTCTTTTCCCGTTCTAGTTGTTGACAAAACAATTGTCTAACATTGTCAAATTATAACTAGAAGGAAACGACCTTCAAATATTCTCTTTTTGGATCTGAAGCTACTACGCTAGATAGAGTTTCTTCTCGATATCACCGAAACTGAGGTTTCGACCAATTATGGCAAAAACTGATATATAATTTCGTATTTGTTTAATTCATCACAAGAGTTCATATTATAATTTGCAACACAAGTAGATAAAAATAAGCCAATACTTAATGCACATATGACAACTAAAAGTCACGCGTTATATTATTATTATTAAGTAGTCCAATACCCATTGTATTGCGATTTTCACCGATTTTTGTTACAATATCATCGAGTCTATGTTACTCATGTGCGTGCTTTACACGCCAGTAATATTCTGTCTGAAGGTATAGGTACCTACAACATTTTCAGGAGATTTTTAATATTGTGATATTGTTAGTGAACTTCCAAATTATTGAAATTGTGTTTTTTCCCTCGGGTCTCTTTCATTCCAGCAACCCTCAGAAGTTATTTTGAGACTTACGTTTGCTCTAAGAGATCGCGATCTTACTATTTAACTTTTGAGGTTGTTATTCTTCTCTTGCCATGTCCATTTCAATTTCAATTGATTATTATTTTCATTTTATTTATACTTCGACATCTACTAATAATAATTTATTGTTACAGTCTATTCGTACCTGGTTCACACTACGTGGCTCATTCTCCTGGCGAAGCAAAATCAGGTTATCCCTACTTTGGAGCAATGGAAATGTGTTCAAGTAGAGTCCATTGAACATCCGGAGCCTTGGCGATGCTCTGAAATATGCTTTAAGTTGTTATAATTGATTAACAGTTAACCTATATGCAATAAAATATATCATATGTCAGTAACTCATGTGCTCTTCGTGATTGCTTTGTTGAACTAAGGACTGAAATATTTGGAGAATTGTTGTTTATTGAATAGTATACAAACTGATTTAGGTGTAATTGTATTATAATGACCAAGATTTTGTACTGTCTATCAATAGTACTTACTAGAACCTAGTTGTATATATTAATTTATTCGATATCGTGTGAATATGAAAGGTGTATTTCTTGTGAATATATTCTCTGAACATTTGAATGATTTTTAATTGATTCCAAAAAGTTCCAAAAATATATGAAAAATTTCGATATCTTCGAAACTGGAAAAATCGTTTTATGAAGATGAAATAACACACTATTTATTTATTTGCTACGAAAATTACGAATATTACTGTGGAGTTGAAAAGTAAAATATCACTAAAGAAGGTGTCGGTAACTTGGGACGCTATCACTAAGATTTCAATTCTCAAACATCACTACCAGGGTTTCAGTTGTAACTAGCGGAACACGAATTTATATATTTTTCTATTATGATGTTCTCAGATGCCAATTCTAGTGGGGAGTGCTTGCTTTGAATACACTAATAACAAGAATACTGCTGTAGGTTTCTTTGTTTTTTCACACGCAAAATTGAGTCAACTTGGACCGCTAAGGATAATGGTAGTAATATCTGTCGGACGCGCTGACATCACTGAACCGCCAATCACTTCTCACATCCATGTAGTATTGTTACGAGGTCTAAAAATCCAAAAATGAGTAGGACATGTCTAATTCAGAACTAATCCTGTTATTCTATCCGGTTTCCTCCCTACTTTCGACAATATTCGGTTCGTTTGAAGCCTGAACATCCAAGCCGAAAGTCTTCAACTTTGTAATTATTTAAGACTACATAATTTTCCGAAGTATGGGAAATGCATAGTTTCAATAACAATTAAGTATGCATAATGGTTTCAAACATGTGATGGCAGGTCCTATATACTTCTATAGTATCAGTGACCCAAAAATCCATGTCGCGAGTGCGTTATACCAATTGAAAACGGCATCACGTGTTCCATGCAATTTGATTTTCTGATAGGGTAGGTAACGTAAATGCATGATGTGCTGATGCCACGAGCAATAATCGATTCTAATCATTGAATGGTTACGCTTTGGTCGCACATCGAGTTAGTTTATTGCTTGAAAGAATCAGTTGGTCGATTTCCATCCAGTTTATAATTCAAAGCACCATCCACTTTGAAACAATTTCGAGAACGCAAAAGATCCATGGTTGAAACATGCTATAAGTTAAAAATTGTGACTGCAGTACTAGATACTTCTTTGCAGCCACTAGCATTCGTAATATTGTTGTTTGTTGCTGTATAGCATGCCATGATCCAATATGTGGCTTGCTGCATCAATTGTGACCAACAAAAACCCATCGGTAGCTATCTATATTATCTCAGTAACCCAATCGTCGCTTAAATCTTATGCGTCTTTTGCTCACCTTTCTCAACTCATTTTACTTCCTTTAGAAGTACATCTAAGTGGCGTTGTACGCGGTGGTGTTGAAGATGTCAGCCTATTCTTCAAGGACTTGGCAATGTGGACCGCCCCACTTATTTCAGAACCATCAATTGGCGGTATAATGCGAGCCTTCTCTTTAACCATTGTACTCGTATTCAACCTCATCACCTTGTTTTTTGCTCTGTTTCTCATGAAATGGAAAATCAACAATATGGTGCCCCACCTCACAACATAAGGGCAGTTACAGAATATCTGCATGAAACATAACGAAAACCGGATTGAAAATATGGATCCAGTTAAGTGGCCGGCGAGGTGATATAGGGTTGTTTTCACTTCATACCTTCATAGAGTGGTTTTCTTCAATGTCCCCCATCCTATTATTTTATGAACGGGTCAACTCAAAAAGTTTGAACTTGGGGATATTGAAATTGATTCATAAATAGTATATTTTCGAGTAAAATTGACAGATGAAAATTTCAAGATGACTACTGGGCGCCATCTGGAAAAAAATTAATTGAAAGAATGGACTTGTGACATCGTTTAGAAGCAACTGACGAATACTTCACAACCCTAGAATATAATGTCAATGTCTTCTCCTATTAGATACAAAGTGGCGGAACATTTAATAATTACCTGAATACAAACACAATTTGTTACAATATTTGCTAAATAATAGGCCGAGCACACTTCTAAACTGTTTATTTCTAACTTCACCAAAAACATAAAACTATTTCACTGACTAATTAAACACTTAGATCTATACAACAATATAACTAGCTAAATATTCCAAACACTTATATACTTCTTCATAAAACTTCTTGAAATATCGCTTTATATAGTCCATTTGTGCAACCAGATGCTTCGCGATTCCGCTTTAAATTACTCACGACAGAATTCCACCCAAATAATAATGTCTTCTTGGAAATAATTATCGACGATACGCTTGCGAGTCGACCCAGCGGCGTAGCTAGGAGATTTTTATCAATCTCGTAACAATATATAAAAATATTTGTTTTTCTCTGCCATATGGTAATCCCAACAACCCGATAAGGATGATATTTTTTGTTTGACAAAAAATGGCAGCTTATTTCTTCAAATTATGAAGTTTAACGTCGATGTATTCAGACAATTATCAAATGTTCCGCCATTTTGTAGTAGGTGAAGATATTGACTTTTTATTCTAGGGTTGTGAAGTATTCCTCAGGTGCTTCAAAAGGATGTGTCACAAGACCCTCCCTTTCAATTTAATTTTTTTTATTACATAGTATACGTCATGCATCAATTTCATTATCCCAAATTTCAATTATTCGAGTTGACCCGTTAAAAAAATAAAAGGGGGACATTAAATAAAAGACTGTATATTCCTTTCTGAAAAACTTTTCAGGTCACCCGACCTTACGTCTCTGGATTTCTTTTATGGAGATCTATTAAAAACGAGGTTCATGATAGGTACCTCCTGCAACATGACAATCATAGAATTACACCAAAACAGTTGAAAAATGTTGTAGGAGCAACAATAATAAAAGTTTGCCTGTATCAGCAACAATATTGAGGTCATTTAGAACATCTGGAACCCTAAAGATATGTAAATAGGTAGATTCAATACAATAATTTAATTTTCAAGTGGTGCTTTATTTTTGAGTAACTACCTAATTGACTTTGTAGAAAAGATGTAAAATAATATGTCGACACAGCTGTGTTGATCTCAGGCTACTCGATGATTTTTATTCTTATATTAATCTCAATAATATTCTTCATTTAACGAAAGTTCTTACTTTATATTTCAGTCAAAAGTCTTCTCACAACCCGATGTGTGGTATCAAAATAATCGTAATACAATGCTCTTTTTTTTCTAATCCAACGAGTCACCATGTTGCCATTGAAAAAAAAATAATAATAAAAATTGTACAATCATCTATGGTCATCTAAAATGAAAAAAAATGGTTACAAAAGGTATCAAATGATACATGGTTGAATTCTAAATGTCATATGGAGACAAACTGAAAATATACTGGATTCACCTTTAGAAAATGGAAAGATTATGTCACTTCCGGTGAAACCGTAAATTACATAAAGTTCGGTTACTTGTCAAAAAATGCAGTTTTGTGCATCGAACAGATCCTACAGATTCCGTTTAATTATCTCCTGAAACAAAAATGTTATAGGGGCTAGTCACCTTCCGTATGTACACCCGGTATATGCAGTGCAGCCCTTAATTACAGTGAAACTTCAAGTTCCTGTCAAAAAAAAACTCGTGACAACCGGTATGTATAGCAACACTATTCCAGGACAGGTCGGATCTGTGATTTACAAATCATTATCAGCTGACGGGAAGCAGTGAAATAACTATTGGCACAAAACGGGAAACAAAGTTTTTGAAGCACTGTTGGCAATGGACCTAACATGTTTTTTACATGAAAGGGTAGGTACTGCTAACGTCAATACCGAGCATCGACATGGAGGACCTCATTGGTATGGATTACACTGAATATACTGTCCGATGTGAGATCAGCCTTCCTAGAAAAAATGCATGCTTGTGTTTTGTTCACTTTGAATTCGAATTCGAAAAAGTTGTTGGATGCTTATTTTAGAATTTTTCCAAGTTCTCATTTGAATAGTTCACGTTTTGCTCGCTTCCCAACCCTATTCCGATGAGGATCCATTTTAGGTGCTTTCACCACTTTTGGTTTCAGTAAGGGGTCTATTTGAAGATTTTACCTAGTAGGCCATCAAAACTTCAGATTTTATAATGTTTTCTGAAAAGTGAATACGACACCAAAAATCAGTAAGTCGCCCCAGAGCGTCACGGCAAATAATAATAATATCCGTCCTCTACCCGCACAGGCTATGCCTTTGGGTACACTCTACACTCTAGGAGTGTTTATGAGGGAGTACTATTATTATTATCTTTATATATAACATTGACCAACAATTTTCAAAGAAGTCATAAAATGGTAAAACGCTGTAGAATTAGGTCAACTGGTATTCCAACTCCATACAATATCACGTATCTTGAAAATAACTATTTTGAAACGAACGTGAAATTTGAGGTGAATGAACCGTTGCGATCTCGAAGAGCGTCCGAAGCCTCAGTCTTAATTAAATTTACTTTCAATTTCAAATCTTTGAGGAGTTTGGACGATTCATCATTCATCGTAGTAGGGCGTCAAATTATCAGTATGCCCCTTGCTTTGGAATGGCCAAGCGTCCAAAGAAGAATCTCGGTATTGAAGGTTTCGTCAAATTCGTTTATGATAAAATTGTTATAAATCTTTTTCAGTATATCAAGGTGTATTATAGTTGAAGTGTATGATTCAGAGTTATTGTACTTAACCAATGTTTAGGTGTTTTCGTTTTTCCAGATGAGTAAAGGAAATTGAAAAAATATGAAACAATTTCTTATTTTCCCTATTACAAAAGATATTTGAAAAAAAAACAAGTTCAATAATCTTCATCTATAAGCTGTCATTAGAGTATTTCACCAACAGGATAGATATTCAGGTAAATATTATTGAAAAAAATAGTTACTGAAAACCTTTTGAAACAAATATTTCGTAGAACCGAAACAATTGAAGCAAATGTCTGACAGAAAACAACTACTTTCCCCTACGGATATTGAATTATATCTGTCGTCCATTTGTGCAACGTTCCTCACGGTCACATAATTGCAAGTTGTAATTGTAATAAAGCCATTGAATATTATCCTTCAGTTGCTAGGAATCGCACGTTGTAAGAAAATACCTCGTTAATCCTTGGCTCGCACAAGTTTAGATTTCTGAGAGCTGCCGTTCGTAGGGAAGCGATAGCTGGTTAACGGAAAAATAATTTTAACAATTAACAATTTTGTTGGGAATGACTAACTGCATACATGCATGTTTCGAGGTTATTTCATCTCTTCATCAGTGCAAGGATAAGTCAGACGAAATTGTAGTCGTCTTGTCCCTTTCGATTAATTATAACTAAATTTCGTACACAGATTACCTTCCTTTCGGGAGCTGGCGAGTCAAAAGTGTGAACCTGTTTGTCGAGGCAGAGGGGCGTATAGGACACGGCCCCGATGATGATAAGGGTGGATATGGGTGGAAATTGTAGAAAATTTATGGAATAGGTATAAGGAGAGTTCTCTAGAATATTCTAGAGTCTCTGAAAGGTGCTACAAAATTCAAGAAAACCATGGAATTAACCGGAACAAATGCTTTGAGAGGTTGTAGAACGTAGTGAAAAGACACTTAAGTGAAATTCTTGAAAGTTCGGTGACCAGGGAAGGGGTGTGTGTGGTGGAACTCCTTGTTAATTTCTAGAATATAATACTGAAAATACTATAATGGTTTTGATGTTTACAGAGAAATTAAGATATTTCCAGAAAACCAACCGTGCAATGTCCTGGCAATTCCGTGGGTATTGCAGGGAAAAAATTTTCTGATTTCAACAAATCTTGTTTGAATAGGTCCAACAAACAAGCTTGGTTGATTTAAAGTTTCCATGGGCTTGAATTTTCAAATAATTCATTGTTTGGTTTTCAAGTAATTTCTTCAAAATGCTCTATTTTATTATTTGAAAAGAAGTGTGCTTATATTTCTTTAGATCAAAAATATTTTTTTCAATTTATTTCACATTTTCAGTTTCCATGGTCTTGAATTTTCAAATAATTCATTGTTTTGTTTTCAAGTAATTTTTTCAAAATGCTATATTTTATTATTTGAAACGAAGTGTATATTTCTTCGGATCAAAAATATATTTTTTTTCAATTTATTAATAGAATTATTTGTGGTGAATAAATGTAATTTGAATTGAAGAAATCACAGCTCCAGACAAAAATTATTGTTTGGAAGAAACAAATAGATATTTGTGAGAAATAAATATTTTGTTTCTTGGGATGAACGAATATTCACTTCAAAAGAAAGAGAAAATCACCCCATATAAGGGATATCCTTCGAATGAAATTGAAATTTATTGTAATAGAAGAAATACATTCTTCATCTGAAAAAATCAATTTCTTAGAGAAAAATATTTCTCTTTTTCATAGTATATACATATATTTGTTCATGTGAACACAATATTATTTGTTTCTCTCAAATCACCAATTTTTCATATTTGAATTATAGGGATACAGAAAATCATTGTGATATTTTTTGGAGAAAAACAAATACAATTATTACGTTTATGAAAATTTATTCTGCAAATCTTTTTTGAATAAAAAAACATGATACTCATTGAAATGAACATGCGGGAACAGCAAACTTTGAGGTAATAGATAATGGATACATTGGTGCACAATCCCAATATGCTTTGTAACCTAAGCTAAATACATTAAAAAGTCAAATTATCAGTATTTTAAAAAATACCCTATGAAATAAATACAATCTTAATATACTCGTACCTTTCCTGTAGACATCAAGCGCAAACTGATTTTGGTCGATTATAATAACTGAAACATCTAAAAATGGCAGCTGTTACTAGTAAGAGATTTGAGCCGGTTCTGGGCCTCCCCCACTATTATGACGTCATCAGTGACCTTGGGGTGACCTTCAGGGATGACCTTGATGCATAGGTGCCTGTGTGGGTCTATGACCTTGGGATATCCTTGAAACGATTTTTAAATTTTATAATTTTTGACCTTGATGTAGGTTTTGATGAGGTGTTCAAGGTTTTTGTTTGACCTTGAGATGACATTTTGGTGACAGAGTTTTTTTTTTCATACACGGACAAGTACTTTTTCCAAGTACTTATATATTTTTTTTACCTCCAAGACTAAAAACATTTATGTGAACACTTTCTACTATGTATGACTTTCACATTATGTACTAACACATGAAAATCTAGAGAAGCCACACGTCCACACACCACGGAGATCCAGTCAGATATGTGAACTCTGATTCCTCTCCGATACTTACCTTGTAGTGGTGGTGGTAGTAAGCGTGTGTGACGTCATCCGACTATGAGGAGTGCATCTGAAGTAGCCCACGCTCGACGCTTATAATATATACGGACAAGTACTTTTTCCAAGTACCTAAATTTTTTTACCTCCATGACTACTATTACCTTCATGTGTATGTACACTTGTTACTGTGCATGACTTTCATGTGTACCAACACATGGAAATCTAGAGAAGGCACACGTCCGCACACCACGGAGATCCAGTCAGATATGTGAACTCTGATTTCTCTCCGCCAGTGTATACCTTACAGTGGTGGTGGGGGGAAGCGTGTGTGACGTCATCCAACTATGAGGAGCGCATCCGAACACGATCCAGTCATACTTATCAGAAGCAACCCTTGCTCGACTCTCGCTATAGTGGGAATGGTCCGCTGACGTCACACATCCACACGATGCAGTTATGTAGCGACTACTGTTCACTCTTCATCTTGTATGTATCGATAGTGAGTTGGATTAGAAGTGTGCATGGTGGGGGCTCTGTGACGTTGCATGAGTAGTCGAAGCGGATATAATTTGTTCATCCTCTTCCCCACTCATTAAAATTATATTTAAAGGAGGTGGGAATGATTGTTAAATCAGTATCTCATAGAGTTTTGTGCTGAGAACACATCGAGAAAATGTATTCCTGTGACTGTGGTAAATCGTTTACTCGTAGTGATAATCTCCGTCGTCATCAACTTCAGAGTTGCCAAGGTGGGCCTTCTGTGAAAAGGATTAAGTTAGATGCGGCTGCATCGACACCAATGTACACATGCAATTGTTGTAATGTGACAATCTCTGCATCCCAAGTTAGTTCTCATAAAAGAACTCTCCAGCACAAGAATAATGCATGTGTCCAAATTAGTGATGGCATACAAATTATAAGGAATGCTTTCAAGTGTAGAATTGTGAGCTATCGAGTGGAAAGTCCGAATGTGTACACTGACTATATGTCGTTCTTCAATGAGATCAGGGAGAAAGTTATTGGATTACTTGAAGAGGCAATAAAGGTTCACAAGATATTCAAAGTGAATATGGAGGTATTTGGCAGCTTCATTGTCCAAACACGGGATTTGATTGATACCAAGTCATTCAACTCACAAAATAAAATTGTGGACCAGTCTACGGATTTGGATGCATTATTTGATGGATTCCGTGATGCCATCATTGCTCAGACTACGGAATTTGAAGAACGTGATTCAGGTATGTTTAAAGTTTAAATTCTATTTACACGAATATTAAATTATTTTTATGTTTCAGGATGGAGCTGTGAAAAAGTTATGTTCCTCGAAGTGAACATCAACAAGTATAGTCCACTCAGCGGATGTTCATATGTGAAGCTGCCCGAGTTCATTGAGACAAGAAAAGGCGTTGTGAATATTCGCATTGAGGATCAACACTGTTTTGCATGGGCCATCACATCTGCTTTGTTTCCTGCGAATGGTATAGTGTCAGAAGTTTCCTCATACCCCCACTATTCCAATATTTTGAAGGTAACAGGTATGGATTTTCCAGTTAAACTTCAAGCTATAAAAAAGTTTGAGGACATGAATGATATTTCGATTAATGTATATGGATTAGAGTCGAAACTTGATAAGGGTAAAATGAAATATGAAGTGGTTGGTCCGTTGCGTTACTCACAGAGAAGACTAATTTGCTACTTATAACTGATGATTCTGGCAATAGTCATTATTGTTGGATTAAAGACCTTCCTAGATTAGTTTCAAGTCAACTATCTGCGCATGAGCATAAAAAATATTTTTGTGATGGATGTTTATTGTATTTCTCTCACGAGCGATTACTGTTACGTCATCAGTTGCATGACTGTAATCATTTGAGTACTACAACACCATCAGTCAATTTCAGAATTAATAAATATGGTAAAATGATACCGGGGAATTCACTTATGTTTGAAAATTTTGAGGGACAAATGAAGGTGCCATTTGTAGTTTATGCTGATTTTGAATCAGTTCTCAAACCCATTCAAACTAGTCAACCCAACCCTAAACACTCATACTCCAATAAAACATACAAACATGAACCTTATTTGCTTATTCGATAAAATGTTCATATAATGACAAATTATCAAAATTTGTTACATATGGGGGTGAGGATGCAGCCGATAAATTTGTCACAAAGCTTGAAAATGATTTGAGAAATATTTATCACAATCATCTGAGATATCCAATTCCTATGGTTGCACAAACCCCCGCGGAAGAAGAAGAGTTTTCTTCTGCACAAATTTGTGGAATATGTGATAAACCATTCACGGGTGGTGATGTGAAAGTGAGAGACCATTGCCACCTCAATGGAAAGAAAAGATCACCTGCCGCTCATTCTGTATGTAACTTAAATTTCAAATTACCAAATTTTGTTCCGATAATTTTCCATAATCTAGTGGGTATGATTGTCATTTGTTCATAAAAGAACTGTATAGAAACAAAGACAAAGTGGATGTTATCCCACAAACTAAGGAAAAATATATATCGTTCACCAAGCATCTATTCACTCACACATACACTGACAAAGATGGAAAAGAGAAAAAGAATTATTTGAAAATGAGATTTATAGACAGTTTCGAATTCATGTCGTTTTCTTTGCAGAACTTAGGTGCTGACTTAACATCCGATCAGTGTATTGAGATGCATAAACATTTTCCACAAATTGACAAATTCAATTTGATGAGAAAGAAAGGTGTTTTTCCATATAACTTTGTTGACCATATTGACAAGTTGAATTATCCAACTATTCCCACTAAAAATCAATTTTATGACAATCTTAACGAAGAGCATATATCAGATAAGGATTATATGAGAGCAAAACTTGTTTGGCATTTATTCGAGTGTCAGAGTTTAGGAGAATACTCGGATTTATATTTGAAGTCCGATGTGCTTCTATTATGTGACATATTTGAAAACTTTAGAAAGATATGTTTAGATAAATATAAATTAGATCCGGTGCAGTATTATACAGCACCCGGATTATCATTGGATGCAATGCTAAAGTATACAAATATAGAATTGGAATTATTGACTGACATTGACATGATTCGTTTTTTCAAGAAAGGAATACGTGGCGGAATAAGTCAGTGTAGTGAAAGGAAGCATATTGCTAATAATAAATCTTTACCCGATTATAACCCCGATGAACCTTCATCGTTCATATCATATTTAGATGCCACTAACCTATATGGTCACAGTATGTCACAACCATTACCCATCAACGATTTTGCTTGGCTAACTCCCAAGGAAATTATCAATTTGGACGTAATGGGTGTAGCATCTGATAGTCCATATGGTTATGTTCTTGAAGTAGATGTTCATTATCCCCAAGAATTACATGACAAACATGCTGATCTCCCTTTTCTCGTTGAAAGTTTAATACCTCCACATTCCAAATCAAAAATTCCTTAATTAATTCCAAATTTAAATGACAAAAGAAAATATATTATACATTATGAAAATTTACAGCAGGCTGTGGCCAATGGTCTTATTGTCATGAACACACATAGAGTGTTGAGATTCAAGCAGTCATGTTGGATGAAACCTTATAATGATTTGAATACTGAAATGCGAAATCGATCTAACAACAAAGCTGAAAAAGATTTCTATAAACTCATGAACAATGCAGTTTATGGGAAAACAATGGAAAACGTTGATAACAGAATTGATGTTAGACTGGTTACGCATTGGGAAAGTATCAAGAGGAAAATGGGTGCTAGTGCCCTAATTTCACGTCCAAATTACAAAAGCTGTTCAATATTTTCCGAAAATTTTTTTGTAATTCAATTGGGAAAAGTTAATGTATTATACAATAAACCGCTATATTTGGGATTTTGTATGCTAGAATTATCCAAATCAGTCATGTACAACTTTTTCTATGGTTGTATCAAACGTCATTATGCAGAAAATGCCACCTTACTCTACACTGACACGGATTCTTTAATTTTGAAAGTAAATACCGATAATTTTTATGATTTCATTATCAATAATATAGGTGAATTTGATACTTCCAATTACAAAGTAGGAAATCAATTCAATATTCCTATTACAAAATCAATTCTGGGTAATTTCAAAGACAAATTTCCGAATGATCCCATAAATAGCTTTTATGGTACCGGTGCCAAAGCATATTATGTTCAGTCTGTGGGTAGTGAATTTAAGAAAGCAAAAGGAGGAACATGTGAAGATTATAAGAAAATTGTCGAACAGGGTGGTTTAATATTCAGGAAGATGAACTCGTTTAGAAGCATATTACATGACATGTATACTGAATTGAAAAACAAAGTTGCATTGTCATACCATGATGATAAACGGTTCATCATTCCCAATACGACACAAACTCTTCCTTGGGGTCATAGCGATATAGAATTCAACCAGAATGATCCAGAAGAGAATATTCGTTGGGTTTTCAATATTATTCAATCTTTTTCTCAAGAAAGTCCGTTAGATCAATTACTTCATTTATTAACAGCTGAATTGAACAAATGAAATGGAAATGGAAAATTCTCCACCACCGCCATAATTATTTATTTGTATTCTAGATGTGATTAAGCTCAATGGATAAAAGTCGAATTATACTAGTCAATTTTAGTAAATGTCTTGTTTTCCTGTTATCAAATATATATATTTTTAAATAAACACGTTATTCTGATTTCCCATTGTTTCATTTAAGTGAATAAAATACCTACTCAGAGATATATAGAAATGGTTGTTTTGAAATCATCAGTATGAAAGATATCGAGGTGGGAGAAAGATGTCCAAAGCTATTGATAAATTTGGTCGAAGACGAAAATGGGGTACTGATAAAGTTCGAGTTCTTCAAGGTTCTCAGGGTCCTCAAGGTATAGGATTCAAGCTTTCACCTGATGACCAATATGATATGCAAGGTAAAAGACTGAAAAATGCTGGTGAACCGATAGATGAGAGAGATTGTGTAACTCAGTTATATCTCAATGAACAAATCAATGAGTCGAAGGCACTTGTCCTCAAAGCCTTGCAGGCTGCCATACTTGCCACAACGGCTCAAATTGTACCTGATGCCCGTCAAGCTTTTAACGAAAAAATAGAGGAGGTGACAGATGAACTGGATCGCAAGTACAGTAATCTAAAAAGTGATGTGGATATCAAAGTATGGGATGCTACAGTACAATGACACGAAACATTACAGAGTTGACAAGTGAACTCAATCACAAATGCGATATTCTGAAAAAGGATTCGGATAATGCATTGGATATAACATCTACAATGATGCAAAAATATGACGATATGGAGAAGAGGTTAGTTGTATTGGAGAAGAAACATGAGAGGTTATTCGAATTGGAGAAGAAACATCCTGATATTTGGCTCACACATAGACCAAAGCTTTGGGCTCCAGGCAGTGATCCACACCCAGCTGTTTGAAAAATGAATTTGTATTATCATAAAAATATATAGAATAAATTTAGTCTAACTACAATGATGTTCTCGCTAATACTGCTTGGGAGACTCGAACGCTCTCTACTCTTATGCAGAAGAATTGTGGTGGTGGTAACCCCCATACTTTGAATGAAACATATAAAAGAAGAACTGGTCACTGAATACTTCATTCGAATTTCATAGTTCGAATATTCTATTGTATTGTGATGTATAGTTATATGGAAGTCCTAAGCAGCCTGTCCCACATGGACATTAACAACTTCGAGGAGTACTGGGACGACGACCTAGAGGTGGAAGTTGTGGATGGACCAGCGGTCCATGAGCTGGAGGAAATGGTGGATCAGCTGGTGTTCGAGGACCAGGTGGAGCTAGTGGAGGCGGAGGACCCGGTGGAGATGGATGCCGCTGAAGATGAGGCCGTCGACGAGGGCAATGCAGAAGATGACGTTCGATGAAGGGGTTGAGGCGGATTCTGTCAGCGAATTCGACTCCATCATAAGTCGTACCATACCAATCAACATGTCGGAGACGTTGAACAATTTTGCAACCAATTTGCATTGTTGCACATTGGCCTTCGTTGCAATTGATGCTGGTGATGAAGGCCAATTCTTCGTCTGCCGTATGTGTTATGAATGACAATGGTGGATGATAATCACCATTCACATGTAACTGTCGAGTATGCTGATACTCCAACCCACCATTGTTATGCATGCCAAACTCCTTTGTTTCAACTAACTCCACTAAGGACATGTATCTTTTGTAATACTTGGAATAGGGGCGGGGTTATGACGGAGGGCGGGATTTAATTTGGGTGGGATCATGAGAGGGGTGTGTCATGCGCAATTCAACCATTGCGCATGAGAGGTAGAGTGGAAGGTGGGGCAATTGTTTAAAAGGAGAGTTTCCTCTGAATAATCTTCAGTTGACTTCGAGTTCTCAAAGTCAACATCTCCAGCACCAGCAGCAGTTTCCAGTCTCCAGTCTCCAGAATCCAATTTTCATCGGTAAGTACACAATCTTATATTCATGCATTTGTTTAATTATTTTTTCAATGTAAAGCAATGGATCCATCAACACCAGCGGCCAACTTCCTCATGGTAGCAGCAGCCCTAACTAACGTTAGGGTCGAGGCAGAAGTCAGACGTAGAGGACCGTCTCCGCCACCTCCACCAGGACACCAGGACATCGATGATGATGCCTTCTTCAAAGATGTCATGGAGACGATCAGGCAGGACGCGGATATCCCGGAGCCACTGACGCCGATGGCTTCACAGGAGCAAGGTGGTGGTGTACGAAAGCGATACGGCGATACCATTGACCCCAAACGAGGAAAATCGTCAGAGGTGAAATCGATGGAAATCGTTGAGGAAAGCGAGGACGAGTTCGAGCTTACACCACGAGCAAGTAGTAGCGGCTTGAAATCGTCATCGAAGAAGCAATTGGGGCAAAGCAGTAGGTGTAAGGTTGGTGTTATTCCCGCATATCGTAAGAAATGCAATGAAACCAACCCTTACCAAGGAGGATGGCCATCATCCTCAAGAGCTGCGGTCCCTGTTGTGACTCCTGTCCCACCACCTGCTAAAGTGCAAGTCGTCAGCGTGGATGTAGTGGCACCACCGCCAGCTGTCCCTCCAACAGCCCCGATCGTGGAGGTAGTTGCCACCATGGATCCCGTCGCTGGACCTTCAAGGGCAAGGGAGCCGATCACACACGTCGTTGCCTTGGAGCCTATCGCTTCCACGCTGAAGACGTACGTGGACCAGCTACTGGGGGAGGTAGAGGAGGCCGAGCGCGACTGCCAGCGGAGTCGACTAGCGCGGGCAGAAATTGCCCTCCAGCTGGCCGATCTGATGGTGCGAGATCGGCAGGAAGCCATCCTGGAGGCCGAAAGGGTCACCAGGTTGGAAACTGCCAGAACGCATGTGACGGCTACGACGGAGAGTATGTTGGCAGCCCTCCGACGTTTAGAAAATAAGTAGATAATTAGGTATTTTATATAGGTTTAGTTATTTGTAAGTGTGTTTTAAAAATTAATTTAATTGTAAGTTGTAAATATAAGTAGTTATTAATAATAAAAAAAAGATGAAGTGAAAAAAGGAGTACACATTAAATTTATTGGTTTGGTACACACTGGGCAATGCGATGTTTGGGGCATTGCTCTTCACTTAATCTTAATTGTATTTTCTGATACTTGTGTTATTCAATAAGTCCCTATATAATTCCAACTCTGAAACATTATTCAGGAAATAATCTCAATTGTATTATTCAATAAGTATGTAGAGTATTTCTACCACTACCACCAGCTATAACCTCCACCTTCTCTCCCACCACCTCATACAACCCCTACCCTTCTCTCCCACCATTTCTATCTCATGAGTTAGTATAAATTCAATGTAAACTCAGATTATAGTATCAGCCTTCTAAGATGCCTCTTCCAGACTCCACCACAGCTCCGAGACGTTGCGAAATATTTGAAGACGATGCCGAGATAATTCGACAGATGCCACCGTCGTTGTACCCGGTCCAGGTACACCAAATATTCCAAGGGGCTCTCTATCATGACAGGAATGATGATCGAGTTCCCAGAGGGCCAATTCAGGTGGCTGAGATCAGCGATTCCTGGGATACGTGGAATTTCCCGTCCCCGTCAACATCATCATCATCATCAGAATATGGTGATGAAATGGAGGAGCACTCGGAGGAATGGTCAGATGAGTCTGACATCTCCGAGGATGATGTGGTCGAGGATGACCACCTAGAAGATGACGCAGTGGTCGAGGATGTCGAATTCATCGGCATCGAGGATGTCGACATGGATGACCACCCGGAGGTGCATCACCTGGAGGACGATGACTCCGACGATGACACCATCATCGTGGTGTCATCGGATGATGACGATGACGATGTCATCTATGTCATCTGAGTTCCCTTCCGTTGTCGTCCCGCATAACTATGCGGGATGACACCCAGCTCTCCGGAGCACCCCATCGGCCCTTTTCAGGGCCACACAAAAAACACAAACATATGCATTTGCACCACTTAATGGTGAAAATGTACAAAGTTTCTATAACTTGAAGAGTTGTAGATGTTTAGTGATCTTTCGTCGTCTCACATAAACATGTTTCGCTTCATTCTTTCGGTCCACTGCAGTGCTGTGGGGACATGCTGAAGAAAGCGAAATGCCGCATTATAAAAGCGAAAGCCACCATCGTCAAATGCGATGATGATGTTCGAAGTGGCAGCTTGGACGAGGTGGCTCTTCAGGAGCTCGATGCAAAGATTGCATTAACAAAGGCTGAACTGATCAAGATGTGTGAAGATGCAGATAAACTCCGTTTCGAAATCACACACAAAAATTGTTGTTGTTTGAAAATGCAAGCAGAGATGGAGCTTCAGGAGTCAACAAAACTTTTTGATACGGCAGCATCTGTACGTGATAAGTGGCGAAATGAGTTTGATCACGCATTTCAATCTGATATTGATTAGCTCTGAGGATTATGAAATGTTATCAATGTTGTGAGTTGAAAATATCTAAGCGGGAATGGGGTATGCAGTTAATTTGGTTTGGCATACACAGAACGTTGCGATTGGCTGGGGCAACGTTTACCGCTACAAAATATTTTTTTTTCAATTCACTTCAACAGAGTCTAATAAAAATAAATTGCTTTTAATAGTTTATTTTACGAAACATCTAAGTTAATACATATATTAAACCATGTCACGTTTATCAATCCATGAATTGTGTTCACTCGGAAGGCCTAACCACTTCACATACAGTTTATTATTTTTCTTCTTCATCACCTTTTCAACTAGATAAATGTCAGGATTTTTCGTTTTTAATAACTTTTCTTCATAAAAACCACCTTTAATCGGTTGACCATTCATATCTTCAAGAATATACGTTGTGGGAAATGTCCTATTAATTTTAATGATTTTGAATAGTTCAGTTGTAAAATTGGCAGTGTACCCCTTTTCAAAGATATTTTTGTACTTGCTTATTCGTACAATGTCCATTCATTCGGAATTTGGAAAGACTTTGTTTTCCACGGATGACTTTGGCACTTTTAAATTTTAGTTTTGTTGTTGGCGTAACATTAATTGGTTCAATACCAGTTGTACGATGCACTTTATGGTTATATTTTCTTGTTATCATAGGAAGAACATCTAACCACTTGTGTTCCATCGTTGAAAATTCTCTATATAGCCATGTCTTTATTGTTCGAATTACTCTTTCTGCTATGGCCGCCTTCATAGTGCTGAATGTTGAATAATGATTGATATTATATTTGCCCATTAGAGATGAGAAAGTTTTGTTGAAAAATTCTTTTCCTTGATCGCTTTGTAGATGTTTCGGAGAATAGTCGGCTTCTTTCAGCACATCTTCCATTGCATCCGTTACATCCATCCATAGATATTTTGAGTAACAATCAATTACTACAAGAACATATCTATATCCTTTATTATGTTTAGCATAGGGTTGTAATTCGGCAAGATCAATCTGCCGTAGATCTGCAAAACCTTTGAGGGTGGTGGTTCTTCTGGCGAAATTACGTCTCGCCGGTGTATGTAATTCATTGACAACTTGTCGTTTAAGATCACTTATTTCATTATCCATCCTCTCACTATAACTGTTCTACTTCGTCTCCGTACACATAATTCAACAATGTTACTGCATCATATAATGAGTGACCATTTTCTTGAACGTTTCAATATATTATACCTTCCTCACGTAATTCTTCAATTATTGAAATTATTTCATCGTCGTGTCCAGTATGTCCAGTCGATTTCGAGGATATGAACAGTCGTAAACGATCGACTAACTCGTCAGGTGAATTCCAGTACACATAATTCGCAGTTTTGGTATAATACTTTTTTTGCATCCGATTGAACCCTTTACCTTTTTTTGTTCTACTCCTCGTCGACAGATGATGTGATAAGTTCAGTACTGGTTTGATAACTTCACGAATTTTTTTTAGAATTCGTATGTTTGAAACCATTTCTTAGTTGATGTTGTTTGTATGGTGCATTCGTTAGTCTCAATATTTTAGCATATGTATGACGAATTTCATCATTAAAATTGACTTCAGGTGGATTTTTCAAAAAAATCATGTCGTATAACTGCGGACTACCTGGGAATTCATGATTTTTTGTTTTATTGTCATTCCAAAATATAATATCCCATCACTGAAACGTACATTGAGACTACCCATTTTCAGTTTTTGTGTAGTAGGATCTAAACGTATACCATATATTGTATCATATGCAACATTCTTTGTTTTAACATTTTCCAAATGTCTTTTCAAAACATCTCCAATATTATCTTCAAAATCAGAGAAATCAGAATCACCTATTCGAGATGATGACGGTGTTTCGAATATGGACATTCCATTTTCTCCGAATTCTTTGATAGTACCTGTCTCACTGTCAGCAGATGATATTTCACTATTATATGAGGATGGATCCTTCCCTATTGGGGTACTCGTAACTTTTGTTGGAGTAGACTGAATATTACCTTGCTTCATTGGAAACGTTGACTTTGGTGATTTGATGGTAGCAGCTGAAGATAGAACCTTTAATGGCTTCATTATGGGATCATAGAGTTTTTCAAGCGCCATTCGATTTTCAATAAGTCCACTCTTGATAGAATTGAATTTCTGCCGTACAGCTTCTGTTGTCTCAACCAGTTGACGTTTCAAATTCAATTCATTGTTTTTATTTTCAGCTACTAAATCATTTTTTGTCTTCATTTTGTTTTTGTCAAGAGAATACACTGAAGTAACCTCTATGCAATTCAACGATCGATTGAATGTGGATTACAGTGTCATGGATATATAAAACTATCGAACCCCATGCGATATCTACCTTCATGCATTTTTCTATCCTTATCAATGACCAGAAATCCATATTGATCCTCCCAACATTTAACACACATTAATTGGAATTGTTTGAATGTTACATCGGGTGACACGTGATCAGAATAAATATGATGTAGATTCGTTTCATCTTGCTTGAACATTACAATAAAGTTTGTATTGTCTCGCACTAGCTGTTTGGGCACTCGTGAATATGTTTGAGCAAGATAAAAACAGTCAACATCTTTATGACGTCCCATACAGAAGTATGATCTTATAATGTCCTGTTTTTCACCTATTACATCATCGAAAATGAAAACAGAATTTGGTTTGGCATCGGACGGTTCCACTATTTCTGCATTATTACTGAACGTATAAAATCCCAAACCCTTTATGGGTTCCAATACATTTCGTAGGAATTGATATTTGGGCTGATTGAGTGATTTCGAATAGAGATAAACGTTTGTGAATCGTATTCCTTGTGGATGTGTCAGAAGAGAGATCATGGCATTCGTCTTTCCACAATTCGACGGTCCAATAATTAGTCCTCGAACAGATGGTGGAAGTAGCGGACCATGCCGCAACACATTCTGTCCATTCAATCCACAACCGAATTTTTCATCTAGATTATCTACAGCAAACTTTTCTTTCTGCTTTACAATGCGCATCGAACCGTGGTTGGAGACTATGTAAGCGATGATATGTCGTGAACGTTTCATTTAAATGAGTACCGTCAAACGATACGGATGTGTTCGTGGTGTATCCAGAAAGAGCGGACGTGGATTTGTTAATAATTTGATAAACAAACTTCCGTTCGAATTACATTTACCCGGAGGATATCAGTACTGTGGACCCGGTACAAAATTGAAAAAACGTTTAGCCCGCAAAGATCCCGGAATCAATAAATTGGATATTGCATGCAAACAACACGATATTCAATATTTGAATCATCTAACTGATCTCACAGCGAGACATAGAGCAGACAAAGAACTCGAATACGAAGCTTTGAATAGGGTTAAATCGAAGGACGCTGGTATTAAGAAAAGAGCAGCTGCCCTACTCGTTACCAATATTATGAAATCAAAGAGACGTTTCGGTATGGGTTGTAGTACTACTATAAAGAAAAAGAAGAAAAATCAACCGAAGAAAAAGAATCTCAGAAAAATCGCCTTTGGTTCTGGGGTGGTTCATAAAGTGCGGAATGTACTGAAAAAAGCTGGGGGTGCGCAATTTGTAACGAATAATTTGAAGAAAGCTACCGTAGTGGCATTACATGCGGCACGTAAATACCTCAAAGCTGCTGGTGGAAAGAAAACAATCCGCACACCCCGCATAATTCCAATTCCTAAGGTCGGAGGGATTCTACCACTGATACCGATTTTTTTTGGATTGTCCGCGCTCGGAAGTTTAGCGGGTGCTGTTGCAGGCATCACCAGAGCTGTGAATTCAGCAAAAGCAAGCAGAACCGCCCTAATCGAAGCGAATCGCCATAATAAGAAAATGGAAAGTGTGGCATTGGGTAAAAGTGGTAGTGGTGTATACCTTAAACCGTACCGTAAAGGACTCGGACTCTACTTGAAACCATACAATCCAAAAAACTAGTTGATTCCCTACCTCGACGACCTCTCACCGACATCGATCTCAATTATTATGCCAAGAAAATGAAAATTCCATACTGGTATTTTCATGCGTGATACATTACCCACTAGAGGTTCACGAGACCGCCATTGTCAATTTAGATGGAATAAGAGGTTCGGGAACACATTGGGTGGCATACAGCAAATGTGAGAAATACATTGCATACTTTGATAGTTTTGGAGATCTACCCCCACCAAAAGAGTTGATTCAATACTTTCAGAAATGTTCGAAAGTGAAAATTCTATATAACTATGATCGCCAGCAGAAGTTCAACACAGTTTTCTGCGGTCACTTGTGCTTGAAGTTTCTATCTGAATTATTACAAAATGGATACAACTCCAGCAATGACTCGAGAGGCTATTAAGGGGATAGGATTTCCACTTAAGATGTATTCAAAATATCGCACCCTGACAAGAATGGATCGAGTGATGCTTGCAAATATGCCGAAGGAAGTAATACTCGCATGTGCTGCACATGAGATTGCTTATGTTTGGGAAAAGTTACCTAAAAGTCTACAAGATGATGTCGACATAATGAAATATAGATATTGTACTGACCACTACAATCTTGACGGCAATAGCATTCCAGATTCTGATGTGAATGATGGTCCTCCACCACGGAAAATATTCTGTTGTTACTGCAATATAAATGATATGAATATTGGTGCTAATAAAAATGAAATGGATATTGATGAACCATCTCCGAAAAGGCGTAGGTTGTCTCGAGTGTGTTGTAGACAACAATAAATTGAAGTGTTATTCATAAAATTTATCAGTAATGTCACGGAAGTTCGAACTACAAGCTGTTGGGACGAGTGTCTTGAGTGCAGACTTTTTCCCACCCATTGAATTGGACAGAAACAGTCGTTATGGATTGGGACTTTTAGGATTCTACGGATGCAACACAGTCAATAATATAACTGAAAAAAACAATGTGATTAGTTTCAGAATCAGTGATGTTAATTCACCAATACTTCAGAAATACACAATTGAAATACCATGTGGTGCCTATGAAATAGAAGAAATCAATGCAGTTATTTAGAAACATATCATGTTCAGATTGTTTCATGGTAGAAAACAAAACGATACCGATGCAGATGATATATTCTACCTACATGCCAATAATAATACTTTCAAATGTGAGATGCGATCAAAATATGAAATTGATCTAACTCATCCGAATTCCATAGCAAAGATGATGGGTTTCAATTTTGATAAATTCCAACCGAATCAGATACATGAATCCTCACAACCGATAAACATAACAACTGTAAGACTCATCCGCTTAGATTGCAACATTATATCTGGTTCATACATAAATAATGACGAATCCCACATTATTTTTTCATTCGATATCGATGTGGAGCCTGGATTCAATCTCACAAAAGAACCACACAAGATTATATATATGCCCATTAGTCCAGAAGGTCGTCAGTTGATTCACAACATCACAGTGCGTATTTTGGATCACAAAAATAATCTCATTGATTTCGGAAGTGCAGAAGAGATTGTCATAATTTTGGAATTGAAAAAAATCCCATAACTATCATGGGTTTTTGTTATAATAGACAGAATCGACGAGGATTTGAAAACTTTCCACAAACAGCTAAAAAGGAAGGCTCGGCTAGAAAAAGGCCCATTCCAAAAGTGTACGCTAAACACTTAGCACACCACGCTCTATCAGTGAGAGATCTCAAATTTTTGAAATCAATTGGACTGAAAATAAGGAACAATGGTGCTCGAAACAAATAGTGAAAAATTGAATATATTCGATCATTCCCTCACAAGTTTACATGAGCACACATACAAACCATATGGATCACCATTATTCAGAAATTCAGATGAAATTCGAATTGCAATAAATAATCAAGATGTTATACTCGATATTGCTGAGAGTTTCATTTATATAGAGGGTAAATTCACACCTTAAGATGAAACGAAATCATGTTATCTCTCGAACAATGCTATCGCTTCCCTTTTTGATGAAATTCGCTACGAAATGGGTGGTGAACAAGTTGCTGTCGTCAGGAAGCCGGGGATAACATCTACAATGAAGACTATGATTTCATTTGGAAAAACACATGCTAATACATTATTAACCACTGGATGGGGACTTTCGGAAACTAAACTGGATATCTTGGATACAACCAGTCATGTATTCAGTGGCAAATTACCACTAAAGTATTTGATGGGTTTCGCTGAAGATTACAACAAAAGTATCTTGAATGCCAAACAAGAAATGATCTTAATAATCGCTCGATCTTTCAAGAACTCATATATTGGTGAGTTTGATGCTGATTTGGAAATTAATGAAATTGAGTGGAAAATAAGACACATAGTGCCAGAAGATAAGCACAAGCTGAAACTTTTGAATGGAATCAACAAAAGTGGTCTGAATGCTAAAATCAAGTTGGCTTATCGCATGTGGGATCTCTATGAACTTCCATCACTACGTGGCACATCTTCAGACATATGGGCTATCAAGATAACCAATGCCCTTGAAACACCTCGTTATATCATCATTGGATTCCAAAGCACTACCACGTCTGAAGATAGGGCAAAGGAAATCACTAAATTCACAACTGCTGATATCAATAACATTCGTGTGTACTTGAACTCTGAAGTGTACCCATATGAACGTTGGAATTTGGATTTCGATAAGAAACTTGATACTTCAGCATATTATGCCTATGAGAACTTTCAACGAAGTTATTATGATAAAGATATGAGTGAACCTCTCATGGACATTGGGGAATTTCGACAAAATCCACTATTCATCATCGATTGTTCACATCAGCCGAATGCCACAAAATCATCAACTATTGATATTAAGCTCGATTTTGAAACTAGGAAAGTCAACTTCCCAGCCAACACCAAAGTATATGCACTCATTCTACATGATACATTTTTGACATACAATGCATTGGACGGATCAGTTCACAGCAGATATTGAAGACACACACATTTTTCATTATTTTGTATTGATTTTTTTCTTTCTTTATTCTTGTAAAAGAGGAATAGGTAAATAAAACATGTATGAACTATTTTATGTTTTTTATTCAGATATCACTAGCTTACAATTCAATTAGTCTTAGGTATATACAAACAATCTAATATAACTTCTTCTTCATCGTCATGATTTTCTCGACCATTTTCGATTTCATTACCATCGTTATCCAGTTGGTACTTTTGGATAATTCCATTAGGTAGGTATGGCAAGAGACGGTAGAGAAATCTCCTCAGCTCACATTCAACCAGAGTTGATCTAGATCCAAAGAACCATCTGTATATTTCTCACAAAGATCCACACCTTTCTGATAGTTCTCAGCGTCACGCAAACATAACTGGATCTGCTCTTCATCATAACACACGCTCAGGTCATACTTGGTGGCATGGTGAGCATCATCACTGAAAGCATCCAATTCAGAAGTCAATCGTTCAACAGCTGAAGTGATGTCTACAGCTTAGGTCCAGTTTTGGCTAGCATACAGCATCCACATCTTTCTCGAAAATGAAACTGAAATCAAAGAAAAATTATTGAAATAAGTATGCTATAATAGAATTCATCAATAAAACTCACATATACTTTCGATGATGCCAACCGCCAAAGAGTGTGTTTAACAATGTATGAAAACTTTTTATATTTTCCTTACAATTAACACCTATAATATAATTCGACTCAGCCTATGATATGTGAAAATTAACTATTACTCAATGAGATCGAATTCAACCAATGATCGTATTTTCATACCTGCAAAGCTTTGTTGAGTCTGACCCAAATATGCTACGGTATATTTACCATCAGATGAATTGATGCAAGTAACATCGTCGTCACTAAATTGCTCTGAAACACGTTTTGGTAGCCATGTTTTGAACAATGGGTTATTGCTCACATCGAGTAATGTTAACAAAATGGATTTACCAAAACGAGTTGAACAAATTGACATATTCTTTATTGGATAAGCTTCATTTAGTGGCAAAGATGATATTACTCTTTGTTCTAATACTTCCATCTCTTGTTTAATTACAGAATTGATTTTTTGTAAATCCACCTTTGGAACTGACATGATGAAAATATATAAGGAAAATATAAATAATTTTCAATAGAAAAAAAACACACTCACTGATATTCCTGTCTCTGAATGCACTGAATAACTTCACTACTCTTGCTGACTACTCGACTGCTAGGTATATAACTTCTGATTTTGTATCACAATATCCACTTCTTTTATAATGGATAGTGAACCACTCCCCCACCACCGACTTGTATAATATACTATCGCAGACATCATGTCACAAACAATCCCAGAGCGTCGAGCTTGGGTTGCTTCTGACTGCATCGTATTTGGATGCGCTCCTCATAGTTGGATGACGTCACACACGTTTCCTCCCACCACCACTGTAAGGTATACACTGGCGGAGAGAAATCAGAGTTCACATATCAGACTGGATCTCCGTGATGTGCGGACGTGTGCCTTCTCTAGATTTTCATGTGTTGGTACACATGAAAGTCATGCACAGTAACAAGTGTATACACACATGAAGGTAATAGTAGTCATGGAGGTAAAAAAAATTAAGTACTTGGAAAAAGTACTTGTCCGTATATATTATAAGTGTCGAGCGTGGGCTACTTCAGATGCACTCCTCATAGTCGGATGACGTCACACACGCTTACTACCACCACCACTACAAGGAAAGTATCGGAGAGGAATCAGAGTTCACATATCTGACTGGATCTCCGTGGTGTGTGGACGTGTGCCTTCTCTAGATTTTCATGTGTTAGTACATAATATGAAAGTCATACATAGTAGAAAGTGTTCACATAAATGTTTTTAGTCTTGGAGGTAAAAAAAATATATAAGTACTTGGAAAAAGTACTTGTCCGTGTATGAAAAAAAATCTCTGTCACCAAAATGTCATCTCAAGGTCAAACAAAAACCTTGAACTCCTCATCAAAACCTACATCAAGGTCAAAAATTACAAAATTTAAAAATCGTTTCAAGGACATCTCAAGGTCATAGACCCACACAGGCACCTATGCACCAAGGTCATCCCTGAAGGTCACCCCAAGGTCCGGCTCAAATCTCTTACTGTTACTCACTGAGTGATATTGACGTTGTTTTGGTGTTTTTGGGTTATTTTCATTCCTTGAATTTTATTCACACCAAAGGTTCCAATCTTCATTTATTTGATCAGTATAGCTTTCAGGTCAACGGAACTGAATCTTTACCGCAAGTACACCACTAAGATTAAGTTAATAGATGCAGATATTTGGTTTCTAAAAACTTGTAAACGTAACTCTGTGTTTCCCATATTTATTCAAATCTCGGTTGTAAAAAATTCTCTAATATTAAATAAAGAAAAAATAGTGGCGTCAAGAAAATTCAAAACTTACATATAGGCTTAGCAATAAGAAACAAGAACAATGGGTCGATTTTCAGAATAATTTATGTATATCCATTCATGTCAAGTACATTTAAAAGATAAACACTTTGAATGGTAAAGCTAAGGTTAATCAGTGAAAAACTGAAGAGAAATTCTTCGAAAGTCATCAACATTGTTGAAAACTTTTCTTCTCAACTATTTGATGATGCTGAACAGAGGCCTGAAGTTTGGTATTAGTATCCACGAGCGGGATCTAGAAGAGGTGGTGGTGTGTGTTGAAAGTGCTATTCAGAGCTTGTCAGAAACCTGCAAGAGTTTCGTTCGAGAAGCATGCAAGAATAAAATTGCGGAGAATATTGGACGAGTAAAAAATGTTAGCAGATCGAACAAAGATAAGAAAATCATCAAAAGATTGAAGGAAAAAGACGTTTTCTATCTAAAAGCAGATAAAGGCAATAAGGTAGTGATTCTTGATAATTCTTATTATATAGATAATTCTCATAGGTTAAACTAGAAGGGCCTTAAAAGTACGGTTCAACGAGCACATTGCTCATATCGATTTCCCGAAACCCGAAAAATCGAGTGTGGCCCATCAACATGCTTTGGATAATAATAATAATAATAATAATACTCCCTCATAAACACTCGTTGAGTGTACCCAAAGGCATAGCCTATGCGGGTAGAGGACGGCTATTATTATTATTTGCCGTGGCGCTCCGGGGCGACTTACTGATGTTTTAGGTGATGTATTCACTTTTTAGCTGTAGGAAAACCCGGAAAACCTACAGCATCACCTCGGGTGGTCGGCATTCCAAGCTAGCACTAGACGAGATTGGCATCTAGACAACTCACAATACACTTGCTTTTCAACACGACCGATTTGATGACACAAGCTTAAATTTAATTAGACAGGCAAATGAAAATAAACCGCTCGATGCATTCTGGAGTATACAAATAAATATTAATTTGAAAAAAATATCAAGATTGTTTTTATTCATCAGTAATTAATTCCAAGAATGTTTTCATTGAATCCAAAAGAGAAGGCCGATATAATTGTATTTATATTATATTGTATGTTAATTTAGTCAGGTATAGTGTTGAGTAATGAGTGCAACTTAGCCCTTAGATGCATGGTATAAATAAGATTACTATAGTTTTCAGTAGTTAGTAAGTACGCTTTTTGAACTCCTGAGGATGCCAACTTTGCTGGCGAAATGCGCGTTGAGTGATATTGAAGTTGTTTTGGTGTTTTTGGGTTATTTCCATTTCTTGAATCGTCTAATTGTTTTCTTATCTATATTCGGGTGAAAATATAATAACTTATACAGTATGTCTCATTAACTCAGAACCATATGGAAAACTTTTTCATGATTAATTTCAGGAAGGAGAGTTAATCCTTATAAAAAGTTCTGCATGTTCTAAAATCTTAAATACAATCATCAGATATCAAATTTTCTTGGGTTGTTAAAACATATGAATTTTATTCAAGAGTGAAGTACATATATTGTTATATCTATCAACCGTCTGCACCCTTCGAGCAATCCTTAGCAGTCTTGTAGAGACTTGTGCGAGATAGGGCGGACGTAGCTCGCCGTAATGGCGCGCGGGCAAAGAGTTCGCCACTTAATTCAATCATTTGTAGGTTCGTGGGTTCGAATCCCAGAGCGGTCAGCTGACTCATGCATGGAATCATACGTTAGAAGGTAAGGGCTACGTCTTTCCTAGCTCGCACAAGTCTCAAGAAGATTTCTGAGGGTTGTTCGTACAGCCGGTGATGGAAATAACAATTTCAAAATTTTTTCAATCCTACGTAAAATATTGTTATTTAGTCGAATCTGATGATATTTTCTTGATATGTAAGTATTTGAAATGAACATTCAATAATATTTCAGTTTGAACTGCAGTAAACACTACACACAACGTCTTCAAATATAATAAAATAATAATAAAAACGCTATGACGATTTTCGACATAGAGTTTTCGGCTCCTGACGAAACGAACATCATCCAAAAAGAGAAGGAAAAACGGACAGAGTATTGAGATCTACTATTTGAACTCCGCAGGCTTCACCGAAACCATTCTGTTGAAATGGTGGTTCTGATAATAGGGGTCCTTGATGGAATGATGGACACACTGCTCTCAAACTCAAAAATCATACCGGCTTGCTGTCATATGGCAGAAATCTTAGCCGGGCGAATGCATAAGGCCGCAATTTTTGTTTCACTTCGCCTACTCAGGGCACATAATTCTCGGACCCGGTATTCACTCATCCCTCGGACGTAGAGAGTGTTTACTGAGATTAATGACATACCAGCGCGCCCTTCACATGTATCAGGGCTGCGGAGACAGGGCCTGCTTGGTTAATTCCTGACGGGAAATAAACTAATAATTTATCCACAAAATATTACGAATAGAGGTAGAATAAACATACAGAGCATGATTGTGAATGACGGATATACCATGAAGCAGTTGATAACGCTTGTTTGTGGATGTATTCAACAGTAGTTCATTGAAAAACTATGAAAGATTCACATTGATAATATGTGTTTCAAATGAAATATGTAATATACTATTATAGAAAATAAACATATGAATATACAAGAATTTCAGAAAGTGAGGTATGTATACTAGAGGATCAAAGGATTTTCTTTAATGTATTCAAAGACTAATGTAGTTTCTACTGTTATTGGGTATAAATATAAGATAAACGTACATAATCATGATAAAAAATATACGGGATTATAAATGACGTAATAAAAATTTTAAAATGTAAGTACCTATGTAAAACGGGAGAAATGTTGAAATGTCAACAGGTAAAGAGTTAAAATGTTTGAATATTCAGTTGTTTGATAAAATGTTCAAAATATATATGTGGATGTAAATATTATTCTTATAATATAATATAATTATAATTACGAAAAGTAGACAACTACAGAGATATAATATAAAACATGAAGATAAAAAGTTTAATGTTTTAAAGATATAGAAGCATGGGAATATAATATATTGTTTTTTATGTGTCTATCATTTCTTGAATTTTTTATTCTAGTTTCAATTCTTTTCATTTGATTTTCGTTTATCAGACTCTCTAGAAGCGCATTGAATACCTTCGGTCCTAGGTAACTGTTCTCTGGCATATTGATTTATGAACACATGGAATTTGATTGAGATCAGGGCCTGTGGTATTTTGTTGATAATTCAACTCATGTATGAAATCGTCCATAAGAAACGTCAGTTTTGGCAGTTTGATATCGAATAAATAGGAATGTAACTGTTGGCAAGTGGATAAACTGTTATTTACCTTCACCACGGCAACAACTAATAATTGTTGAATGACTATTGAATCCGACGCTGTTCCCAAAGACACGTTGCTATCAACTAAGATGTCTAAAAACCCTGGTGTGTCGACTGAATAGATTTTGTTTAGATTTGTTTGAAGACAAAACAAATGAAATCGTGGTCTATTTCTGTAATCGGATCCAGAGATGGCACCTCATCCTCTATTCCAGGGACATATTGATTGTGATTGTTGTTGATTGAATCTGACGGAATGTCAATAAACTTTTTAAATATCATTCTAAAGTAATATAGTTTCCATACTCGAAGTAGAAGACCAAATTTTTGGAAAAATCACACCACACAAAATATGTTATTTTTTAAAATAATGCAAATTCCGCTTGAAAGTCAAAATACTTGTGGCAGAATAAAAAATTTCGTAGTGCAATAGTATAGACTATTAATGATGTTCGTTTCTTAATTTTTCTGTATTTTATATTATTTTCCCAAATAAGTTGACCATAATCCGTTTTTGTGTGGACAAAATTCATTTATGTCTAGTGCCGAAAGTGAGTACCTACCACTTAAATTCTGTAAAATATACATTGGAACCAATTTAAAACTTACATCTTATTTCTTAACTCGCCATGCTCTAATAAACAATACTTTATGGTAAACATTTTTTCAAATCGATTCAATCAACTGAATACGTGTTGTTATACCCTACTGTTTCTTCAAATATTCCATAAGTTCAAGTTGCGAAAGTTCGTGACAAAGTAAAAAAAATCACCACTCCTACTGAAATCTATCAATTTTGTATATATCAAGCTTGTTTAGGTTTTCTTATTTTACCAAAAAGTGTGGTTAGATCATCCAAAAATAAATTTTCTGTCGAGAAAGAATTGCACAAAAAAAGAAACATCTTTTACTATTACATAACATTAACAGTTTTTAAAATAGCAAAAGACCATTGTAACACACAACTCATCACACATATCACTTCTAAAAAGCAATTAAACTCAAAATAAGCTACAAAATTATTACTTTATATGAACTTTATTATAGAGAACTTTAAAAGGAAAACTCGGATACAATTGCGCAGATACTTGCGCATGCGCATGTTGGGCAGATGTCACATAGGCACAAGCACCAGATTGACAGGTTCTAATGGTGAATTTTCATGCAGCTGAATTTCAATACTTTTATGTGAAATGTGTGATTATTTTTTATTCCAGTAAATTGCATATCAGCAAAATAAAAATTATATAATAAGTCGAAAATGTAACTAATAAAAATGCTTGCGGACAGTGATTCTGTCAATTTGAATGATTATGTTGTTTTATTCATTTCATGCTCGTGCGCAATACGAAACTTCTGTTCATGAAAATTCACCCTAACGAGAAAATCGACGGTGGCGGTTCACGAAATTTTCTAGACCGCGATTTCATTTGTTTTCTCATTATCAAGCAAGCGAATGTCCAGCGTTTTAGTCTACAGTTTTACAGGTATGAGTCGGCACACCAGGGTTTTTAGGCATCTTACTATCAACAAAGTCAAATGACAACAAATTTTCATACTTTTTGTTACAGTGTTGTTTTTAATTTCAAATGAGCGTTAACGGTAGATTTGGTAGTGTAACTACTCAAATAATAAATTCTGCAATAGACAACGCCACTCCAAAAAACATTAAAAAAAAACAAATCATCAATTTGGAGGCAGTTTGAATTATTTTGTCGAGAAAAGGGGTATGAATTATTACCTTCAACGTTGCAGCCGGAAATCTCAAGCATATTGGCAGATTGGGCGTATATTATGAAGAAATCAGACGGAAATGACTACAAGGAGTACGTAGTTAAAACAATGTGGAATACTGTAGCCAAAATTGTGCAAGAAAAATATTATATGGATTATAAGATTGTGTTTGACCCATTCAAAGATGTGACATTTCAAGCCGCTAGAAACGCTAAAAATGCTAAACGCAAGCAACTGCAGAGTAATTTAGATAAAAGAAGACAAGGTTCTACAGCATTAAGTAAAGAAGTTATAAAAATGGCAGAGCAGTGGGATGCAAATACTCCAAAGGGACTTAAAAAAATCTTCTTCTTATCGCCGCTTTTGAATTAGCCTGGAGAGGTGGTGAAAGTGCGCAGTGTAAAATTTATTATTTCAAAGCCAAAAAATACAATAATGGAACATTGACAGGCAGATTGGAGTACAACACGGTCTTTTCTAAAACAGCTCAAGGTGGAGATAAAAGGTGCAGTGAAAGTAAGTGGTTGACTACAAATAAAGGAAATCCGAACGTGTGTCCTGTAAGATTGTTGAAAATTCTTCTAGAAGAACGAACCAAAAATATTTCTTCAGATAGATTGTTTCTAATACCAAATCCGTTTTGGAAAAATGAAAATGCCAAGGGATGGTACAAAAATGTGCCAATTGATGTAAACGAAATTTAAAATTGGACCAGATTTTCTGCAGAAAAAATTGGTCTAGATCTGAAAAATAAAATTACTAATCTCTCCCATAGGGCTAGCACTATTTCTACTCTTGCTGAAGCAGGAGTCTCAGAACAACAAATTATCAAGCTGACCTGACATTCGAACGCCAATTCTCTGAAGCCATACCTTCAGTTAGACTCACAGCATCATTCCACTTTAGTGACAAATCCAAGAGAGGAAAGTCAAATTCAGCAGTCTTCTTCGGGTAGGATTGTATACCAAAACTGTACTTTCACTAATTGTACATTTAAATAATATTTCCTGTTAAATGTACTTTTTGTTCAATGAATTATTGATTTAATTTAATAAATTATGTTCTATTCACTTTTGTTTAATAATTCATTCGTTTGATTCGTTAAATTATCTCACTAAATACCACTCGAGGTTTTGTTTTCATCGTATAAACTTTAACTTTGTTCCACTCAAACTTGGTAGCTTGTAATATGACTCGACCAAATAACATTAGATAAAATCACTCCACCTTCGGTGTCGTGATTTTATCATGTTATTTGCTCTCGTCAATTACCAACGCAACCAAGTTTTCGTGCAAAATGAAAGTTTATCCGATAAAATAAAAACCTCTTGTGGTATTACCCTGGACTCATCTTTAAATTCTCACATAATCTGACTAATCGCAAACCAAAGACAACTCGTGTTATCGCGATAACACCAGCTGTCTTTCAATTCTGATTGGAGGATTAGCTTCGGTATTTTCAACGACTTAACCATGGCAACACAAAGTTTGGCAGTTCTATCAATATTAATTGTACCTGATTGTGTCAAAATGAGTCGCTTCTGTGCAAATTCAAATGAAATTATGGAACGAAACATTATAATATTGACGATTTTAATAATTTGTTTATAACTGGTATACATTGTTCGTATTTATATTAATGAAGAAACTTTATTCGAGAAATAGTCTAATAAAATTCAATTCGTGATTGAATTTATTCACGAAGTATAATTGTTTTGTAATATTTTTATATAAATATAGAAGTTCAGTGGCATTCTACGGAAACGTCTAAGAGGCACACAGTTTGTTTTGTATTTTTCCGACTTTAAACTTGGAATTTCCGATTTATAAGTCGGAATTTTGTTTTGCCTACTGCAAACTCGGAAAGTTCGGCTTTGAATTCGAAAATTTCGACTTCAAAGTCAGAATTTCGTTCTTCTGACTTCAAAGTCAAAAATTCCATCGTTATTGGTTTGTTATGAAAGCAATTAGTGCCTACGAATATGAACAATTGAATTAAATTTTATGAAAACCACAGTCGAAAGCACCCTTCTCCCCACACATTTCCACAAAAAATTAGCCAAATATCTGAAAACAACTAGTTTTCCACACGGACATTGAATTACATCTGTCATTCATTTGTGCAACAAAATTCCGACTTTAAAGTCGTAAATTCCAAGTTCGAAGTTGGAAAAATACAAATAAAAACTGTTTGGCACTTAGACGCTTTCGCAAGTTTCTGAATTACTTTTTTTTAAGTGTACACTCATTCTAGCTCCCCAACCTTTCATTCCATATCTCAAATGGGGTTCAAAAAGTATATAAAATAACCGTTTCAACTGGCTTTCTTCGAATATTCTTAAGTCTTGAACTCGTGAGGTATTTAAATAGACGCACATCATTCCTCAAAAACATGATGAATAAATATCTTTGTTTGTGTCAAATTAGAATTATTCTATGAGTATGTGATAGCTATGTATGCTAATATCCCTATTAACGCTTTCACTCCCTCCATATTCCCAAAAATGTAATTGAACACTCCGTCACCATACCGTAATATCAATATCTCAGTAACTATCTGCACTGCTAGAAGGTTGGACTTTTCTCACTTGGAAATTAGGAGATGGATACAATATACCGGCTAGTCATCGATATATTTCTTGAATAATATACTCCCTCATTCTCATTTCTCCTGTACTCCACAAATTGTATTATTATTTTTCAATTTTTCACAAAGAACAGTAAACTTTCAAAAACTTGAATAATATAAATCAATTTCATTATCATCAACACTTGTTCTGTAAACTTCTTTACCTATAATATACGTTGAAAAATTCTGAAATCGGACTGACGATACTTATTCAAGAAACATCTGTTGAGAGAACGCCGTTATATAAGAGTTATATGAGAGCGAATCGTCAGTTTTATAGAATTAACAACGAAATATAGGTTATACAAATGTACTTTTTTCTACTTGAATAAAACGTTATTATTATTATTATTATTATTATTGAAGTTTTGGACCGGAACACAACTCTACTAGAGTTGCTACATCTGCAAGTATAGTAAATATTGAAGGGAAAACTGCTACATTTCAAATAACAATAGTTTCCATTATTACCATTAAAAACATACCTTATGAATGAATTAATCCACGAGATCTCACAAGTTGACTAGTCGCCTAGAACCCAAAACATTCATCTTATCTGTCAGCAGCCAATAAAGGTAGAATACACCTTCGGGATTTGACAAACTGTGACAATGGTATCACTACAAAGGCAACAAAGACGGTACGACCTGCAAAGAGATGCTTTTACGTTTTTGAAGAATGTTCCTTTTTGTAGGAAAACGCTGTGGGAGGCCTAATACCGAACTTTTGAATCGGATGTTCCGTATTGAGAATCAAGGTGTAATTAAACGAATTAAAATTCGAATGAACACAAAAAAAGGCGGAGGAAGTTTTAGACATAGTTAATCGAAGCTTATCGGATTAAAAACTTTCATTCTCAAAATGGCACTTTCGATATTTTGAAAGATTTGAAACTTCACAATATTGACAAATGTAATAATTTCTCCATAAAAAAACTCAAGTTGTACCACATTTAATATAATTCTCATCCTATGCTTGTTCTATGGTTGAAGTTGAATTGACTCTGACATTGATACTTGTATACAGAGTGAGGAAAAACTACATGAATCCTAAATTACTTCAAACTGTGTTTAGTCAGAATGAAGAAATGTCCATATGAAGAGAGAAATCAGTATCAAAACTCATAACTAAATAACGAGCAAAAACATCATTGTTGAAATATCGTTTTTCCATACCAGTGATCGTGAGATAATTCGGTGGAAAAATAACCTTACTCTAATCCTAATTTACTTATAGTGACAACAAAAGTTGAATAAGCAATGTTTGATTTATCAAAAATTGTTCAACATTTATAGTGATGAAAGTTTCATATATAATAAATCTAACAAGACACACTAGCTGGTGGAATTATGGCGTGGTCGTAGGATAAATATTGTACATTAGTATGTGACACTCGGCTGCGCCTCGTGCTACAATAATTCCCACTCTTATGAAAAATGTCACTTTCCGCACTCGTATTATAATATAGACGTGGGTATGAGCTTAGTGTGTGAATTAACTGAATGAACACTAGTGGATAACAGTGGTAGAATATACTCATATAGCTAGCCACTGGAGAATTGTAGATGTTGGCACACTCCAGGACGTCCAGGACTTTGTCCAGACACAACGCACAAAAGACCTTACAGGTCGAGGTGCTTGTGAGGCTGCACAGCCTGCACGACCCCTTTACAAAGTTTTGCTCAGACACTACGAGACAAAAAGGTCTTCTCAACGATAGACCTAGTGCGCGCGTTTCACCAGATTCTTGTAGCATCGGAGGGCATCGCGAAGACTGCCATCACGACGCTGTTTGGTCTCCGCAACGAAGCACCGACCTTCCAGCAGTTTATCATCAAGAAGCTACGCGGACTCGATTCCGTCTACGCTTATATCGACGATCTCGTAATCGCCTTCAAAAACAAAAACCAACACGAGGAACTTTTCCGCCTATTCTGCAAATGCATCCAGCATTCAGGCATCGTGATAACACCTCGAAGTACTGTTTTAGGTTTTCCAGTTCCTGGGATACCTGGTATCTGGAGAAGTCGCCCAACCGCTCCCAGAGAAGGTCTCCGTGATACAAATACAAAACAGCAAAGGAACTCCGGCGTTGCCTAGGCATGGTGAATTTCTTTGGACGTTTCATGCATCGAATCGCCCGAAGCCAGGCGCCGCTCATCGACCTCATCAAGGGAAACACTCCAATTATTTGACAATACGAAGTCAAGAGTGTCTTCAGCGCTTTGAAGGATACCCTCACCAAAGCGACACTACTCGAGCAACCACATCTCGGCGCCAAGCTTTCTCTGGTCTGCGACGCATCATTCCACACTGTTGAAGCCACCCTGCAGCAGTTAGTGAATGGGAACCTCTTGGGATTTTCTCGAAGAAGCTGAGCAGCACTGAAATCAAGTACAGCGCTCACGACCGAGAACTTCTAGCCATCTACGAGGCTGTGAGATACTTCCGACATGTGGAAGAACGCCATTTCGCCATCCTGATCGACCACAAGTCGCTCACCTTCGCCTTCCGCCAAAAATCTGACAAGTGCTCTCCACGACAACTCCACCACCTGGATTCGGGCAGTTTACCACCAATATCCAGCACATTTCTGGCAAGGATTCTGTTGTAGCAGATGCCCCCTTTTGGATCGATGCCCTTACTACATCACTCGATTACAGAACACTCGTAGCGTCTCAGCAACAGGACCAAGAGTTGCAGGCACTTTGCCTGAGGCGCGACTCTGGTCTGATTCGGAGCAAAAGTGACCGTCCCAGGATCCGACATGAGCAGACATGGTCTACGGCGAACCACTTCGTATTCCCAGCGAATTTCTCACAGCCACCTCCACTAGAGACATCGGCGACTCCGTAGAAGAAATGGAAATAACCCAAAACACGAAACCAACGTCACCATTTTCAGACACTCCGTCCAGTTAGTGGCACCAGACATGACGAATGCAAAATCTTTGCCTTCGAAGACCTGGATACCGCCATTCATGTCTTCGTCAGACACGACGCACAAAGGGGACCTCTCCAGCTGCCTTGCAAAGGCCCCATCAAAGTTATTTCTCGAGCTGAGAAGCACTTCACGCTTGCGCTGCGCTGTAGAAACATTCCGGTTTCAACGATCGCCTCAAACTGGCTCATATTAACGCCAAGAACATCGCTGCATCAGAGGACACCATGGACGATAAGGACAAAGATGACTGTATTCCACTGCCACTAGGATGCGCTCAGGCCGCCACGCTCGATTCCTCAAACGTTACCAGGCAGGCGCCCAGTGAAATCGTTTCTGTTTTTTTGCAATGCAGTATTCCATTTTGAAGGGTTGTATTCATAATCGCCAGAGAGATAATTTCCAATCTTTTTTTTTCTCTCGATATTATATCGTTTTTCACTGGCAGGGGATTTCTAAGCATTCCTACAAACAGCCAATTTCTTGAAATAATATATTTTGGTCACTATCCCAAATATTCAATGGCAATCCGAATGTTAATAGCATTCCTAGACACTTCCAGTTCTGGGAACTGATTGTTTTAGGTAAACATGGAGTCCGATAACCACAGAAAAATTTGTGCCAAAACTGAAGGATAATTTGTAAGACTATGAAAGTTGGCACGTGACTTCTTGACATCATATTTAAAAAAATTTGACTCTCTCGGAAAATAGAAAGGCTTCGATAAAATGAATGAAATTACTAAGTATTCCTGTAATACTTTTAGTAGGCTAGGTTGTTAGGTTCGATGGGGTTATTGCTTCATATTTGAAGCAAATCTGTGTCTGTGAGCTTTGGAAACGATGTAAATCGTCCTAAAATTGCGATGAGGAATATCTGCCATGGTAGACAAGAGGTGAGAATATTTTTTGGGTAGGCCTCACATCTTGTTCATGAAAATTATCTACATGGGCTTCATAACTGCTTTCGAAATTTCATCCAAACTAGTAGTTGTCACTTTTCTAATAGTTTCGGTTGAAACTGTCCTGAACGGTCGATTTCTTTCTCATACACATTTTTTGGACACAGATCAAACAGCAGTGCGATGAACCGAAGCTTTCTAAACTGTTCCTGAGTTTGGATTTTATTAGAGAATATGAACCGATTCGAGGGTTAGGACTATGGAATCTTTCATTGCCATACTTAAACTTCTTAGAGAGTGTATATCTATCGACATTTTTTATGTACTTTGACTTCCACCAATTCATCAAGATTTCTGTATGAGAATCCCCTTTCTCTACTCACAGAAATCAATGTTTCCAGCCCTGCTGGAGTGAAAAGACACCAATCCTGGCAAATAATACAAATTCGTTTCTTTTGTGACATTCTACAAACAAACGCATTTTTTGAGATTCAACCATTTAAATCTACACCTCTCCTCTTATCCGACCGGCATTTATTTCTATAAACATTCTCGCAAAACAACTCAAAAAAATTGTATATTATCATTTATAAAAATATATTTATCATTTATAAAAATATATTGTAAACTCATTTCTTCATATAATTGTACTGAGGCGGAAAAATCCCTATGATTTGTGAACGTACTCTCAATTCTGTACAAATTTCAATATCTTGAAAACATATTTGTTGGTACACAGCTAATATACTTGAATTTACTTTAGGGAAGATCAGTCCCTGGGAAGAGAATATTCTCACGACCTAGTTATCAACTCAAATAATTCCTTTAGGAAAAACTTCCAGATAAAAAATTCAAATGGAATATCACTTCTTTAGGATATATGCACTGGCAACACTCTTGATCTTTGCCAGCATAATTCAAAACGCTGGACATATTTCCTTTTTGGATAAACCCTAATAATTTCATAAAAACTACAGCTCCAATTTTTGAGGTCTTGTCTGCTCTACAATAAATTTCTACTCTCTTTGAGACGGACAATCGCAGCTGAATCTATTATAATCTCAATTTGTATCTTTCACTATGAAATTTTTCAATAATGAACTTTAATTTTTACAGCAAGAACAAAAAACTTTGGGTTTGACATGTCTATAATAAGCCGGAAACCGGAACGATATTCTGATCTGGCAGCATACTGAGAAAACTACTCCAAAAGTGTCCGTTGTTGTCTTAAATATTATGGTTCGATGATCCTGGACTATGTTGTATATGGAATGAACAGATTAATTCATCTTCTTTCGTTTTGGATAGTCAGGGGTTTCTGAAATCCCGCGGTTCGACAGCTAGCTTATGTTTTATATCATGAACAGTATCTTTCCTCGAATGGTTTATTGTCAGGTGAGGACGATGAGGTAGGTAGGTTTTGATAATATCATTTCTTTTTATCAAGGTACGCTAAAATTGTAATACATTAAATTCCATTAACGGAGCGTAGTTACTTTGGCAATAAAGTTCAGCAATATTTGCATTTATTTCTTCCAGAAAAATGTAGGATTCTAGCGCTGGTAATAATCTTTCTAAGGGTTCAGGGCCGGTTTGATTTCAATTATATTCACCTACTTCCTTATTATGTATTCTGCCAGTTCCGTATTTCAGGTTGGCAATCAGAAATGGGCAGATATAAATAGCAACATGATCAAAATCGTTTTTTTAGGCATGCAGGGCAGGTTTCTCTTTAGCAATTTTCCTTAATTTCCTTATTATAAACACTGCCAATGTCATATTTCAGGTTCACATTCAGATGTGTAGAGAAAAATGACGACATAATCAAAATATTCTTCCGGACGTCCAGTGCCGGTTTGATTCCAGCAATATTCTTCAACTCCCCTACTGACCTCTTAGAATCTCATATTCTGGTTTAGCAATCAGATTGGGAAGTAAGAGATAACATCTACATGATGGGAATAATTCTTCAGGGAGTCTAGGGTACGTTTCATTACAGAAATATTCCTTAACTTTTTCATTATGTTGGTACTCTGCCACTTTCATATTGCCAGTCGGCAATCAGAATGGGTAGATAAAAATCACTAAGTAAACATTATCAAAAACATTTTTTCGGGCGACCAGGGCCGGTTTCATTCCAGCAATATTTCTCACCTTCCTCATTGGGATTTCTGTCAGTTTCATATTCCATTCTTTGACAATCAGAAGAACCATAGAAAGGCATGGTAATTATAATTTTCCTGTGCTTCCAGAGACGGTTTCATTCCAGCAATATTCATCAAATTCTTCAATGAACTCTGCTAGTTCCATATTCTGGTTTAGCATCAGAACAATTACTATGGTTTTCTTGGGCATTCATGGTAAGTTTCACCCTAGCGATATTCCTCAACTTCCTCATTATGAACGTTGTTGGTTTTATTTCTCAGGTTGACAATCAATTCGAATAGAGAAAAGTGACCACATAATCAAAATGATTTTTCCAGGCCTCTGTGGCCGGTTTCCATTCCAGCAATAAAATTCGCCAATGGCTCCTAGCTTCCGTCTACGCTTATATCGACGATCTCGTAATCGCCTTCAAAAACAAAAACCAACACGAGGAACTTTTCCGCCTATTCTGCAAATGCATCCAGCATTCAGGCATCGTGATAACACCTCGAAGTACTGTTTTAGGTTTTCCAGTTCCTGGGATACCTGGTATCTGGAGAAGTCGCCCAACCGCTCCCAGAGAAGGTCTCCGTGATACAAATACAAAACAGCAAAGGAACTCCGGCGTTGCCTAGGCATGGTGAATTTCTTTGGACGTTTCATGCATCGAATCGCCCGAAGCCAGGCGCCGCTCATCGACCTCATCAAGGGAAACACTCCAATTATTTGACAATACGAAGTCAAGAGTGTCTTCAGCGCTTTGAAGGATACCCTCACCAAAGCGACACTACTCGAGCAACCACATCTCGGCGCCAAGCTTTCTCTGGTCTGCGACGCATCATTCCACACTGTTGAAGCCACCCTGCAGCAGTTAGTGAATGGGAACCTCTTGGGATTTTCTCGAAGAAGCTGAGCAGCACTGAAATCAAGTACAGCGCTCACGACCGAGAACTTCTAGCCATCTACGAGGCTGTGAGATACTTCCGACATGTGGAAGAACGCCATTTCGCCATCCTGATCGACCACAAGTCGCTCACCTTCGCCTTCCGCCAAAAATCTGACAAGTGCTCTCCACGACAACTCCACCACCTGGATTCGGGCAGTTTACCACCAATATCCAGCACATTTCTGGCAAGGATTCTGTTGTAGCAGATGCCCCCTTTTGGATCGATGCCCTTACTACATCACTCGATTACAGAACACTCGTAGCGTCTCAGCAACAGGACCAAGAGTTGCAGGCACTTTGCCTGAGGCGCGACTCTGGTCTGATTCGGAGCAAAAGTGACCGTCCCAGGATCCGACATGAGCAGACATGGTCTACGGCGAACCACTTCGTATTCCCAGCGAATTTCTCACAGCCACCTCCACTAGAGACATCGGCGACTCCGTAGAAGAAATGGAAATAACCCAAAACACGAAACCAACGTCACCATTTTCAGACACTCCGTCCAGTTAGTGGCACCAGACATGACGAATGCAAAATCTTTGCCTTCGAAGACCTGGATACCGCCATTCATGTCTTCGTCAGACACGACGCACAAAGGGGACCTCTCCAGCTGCCTTGCAAAGGCCCCATCAAAGTTATTTCTCGAGCTGAGAAGCACTTCACGCTTGCGCTGCGCTGTAGAAACATTCCGGTTTCAACGATCGCCTCAAACTGGCTCATATTAACGCCAAGAACATCGCTGCATCAGAGGACACCATGGACGATAAGGACAAAGATGACTGTATTCCACTGCCACTAGGATGCGCTCAGGCCGCCACGCTCGATTCCTCAAACGTTACCAGGCAGGCGCCCAGTGAAATCGTTTCTGTTTTTTTGCAATGCAGTATTCCATTTTGAAGGGTTGTATTCATAATCGCCAGAGAGATAATTTCCAATCTTTTTTTTTCTCTCGATATTATATCGTTTTTCACTGGCAGGGGATTTCTAAGCATTCCTACAAACAGCCAATTTCTTGAAATAATATATTTTGGTCACTATCCCAAATATTCAATGGCAATCCGAATGTTAATAGCATTCCTAGACACTTCCAGTTCTGGGAACTGATTGTTTTAGGTAAACATGGAGTCCGATAACCACAGAAAAATTTGTGCCAAAACTGAAGGATAATTTGTAAGACTATGAAAGTTGGCACGTGACTTCTTGACATCATATTTAAAAAAATTTGACTCTCTCGGAAAATAGAAAGGCTTCGATAAAATGAATGAAATTACTAAGTATTCCTGTAATACTTTTAGTAGGCTAGGTTGTTAGGTTCGATGGGGTTATTGCTTCATATTTGAAGCAAATCTGTGTCTGTGAGCTTTGGAAACGATGTAAATCGTCCTAAAATTGCGATGAGGAATATCTGCCATGGTAGACAAGAGGTGAGAATATTTTTTGGGTAGGCCTCACATCTTGTTCATGAAAATTATCTACATGGGCTTCATAACTGCTTTCGAAATTTCATCCAAACTAGTAGTTGTCACTTTTCTAATAGTTTCGGTTGAAACTGTCCTGAACGGTCGATTTCTTTCTCATACACATTTTTTGGACACAGATCAAACAGCAGTGCGATGAACCGAAGCTTTCTAAACTGTTCCTGAGTTTGGATTTTATTAGAGAATATGAACCGATTCGAGGGTTAGGACTATGGAATCTTTCATTGCCATACTTAAACTTCTTAGAGAGTGTATATCTATCGACATTTTTTATGTACTTTGACTTCCACCAATTCATCAAGATTTCTGTATGAGAATCCCCTTTCTCTACTCACAGAAATCAATGTTTCCAGCCCTGCTGGAGTGAAAAGACACCAATCCTGGCAAATAATACAAATTCGTTTCTTTTGTGACATTCTACAAACAAACGCATTTTTTGAGATTCAACCATTTAAATCTACACCTCTCCTCTTATCCGACCGGCATTTATTTCTATAAACATTCTCGCAAAACAACTCAAAAAAATTGTATATTATCATTTATAAAAATATATTTATCATTTATAAAAATATATTGTAAACTCATTTCTTCATATAATTGTACTGAGGCGGAAAAATCCCTATGATTTGTGAACGTACTCTCAATTCTGTACAAATTTCAATATCTTGAAAACATATTTGTTGGTACACAGCTAATATACTTGAATTTACTTTAGGGAAGATCAGTCCCTGGGAAGAGAATATTCTCACGACCTAGTTATCAACTCAAATAATTCCTTTAGGAAAAACTTCCAGATAAAAAATTCAAATGGAATATCACTTCTTTAGGATATATGCACTGGCAACACTCTTGATCTTTGCCAGCATAATTCAAAACGCTGGACATATTTCCTTTTTGGATAAACCCTAATAATTTCATAAAAACTACAGCTCCAATTTTTGAGGTCTTGTCTGCTCTACAATAAATTTCTACTCTCTTTGAGACGGACAATCGCAGCTGAATCTATTATAATCTCAATTTGTATCTTTCACTATGAAATTTTTCAATAATGAACTTTAATTTTTACAGCAAGAACAAAAAACTTTGGGTTTGACATGTCTATAATAAGCCGGAAACCGGAACGATATTCTGATCTGGCAGCATACTGAGAAAACTACTCCAAAAGTGTCCGTTGTTGTCTTAAATATTATGGTTCGATGATCCTGGACTATGTTGTATATGGAATGAACAGATTAATTCATCTTCTTTCGTTTTGGATAGTCAGGGGTTTCTGAAATCCCGCGGTTCGACAGCTAGCTTATGTTTTATATCATGAACAGTATCTTTCCTCGAATGGTTTATTGTCAGGTGAGGACGATGAGGTAGGTAGGTTTTGATAATATCATTTCTTTTTATCAAGGTACGCTAAAATTGTAATACATTAAATTCCATTAACGGAGCGTAGTTACTTTGGCAATAAAGTTCAGCAATATTTGCATTTATTTCTTCCAGAAAAATGTAGGATTCTAGCGCTGGTAATAATCTTTCTAAGGGTTCAGGGCCGGTTTGATTTCAATTATATTCACCTACTTCCTTATTATGTATTCTGCCAGTTCCGTATTTCAGGTTGGCAATCAGAAATGGGCAGATATAAATAGCAACATGATCAAAATCGTTTTTTTAGGCATGCAGGGCAGGTTTCTCTTTAGCAATTTTCCTTAATTTCCTTATTATAAACACTGCCAATGTCATATTTCAGGTTCACATTCAGATGTGTAGAGAAAAATGACGACATAATCAAAATATTCTTCCGGACGTCCAGTGCCGGTTTGATTCCAGCAATATTCTTCAACTCCCCTACTGACCTCTTAGAATCTCATATTCTGGTTTAGCAATCAGATTGGGAAGTAAGAGATAACATCTACATGATGGGAATAATTCTTCAGGGAGTCTAGGGTACGTTTCATTACAGAAATATTCCTTAACTTTTTCATTATGTTGGTACTCTGCCACTTTCATATTGCCAGTCGGCAATCAGAATGGGTAGATAAAAATCACTAAGTAAACATTATCAAAAACATTTTTTCGGGCGACCAGGGCCGGTTTCATTCCAGCAATATTTCTCACCTTCCTCATTGGGATTTCTGTCAGTTTCATATTCCATTCTTTGACAATCAGAAGAACCATAGAAAGGCATGGTAATTATAATTTTCCTGTGCTTCCAGAGACGGTTTCATTCCAGCAATATTCATCAAATTCTTCAATGAACTCTGCTAGTTCCATATTCTGGTTTAGCATCAGAACAATTACTATGGTTTTCTTGGGCATTCATGGTAAGTTTCACCCTAGCGATATTCCTCAACTTCCTCATTATGAACGTTGTTGGTTTTATTTCTCAGGTTGACAATCAATTCGAATAGAGAAAAGTGACCACATAATCAAAATGATTTTTCCAGGCCTCTGTGGCCGGTTTCCATTCCAGCAATAAAATTCGCCAATGGCTCCTAGCTACTAGTTACTGGCGGAGCTCAGTATAGCTGGCCACTGAGCTCCGGAACAAGCTAGCAGTTCATCATACGCTTCGAGTCTACGCTACAGTGTATACGAGGCCAGTTCCGGAAATCAACCTGTACTCACGTCGCTAAACATAACCTATGTTATTGTTTATATAGTTGTTATCTATATGTAGCATATTCTGTCACTGTATACCACTAGTGTCCATTCATTTAACTAATACACTGAGCTCACACCCACGTTAATCAAATTTCCATAATAGTATTGTATTTCTCCAGCACATGAATTAAAAGTACAAGTGAATGTCGATAGAAATTAAATCCCAAACAGGTATATCGAACTAACCTACTTGATTAGCCCCAAGCTACGCATTTCTATAGCCTAAAAATTAATTCAATAATAAAAAGTACGTGCTTTTATTTTCCGAAATCTGTTATATAATGAAAATCCGGGATATTAAAGACTACATGATTGAAACGGTAAGTAAATGTATAATTCGTGTATTATAATACGGCAGTAGAAAAAGTTTATACAAAACGAAATCTGATGAATATTTCAAAAAGTGCTCTGAAGAGGACGTGTTCAGCAAGACTACAGAGTGACGAGAAAGTGACTGTCTCTGATCAGATATTGTTGTCCACAAATAATTCCATTCCTTATCAATATTCTTCCTGGTTGTCTCCCAACCAATTCACAAAAGTGAAGCCATCAACAGTAAAAGACCTCTGACCTCTGAGTATTAATTCTACTAATGCTTTCCTAAATTCTGGAAAAGCAAATCAAAAGGCAGCTGAGAGATTACATAATTCCCCAGAAGCTATTCCCCCAGGAGATGATTTGGTTTGAGACCAATGCATATAGTTTTAACACTGACAATATACCTAGAGTTCATGATTCCAAAAACAGAACTATATTGGTGCTCTTGGAATACTCAATAACCTTCGATATGCTCATTTATGAGCTACCACTTTCTACATAATCATTGGGTTTTAGTAAATGAAACTAATGCAGGCATTGATGATATTTCTGTACAAATATTCTAAAATTAATCAGAAAATGCACTTAATATCTTGGTTCGTCCAATAAATAAAACTCTTCATGATGTTACATTTCCTGATTTCTTAGTATATTACGTAACAAGAGTTGTAAGTAACCCATTACACACGAAATTAAAATTTTTATTTCATTAGTTTTATTTCATGAGTGCGTAATGGGCTTACAACTCGTGAAATGTACTATACTTTTTCTACGCCCATTCATTTTCTTCCATTCCATATTCGTAGATAAAGTTGAGAAAATGTTCGGATACAATTATATTTTGTTCAAGAAATTGACAATATAAATGACATGACATTTATTTTCATAGCATGCTACTCAATAAAACGTGTCCTATTTTTGAAGAAATTACATAACATGCTGCCAACATTTAGGCATCTTTATGCAACATTAGCTACAATGAAACGGGTGGAAATGTTGTTCTCGGTTTTGAAAATAAATAGTCTATTCTGAGCAAGGGGTGATTTCAACGACCCCTAGCGGCAAAACTGTTCATTTTTTGGGGTTGGCGCAATGGTAACATTGGTTGAGAATTACATGGACTAGGTACATCATATCGAAAATTCAAAAAAATCCACCGAGACTCAAATTCCATAAGGATTTTGCGGGGTCCCTTGTGTAAATAGACCAAATAAAGACTTAAGTAAATAAATTTGATTGTAATTGAATTAAGCCAAGAAGTTTAAGTGTTCTTCTCAACACGCACGTGTATGTTATGAGATCTCATTACGTGCATGTTATTGTTGAATGTCATTTACAAGGAATGTTGACAGTGCGATTTTTGACGTTTACAGACATGGGTATAGAAAAAAATATTTGCATTAATACCCCTGCATAAAGGTGGTACCTCATTCCTATGTATGCGAAAATGATTTAGAAGTTGACGAAGACCAGATTATCTGCATTTTAAGTCAAAAATAATATAACTACTGCCAGTTTTTAAGCTAGAAAGATTTTTTTTATGGTGTATATACTGAGATAAATCTAGGTTAAGTTATTGCGGCAGAATTCTGTGATTTATCGAAGGCGTTCGACTGTGTAAACCATGGAATACTGTTGTGAAAGCTATACAGATCAAGAAGTAAACCCTAGATAGGCCCGATGCCGAAAATACAAACAAAGTTGTGAACCGAAGATAACTCAAGTGGAGACTGTTATGTTTTGGGTTTCTGACGGTTGATTCAAAACAAAACACCTTTTGCACAATGACGTGCTTTTTTAAGGGCATCAACATTATTTATTTTCGTGAGGAATGAATTTAAGTATCTTGATTAAGTCTGATCTTGGGATGAATGTAAATATTTTACCAATGCAATGCAAATGTAGTATGTGAGCAGCAACAAGTGGATTGACGGTTTTGTCTGAAAATTCAAAATCGATATCTAGGAATGTTTATAGAGCTCAGAAGAATTTTCGTTGGAATTTGTTAATTCAAATAACGATCAAATTCTGTCAAATAGGTCACTCAAAATTACGGTCGATTTTTTATGATTTGCGATCCTAATAATAGGTAAACTCCAAAAACAATCGTGTACCCATTTGATGCGATTGATGAAAAAATTATAGAGGACAAGGTTTAGGTTTCATAGTCTGATTCAGTTTGAAATTGGCGTGAGGAGATTGGAGGGTCAGAAATGGTTGCTATTATATATCAGAGAACTCAAAGTGGTGGAAATTTTTTTGTGATAAGGAGTTTTGTGATTTATGATTCTATTCTATCCATAATGGGAAATTCTCCACCTGACGACAATCAAGTATTTTCCATCAAAGATCTATAAAACACTGCATTTAAAAAATACCATTTCAACATTTTTCCTTAAAAAAATTATCCAAGTACTTAAAAATGTAAAATAAAATTGGGCATTTGAAATTTAAAGGGATTTATTTCTATTTCACCATCTGGCAACATCGGCTACAAATTTCACAGATAAGAAAGGACAACAAATATGTTACGTTAATAAGTTGAACAGAGATGACAATGTTCCGAGCACAGACCTATAATAAAATATAGGTCGGTGATTCCGAGTCTTCTGTGACATTTTGTGTTCTGTGTGCCTAACCCCTAACAAAGACAGATATATTGACTATGGTACTTCTTCTTCTAGCATACCACCATCCCCTACGTTTTGTAGGCGCTGTTGCCAACATGTAAATTAGAAACAAAACCACTGCACTACTATTAAAAGTATCCCAAATCTCACGTAAACTTGTTTATGCACGTCAAAAAAACACGAAAACTGTTGGAAACCCAAAGGAAATTTCTAATCAAAACAACAAGAAAATACGTGAACCCAATGGCGTCCGATGCAACAAGCGGTGTTGCCAAGAGTGAGATTATTCTGGTAACCGCCTGAAATTTTCAGAGTGCCTACTATTTTATTTGTTGAAAACGACATATATCTTTTGAGAGAAGATCTTTTTCCAACTTTTTGTCAAAAAATATTTCTCTAGCACGCCTAGACGAATACACCGGGATACAAAATTACGCATTGCTTGATACTTATCGAGCTCAGATTTTTCATTGATCAATTTGACAACAGAGGGTAGATGTTTGCAAACACCGGAGACTAGAGGTGAATTGTAAATAATAGTTATTTGTTTTACTAGGCATAAAAGCACAAGATTTAATGCCGAGGCTGGTGTTTCATAGCCGAGCGTAGCGAGGCTATTAAACCAGCCAAGGCATTAAATCTGCTTTTCTGCCGTGTGAAACATATAATTTTTCCTTCAAATTTGTTCCAATTCCACGCAGAATCGACTTTTTCATATTTAAATTGCGTTTCATTATCAATATCCAAATAACTAAATTATTTCATCAAAGGTAACTGGGCCCTGCGTTACTATGTTTACCGCTAATGACGTTTGTTGAATTTGTTTGTTTACTGTTAACTTTGTCATTGTCAATTTTAATAACCAGTTTGATTAAAATTATTACTTGGAAGGTTGCCTAGCAACGAACTTTTTCTGCCTAGGCATTAAAAGTACAACTTCTAAGCCTGCCAAGTGTCATTAAAAGGCCGCTTTTAATGTCATTTGGAGAAAAACACATTTGTCTTTGCTTCATGAGTACGGTGTTTACATAGCATCGGGCCTATCTAGAGTTTACTTCTTGATCTGAGGCTATACCACTATGGCTTTAGGGGGATCTCTCTGAAATGAATGGAATCTTATCTACCAAGTCGAACGCAAATTGTGATAATGACAACATACTCTTATGAGTCACCTGTAAAATGTGGTGTGCCTCAGAGGTCAATACTTTGAACCACTTTTACATTCTAACTTTACATAAATGACTTGGCCAATACAAAAATTTCTGGAAAATAACACAATACAAGTATATTCTGGAATACTTTTTCAGTTAATCAAGGATTTTATGTGTGATAAGAAGTGGTGTGATTCAAATCAGTTAGCTATGAATATGACGAAAACCAATGTGATGTCATTCAAAGTCTAATAAGATGAGTCAGTCATGAGTGATGATGTTATAGAAAACACCAAAAATACAAGATTTCTAGGTATTCAAATAGGTGGTAAATTAAAATTCGATGAAGATGTTTTTAGTTTGAATAAAAAAGTATTTTCTGGATGTTATGCTGTAAGAGTTACATCAATGATCAAGAGGTAACAATTTAAACCATAAAAGAAGTGTCATCACTTTTCTTCACTGTATTTTGGAGAGTTGCAAATGCACTTAATATATCTCGAAAAACGGTGTACATCAAAATAAACGAAAATATACCCATTCCATCAACACACACTGAATCACTCATTGACATGGTTATTAAACCTATTATTATAAACATTGGTGACAGTTCTGAATCTGAAAGTGATTAAATATAATTATTTTGTTTTTCCTTTCATAACTGGACATAGTTCTACATGCTCGCAATACATAAATAAATAAGACATTTTTTTAAATCATGTGTTGAGTATTTCATTACCAAATATATTTCAACTGGTGTATTTTTATATCTTAGATATTCATTTACTTATCATTATATAGTATGTTCTTGCATCCATGCACGAATAGGTAATTGAAAAAAATTGAATACCTAAATCTAGAAGATTCCTTTTCTGAGTTTGTCATGTTTGACTGGAAACTCATTTTTTGAAATCAACGTATGCAAAGGTTTTGGAAATATTGCACTCCAACCTGTTTTTTTCCGTTAACTATTACCTACAGAAATTGCATTAATGTGGATAAAATTAGGATTTAACGGATTTGTGTCAAACGGCTACGGAGGTATAGATGAAACAACTTCTTTATATGAGTGTGACTGAAATTAGAATACAGTAGGGAGGTGAAAAGTTTCTAGTAAACTCACTGAGCAAATGAGGAAATTCCATGAACATATCTCTACCTCCATGTTTCATTATGCACGTTAAAAGGTAAGACCTCGTTAATCCTTGGCTCGCACAAGTTTCGACTACTGAGGGCTGCCGTTCGTAAGGGGACGACAGCTAGTTAACGGAAAAAACAATTTCAAACAGATTCATTTCCGAGTTCATTCTGGGGTATTACGCCCTTGAATGATTCAAGGGTTGATAACTTGAGATGAGCTATAGAGAGAGAAATGCACTGTATAAGGAATGAATGAAATTATGGTCACTAAAATGAACCGAGCCCAGATCTTACCTCATGTCTAGCAGTCCTGCCCGTCTTCGGGGAGTCCTTAGTCGGCCGACTGTTGTAAATTGTAGGTGGAAGAGCTGATCTTCAATTCACTTTTTTTTATGTTCACAGTGTTCACACGCAAAATGGTTTCGCTATGATAACCCGACTTGTATGGCTTGTGTCGATGATCTCGTCGTTGTTCTGTTCGACGTATTGGCTCGATCTGGCTATGGGTTTTTTTGGTTGAAAATAAAAGAATATGGTACAGGGTGTACCGGAGAAAATGAGCGGTTGTTAATAATTAATAAATGAAAATGAAATATAAAAGTATTCAGTCTGATCGTGAATAAATAATAGTTTATAAAAAAAACAATAAAAACATAACAATAATAGCGGGACGCGGCGTGCCCCCAAAAAAAAAAATTAGTAAAATTTTTTTTTTTAAGTTTCTTGTTCAAGTGGAAGCGGACACAATTTCACAATTGGACGCTTAACGACTCCAGTCGTCGTTCCAACAGATGCCACACGAACCTTACCATCAGCTTCTGGGAAAACTTGAGTTACCCGACCCATAGGCCAATGTAGTGGAGGAGAGTTGTCATGTTTGATGAGAACCAAGGTACCAGGATTGATTGGGGCAGATTCACTAGTCCATTTAGCTCGCTGATGCAGAGTATGTAGATACTCCTTTAACCACCGCCGCCAAAAGTGTTGTTGCAGTTGCTGCAACAGTTGCCACCGGGTTAGTCTATTGAGAGGGACGTCGGTCAGCTCTGGTTCTGGGATAGCAGAAAGCGGGGCCAACGTGAGGAAATGTCCGGGTGTCAAGACACTCAAATCTGTTGGATCGCTACTGAGAGGAGTTAAGGGACGAGAATTGAGAATTGCTTCTATCTGTGTTAGGACAGTAAGAAGTTTCTCGTAGGTTAGGACTTGTTCGCCAACCACGCGAAGGAGGTGGGTTTTCACCGATTTAACCCCACTTTCCCATAAACCACCAAAGTGAGGAGAAGCGGGGGGATTGAAATGCCATTGGATAGTTTCCTTAGAAGCAGATTCTTGCATGAATATTAAAAGTTGGTTATGAGCACCAACATAGTTTGTTCCGCAGTCACTATACAAATGTTCACATCGACCTCGACGGGCAATGAATCGACGAAGAGCGGCTAAAAATGCTTCGCTTGATAGATCTGAAGCAAGTTCAAGGTGAACTGCTTTGGTGACGAAGCACACGAATAAACAAAGGTAAGCTTTACTGGTTTTTGCACCTCTAGTTCTGCTCATTGTTATGCGGAAGGGGCCAGCATAGTCGGTACCAGCATGAAGAAAAGGTTTGCATTGGCTGATGCGAGGACGGGGAAGATCACCCATAACTGGCTGGGGAGAAGTTGGATGTGTTTTCCAACATCGGATGCATTTGCATAGAATGCGCCTAATAGAACGCTTGGCAGATACTATCCAAAATTGTTGAGCAATCAGGAAGTTGACTGTTAGTATTCCAGCATGTAAATATTTGAGATGAAAATGTTCAATAATGAGATCCGTCAAACGACTGCGACTGGAAAGAAGAGCAGGGAAGCGACGATCATATGGCAAAAGAGCATGAGTCAGTCGGCCACCCACTCTCAAAATTCCTTGTTCATCAAGGAATGGAGATAACTTTCGCAGAGGTTTTGGAATCTGACGACCCTTCTGAAGCATAAGAATCTCGTCAGAAAAAGCGGTAGATTGAGTTCTCTTGACTAAAACTAATAAACCTTTGTGCAGTTCGAGGGACGTGAGACAACCTCTTCTACGGTCTAACTGTTGGCGAGTATTGACCGTGAATCGTAAAACAATCCCAAGAATGCGTGGAATAGTGGACAAAGAGGAACGTTGTTTCAATAGAGTATCAAGAAGATGCGGAGAATGAATATTGCTGAGTACAATAATGCGTTCTTCAGCAAGAGCTTCAGGTGAAGCCGGAGGAGGATCAGCAGAAGTCTTCCAATCACAAGAGGCGTCTTGAAGAAAGGATGGTCCCCACCACCATAAAGAACATTGAAGTAACTCGGATGGTAAGAGACCTCTCGAGCCCACATCCGCAGGATTACAATTTGAAGCAATATGGAACCAATTGATCGAAGGCTTGGTGTTCTGTATGAAAGATACTCTATTAGCGACATAGGATTTCCATCAATGAGATGGAGAATTAAGCCATGACAATACCACAGTACTGTCGGACCAGCAACTAAGTCGAGTGAACTTAATCTTGCTAGCATAAACCTTGTGAATGAATAAAACTAACCGCGTTGCCAGTACGGCTGCGCAGAGTTCGAGCTTGGGAATAGAAATACTTTTCAGGGGAGCAACTTTTGATTTTGAACAAACAAAAGTAGTGGTAGCCGTGCCATCAGGCTGATGAAAAAGAAAATAGAGAACGGCACAATATCCCTTTTGGGAAGCGTCTCCAAAACAATGAATTTCACAAGCTAGGGTTTCACGAAAACCCAAATGACGTGGCATTTTGAATTTAGTGAGTGAACAGATATCTGATATATACTTATTCCAAAGACGCACTATATCGTGAGGGGGTGTCTGATCCCAGTCTAATTTATGATTCCAAATGAGCTGAATGAGATGTTTAATAAGGAAATTCACTGGGGATAAGAACCCAAGCGGGTCAAATATTCGTGCAACATTACTCAGAAGATTACGCTTCGTGCATGCAATAGAAACAGGCTGAACTGAAAAGTGAAAACTATCAGATGAAGGTAACCACTGCAACCCCAAAATTTTCAGAGGTGAATCTGAGTCAAACGAGACATTAACATGAGAGGCAGGGAGGTGTGTTGATAGAGATGGCTCATTACTCGACCATTTTCTTAACTCGAATCCGCCATTTTTCAATGAATTGATTGATTGATTGAAGTTGGAGTTGGTGGGCCACTGCTAGCGTAGGAATCGAAGTGACTACATCATCCATGTAGGTATCGTTCATTAACACCTGGGAGGCTAGAGGAAACGCCTTTCCTTCATCAGTTACCAGTTGCTGTAAAGTTCTGATTGCCATGTAAGGGGCAGAAGAAAACCCATAAGTGAGGGTCCGAAGTCGGAAGTCTTGAACCGGCTCTGATGTATTGAAACGCCAGAGAATACGCTGGTATTCTTGGTGTTCCGGGGTAATCAGTATCTGACGATACATCATTTTGACGTCACTTATCAAAACAACAGGGTGTAGCCGAAAGTTGCACAGAATTGTAATAATGTCTGCTTGCAATTTGGGGCCTGTAAACAAGTGGTCATTCAAGGAAGGGTGATTAGGAAGTTTAGCGGATGCGTTGAACACGACCCTGAGCTTAGTGGTTGTACTCTCAGGTTTGGATATTCCATGATGAGGAATATAAAAACAATGAGATGAAAAGTTAGGCTCTACGGATTCCATGTGGTCCAAATCTAAATACTCCTTCATGAAGGATGAGTATTCAGCATAAAGAAGCGGTTGTTTTAAAAGTCGCCTTTCCAGGTTATGAAATCGACTCAGTGCAAGGGCACGGCTGTTGGGAAAACTGGGATTAGGGACCCTGAATAGTAGAGATAAAGTGTACCTGCCACCTGCATTTCGCGTATGTGACTGAGCAAATATCTTTTCTGATTCCAAATCCTCTTGTGAGCTACAAAAAGTCGATGGCACTTCTTCCACCTCCCAAAACCGTTGCAAAGTTTTCTCTAATGAGAGAGAATGTTCAACAGTACAGCATAGTGATGTGATATGAGTTGAGGTTGGAAAATTTACTTTTCCAGTCAGAACGTATCCAAATACGGTATTGAGGGCGCCAAGTCCACAATCGATACTCTTTATCATCCATCTACTAACAGCTGCGAGAAAACATCGGCACCTAATAAAATGTCGATATTTCCTGGTCTGTCAAAATGCGGGTCTGCTAGTTGAATATTCAACGTATGTGGCCAGGTAATGCCTGATAGGGGAATTGTTGGCAAATCTCCACAAATACGTTGCAAAATAATGGCATCTGTCATGAAGACAGGTTTCTGCTTGTTCACAGGTCGGAAAGAAATTGTAACTCCTCCAAGGTTGGAGCGAGACTGCATTGAACCAAGTCCGTTCAGGTTCAAGGAAAAGTCTGTTTTGGGTAATCCTAACAGTATGGCACTTTTCTGAGTGATGAAGGAGACCATGCTCCCCGAATCTAGGAGACATCTCAATGTACGATAAATGCCATGATTATCCAACACCTCAATCAGAGCTGTAGATAGCAACACACTTGAATTAGACGTCAAAAATGCTGTTTGAATCGAAGACTGCGCTTGAGGACTCGAAACGTCGGGCGAGAATTGAGAGGAGTTGCTGACAGAACCGGCTTCAGCCGAAGTGCCAGCTTGAGGAATTTCTTCAAAATGTAACAAGGTATGATGAAATTGATTGCATCGATGGCACCGTATAGTACTTGAACAATGCTGTGTGGGGTGAGAGTTACTGAGACAGTTTATACATAATTTGTGACTTTTTGCCATTTGATAACGAGCAGATGCAGATTTTGTCAAGAAATCTGGACATTTGTAGAGAATGTGTCCCTTATTACAAAAGACACACTTAATAACAGAGGACTGAGCCTGAACGATCAATGACGTAGTAGAACGGGGGTGAGGGAATGATGAGAATTTCGGAGACAGTTTGGTTTGTTTTGACTTGACTTCCAACTTGCTAGACAACGTCAGATTGTCCAACGCGTTGCAATGTTGATTCAAAAATTCAGTTAGTTTTGAATATTTAGGAATGCTGTCTGAGTTATGATGTAACTCGAACCTAGTTACGACTGACAACGGTAGTCTTTTTAAAAGCATTTGCACTAATATATAATCCCACTGATCAACGGGCAAGGGTACTTGCTTTAGCGCAGATAAATTGTCCTGAAAAATATCCAACATATTGCGTAAGGCAACGGGATCATCGGAGTTCACGATATTAGTGCCTTCGATGTTTGACCAATGAGCTGCCGCAATCAATCTGGTATTTTTAAACCGCTAAACGAGCGAATCATATGCAATTTTGAAATTGTCAGCCGTCATAGGCAAATGTTGGACAAAAGTTAAAGCTTGCCCCTTCAGTGAAGAAAGTAAGTAATTAAATTTTTCCACATCAGTCAATTTATCATTATTCAGAATAACCGCATTGAACATATCGATAAATGAAGGAAATGCAGTTATGTCACCACTAAAAGTTGGTAGGTGAAGTTTGGGCAATGAAATGTTTGAAGACGTCCCTGTTATTTCATTAGACATGACTCCTGGAGAACATAATTTGGAATGAATGGATCTGATTCCATAATAGGCATTATCAAATGACTGCCTAATATTATCCTCAGCATCAAAAGTTTCATCACCTTCTCCAGAAATCATACCAATGATGGAATTGTGATTTTTCGAAAATTCTTGACTAATCAAATCGATATTCTCGTATCGAACGTTGAAAAGTAATTTTAAATTTGTGTCTACCTCGGCAGCTAACGCCGCGTCGTGAAGTTCATTGAGACGTTTGATTTCTGTTTGCCTATATGCTCTGAACTTTTTGAGTTTCGCTTTATCTGTTTCGGAAAGAGGCATTGCAGATTATTTATTCCAAAAATAAATGAAAACTTTAAAATATCACTTTCTAAACCACCGACCACCACTACAGAATTCGTATTCGTAGTCGAGACTACCAGCCCAACACAATCGTACTCCTCACGACAACGATAAATAATTATAGATGACTGAACGGTAAGCCAGTACGACGCGATGGTAAGATTCTGGCAATCGCTACGACGGCGACGGCTAGATGTTGATGTTTACGCAACAGTGCTCTAGAGAGAATGAAATAAAAGGTAACACTGCGCAGGTTCTCACGTTGTTTACAGAAACAGACTGAATACTTTTTGTCCAAAGAAACTACTGATAAGGAATCGACTAATGGATAAATTTAAAATGAAAAATAGCATTGAATTATTGAATTGAAAGTGATGTTTTTTTTTGCGTCAATCGCGGATCGAAGGACCAATTTATGGGGTATTACGCCCTTGAATGATTCAAGGGTTGATAACTTGAGATGAGCTATAGAGAGAGAAATGCACTGTATAAGGAATGAATGAAGTTATGGTCACTTAAATGAACCGAGCCCAGATCTTACCTCATGTCTAGCAGTCCTGCCCGTCTTCGGGGAGTCCTTAGTCGGCCGACTGTTGTAAATTGTAGGTGGAAGAGCTGATCTTCAATTCACTTTTTTTTTATGTTCACAGTGTTCACACGCAAAATGGTGTCGCTATGATAACCCGACTTGTATGGCTTGTGTCGATGATCTCGTCGTTGTTCTGTTCCACGTATTGGCTCGATCTGGCTATGGGTTTTTTTGGTTGAAAATAAAAGAATATGGTACAGGGTGTACCGGAGAAAATGAGCGGTTGTTAATAATTAATAAATGAAAATGAAATATAAAGGTATTCAGTCTGATCGTGAATAAATAATAGTTTATAAAAAAAAACAATAAAAACATAACAATAATAGCGGGACGCGACACATTCCTTTTCGCCTTTGTTTCTCCAGCAATAGTTTTGAAATTTGGAACATTGAATATTGTTACGAGATTGATAAAATTCCCCTATCTACGCCGCTGAATGAACCATGAAATCAGATCGCATTCAAATGAGTTGACGCCGCAGGTATTTATTTAATGGAGCGCTTCCAAGAAGAGATTATTTGGATGGAATTCTGTCATGAGTAATCTGGAGCGGATTCGCGAAGCGTCTGGTTGCACAAATGGACTATATAAAGCAAGATTTCACTGGGATTAAGATGAAAAATAATTTATGAAGAAGTGATAAACAGTTTTTGAAGAAGTATATAAGTGTTTGGAATATTTAGCTAGTTGTATTGTTGTATAGATCTAAGTGTTTTATTAGTCAGTGAAGTAGTTGTATGTTTTTAGTAAAACAGTTTAGTAGTGTGCTCGGCATTATTATTTAGCGAATTGTAACAATATGCTCACTGCACTGAGAGAAATCTGGAGAATATACTAGTATATTAAAAAAAATATTTTATGGTTTACAATTTCAAATTATGATTGTTATTTTTATAGTAATGACATTATTGTTGCTCTTAGGATACTATAATATAGTTCTTAAAAACACAGTTATATATCAGCATAATGCACTATATAGAATTACCATATTTTATCGTAAAATGGTTAGGTATAAAATATGCTAATTATTATTATTCAATTTTCCTAAGCTTTATAATACAAATAAGCATCATATTGTAATGCATAAAAAACAGGATGAATGATATAAATCACATGGATGTTATTTTGACCTTCACATTCAGGCGACTGCATTGTGATTGGTTGCTACTTGCTACCTACACATTGACAGTCTTTCCGTCGAAGTGTTTGAGGGTGAGGGAGAATCCGAGAAATTACGCAGCAGTAGCAGTAGTCGTAGTCAGTACGCAACAGGCAACAACACCTCTCAGTCAGTTCAGAGTTCAGTTAACCAGAAAAATATTTTGTTGCAGTGTAAATCGTCTTGTATTGTTAAAATAAGATTTTAATGAATGTAGTTTGTGGTGCAACTGGTCCTGTCCCGCTCCTCCATTGTGAGCACGTCTGCTGTTTTTTGGATACCTACATAGTATTGTAAAATTCATAATATGATATATTGTTAGGACTATAATACAAATATTTTAATGTTGATAAGAATACTAGTATTCGCGATCGCCAATGGCACCAGGGGGCGCTTCAAAACTCCGGGAAAACAAATCAATCTATTTGATATTTTTTATTTTATTTTTATGAATACTTTAGCTTTTAATTTACGTCTCAACTTTGTTTCCTTTAAAATGCCAGTGGTAAAGATTCATTTGGCTGAAAATTTTCAATATTTAATCGGAAAAGGTAGGCCTGTGGTTAAAGGGGATGCAGTATTGAATGCCAATCATATAGTGAGGTAGAGAATATCGATGAGCGACGAGTTTTTGGACTCTCTGCAAACTTCCGTCTTGAAATTTTCCTCATGAACTGAAAATTGGATTGGGATCTCCAGATACACTAGTTACTAAGTGGAACTGTGGATGCAGTTGCAAAGGGGGCCAATCTGCATTCTGTAAACACGTAGCTGCAGTCATGAAGAACTAAACCAGTTGAGCTGTACTGATGTCAAGTAAGTTTGGGATTGGGACAGAGGAAAAAGTGTTGAGGCAGTTTATGCTGAAAGAGCAGTGGACTTCTGCCATTTCGAGAAGAAACATCGATATTAATTCAAATTCAATGAAGAAGTTGAAAAAGAGAATTTGAACTTGTTAATAGAGTGTTGTGATTGTGTGAAATACCTAACTTTTGAAATTCTTCAACATCCCAATCCAGTTAGTAATAATAAATTGAAGTATTCACTTCACCCCACATCGACACCTATATACACATTCTGTTTTCTAAGTGCACATACCTATTTGTGTTGAAATGTTGTGAAAGGGTTACTTGTAAAAATTTTTATTGTGATACCACAATACATCCATTGATCTTTATTTAATTTTGAATAAAAAGAACTATTATTTGGAAGTAATTATTATTTCATTTAATACCTATACAAAACAATTGTTACTGTACTCAACATATGAAATAATTCGATTAAGAGTCCAGGTTTTCATTATCATGAATCAAATAATAAAAATATCTTTATTGTCCAATAGTAGAACCATTTAAAGAACAATTTATGCAGATAGTTACAATAATGTGCAAACAGTTTCAAGTAACAGTATAAATGATTTTTAAAGGCAAACCTTGGCTACCCTAAAAAGTTCATTAATTTTGTTTATACTAATGTCACAGTATTTACAAATCTTATTGTAGTTGTTACACATTACATAGATGAGGGATTCAATTAAAATATTGGTTCTAGCACTCTGAGTAAACACTTTTGAATAATGAAGCAAAACCGTCAACAATATATTACTAGGATCACTTAGGGCTGTGTCAGCGAAAAGTATGGTTGCAATTCAGTATTGTCACGTGCGATGGTGGCATGCGGGTTAAACAAATGCTTCTCAATCCAATCATCGATAGATGTATGGGTTCGAACCTCAACAGGGTCACTGATGGTCTCGTGCATGGATTCACACATTGAAGAAGGTGAGGGATAGGTCTTCCCTAGGTCGTACAAATCTCTCGAAGACTTCTCAGTGTTGCGTGTTAGTGTTGCTTGGAGATTATCTGGAATATCTTTCTGAAATAAGTATATCTTCACAATCTTTCTGTCCACACCAGTAAAACGCATCATATTATTGTCTGTTACTTCTGCACCATCAACAGCGTCTAACCTTGTAAACTATTGAAATCATTAAACAATTACAGTTAGAAATTCCTGTTACCATTTTCTCCCAGATCGGTTAACATTTCGTTGCCTTGATGAACTAGTTTCTGGAAGTTTTTGAGATGGAATGACCGCTTTCTTCAATCGTTTAAATCTAGAAAATAACTGGATAGATTTACGCCAATTATTATAAAGAAAATATATCGTACTGAGTGAAAATTCTTTCAATTCAGTCTAATTCCCCATGCTTTGGCTAATTTCTGGCACTATTGTTTTCTGGAAAAAGAGTGCATGGACACATTTGAAAATGAATAATTCTTGTACTGCGGCACTGAACAACATTTCTTTGACTTACTAGTCCTATCAAAGCTATGCTTTTTGCATTAAATAAAAAAATCGAACCAAATATAAAAAGACAAAGAAATAATCAACAATTTATTAACATTAGTTCTTATGGCAGAATGTTTGTTTTCCTGGAGTTTGACGTACACATTTCAAAATGTAGATGTCGCCCACTCTGTGGCGACCCCGAATAGTAGTCATTACCATAAATGGTTGAAATATATTTTTTTTAAACTTTACCATATTTTATTGCTGTCACATATAGTACCAGAAATTTTTGTGAAAATCACTATATTTCTGGTAATAACCACCATACATTTCTCTCAGTGTGGACAGCACTTTTTGACATGTGTGGAAAAATGGAAAGGAGAAAAGGGGTGTACCCATAAGTGTGTCACACGGTATTCTGTTGGAACTGAAAAAAACTCTCATTGTCTAGTGGTTCGTCACTTCCATTAATTTGAAAATGTTAATTTAGTTAATTTAGTACTTCATTATTCTATCTTATTACCTACACGTTGTAATTTTATTGAGATAGTAGCCACGGCATTCTACATTTAGATGTAATTTTGACAAACGTCTCGACTTATTTTGATTTGCATAACATTGATGACGTACGGGTAAAGATAAAATAATCTAACTGTAACGAAAACTCACTTTCAATCCCCTCTGTGCATATATTTTTTCAAATACATATTTTTAGCCGAATACATTGATATATCCTACACGAAAACTTAAATTTCGATACGATCCGACTTATTTTCATTTTGTGCAACTCGGAAGAAGTTATATCAACCCTGTACATTGTTTTCAAAAATGCTAAAAATATACCTACTGTTGCACTAGTCAATATTGGCACTATGGTGTAGGTCAAACACCCACTAACAATTAAGAGATGTTACTTGCAATGAAGTTCAGCCAATAATGGTATGAGAGTAACATTTCTCAACTTCCATACTCGTATCGTATCGTATGGTAAAGTACACATACGTTTTTGTGTATTCATGGTAATTCTTGTTCAACAACAAATCAGAATTGTGGACAATTTCACTGAAAGAGTTTTTGCGTGATCCTTCGAGGGTTTTCAAATAATTGATTTCAATGAATATAAATAATGATCAAGTAGCAGAAATATTGGTAATTTTTTGAAAACATTCATTATTTGTTTTTCCTAGCAATGGGTATTTAAATGTCAAAGCAAAAAGACACAAAAAAATCATTTCTGTACAACTGTCAAAAAAAGACTTTTTTCACTGCCAAAATAATTCACAAAATAAACACGAAATATAACCGTTTGAAGGATTTATTTTTAACAGAGTCAATTATTAATTATTGATTATTCATCATACAACAATTTCATTTATTGAAATAATAATTGATAGTAAAGTTTGAACAATGACTTCCATTCCCATTCTCGAAGATGTTCCATGTTGCTGCTGATCAGAAACGTTAGATATTTCTTCAAGAGTTGATTCCACAATTTCATCAGGTATTTTAATTTGTTTGGAAGAAAATGGAAAATTCAATATTTTGTTATAAATCTCAATTTTATTATTCAAACTATTTTCTATAATATAGAAATCTGCCTCCGTAGCAGAAGTATATATTATATGCTTCTGCTACGGAGGCAGATTTCCAGCCATCGTGACGAATGGATGTAATGTTGCCCCCTGCATTGGTCAGAAGAGTTACAGAGCTTCTCCTGAAAAAGTGACCTGTGTAGTTCTCATACATGTCTTTTCCAAGTCATTTTGCAATTAAACTGGGAATTTCTCCTATTTTATTTATATCCACATGTTGGGTAATACATTTTTCTCTCGAATATTTCAAAAATAATCTGTTACTTTTTGAATGAGGAGGCCGTAGTGCTCTATACTTGCGGTATATCTCAAAATAATCAGAATTTGAAACAGTAAACGTTCTTGGGCAATAGGTTGTCGTATTATCAGATATTTCAACAATCAATATAGATCCAGCATCTTCAATGGCATCAATAGTTATATGTAATAATTCTTTAGGGCGACAAGCACCACTGATACCCAAAATTAGGACAACCTACAAATGAAAAATATTGAAATCACTACCAATCTTACAAAATTATGATTATATCTTACCTTAAAAACTAAACTTGTTTCGTTATCAGCATCTTGAATGAATTTATTGATATCATCCCTTGATAAAACTATAGATTTCTTTCCTCGGTATCCGACATCTTTGTTCTTGCCGGCAATTTGCTTTCTCAGATATATCTGATGGGGTATCACTATTATAATCAACATCCACCTTCTTGAAAATAACTTGAAATTGAAGCAACTATGAGCAAACACAGTCAAACACGCGGCGTATCAAAATACCTTTTCTATAGTAACGACGCAGAAAGATCACTGGATGCTGTGAAATTGTATTGGAAGTATTGATAACATTAAGAATAACATGTATGGTATTTCGGGCTGACTTATCTTTTTCAGGCAGCAAAAATTTTTGAATACGATTTTACTGAAAACATTGAATCCTTTAATAGCGATAACTTATCGGGACAAAAAAACACGTCGAAATGTATTGGAAGTATTCATTTTTAATATAATTCAGACGATGTAAATTCACATTCACAGTTGTACAAAAAGTGTTGTTTGTATTTCGTGTATAAAATTACTGTTTTCATGGCCCATTCGAAAGAATTTTTGGCCTCGACCTGCGGTCTCATGTGCCATTAAAAAAACTAATTCTACGCACTTAATACAAAAATAACTATTTTCACATTTGACTGGCAACTTTCTTGGGTTAATATTATATTTTCCATGAAAAAAAATATCAATATGGTAAATTATTCTCGAAGCATAACTAAAATAAAAAATAGTCTAACTGAAATTGTACGTAACTCAAATGAATCTACAACTATATCTCAATCTTTCCTGACCTACTCTGTTGCTATTCAATGGGACAAGTACATATTTTTGAATTCAATTTGCAAGTCGGTTTAACTCAGTGGGTATCAGATTAGCACGGACTATAAGTGCACAGGTTGACAATAAGCCATTAGCACGTGTCAATGTTTCTTAACAAATACAATAATAATCCGATGAAAACTTGACATCTAATTTCCACTTGGTGTCCGTCACGTTTTGACAGTTCGGTTTAGTTTGCTTATTTTGAACAGCTTAGGTTCAGTCGAATGAATATAACTGGGTTTGGTAAGCTTAGGTGCTAATCTTGTGGTATAATGACATGTTTTTTGTAAATAAGTAAATTGGATTTCTGAGTATTTATCAACAAACATATAAATGGTGTGGAAATATCCTTTATTTTGCAGGCAACGCAATCTGATAAAGTATGCGTTATAAAATTTCAAAAGAGGAAAAGTTATTGAAGGAGAGTTTGTTGAGTATATCCTGAGGATGTTAGTTTTAGAACATTATGAAAGTAAGAAAAAGAAAGAATAATATTGTATTGTTTGAACGAAAAGAAACTGAACAATGTTCCGATGTTCCGACATTATTATCCTCAGTTATATAATTATGGATGAACACCATTGGAGAAAATGTATTCCAATCCTCTTCTGTTCTAGAGTCTTGATGATGATGATAAGGACATGCTGACTAAATGGTTGATCTAATTTCCATAGCATAACTTCAATATTGACAGGTGAATAAAGAGGAATCGCCCAATCTTGTACGTTGTTCCGTAAAGATTTCTATCAGAGGATTCTGTTTAATAAATGAAATGAATCTTTGAAAATAAATAAAGCACTTGTTTCATTCAACATTTCTAATGAAAACTTCGCAAAAATCTGTCTAACGGAACATTTTCGTGATCAAGCTGACGCAAGAAGAAAAATCCTGATACTTACTGGGGGAGAGTGAAAAAAAAATCCAAAGCTCTGCAATTCATCCAAAGAGAAAATTTCAATGAAGATACTAAACTCATTGGATCAATTTCAGTGTCAGTATCAATCTTGAATATGTATACCTGTGAGGGACAGACGGATTGTTTATTTTTCTACAATTTTTCAAGGAATTAATGTACCCACAGGACAAATAAATTTTCTCATAACGAATATAGAGGCTTTTGTGAACGTTGGGGTACAGACTATACGGTTCCACTTCTGAATAACACAGATATAAAGTATCACTTCATAATAACACATCCATAAATAACACACGAAAATATAGTTTAACAAAAGTATTATAGTAATATGAAAACATTACTCATAAATAACACACAAAAAAACATTATTATTATTAAACACAAATTTGGTGTTAAGTAATTTTTCAGTGTGTTTGAATTAGAACGTATACTTACCTTACTTAGATACTTGAGCGCGCGAGAAAATTAAACATGCAAATTTTGCGAGGAGTAATTTTTGAGTCTGTTCTAACCAGAACATAACCTTATGTGGAGACGAGGAAACTGAACATATAAATTTTCCGAGGAGTAATTCATTAGTATGTTCTAAGCAGCTCATAGCCAAATAGCTAAATAGCTAAATAGCTCATTTAATTTTTTTTCATAATCTATTTTGATATCATATGGCTATATTCTTTATAAATTTCAAATGATCCATAATTGAAAATGAGAAAATTGTGAGGCAAATTCAAATTATGTAAAACGCAACGCGATTGGTCGTTGTCAACAACTTTTATTTTAATGCTATTCCCTATAGTTATTGTTGGTCCGTCTAATTAGAGTTTTGTAAGCAGTTATTTGGATATTTCCCTTTCATTATCAGTTACTGTGAAGATTCCAGAACATAATACAATGACTGAAGCCGGATTTGTCAAGGCGCAATGCCAAAAATAGATGTGTTCATGATGACAAGTTTTTTCGCAAATCATTCCGATTTCACTTCAGCTAAGATTAGAGGTAAAAAGCTGCAAGGTAATTAAATAATTATCCAAGTCTTCAATTTTAGTTTTTTCAAAACAAATATTTCGTAAAACCGAAAAATACCTGTCTCTCCACACAATTCCACAAAGTGGATATTAAGGCAAATATCTGACAGAAAACAACCACTTCCCCCTACGAATTTTGATTTATATCTGTCTTCTATTTGTGCAACGTTCGACAGTGCTACCAGGAGGGTTACTTGGTCCGTTGGCGGATGGCGCTGCGAGTTACTTTATTGTGAGTCGCAGCTCCATTCGTAGACGGATACTATAAGGCTTTTGGATATTATCATTCATTTCATATTTGTGGAACAAGACGATTGCATTGTCGTCTGACCTATCCTTGCACTGATGAGAGGAAAATAACCTTGAAACATGCATGTATGCAGGTGGTCATTTCCAACAAAAATGAAGGATTAATATTCAATGGCTTTATAACCAAGTAACACTTGCAATTATGTGTCCGTAATGGAACGTTGCACAAATAGAAGACATAATATATAATTCAATATCCGTTGGGGGAAGTAGTTGTTTTCTGTCAGATATTTGCCTTTGTGGAATTGTGTGGAGAAACAGGCATTTTTCGGTTTTACGAAATATTTGTTTCCTAGAATTGAACTCGCTTATATACACTCTCGAACTTTGTTCGTTTTATGTTCAGTCTTTTCATCACAGTTTTCTGGTTATTTGCTTACTAATATTGAGAAAGTGCACATAACCTCAACTTTTGTGAAAAATATTTTCAAGAAAACATTGATATGTACTTTTTATTCTAACAAGTGATAATATTTGTGTTTCTAGGTCCGAAAGAATTCATATGGCGATTCAGGTATTGGATATGTACAAGTAAAAAGGGAAGCAAACATATGTGTAGTCAAAGCTCGTATTACTCCCGAACATAATGTGAAATAGAAGTGTTACTCTGTAACAGCCCATTGTGATAAAGCTGAACAGATAATTATCTCTGTAGAATGTGAAGATTGAGCAGCACATTTAGGTAGATATGTGATTGGTAGTCTAATTTAGCAAGCACTAACAAGTAGAAAAATAAATTGTTGCAACTTACACATTTTGTTTCATGAATAGGAGTCTGATATCAAAATGTGATCATGTTTCATCCAGAAAATATAAATAATTATGTATATTTTTCTTTTTCAGATGGATGTTAGCATGCAATAGCTTTTATAGCTTGGCTGCACAGGCGTAGCGAAGACCCTTCCTCTACTAGTATCGACTGTTATTGGAAAAGTCCAAATTGTCCACGATAGCCACAACCTTGAAGTTTATCAAAGTCAAAGAACTAGGTAGTACTTCAAAAATCAAACCTACTTCATCTGCCAAGAGTCAAAGCCTTCTGCTAACCCTAATAAACCATAGCAGAAACATCGGTCACATGGAAAGTCAACTCAGATATTTCAAGGAACAAAGCAAAATAGAAAAATTATCCATTCACCATTTGATAACTTTACTACCAAATAAACCGGCATATGCCACAGAGATCATTGACTATTGCAAGAGTATAATGGACACATCATCTTGCAACGAAGCCAATCGAGCTACAATTGGTCAGAATGACTGCCCGCTGTGGCATGAGCTACGGTATGCAAGGATCACTGCTTCGAAGATGCATGAAGCAGCACATTGCAAAGTTTTCGAAGGCACTTTATGTGAAAGTATAAGGGGGGCAATTAAAATGAAGGATGCAGAGGCAATGAAAAGAGGGCGTTTGCTAGAGAAGCAAGTATTGAAAGAAGTCGAAAAAAAATTAAACTAAAAATTAATGAATGTGGTTTGATCCTCAACCGCAATTACCCTGTATTTAGTGCATCTCCTGATGGCGAGAGTATTGATTACAGCATTGAAGTGAAATGTCTGAGAAAGCCATGAGCAGATATGTTTTGAAAGGTGTTATATCCTCAAGATATATGGCTCAAGTGCAAATGCAGATGTATTTTTCAAATATAAAAAAGGGCTTTTCTGTGTTGTACATCATGATTTTGAAATATCAAAGGAAGTAGACATTCATAATGTAGATTACGATGACAGCTATTGTGAAAATATTTTGGAAAAAAGCATGCTGTTCTGGAGTAATGCTATTTTTTCTATTTTATGTAAAAATATTGAATAAATCATAGTAATGAGAAGAAACTTTCTTTATATTAAAATCTTTATCTTCATTGAAAATACACCTTCCAAACAGAACAAGTTCTGGTGCAAGGAAGATGATACATTAAACAAGAATATCAAAATGAATAAAAAATAATAAATTTAAGAACTATGCATATTTATAAATTGATGAGTATCAGTATGACAGCAAATTTTGTTTGAGTTTTTTCAAACAAATATTTATTGACTGAAACTGAAAGTTTGTTTAACGTTTCTATAGAATGAAAAACAGGAATGTTTGCCTTTATTTGAATGAATGTTATTCAAATAGAAGTTATTTGCATTTCTGATATTATAGTCATGCAACTTTGATTTTTTTTTGAAACCACTATAGATATGTGATATATTAATTTTATTATTAATTTATATCTATAATTCATTTTTCTTACTTCGAAATCAGTACATTGAAAAGACAGTTCCTTCTGAGGGTGTGAATAAAAATAAAACACTTGAAAATTGAATTTATTTTTTTATTAAAACGTTATGCATATTGATTAAACCCCATGCTATTACTATTACTTCATCTACAATTGGAACTAAGCTGTGATGTATACATGCATGAGGCAACAACATATGAAATTCTCTCAACCTATTTATTACACGCTCTACATGAATTCTCAATGCTGCTATTCATTTGGTCTGCTTCACCTCATGTTTTGTACTTGCTGTAGATTTGAAGACTGAAGGAGGCCGTATAAGGGTGCATTTTTTCTTTTCTATCAAATGAGACAAGTCTTTGAAGCCTCTGTCTGCCATAACAGCTGTGTTTGGAGGTATACATTCTAGATATCCACAATTTTCTACTATGATGATGTCAGAAGCCCTTCCACCATAACCTTCTGAAATAAAATGAACTAACCTATCTGGAGTACAGGAAATAAGGTTCTTCAGAGTGTTACATTTCTTATATTGTGACCATGATAGAGACTGATGGATTGCGTTACACGGTTTTTCAATTTCTATTTCCAAGCAATCTATAATTGAAACAACTTTTGAATACCGTGATCTAAAAGCGATAGGTAAATGTTTAACTATATCAGATGGTTTAGGCCACACAATTAATTCTATCATTTTTTCTGCAAGAATTATTACCGTTTCCGAAAATATTCTACTTATAGTGCTCTGTGTATAGCCAAAATGTATAGCTAACATGTCAAATGACTAGACTTCGCCCATTTGCCCTCTGTATATATATATTTTTTTCTAGAGGACAAATAAAGATAAATTATTATTATTATTAAAAATGATTCATTTAACTTTATTTTCTTCAAGGTTATTAAAATGTCAATAGTGGAAACTGGGATATTTTCACTCAACAATTTTATCAAATGGTAACTGTATTTAGGCAGTCCAAACATCATTTTAGGCTCTTTTTCAATGGCGGTCAATATTGCACTACGCATTACATTTTTAAATTGTCTGTCTTCGTTATCTTGAGACCAACTAGCTTCGGATGAAGTACTTTCTTGTTCATATTCACTAGATATTGATGAAGATTGTGAAGTCAGAGATAAATCGTCTGTTGGTTATAATCTGGGAATAACTTCCTTTTCATACTGGCAATCAGGGGGATTTTAATAGGTGAAGTCGATGTGTTTTTAACTGGTATGAGAAACGGTGATAATGCTACATTTTTTGTCTTGGAACCAATATTGATACCTTTGCTTCTATACTTCATTGTCACATGTTTTACTTTATCAATTCGAACGGATTTGTCACAAGCAAGACTTTCATTTTCTGTTGAAAAAATGTTGTACGAAGATGAACTAGGACCAGCTTCACAATATGTAGTATCTCTGGTGAACGTTGTATCTGCTGAATTTGAGAAATCATTGGGTGAAGATGAACTAGGACCAGCTTCACAATAATCAATATCTCTGATGATTGTTGTATCTGCTGTATCTGAGAAAACGTTATGTGAAGATGAGCTAGGACCAGCTTCACAATAAATAATATCTCTGGTGATTATTGTATCTACAGATTCTTCACATAAATTGGTTTCTTCAATAACTTCTCTGGTAGCAGAGTCTGATAGAGTTTCTTGAAGCAACCTCAGTCTTTGTCTTTTGAGAGCAGCCCTTCTGACAGGTTTTGGCTCATTTACTTGTTGACACTGAAATTTGTGGGGCAAAACACCTGTCCTAAGACGTAATGTAACAGGTACCCCTTGTTATTTGGACATTATTTGGTATTTTAAGTTTTCTGTATCCTTTTCTAACTGAAAATAAGAATAACAGTGGTCAGAAAGGATTTATATTCAACAAATACATATACATCAGTGTTTCATATTATGATACTTAAATATATATAAAAATACCTACATCAAAGTGATCTCCACAACAGTATAAGCAGCTCGTTGCAGAAAGTTTCGGATTCTTGAATTCGTCCATTTTCATAGCTTTACACCACTTCAATCGAATGTTTGCATTCCTTGGCACATCAAGCAATTCAATATAGAATCAACAAAATCAACTATGTTTACTTTGAATCACCTGTGTTGATATGTACTTTGACGTCACACATGCCCGCCAAGTGGCCAATATTTGTTGTGAAATTTCAATAATTTTTTGTTGGCTATTATTCATATTTTAGGCAGCTACCTAATTTTTCCGGTATTTTTATATCATTTATTTTTATATATCAGGTTTGAAAGGTGTAATTTTTTTTAGTCTGTTCTAATGAGTTCAACCTAGCATTATCTGGACATTTAACAGAGAGAGAATATTGACGGGATTGATGGGTATTTATCTGAACCGTTTCATTATTACTAATTTGATAATTCCAATCATCAGTATTTTTTTCGATAATAATTATGAAAGTGATATTTTCTCCTAATATTATTCATTGTTCTAATAATATTATTTCTCATAATTGTTATCATTTATTATGTTGACTGAAATAATATTCTGTCGTGTATTCTGCCGCATATACCGGGTGACATAGGAGACATCTAACAGCCTGCAGTATTTTATTTATAGAGATACATTTCAATTCACATGTGGTACGTAATCAATAAAATCACTTCCTTTGAACCTAATGAGCAGTTTTTTCAGCCAACTGTTCGATCAGCACTTTTTTGTTCAAAAGTCACTGTTTATATTTCTCTAACCTATCTTATTCGTCTTAAACATTCATATTTAGGCATGTATCACAAATTGGTATTCGTTTCTCATTTAGCTATTGAAATGCAATTTATCTCAAAATACAAATTACCCTGGTCATGGTCGAGTGATATTCAGGAAGATTATTTCATAAATAGTCTAATATCTTTGATATACTCGTTGAAATACGTTTCAACATTTAATTCAACTTACATCTCAACAACCATGAATTACATGAAAATATTGAATATCATTTATAATTAAAAATGCAATAATTGACATTTCAATTTTGAGTGACACTCATGTCAAACTATCACTTTGTTTATACATGAATAGCAGTGTTTACCTAAATGGACGCTTGTGTACCTAAAAAGCCGTTCATAACACACATCATGTAATATGATATGACTTCAATCATGATGTTTTATAGGTGCAACCATGTGTGAATGAAATAATCGTAGGTGATATCCCAAGACCATGACAAATAGCTGACTATTATTTTCTTTATAATTCTATCTATTATACCTTTGTATTCTGACAATTTGATGAGAGCATATTATAAACATCAATAATCTGAAGAACTACCGAGAGCTTTAGGTCGGGAGGAAGTTATTCTTTGATTATCAATATCCATATAGTCTAGTATAATTGTCTCGGAATACAAGTTACTTACTCGAAATGAATTGAAGAAAATATAATAGTCTCCATTTGTCATGGTCGAGAGATATTCGGGAAAATTATTTCATAAACAGCATTAAATAATTCATTTTTAATTTTCAGATACGTTTTGTTTCAACATTCGTTTCAACTTATGTTTCAACAACCATAAATGGGCTAATTTCTGTAGTAGCAGCTAACTATGACATGACACTTATTCAAGCGGAATACCCGAATGGCCGCTTGTTTTTCTAAATAGCCGACATCATGTAACTTCGATCCTGAAGTTTCATGTATGCAGCCATGTGTAAATGAAATTATCATCATTATTTGGCTAGTTGCTGGTGTACACAAAATGTATTGAGTTTTACATCCAGAAGGTTTTACGTTTATTCAAACTGCATTCTATCATAGGAGCCTAAAATTTTATTCAAAAACGAATGGGTCAATGAGTTGTTGATATTCGGGGAGTGCAGGATAAATTCTAACTTCATTTTGTTTCATTTAATAAATTATGTATTGCCACCTCCGTTTTCTTTTGATCAAAGAGGTTAACAACCTACATATATTCATCAGAGTATGGAAAAATTGTCAAAATCGGATGACAGCCATAATTTGATGATTTTCAATAAAATGCAACTGGCCTAATTGAGATACGAACGGGAACAATGCGTGGCAAGCCATGCATTCAAAGCTTAAAGTTTAGAGGTTAAACCAAATGTTGGTATATGGCTCACTCACAACTTGAACAGAAAAGACAAAGTGATTATCACCCGACTACGCCTAGGACACACGAGACTCACACATGAATATTTGATATCACAGGAAGAAGAACCAAGCTGCTATATTTTTGATGTGCGACTAACAGTGAAACATATTTCAACAGAATGCTCGATGTATGAACTTCAAAGAAACATATCCAAAGTATCCTCTGAAATTAAAGAAAGTCTGGACTATAAAAACAGTGCTAAAATCATATCATAATTTTTAACATCATCCAATTTAGTCACAAATTGTGAAATGTTTACCTTTTCCTCCGCTAACCCATCGGGTTGATGCGGTTTTTGTAAATGAAAAAAAAAAAAAGGTTACGAATGGTTGAATAGAAGAGTTGAAAACAAATAATATGGGGTAGAAAAATATACAGAGTGGCATTTAAAAAATGGAATTGACTGTACTTCCGATGAAATGGATGATTGAAAAATATTTCTGTTAGGTTTAAAGAAAGAGCTATCATTGATTACATATATACCTAGAGATAAAAATACTTCTTGCTGCTACATGTCATGTAAATAGTATTCAAGAATAGGTCAGATGTGTGCTCGTAAATAATTATAAGGATTTGACAAAATGTAAAATAGGTCTTCGCATGAAAATGGGAGCCCAAACGTAAACGTGTCATATCTGATTGGGTGAACTTCAGTATTTCGATAAAAACAACAAAAATTTACAATTAGACGTCAAAAATAACGAAAGTTTTAAAGGTGTTTCCATGAGATGAAACATTCATTTGGATTTTTCATAATAATTTTTTTTTGACAACAACAAAATGATTGAGTAGTGAAGTTATCAGAATTTGAGCTTTCACAGCTAGAGTAGAGGTTCTGGTTGGTTCCCAGGTTTGGCCGTCATCTTCTGTGATTTGAATCTCCAAATGTTTTGACTGCGGCTGCTGCAGTCGTCATCAGTGGCGTGGAAGAAGCACTCGACTCGACTGAAACTAAAGCTCTTGTTCCTGCTATGTCGTTTATGATGCGATGGGCTTGCTCATTGGTATCACTCGATTTGGGTGGCATCATTTTGTTCTGGCACTTTTCAGTGCCGAATACCAGATATTCAGAAGGTATGTTCTCTCTTCCTTTCTGCTGAAGTGTTCATGGTGATTGGAAATTTCTATGGCTTCTGGTATGATTTAATGAATCTCTCGTTGCTCAATTTTAATGAATTTTGATTAAAACAATTAGAAAAGACCTATACTTACTTACAATCAAAAAGGGGATATAACTTTTCAAACCATTCTCTAAATGTATTCAATTTATGGACTTCCCAACATCCTTAAGTGCTCCACTAGCTCTGGCATGGCTGAAGCCTAACTTCAACTCCATGATTGAACTATCAGTGGCCTTCTTTCAAAATCTTGTTTTTTGTTTAGAAAACGTACGAAAGTAATTAAGAACAAGTTGTACTTCAAGACATAATGGTTTTATAACACCCCCACTGAATAAGGAATGATTTAATATACGGTGTGTTCGAAACATATTTGTCAATATTGTGACGTTACTAGCATCTCGGTATTTTCAAATACAAGATTCTGATCTCAATCGGACAACGCGTGTTTGGTGAAATCTGATATCTTACTCGGTTTCAAATGACAACTTCGCTTGTGCTCGATTGAACCCGTCACCAATGCTCCTTTTCGTATATCCTATAAGAAACTCACCACCATTACATGGGATCCTGTGAACTCTTGCTCATTCGAGTAGACCTCCACTGTCTTTTGCTGATATTGAATATTCCGAAATATTTTTTTCTCCCAATTCGGTTGGTTACACCTTTATGTATGGGACATATACATAGCCTTGTGGTTTTTCTTCACTGATGCTCCTTTTCTTCTTTCGCCTAGCCCGAATTATCTCTTTTTTGTTGTAGCTATTTGCTTGTAACACAGTTCTTAGGTGTTACATTTTGTCGTTGATGTGCCTTTGTTCACATACTCTTAACATAACACTGTCTACTAGGGTGTTGATGAGGATGCGTTTCTATTTTCTCGAATCAGACCATTTTCGAATGTGATGTCATAAGCTATACGCCTTAGTAATAGAGAGAGATGGTGGATGACGGATGTCTGATGATGAATTATTTGTGACGAGAGATAGGTGGCAGATGGAAGATAACAAGTCGATAATTACCGGTAATACAGAGCCCATACTGGATGCATACATCTTACGGTTTGAATTTTTACCTCAAATATGTAAAATATATCCTTTTGATAAAAAAATTCGTTTTATACTTTTTCTTGTTCGAAAAACAGTTCAAAATACAAATTTCCAAAGTTTTAATGAAATGACGACACTAAGAAGAGAGTTTAATAGCAGTAGGTTCAATTTTAAGTTTTGTTACAATACAAATTATATTTTTACTTCTGAACCAGTATCAATGTTAAAATGAATTCAGTCCTAACTGATTTGTAGACTTTTTTTCCAGACTGTTGCATTCACTTCCTTGGTGTTCTGCAAGTGTTCTGTCTGACTGATAAAACTGTCAAATTTCTTGCACTTCAGAAATATTTTTAAAAAAGCTGAATTATATTTGAACTCAAGTTTGAATCCACATCGGTTGTATGCATTCTTCTCCATCGTCGGAGCTGTTTTCATGTCATTTTTAGATTCATGCAAGTTTCGTACACTTTTTCCAATTCCATGAATAGCAACGATGAAGGTTTAATCAGTACAATTTGCAATATGTTCTATAAACTTATTTACTGATTTCATTTGACCTTCAAATATCTATAAAAGATTTGAAGAATTCGGAATCTGATCTCCTGTTTCATTTTTTAGGTATGATTATTGTATCTGTCAATCGATCTCCAAAAAACAATAATTTGAGGCGATGCAATACAAAATTCTTTCTTGGTTTGCAATATTCATCAAAATTTTCAATCAGCAACTCAAAATCTTTCTCATCGTCTATTTCTGCTAACGTAAATGCATTATGTTAATTGATCTCCCATCTGATTCAACTGGAGAGCCGTTTTCAGCTTATCTCGTTTCTGATTCTTCTCGTGTGATTCTCAATATACAATTCTTTGCTTGAATCTGTTCCCCTTTAGGGCCATATTACTTCCAAATCCCGTGGCAGTTGACAATTTCAAATTGCTTCCATGCTGATATAAATTTTTCGTAATCCCATACTGTTATTTTGATTTAACGGTATTCAGATGACAAAAGTTAATGTTAACAGACTCCGTCCGTTAAGATTTTTAAACGGCCGGCAGCCGTTGAGAAATCACTTGTTCAAATATTTTAACACGATTATGAGATTTTTCTGAATACTTACGAGAAAAGTGGTTTGTTCTTTCCTCGGAATCAAAATGTAATCTTTCAGCGGGATTAACGTTAATAACTATCATACCACTGCTACTTTGTGATAAAATAGAAAGTGTGAGTATATTAGTAGCTTTAATGATGAACTTACTCCCAGTTCCCAGTTCAATAGCATTTGAATTGTGGATTAGTAACTGTTACTAAAAAATCTTCATATTCTTTAGGGTGTTTCATATAATTTACAATATGTCACAGAAACATAGACTTCAAATAACTGGAACGAGGAGCTATCCCAAATAACACAATTACGTCTGAAAAAATTATCTTCACTGAAAGTAAAAGGTGTGTTTTTCAGGTTTTCACTTCCGGTGAGAAGCAAATGCAACACCAAAAAGCAATAAAACACTCGAAAATGCAACGTCAAACAATAATAACCTTGCTATGCTATTGGGTATACTCAGATGAGTTTTTATACAGAAGAATTTATTTCTTAGAATGTGTTCTAACAGTGCTGTTTGTAAACGGAAATCAAATGATGGACGAACCATGAAAATTGATAGATTCAGTTTGGATGGGCGACTAGAATACTTGAACGGACTCATGAGTTAATTCTTGATCGTGCTTGAGATTGCACATTGAAAGGTAAGACCTTCGTTTTCCCTGGATCACACAAGTATTTTGAGGGTTGTTCGTAAAAGTGTAACCGGATAAGGAATGAACAAATAAAAAAAAATCCCAACCATTTTATGGCCCAGTTCTATATTGTAACGATGATGGAGTAGGACCTAAGTATATTATATTAGGATAATCGAACTCGGCTTATTTACAATACATGATCACTGTAGAATTAGAGCCATCTGAGCAATGGGACGTGGCACCAAGTGTTCCGAACGTTCTAAATGATAGCGACCTCTCTCGCAGTCTCTCGGCGTCTTTGGAAAGATCGAACAACTGCAAGTTTGAATGCTGGACACTTAACCAGAGAGAGGTTTATAATTTTCAGAGTCGGCTTATTGTTTTTGATATATTGTAAATTACTATAGTTAGTTGAAATAAATTAGAAGTAATTGTTCACGAGATCAAATTAATTTGTGGATCATAGCTAAGTGCATTTTTTTACTGAATTCCAATTGTCTTATATTTAAATTTTTTCCATTTTATGAAATTGAACTACCATCCAGACATGTTTGGGCAATAATATGCGTTGTGCCAAAACTAATGCCCTTCTCATAATAACAATTTATGAGCGAAGGCAAACTGTTCTGAAACACTTACATCAAGATCAATGAACAATATAATTTTTAACGGGGTCCAACACATGCATAATATAAAACATCAAACACAATGCAATCAGGAAAACTGAAAGGTAATTGAAAATAAATAAAACGAATATTTCATGAAACCGAACAATACCTGTCTCTCTACACAATTCCACAATGTAGAAATTAATGCAAATAAATAGAATAAAGTTTCCTCCATAATGAATTGAGACAGATTTTTCACCTTCAGACGATTCTTATTATCCTCAAGAAATTAATGAAGATAAATATAAGTTTAACTGGTGGCACACAAAAATAAAAAGTTTTAATTTATTCCACGGTGTTTAAATATTAATCGATACAGTTCTGGGTTGAGTTCCCGTGGCTAGTGATTAACATGTTCAGTAATAACTTTCTGTATATCATTCAATGAAATAATAATTTTTAAATTGTATAGGTGGAGACTAATGAAAATGGCCCACAAATGTATGATAAACCACTAGAATCTTTATTCAAATCTTTTAGACTCAATATATTGAATGATGAGTATTCTCTAGTTCTTTCCCTAAGAGTGTGTTGAAATCATCAAATGAATAATCAACATGAAATTTTCAATTTTCACCTGATTATGTTCAATATTACACTTTCATTCAAAGCAAACACCTTGTCTTCACGCATTTCTGTGGCAAATAAGTACCATCAATATGCATATAAAATGAATTAACACGGCTTACACGTCTTCTTCTACCATCATATAAATGCGATTATTTTTCGTTCAAAAAGGCAGAACCAACGCAATTAGTAGCCGTGAGACAACTAGAACTGAATCCCTTTCGGAACACTGAATAGAGGCATACGCAGCAACTTACGAGCAGTTCAAATAATGGTGGTAGAGGCATAACTCGAAAATATCCACCAGTATCTAACAGGAAAGTTAACATTAGGATATATTTAGTTTCAGACGCCGTGCCGATTCACATTAGCCCTTTGTTAAATTTTTTAACAACAAGCTTCCCATTGAAAGAGATGCAGCGATTGTCGGCTACCTACTGACGAAGATGGAATTATGTTTAGCGTTCAGCTGTTCTTTTGCACGCTTCACGCTGAATTTTGATCCAAATTTTCGTGTCTTTGAAATTTGATTATCACGGGTGTCAGTAGGCCACCCTGCTTATATACCACCCCATGAAAAATGTGTGTACGTAGTTTCTGCAAGGGGTTCCATGCAGAAATCATAGGACAGAAATCGTTAATGATCGTTTTTGGGAATCTACTAAACAGTTAGTCAAACAGCCAATTTATTGTTTCGTATTGGGTGCTGAGGGTAGCGATATAAGTCAGCTGACTTTGTTATAGTTTGAGTTATGAACATACACGCTATTGTTTTCTGAGACAAAAGGGTCACTATGGCGATAATTCGAATCAATCGAGATATTTTCTCATAGTACCTGTAAATTTTTGAATATCAACTTAAATAACACATTCGATATACCTAACATAGTCAGCGATATCGTTGGTTTAGGTTTTGATTTGTATGACGTAGCACACCATTTTTCTTAATCGTTTTTTGATTATATGTGAATTAAAATCAAGGTATACCAAATTTTAATGTTTTCATACCTATTATATCCTTGAAAATAAAAAAAAATGATAAATTTGCGAACAAATATGGATATTCAGATTATATTGATTTTAACAAAATACTATAAACAATAAGTCCAAGACAAAGATTTCTATCATAGGGATATAACAAACGGTATGAGAAAAAGTTATGTAGCAGATGGGCCATGCATTTAGGGAAATATGAATGTATCTAAGAATTGCAAATTTAATATTTCTCTGATGGAATAAAGATAAAACATCTCTTCCCAGCAACTTTATATAAGCTTTCCTGTGATGAAATCGGTTTTACTTTCCGAAGTTGCGTTATCAATAAACCATGCGATCAAGTACTTTCTATTCTCAAGTCACCAGTGATGACAGATTCATTACGTTTCGCAGATATTGCCGATTCTGGCCGGCTTCGAAAAAAAAATGGAAGTTGTGCATACTATAGAGCTTAATAATATCAAAAGATTTGGTTGACATATTTCAATTACTGGTGGTGAAAATCTCTGCTAAAATTTGCGATGATGGCTGAAAAAGACCTGAAACTGAAACCGGCTCAAAAAAAAATACTGTAAGATACCGTTACTACAGTGCCGCCATATAGTTAGTTGTATGTAACATAGGAGAAAAAAATTATCGGAGTAGGTATTGGGATTCATCTTATAGGAGATCGATTGTGAATGTCTGACAACCTGATGATAATCGATTTTGACACATGTCACGTAATCACTGATATAGCAGCAAAGTGAAAAAAATACTATAGAGACAAAAAGTGGAGCACGGTGTATAAAAAATTTAATTAAAAAAGATGCTCACAATTACATTTTATACTAAAGCAATATTCCGAGAATATTGAAAGTGAGGATCTTTTTGAAATATCTTGACAGTAATGGAACTTTTTGTATTACAATGGTAATAAAAAAACCTTCACATTTTCCGCACACCAGATGGCACTGAATTGAAAAAATTGTTTTCGTCAGGTCTCTCACCGTAACATTGGTTCGTTATGTCAAAATTCCAGCGATGGCCTAAAAAAACATTTTTTTTAATTTACTGGTCTACTGTTCAGTGGAGACAATTTTATATCTGGGAAGAGATGGGAAAATAATCCAAAAATAGTTATTTTAAATTTTATCGTTTTATTGCTTGGAACTCTGTGTATCCATAGAAAATCGATTTTCAAGCAACTATTTTAGATAATTTGCCATCTTACTCGAATTTTTGTCTTACATACCCAATGACGGGGCACTGTACTATTATTTGAATGGGTCTTCTGTAACACATTTTTTTAACTTTATTTTATCGTTGCTGATATTCTTGTGGTAGACATCCTGTGTACTATATAGTTTGTAGAAGGACGAGGAAAGTGATACGTATTATATCATGTACAAATAGAAGCTACTTATAAGGGAATACAAGAACTTTTTCAGAGAAAATACTCGCGTGGTGGAAACACGTTCGACAAATACTAAACTTAATTGCACATGGATTGTTGTATAGGTGCGAGAGAGGAAATTCTCAGTGATCATCTGCTTTTATACAGGGTGTTTCATAATTGAATGCTGATCTTAATGGCTAATTATCGTTGAGTGATTCTGCTATGAGGCGCCGTTAGGGTGAAAAGTGTTTTTGCAATATACCTATATTATTTTGTGACATTATATTTATTAGTTGTAGATATTTATTTTATTCTGCCGTCTAAAATATTTATTTTTCATCCAACACATTACATTTCAAGAGCTTGAAATATAGAAAAATGTGTATTTCCATATATTTATTAATTCGATCTATTTCGTGTCGTTAAGAGATGACGCCAACGACGGAGTTAGTTCCTACTCGAGCATGTGGCAATATAGTACAAGGGCGAAGTGATTAGTACACAAAGGGGTCAACAGATAGCAGTAACACAAGCAGCTGTCATGGAAATGGATAATTCAGGAGAAGTTTTACCACATTCTACCTATCTGAACAATCTTATTCCGCCACCTCCAGTTACATTTGTGCAATGAATGGGCAATGATTGATCATATAGCTGTTGTAATATTATTATTCAACTACTTAACCCTTGGAGTGAATATTAAAAGCTGTCCTCTGAAAATGACAATAAAACAGTTTTTTCTCTCTAAAGTAAACAAATATTCTGAAAAGTAGGGTTAGTTCAGTAATAACTGGCTGTCTTCTGTCTTGTTGTGACTCAAAATGGATTTTTACTGAGCGGAAAGTAGGCAAGCGGATTTTCTATATCAACCTTCCATTGGTTACATCTTCAACTGGGCCAATAGAAGTTCGGTATAGAAAATCCGTCCTCATGTGCCAATATCTTTTAATTATTGTGATTATTCAAAAACCTACTGAAATATTAACTAATCAGAGATAATCTGATATGAATATGTTCTGTGATCTGAGAATGCTTTCTGACGACTGCAATATTATTCGGCGTCATCTATTGGTCCAATTATATATAATAATCTGCTACAATGCACACCGACCACCCGAGGTGGTGCTGTAGGTTTTCCGGGTTTTCCTACAGCTGAAAAGTGAATACATCACCTAAAACATCAGTAAGTCGCCTCGGAACGCCACGGCAAATAATAATAATAGCCGTCCTCTACCCGCACAGGCTATGCCTTTGGGTACACTCAACGAGTGTTCATGTGGGAGTATTATTATTATTATTATTATTATTATAATGACAGCTGCTTATATCACTGCTATCTGTTACCTCTTTATGCACTAATGACTTCGCCCTTCCGTATACCATGTTGCTAAATCGCGTCATTTGAAATGTAAATATATCGTGTTGGATTGAAAATAAATACATTGGACGGCAAAATAAAATATATTGCTACAACTAATAAATAAATTGTAACGAAGAAATATATATTGCAAAAACAAATGCTGTATTTCTGAGATAGCGGGTGTTGAAGTTTCTAATCAAAGTGATAATATCACTGTCCGTTTTTTACCAATAAACATAATTTTGTCTTCCGACTTTTTTGCATCCGACGGATCATTTTCGAATGAAAATATCAAATGAATTCGTTGACAACATAGAAGAAGAAGTAGCATAGAGAAGCAAATCAATATATTCAATTTTTTCAATCGAAAACCACCCGCCTTACGAGAAAGAGTCCAGGAGACCTTTTTATAAGAAGTGAGAGAAAAATGATATTAATTTGGAAGTAGCATTATAATATAGTCGGCCTAACCTGCTAACTCCAATTTGTGTCCTTACTGATTGTTATATAAACCACCAGAAAGAGAGAAAAAATCTCCATTGACTATGTAAAACAGCTAAGTTATTGGTAAACGGTTATTCCGTGAATCTTCTTCAAGGACAACAGTATTGTAGGAGCTTCTTATAGTCGAATAGATGAGCTCCTGGTCAACCAAATCGAACAAGAGCTCTACTATTCCATGACAATAAGCACTTGCAATTTGCAATAGGACTGGTTACTGGAGAGAAGGGAATTCCAGCGTTTTATTTTGTCACTATCGGGCAAACTTCTTTTACCGTTCATTACAATGTAATTTTCAAACACTTCTATATTGTCTTTCCGGAAAGAAAATTTTGTAGAATAAGTTGCTACCAAAATCTGACTCTAAACATGGAATTTCATTAGTGTCCGACTTTGAACTCGGTATTTCATCAATTTCCTACTTTAAACTCGGAATTTAATTGAATCGGTTATTTCGGAAAGAGGTCACATCCATTTTTCTGACATTTCAACTTTTTGCCGGTTTCACATTTAACACGCTTAGACGCATCCATTCCATACAAAAACGGTTTAGCTCTCGACATTCTAGCTGCCTTCACCAAATACATAAAAACCAGTTCATTTGGAAAACGGGTCATGTACTGGAGATGACCCATATTCTCAACATGAATCGTGTTTTTCTCCAGCCCACCGCCTAAAGTTTTCAAATGATGCAATATGCATTGTACGCAGTAGGTGTTTAGACCTGTTAAGAGATTGTTTTGAAGAAAGTATGGTCTACACGAAGTCTTGGAAAGAAAGTTCCGAAAGAACAAATAGTCAGTTTCAGTACTCGGTAGCGAGGCGGTTAGATGCCGACCTTTCCGCTTACATTTGGCCAGGTTCGAATCCTGGGAATAGGATTTTCTTTTCAATTCCATCGGTTCGATAGGCAATGTGAATTGTCTAGATGCCAATCCCGACGTCTGGTGCTTGCCTGGAGTGCGCGCCGACTACCCGGGGTGGTGCTGTAGGTTTTCCGGGTTTTCCTACAACTGAAAAGTTAATACACCACCAAAAATTAGTAAGACGCCCCGCGTCACGGAAAATAATAGCCGTCCTCTACCCATACAGGCTCTATGCCTTTGGGTACACTCTATGAGTGTCTATGAGGGAATATTATTATATTATAACTCATATTATGGATGGGTGGATGTAGTATTTGCCAAAGCACATTGCAAGCCTTGTTGAGGAACATTTCCTTCTTTCAAAAACTTAACAACGGGGCAGTTTGTCAATAGTGGTGCCCGATCCTCAAAATTTTCCCGTTTGTCAAGGGAAAATCCCAATATACATATAGAAAATTGAAGATATAAAAAAGCTTCAGCAATAATATATATTCTAGATAGACACAAGGCATTCTACAACAATATTTGTGAATGGCCTACTACCACCGCTGAAGAAACTGAAGGAAATTAGTAAATGTTGCTCTAAAACATATTATATCACTTTTAAATTTGAAATACACAATGGTATATATTCTTTTTTTATTTTCAAGACATGTTCATTTTGAAAACGGGTCATCTCTTTTTTCAAAAATGGCAATTTCTAAGTTCTTTTAAAACAAAAAATATAATTTTTAATATTCATTATCATCGAAATTAATTTTTATAGTAAAAAAACTAGTTACTAGATATTATTTGCGAAGAGTATTAGAAATTAAAGGTTTTTTATCTCCCATGGAAAATTTTAAAAAGAAGATATGATCCCTTCTCAAAATGACCGACTGAATTATATCCTGACTTCAAAATCGGAATCGCATTGAATTAAGACTTTAAATTCGGAATTTGATCAAATTTGGACTTGAAACTCGGATTTTAATTGAATCCTGATCTTGAACTCAGAATTCTATTGAATTTCAACTTTAAACTTGGAATTTAATCAAATTTCGACTTGGAAGTCGGATATTAGTAAAAAATATTTTTGAGAAATCAGGTGTATCTTCTAGGCCTTCGTAATCGTCCTCTAAGATCAGCATTCAATCTTGAAAGACTCTATACTCTGTATAGTATCAAAGAAACAAAGACAACACCAAATGTGGGCGTCACAGTTGAAAATCTTTGGTACAATCGGAGGGAAGTCCGGTTTCGAAGTTTTTGCCACTTATCTGTATCAGGATAGAGAGATAAAAAAAATGGTCACGAACCATGTCTGTATATCAATATGCAGGATTTATCTTGGCACAACACTATAAATACACAAATAGTACCTATGCTGAAAGCATTGTAGTGGTTGAAAATATTCATACAATGTTAGTAAAATTCAAGATCAAATCCAATATTCTACAGGAAGGGATCGTCCTGAAATAGTTGATTCGGAAATTGTACGGTTGGGCATTCTGATTGTGATAGTTCTCTCCTACAAAAATAGAAACATGTTTGAAGTGTTGAATTTCACCAAGTTATCTCATTCTGATTTCATGATCATTTCGGGATGTTCGTTGATGGTATGAAACGGTTATAATGGTATCATATGGAGACTTCAGTAATTATTTAGAAACCCTAGAAACATAATACGCAGAAGAACGAAGGACAAAACTCAGAGAAAGCATGTCTGGGATAATAACAAGAATGCTCGCGATACTAGTATTGTGAGCAGGAATGGTTTTTGATCAGAAACTTTCACGAAACAACGAAGTCAAGAAAGTTTCACATACTGCGCATATTCAACATCGATGTCCACTGAAATTATGAGAAGAATTTATGATTACTTTTAAATTCTCAACGGTACAATATTTCAATATTAATTAAAAGTTCCCAATATGAATAAAAAATAATTCGCTTTTGTGGAACATTATTCAATAATTTATTACCTAGAAATAAACTTCATGCACAAATATTTTGTTAACTTGTGCATGAACACCTGTGAATCATTTTTAGGGCAATATTACATCATCTGTTGAGTTATGACTAAGTTGTGTCGTGCATGAATTCACCATTACACCCTATAACAGTCAGTTAGACTAACATTTATATCACACTTGGTAACAATATACAATGTGTCTCACTTCTCATAGATACACCCCCGTAACTACCATAATATCTGCCGTAAGACTCTTCGAAATCGATAGATAAACAAAATTTAGAAAATGACGTTGAATGGATCATTTCAATCCATATAAACCACACACCAGCAGCGATGGAACCGCTGACATTTCGGGAAAATTATAGTAGGAGGCAAATTTGGTAGAAAATTTCATCAGATTCTTAATCAGTTAAATTATTTTACAACTGATCCACTTTTTTCCTGAAAAAAATTTAGTTCTATAAATCAAAACTTGTGAGACTTCGGTGAAACAGAAAGTTATAACTTTCCTGGAAATCTTGTCTTGTAACAAAAGGAGGCAATGTTCAAATTAAGTAGGTATGTTTTCAAAAGTACGTGGGAGAAATATGAGAATATGTCCAGCGGTATTCAGACATTTTTTTGCAACCATGCGTAATTATTCATTCAGTATTATTGTAAACAGTACATATTTTTGGAATTATTTATGACAATTCTATTTCATGACTGAAAACAACCCATGAACAGTTTTCATTTATATTTTCTTAAGTACTACAATTATTACCGAAAATTTTTGGTTATTAATTCAAGAACGAGATTTGGTAAGAAAATTTCAAAAATTTCACAAAAAAATTTTCAACAAATTATGAAAAACGGTGGATTACGTTATCGCATCTTCCACAAAACACCTATACAATAGATATTGTCATCCAACAGAAAACAAATACTGCCCTCTACGACCGTCGAATTATATTGGTTCAATACTTGGCAATTTTTCTACAAGAACTACTTTGCAATGCATTTAAAATATCAAAGCTGAAATTATTTTTCGATTAACTTGGGGGAACATCTCCGTACCTGTTTCATGGTCCTTGGCAATCATCTCGAAGGCTAGTTCGACCATATTCAATCGAATAATTCTTTCAGTCTAATCGGAAATCCCTGAGACAAAAACTGAAGTACGAATTCAGCGCCATCTCTGGGCTCCAGAAATAAAATGCACTCCGACTGCGTGTCGAATTCAATATGAAGCCTAAAACATCATACTTCAGTATTTGTCTCAGGGATTTCCGATTAGACAGAAATTATGTTTCGATTCAATTGGGTCGAACTAGCCTTCGCTGATGATTGGCAAGGACCATGAACCTGGTACGGAGGTAGGTATTCCCTCAATTGAATCGATAAATAATTTCCGCTTTGATAATATTTGAGAATATTGGATAAATGAAATTCGACGGCCGTAGGGGGCAGTAGTTGTTTTCTGTTGGATTGCCGATGACAATGCCAATCGTATCGGTTGTGTCGCCCCTCTTCATGATGTTTTAGGCTTTTTATTGAAGTCGACAAGCAGTCGGCGTGCATTTTGATTCTGGAACCTAGAGATGACGCTGAATTCAAACTTCAGTAGTTGTCTCATTCCGTGCATTTACCTTATTACTTGCCTGGTATAATACTCAAGTGAACTAACTCACCTTTTTGGCAGCTGCTTACGGCTGTTTGAGTTTTATTCATTGATAATAGAGTGTGACGTAGTGATTGTACTGGGAGTGTTACATATGTCTGGGTTTTCTTCTTTAAAGTATATGTGCCGTTTTCATGTATTCAAAATATACCGGAACCAAATTATCGAATTTTGAAAAAGAATACCGAACCTTATATTCTGGTTAAGTGAACGTACATTCCATGAGATGATTATATTTATGTTCTTGCATAATACCAAATTTAATTTGTACGAAGATTGAGAGGTGGTGCTGTAGGTTTTCCTACAGCTGAAAAGTGAATACGCCACCAAAAATCAGTAAGTCGCTCCGGAGCGCCACGGCAAATAATAATAATAGCCGTGCCCTACCTGTACACTGAACGAATGTTTATGAGGGAGTATTATTATTATTATTATTTCCATTTGTGTATTGTCAACTGGCTCCAGAGCACCAGAGCCGTCTATTTATAGGACCACAGAAAGCACTCCGACCCATACACAGACTTCATTTGAATCCAAAGAAACAACATTTTTCATGTGGAGCTGTATGTACTTTACCATAGGAAATTAATTCACAAAATGAAAATTGATTAAAAATGATCGAACCTTTCGTTTATTCCCTATACGAACTTGCTGTTTGATAGAAATATCGTGGATAATTTTGAAGCCTTCTAAGAACAGCAAATGGTTTAGAAACACTAATTTTAATTCTAATTCAAATAGTGTCAAATATTTATATTGTATTATAAAAATTATCAGATGTTCCATAAGCTATATATCAATATCCACAATGAGTCTAATAAGTTCGCAACATATTACATGGGAAACTTTTTCATTATTAATTTTACGAAAAGAAGGAATTTCCAATAGAAAGTTCTGCATGATGTAAAACCTAAATTACAACTATCAGATATAAATTTGTTTCAGTCGTATACGAGATTTCTTGAAACCTATGAATTCCATGCAAAAGTAAAGTAGGTAGGTACCTTTATTTTTGACAATGTCAAAAATCAAAAGTTGTTTAGAACTGAAAACTACGTTTAGATATTCAACGTATTTTTTTTTTCAATTCAAAATTTCTTTCTACAATGATTTTTTCTTTATTTTTTTTATTTTTGGAAACAGGTTATTGTTTATGAAAACTCCTGCATGGATAACTGAACCTTCTTTTCGATCGTAAACAACTATTTTCCATATCAATTTTCGACATTGTTAAGAATAAAGTTGCTTTACTTTTACATGGAAATCATAGTTTCCAAGAAACCTTGTATATGATTGAAAAAAATTCATATTTGATGGTTTTATTCCAGGTTTCTGATTATGTAATGAGGACTTTTTAAAGGAAATAACTTTTTTCCGTAAAAGCAATAATGAAAACTTTCTAATAAAAAGTGATATTGTAGTGAATTTGAATTTTCGGCCTGAGCTAATAATGGCAGTTCCAGTACCTACAAGTCCCCAAAAACACAAATCTTGGTGACAGCGGTGGGGTAAAAGTGGAGCATATTTTCTGTATATGAAGGTGAATACTCGAGCGAAGGACTACGACGAGATAGTAACATCAGCAGACATACTTCAGTTTTTATAAGAATAAAAAGCTACAACACGAAATGGGAAAGAACAAGAAATAGTAGAGCGAACTTCTTTCAGTCAATATTGCTTTCAAAATTAAATAATTAAAATAGTACAGGAAGTCATAAGAGGCCAGGAGGCCTCGTTTTCGATTTTCTGTACTTCTCTTATGACTGCCTGTAATATTTCAATTATTTAATTTTGAAAGCAATATTGACTGAAAGATTCAGTATAGAAGTTCGCTCTACTATTTCTTGTTCTTTCCCATTTCGTGTTGTAGCTTTTTATTCTTTCAAAAACTGAAGTATGTCTGCTGATGTTACTATCTCGTCGTAGTCCTTCGCTCGAGTATTCACCTTCATATACAGAAAATTTGCTCCACTTTTACCCCACCGCTGTCACCAAGTTTTGTGTTTTTGGGGACTTGTAGGTACTGGAACTGCCATTATTAGCTCAGGCCGAAAATTCAAATTCACTACAATATCACTTTTTATTAGAAACTTTTTCATTATTACTTTTACGGAAAAAAGTTATTTCCTTTAAAAAGTCCTCATTACATAATCAGAAACCTGGAATAAAACCATCAAATATGAATTTTTTTCAATCATATACAAGGTTTCTTGGAAACTATGATTTCCATGTAAAAGTAAAGCAACTTTATTCTTAACAATGTCGAAAATTGATATGGAAAATAGTTGTTTACGATCGAAAAGAAGGTTCAGTTATCCATGCAGGAGTTTTCATAAACAATAAACTGTTTCCAAAAATAAAAAAAAATAAAGAAAAAATCATTGTAGAAAGAAATTTTGAATTGAAAAAAAAATACGTTGAATATCTAAACGTAGTTATCAGTTCTAAACAACTTTTGATTTTTGACATTGTCAAAAATAAAGGTACCTACCTACTTTACTTTTGCATGGAATTCATAGGTTTCAAGAAATCTCGTATACGACTGAAACAAATTTATATCTGATAGTTGTATTTTAGGTTTTACATCATGCAGAACTTTCTATTGGAAATTCCTTCTTTTCGTAAAATTAATAATGAAAAAGTTTCCCATGTAATATGTTGCGAACTTAGTAGACTCATTGTGGATATTAATATATAGCTTATGGAACATCTGATAATTTTTATAATACAATATAAATATTTGACACTATTTGAATTAGAATTAAAATTAGTGTTTCTAAACCATTTGCTGTTCTTAGAAGGCTTCAAAATTATCCACGATATTTCTATCAAACAGCAAGTTCGTATAGGGAATAAACGAAAGGTTCGATCATTTTTAATCAATTTTCATTTTGTGAATTAATTTCCTATGGTAAAGTACATACAGCTCCACATGAAAAATGTTGTTTCTTTGGATTCAAATGAAGTCTGTGTATGGGTCGGAGTGCTTTCTGTGGTCCTATAAATAGATGGCTCTGGTGCTCTGGGGCCAGTTGACAATACACAAATGGAAATAATAATAATAATAATACTCCCTCATAAACATTCGTTCAGTGTACAGGTAGGGCACGGCTATTATTATTATTTGCCGTGGCGCTCCGGAGCGACTTACTGATTTTTGGTGGCGTATTCACTTTTCAGCTGTAGGAAAACCTACAGCACCACCTCTCAATCTTCGTACAAATTAAATTTGGTATTATGCAAGAACATAAATATAATCATCTCATGGAATGTACGTTCACTTAACCAGAATATAAGGTTCGGTATTCTTTTTCAAAATTCGATAATTTGGTTCCGGTATATTTTGAATACATGAAAACGGCACATATACTTTAAAGAAGAAAACCCAGACATATGTAACACTCCCAGTACAATCACTACGTCACACCCTATTATCAATGAATAAAACTAAAACAGCCGTAAGCAGCTGCCAAAAAGGTGAGTTAGTTCACTTGAGTATTATACTAGGCAAGTAATAAGGTAAATGCACGGAATGAGACAACTACTGAAGTTTGAATTCAGCGTCATCTCTAGGTTCCAGAATCAAAATGCACGCCGACTGCGTGTCGACTTCAATAAAAAGCCTAAAACATCATGAAGAGGGGCGACACAACCGATGCGCTAGGTATTGTCATCGGCAATCCAACAGAAAACAACTACTGCCCCCTACGGCCGTCGAATTTCATTTATCCAATACTCTCAAATATTATCAAAGTGGAAATTATTTTTCGATTCAATTGAGGGAATACCTCCGTACCGGGTTCATGGTCCTTGCCAATCATCAGCGAAGGCTAGTTCGACCCAATTGAATCGAAAAATAATTTCTATCTAATCGGAAATCCCTGAGACAAATACTGAAGTATGATGTTTTAAGCTTCATATTGAATTCGACACGCAGTCGGAGTGCATTTTATTTCTGGAGCCAAGAGATGGCGCTGAATTCGTACTTCAGTTTTTGTCTCAGGGATTTCCGATTAGACTGAAAGAATTATTCGATTGAAAATGGTCGAACTAGCCTTCGAGATGATTGCCAAGGACCATGAAACAGGTACGGAGATGTTCCCCCAAGTTAATCGAAAAATAATTTCAGCTTTGATATTTTAAATGCATTGCAAAGTAGTTCTTGTAGAAAAATTGCCAAGTATTGAACAAATATAATTCGACGATCGTAGAGGGCAGTATTTGTTTTCTGTTGGACGACAATATCTATTGTATAGGTGTTTTGTGGAAGATGCGATAACGTTATCCACCGTTTTTCATAATTTGTTGAATATTTTTTTGTGAAATTTTTGAAATTTTCTTACCGAATATCGTTCTTGAATTAATAACCAAAAATTTTCGGTAATAATTGTAGTACTAAAGGAAATATAAATGAAAACTGTTCATGGGTTGTTTTCAGGCATGAAATAGAATTGTCAAAAATAATACCAAAAATATGTACTGTTTATAATAATACCGAATAAATAATTTCGCATAGGTTGCAAAAAAATGTCTGAATACCGCTGGACATATTCTCATATTTTTCCCACGTACTTTTGAAAACATACCTAATTAATTTGAACATTGCCTCCTTTTGTTACAAGACAAGATTTCGAGGAAAGTTATAAACTTCTGTTTCACCGAAGTCTCACAAGTTTTGATTTATAGAACTAAATTTTTTTCAGTAAAAAAGTGGATTAGTTGTACAAAAATTTAACTGATTAAGAATCTGATGAAATTTTCTACCAAATTTGCCTCCTACTATAATTTTCCCGAAATGTCAACGGTTCCATCGCTGCTGGCGTGTAGTTTATATTGATTGAAATGATCCCTTCAACGTCATTTTCTAAATTTTGTTTATCTATCGATTTCGAAGAGTCTTACGGCAGATATTATGGTAGTTACGGGGGTGTTTCTATGAGAAATGAGACACAATGTATATTGTTACCAAGTGTGATATAAATGTTGGTCTGACTGTTATAGGGTGTAATGGTGAATTCATGCACGACAAAACTTAGTCATAACTCAACAGTTCATGTAATATTGCACTAAAAATGTTTTACAGGTGTTCATGCACAAGTTAACAAAAGTATTTGTGCATAAAGTTTATTTCTAGGTAATAAATTATTGAATAATGTTCAACAAAAGCGAATTATTTTTTATTCATTGAACGTACTATTCATATTGGGAACTTTTAATAAATATTGAAATATTGTACCGTTGAGAATTTAAAAGTAATCATAAATTCTTCTCATAATTTCAGTGGACATCGATGTTGAATATGCGCAGTATGTGAAACTTTCTTGACTTCGTTGTTTCGTGATGGATTCTGAACAAAAACCATCCTGCTCACAACACTAGTATCGCGAGCATTCTTGTTATTATCCCAGACATGCTTTCTCTGAGATTTGTCCTTCGTTCTTCTGCGTATTTTGTTTTTAGGGTTTCTGAATAATTACTGAAGTCTCCATATGATACCATTATAACCGTTTCATACCATCAACGAACATCCCGAAATGATCATGAAATCAGAATGAGATAACTTGGTGAAATTCAACACTTCAAACATGTTTCTATTTTTGTAAGAGAGAACTATCACAATCATAATGCACAACCGTACAGTTTCCGAATCAACTATTTCAGGACGATCTCTTCCTGTAGAATATTGGATTTGATCTTGAATTTTAGTAACATTGTATGAATATTTTCAACCACTACAATGCTTTCAGCATAGGTACTATTTGTGTATTTATAGTGCTGTGCCAAGATAAATACTGAATATTGATATACAGACATGGTTCGTGACCATTTTCTTTTACCTCTCTACCCTGATACAGATAAGAGGCAAAAACTTCGAAACTGGACTTCCCTTTGATTGCACCAAAGATTTTCAAATGTGACGCCCACATTTGGTGTTGTCTTTGTTTCTTTGATACTATACAGAGTATAGAGTATTTCAAGATTGAATGCTGATCTTAGAGGACGATTACGAAGGCCTAGAAGATACACATGACTTCTCAAAAATAATTTTTACTAATATCCGACTTCCAAGTCGAAATTTGATTAAATTCCAAGTTTAAAGATGAAATTCTATAGAATTCTGAGTTCAAAATCCGGATTCAATTAATATCCGAGTTTCAAGTCCAAATTTGTCAAATTCCGAATTTAAAGTCTTAATTCAATGCGATTCCGAGTTTGAAGTCAGGATATAATTTAATCGGTCATTTTGAGAGGGGGTCATATCTGCTGTTTAAAATTTTCCATGGGAGATAAAAAACCTTTAATTTCTAATACTCTTTGCAAATAATATCTAGTAACATGTTTTTTTACTTTAAAAGTTAATTTCGATGATCATGAATATTAAAAATTATGCTTTTTGTTTTAAAAGAACTTAGAAATTGCCATAAGAGAAGTACAGAAAATCGAAAACGAGTCCAGGAGGCGAAGTCCAAGAAGTCAGAGGTGACAGAAGAACCGCGTTGACAGTTTATAACTCGACGTTTCGGCTCCTGCTTTGGAGCCATTTATAAGAGAGTGACTTTGAGGTCTCTATCTGTCTACTCCTCGAGTCGTGGTCTGATGAGGTAACAAGTTCTCTATCTGCCTACTCTTTGATCTCAAAAGACGATCTGGTGTTGGTTGCACTGCGGCATTTAATGGTACTTGGGTACCTGAAAGTGGGCGTGTCTTGCGGGTTTTCTCGTTTGTCTTACATGTGTCTGCCTGATGTTGATTGTTTTGGATTGGGATAATTGATTGTTGTGGTTTGGTGATTACGGTCGGAAAAAGCGGTTTCCAAATAGGGTTCAATTTACGGCTATTATCTTTAATATTCAGGCAATCAGGTCGTTTTTCGATTTCGATGGCTTCTCTGATTAATCTGGAGGTTCTGTAACGTACTGGGGCGATGGTTCTGGTTTTCTCAAAATCTATGGGGTGACCTGTTTGGATGAAATGAAGGGTTAATGCGGAGCTGGTGTCTCGGTTTCTAACGGAAAGGGAGTGTTGATAAGATCGGAAGTGGATCTGTTTTGAAGTTTCTCCTATATATGAATAGGGGCAAGTAGAACAGGGAATTTTGTAAATACCGTGGTCTTCGTTGGTAATTTTGTCCTTCGTCGATCTGATGAGGTGTGACAGTTTTTGCTCTGTGGTGAAGATGCTTTTGATATTGGCTGTTCTGAAAACTTGGCTGATTTTGTCTGTTACCCCTTTGATGTAAGGGAAGAAAACTTTGGATGGGCGGTCTTCAACTTGTGGTTCGATTTTGTTTTCAGGTGACTTCTGGAGCTGTTTTTGTACGTTTCTTTCTATGTGGTCTGGTCTGTATCCATTTTGTAGGAGAGCTTGTTTCACGTTGTGGAGTTCGGATTGTCTGCTGTGGTCATCAGTTAGACGAATGGAGCGGGATATCAGAGTATTCACGACAGAGTTGAGTTGCAACGGTTGATGGTGGGACTTTGAGTTGAGGTATCGGTTTGTGTGGGTAGGTTTTCTATAAACAGTATATTAAAAACCTTGTTGGTGATTTCTCTTGATCTGTACATATAAGTAAGTCAGAGTCGAATTGCTCTCTATCTCCATCGTGAAGCGGATGTGAGGGTGTACTTCGTTCAGATAGGTCAGGAAAGAATTCAAAGTATATCTACCGTGGGGCCAGATGACAAAAGTGTCATCAACGTATCGTAACCAGCAGGAAGGTTGAGGAGTGGCTGAGGAAAGGGCTTTGGTTTCGAAATCTTCCATAAAGATGGCAAACGCGGGTGAGAGAGGGGATCCCATAGGGGCATCTTTGATTTGTCTTTAAAAGGAGTTTTGGAAGGTAAAGTATGTGTTAGACATGCAATGTTTGACTAGAGTAAGAATGTGTTGTGATATGTCGTGCTTGTTTTTCAATATGGCAAGGGTCTCATCAATAGGGATGTTGGTGAATAGAAAGACGATGTCAAAGCTAACAAGGATGTAGGAATTGGATATGTTGATTTTCTTTATTCGATTGATAAAGTGGTGAGAATTTTCCACATATGATTGGGATGTTTCAACTATAGGTTGGAGAATATTAGGAAGATGTTTCGGTAAGCGTTGGGTAGGGCAGTTAAATACACTGACGATGGGTCTGAGAGGAGCTCCAGGTTTGTGGATTTTAGGAAGGCCATAGATTTTCGGGATTCGAGATGATCTCTCCTTCGGTTTCAACAGAGATTTGACGCCTGATGGAAGTTGCGATTTATTGATCTGGGCTTTGGTGGTTTTCTCAAGGTAAGTGGTAGGGTTATTAGTGACTTTCTTGTATTCATCTGTGTTGATGAGAGAGTTCATTTTGTCGAAATGATCCGACGAATTTAGAATGACGGTTGTATTCCCTTTATCGGCTGGAAGAATGACAATATCGGGATTTTCATTTAATTCTTTAAGGGCGTGTCTTTCAGCAGAAGAGAGGTTTGTGGGAGGGGTTTTTGCTGAAGATAGGATAGTGGCAACTTCGCGCCTGATGTTTTCGGCGTCGTTCCTAGGTAGATTGAATAGGGCCTCCTCGGTTTGGGTGATGATCTTTTCTACTGGAATTGTTCTGGGTGTGACAGCAAAGTTGAATCCTTTGGCGAGAGCCGAGTGCGCGTCATCAGAAATGGAAAAATCAGATAAATTCTTGACGACTTGAATGTCTGAGTGGGAGGGCGGGTTTGGATTCTGGGCTTTGATGAGTCGGGAGAGCTTACGTTTCTGGGTATCAGTTTTTTTGGAAGAGGCTTTCTGGTGGGAGATACGATCAAACATGTCCCATATTATTGGATGAATATTGAAGGAGTGAATCTGGAGGTGAACTCGAAGTAATTTGGTATTCGTACTGTGTAAATTATGTCTGGTGGTCTGGATGTGTTTTCTAAGGAGGGCAAAACCCGTGTGCCTGATGATTCTGGAAATAAATGCGGATTCAGTATGATATTTCAGCAGGAATCCCTTCGGGATGACGCTGTGGTCCCGACAGGATTTCAAGAAGACAAGGTCGCAGAGCAAACGAGATTTCCTCTGGAGAAGAGTGCTGTAGATCTTAGTAAGTGAAAATAGTTCCTCCACATAGAGGCGAATGAAGTGTTTGGAAAGGTTTCCGCGGTCAGATATTTGTAGATTACTAAGTTCCTGGGTTGAACCGCGTTGAGAGTTTATAACTCGACGTTTCGGCTCCTGCTTTGGAGCCATTTTAAAGAAAGTTACTTCGAGGTCTCTATCTGCCTACTCCTCGAGTCGTGGTCTGATGAGGTAACAAGGTCTCTATCTGCCTACTCCTTGATCTCAAAAGACGATCTGATGTTGGTTGCACTACGGTATTCAATGGTACTTGGGTACCTGAAAGTGAGCGTGTCTTGCGGGTTTTCTCGTTCGTCTTACCTGTGTCTGCCTTATGTTGATTGTTTTGGATTGGGATATAATAGTGTATGGTTACTCATCTTATTTGCATTAATATTTCAATAGTATAATATTACTTCAAAATGAGTAAAAATAATTTGTAACTTGTAATTTTCAATTTGGGAATTGAACATTGGATTTCATATTTCAAATTAATATTTTTAATCTAATGCCCCCTAAATTGTTACGCCTATGGCAGCATAACTGGGTAGATTCACAAACGTGCGTACGTTATTACGAGTCCATATAATATTAGCAGAAAAGCAAAATATCCGACATATAATTTGTAATAATGAACAAACACAAAAACATAAATGAATGAAATCGGATTATGATAAAACAGTACTCTGGCGATAATAAAATTGAAGGGGCAAGTGGAACAAGGAGTTATGTTACATATATGTGTTTGTGAGAAAAATAGATTTTTTGGAATGGAGTACAGCACAAGTGTACTTACATAGATTCCAAATTGATCAAATCCGGATTTCATCAGGATGGATTCTCGTAGACCCATAATTCATCACATTATACGATTAAATATCATGCGCTGTCAGACAAAACGGTAGACAACACATGAATCGCATCTTGTGCATGGCGCTATTGCCGGGCTGCATAATAATGATTTCTTTGAACATACCGAGAATTATTATGTAATTCAAACACGTCAATGAAGTGAATTTTACAGTCACTTTCAATAAGAAATTCTGGAAGAATTTGAAAGAGTTGTTGTTATCAATGGATGTTTTGGTTTGATTTTCATACGAGTCTAGTCCTGTGGCAAACTAGAATTGATAATTAAATTCAATTATCACATTCAGCAGAAGGCTCTTTATGGGAATACAATCAACCCAGTTAACTGCAGTCAATACGGGATATATGGAATTCTTTCTTTTGTTGATACAACCAGGGTTGTTCATGTGTAAAATAATGTTGTTTGGATTAAAATTTTGGTATTGTAAACAGGCAGAACGTAATTTGAAACAAATTTTGACAAACTCAAAAGCATGCATATATTCGGAATTGAAATAACTAATCTGTGTAATCTATTAAACGATGTTTCTGGAACTAAACAAACGGGCGTATGTTTCATGGCAGGTAAATTAGTTTCGAAATTCTGCTGAAGGCTTTTTGAAAGAATGAGCAGAATGGATCAATGTTATCGTTGTATTGTACACGATTATAATTCGCTATCACCACAAAGGGTGTGACATCTATAACTATTTGGTTATTAATCGAATTTCGTATGAGTTGAGTTCAAAAATATTCTTTAGTTCTCATAAATTCAGCATAAGTTAACTTGAAATGGCGGTGGAGGCCAAAAGTTTCATTACTAGGCTTATATCAATATTAGCACAGTCAAAATTCATTTACATTCCCAACTAATAATAATGATGATTTTTTCTTTCAATATTGATTAAAAAGGAAATATAAGATTATTACAGCAACTAATGTGCGATTTGTGAACTAAATTTTCTGTTCTATGTTAGTGATAACCACCAAACTCGTTATTCTAGTCTATCGTTATTTTTATATATATATTTAAATAATGCCAAACAGTATTTGAGGGAATTTTCATTTGATAGAGTGGAAGATCTGAGATAAACGGCAAAAATACACATTCAAAGATTTTGAGAACATCAATTTTTCCAATAAATAATTCATATATGTTTCTTCATTAAGTGAAGTGCAGTTCAACAAATTATATGACTTTTTGTGATCGTGCTGTGCAAAGACATGTGAGATACATTACCAGAAAACATTTGTTAACCTTTCTCTCAAAATTGTGTCTGGGTATTTCTGATGATTTTTTTGAAGTGATATGTTAATATACCACCCACCAGGATACCAGTCCCATCACTTCTATTGTCAGTATTTTATTGATACAAAGATTTGTACCAAACTATTTGGGCTTCAATGCTATAACGAGAGGAAACTATATCACAAGACACGTCACAGAATCGATCAATCAAACTATAACCACAAACCGAGATTGATTACATTGAAAGTAATATACTGATTATGATCGACCAATCTGGATTTAGAACCAAACACTCATGTGAAACAGTACTACAAGTTTTCATATCCAAATGGAAATTAGCTGTTAATGTTATTAAATTTATTGTGCCAATGTTTCTAGACTTCAAAGTGGCATTTGAGACAATTCAGATTACTATCCTACTAAACAACTCAAATATTATGGTTTTTCTGGTTCCGTATTCGAATAGTTCGAAAGCTACCTCTCTGTTCGAACTCAACATACTAAAATTAATGGGACATACTCAAACAAAAAAGGTGTACCTCAAGATCTTGGGCCCGCTTCAATTTTTACTATACATTAATAAAATCAACTTCATTAATGAATGTGAATTCATCAACCTATTTGCAGATGATACTCTTATTGCAGTAAGTGAACTTGATGCAAATTGTTTTTTCGCATTGCAAAAATTACAGAATAGAGGCTTGCAATTTTAGATGTCATAGACATACGTCAACTACAACAATGTTGAAGGTTCTGGATTGGCTTTCTGTGAAATATTGTCTTATTTTACTATGGTAAAATACTATCTGGTAAATGCACCATCATATTTGGATCAATGTATAGTTTTTCAATATCAAATTCATAATTACCCCCCGTGTCTGAACTATACACAATCCATGAACTCCTTATTCCATAAGGTACTATTGGACTACAATAAACACCCGCTTGAGGTAGAACGAAGTGAATCTATCAAAAATGGACTTACTGGTTATTTGAAGATACAATATCTACATTAACATTTATATTATAATATCATATTTATCTAGTATTTTGTATTTTGGTAATTTCTAACTGATATTGTTATTTTTTATTTCTCGAATGGTTGGATTATTCCAAGCATACATATTTTATTGCTATGGAGTTGGACTGTGACTTTGTCCATCCAATTTTGAAAATGATTTTGTATATTAGAATGCCTATTTGGAAATGAAGATTATTAACCTAACCTGTTCATAAGCAATATGTCATAACTGGTTTTAGGATGGAGATATTCTTATAGTAGACAGGGGTTAAAGCGACTTGACACCATCATTTCAAAAACTTGGTATTAATTATCATATGCCCCCATTTCTCGTACGAGCTCAAAGACAATTTACTACCGAAGGAGCCAATAGTTCTAGGTGAATAACTAAAAGTAAGTGGGTAGGTAGAGGAATCCACAAATTTACATTTCGAAAAAAATTTAAAATTTTTCAAAGGAACAATAACCACAACACATATTCTGCACTTGGGTAACTTCTATTGCACAGCTATTGCGTTGATGGATCGGTTTTATCGTCTACAGACGGCTACACACGGCTACACACGGCTACAGACGGGAATATGTTTGAACAAATACTAATATCTTTGAATAGTTCAGGTGTCCCATAAAAAGTTCGTCATACACAGTAAGTACTGTAGATTATTAAATGATATTTCTTGTTGTCAATTATTGTTTTGTTTTAAAGCTGAAACCACTGCGTTGTTATTTAATTTTTTCAATACTTTTGACAGAAATCCTGCAGTTGAACCTAAAAGAGGAGCAGGCGCTGCTATTACTTCATCATTAGAGTCGGACTCAATTTTGTGACACTTTTACAACTTTCTCAACCAGGTTTCTGGTTTCTGGAATTATTTATTAACAGTAAAAACACAAGTGTTTTTTTATCAAATTGATTTCGCTTTTTTTCCAATCAGTAAATTTACGAGAAAATGTGACATGAAAAAAATGCTAGTCCATAATTCGAGCAGTTTTGTCTAATGTCAGTTTTTTTCCAAGTGAAATTACTGATAGGAAAATATTAAGTTAAAAGAAATGTATTCAATAATAGAAAAGTTCAAATGGTTTTAGGAAAGATTAAACTATTATTTGAAGGAGCAATTTCAAAAGACATGATTGATAGAATTTTTGTGATTTGTTCAGACGAAACTTGCCCAAAACGACTCATATTGTGTCAACAATACTACACAATCATAACTGACAGAGGAAAATGTATGTGACGGTCGCTTACTAGATTAGAGGAACAGTAATTTTTATAGCTGTCAAAGTGACCTCATCATCAAATGGTTTTTTTTTTCCACAGGAGTAGTTACTCTGTTCGAATGAAAAAAGATTATTTAAAACGCTTTTGTGTGAACCAGAAAAATCTTTGGCGCATTCATTAGAATATAGTGAAAGAGGCTTTGAAAGATCCTTGTTGTTCCCAATGATTAACCTTTGAGTGTTTCCGAACCAAGAACAGAGAAGCAAGTATTTCAGGAAGAATTCCAGCTGTAGAAAAAATTCCCTCTCCACTAGTGTCCATCAAGAAGCGTTATTCCAGTTCCAAACAACACTTCACGTCTTTCTACCTTCATTCTTTAAAATCCACCTTCAACCATTTCTCCTCCAATAACCAAACAAACTCTAACTCCCTTCAACATGGCAAACCAGTTCGACTTCCTGGATCCGGTACGACAAAAGTCCAAATGAATTATACCACTTTATCAACGTATCGACAATGCTACTGATAAAATACTAGAATGCAGAGGAACCCAGTTATTTCCAAAACCACATATTGATACATGGACACCATCTCCTTATCAATCTTCCGGAAATCCACAACAATATGCCGCTTTGCGGAAGCGTCTGGTTTCTGGGAAATTACCCCAATGGGTGAAGACCATGGAGATTGGATAGGTATGGATTCCTTGATTGCAATCTTTCTTATGCATATATGGATATCGGTAAGACTCTTCATTGATCACCTGAGAATATTGAGATAGACACAAACAAAATTGATATCAGAGAATGCCGTACGCCATTTAGAAACGACAGTCTTCCTGGAACCATAATAGTGTTCTAAATATCGAAGATTTGACTTCAGTCGCTACCTTTGAACCAGAAACGTCTTGGATCAAAGCAGCCTAAGTTATTTTTTAAACTCTAAACACTATCGAAATGGCAGTTTTCCTGGCGAGAATAAATACTTACTATAACAGCCGGAAGAATGACATTCATAATATATGTACTAGGTCATTATAATAGATGCACACCACACTATTCGTGAAATGGTTTTCCTACAAGCGTGCGTGATTGACTCTATTCCCTCACGCAATTTAGTTTGAGAGGTGTCATTTGCTCGCACTAGTGCTGGAAAAAATTGTCACTTTAAATGAGTTTTTCCGCACTAGTGTGGAAAGAATTTTTCCCGCACGCGAAAGTTTGTTCAAGACCGCTACATAAGGTGTTTTAATGCGCTTGCAGAAATAATCTTTATCCTAACTCATACGGAAAAGTACTGACTAGACTGCTTACCCGGACTTCGTTTTGCGTCGTCCGGTTAACGGCAATCGCATGCGGAAAAGGTACTGTTTCCGTACTTATTAGGATGATGAATATTTCATTCTCCATGTTTTCCTAGATTTTTTCTAACACGTTTTCCTACTTTCACTTGCTTTCCATTCCTACACAAAACTTGACGATAATCATTTCACCAACTCTCTACCTAATAGCCAATCCTAACCTTCATCAATTCCGGAATTCACCTTGTGAATAAATTGGCCTCGACTACGTATACAGAAGAATTGTTCTTCAAGACAATTGAAGTTCCTCTGACTGTATTACCCATATGCTGAAAATAACGGATGAAGAAGCAAAATGTGAACACGTTTCGTTAAACTCAAATCTGATTCTGTAGATGTAGATATAGGAATATTTGCTCAGTCCACGAAGATTCCTACACGTTGTTCAAGTACAAAATTAATGGTTCCGGAGGGTGAACACTTCTACCAGGTTGTGAATTCGAAACCAACTTCCATCCTGGAAGAACCATTCACTTTACCAAATATCGAGACATCCACATTAACTCCTCGTTGAAATTGAACAAAATTTCTTTGGATAAAGAACTGTTACGACTCTTTCCAGATAAAACCGGGCATGCTTATACTAGCCATTTTTGAGTGACTGCCTTTTACATTTCATCCACAATCATCGTCTCTTCATATTTTACAGATCTGAAAGACACTCGAATATGAAACCAACCACTTACAAAAAGCAAAGCTTCATCTTCAGTTTTCTATTTAAGTTTAATCCGCATCTTCCATCAAAGTCATCAGCGGGGAACGTTATATCATTTCATATCATATTTTATCTTAATTTCAAGAAGGTTAGTAATACAGTAATATTTTTTGACACAGAATTGTTAATCACTAGGTAGACCTGCGTCATCTCTTTGTTGGTGGTAGGAAGGGCATTCTATCAGAAATTGCTTCATATCGAATTGTATTTCACAGATATTGCACATATTGGGAAGTTCCTTTTTGATGAGGTGTTAGTGTGTCAGTCTCGTATGGCCAATGCGAAGTCGTGACATGATAACTTGTTGTTTTCTAGGTACTCCAATGTAAAGTGTGGGGTTCAGATCTGGATTTACTTGGTGAAATTTGTTGTTAATTTTTCCATGCCATCTGTTATTCCTCGTGTATCCGAAAATATCGCTATTCATGTCCAGGTATGGGATAGCCTCGATCTGTAGATACTTTTGCAGCATACGTTAAGCTCAAAAGCTGTTTCCTGATTTCCAAGGGGGCTTGATTCTACATATAGGCTGTCCAAAGGACTAGTTCTGTAAGCATCCAGTGCAAGTATGATCGCGGTATTGTGAACAGAATCTAAATGCTTTAGTCAAGATCTTCTACCTGTAAAATAAGCTATTGCACCATAATCAATTTTGGGCCTTTAGTTCTGTTCGTCACTTACAAGACTTTTTCGGGGAATGGAGAAGTTACAGTTCAATAACGGCAGGTTAATGTATATATCGGTAGGTTAATGTTCTATGGTTCGTAAACGACAGCACTTATTCATTTACTAAGTTGTAACGGCCAATAGTAATATTTCAAAATTGTTTTCAGTTACTCTAATCAATTAAATAGTTTTCAAAAACCCGTTTTATTAAACGAGAATTAAAATTAGTTAGGGTGACCGGACCAGTAGTTGCCAATTTAACAATACATTTGGCATCATTCATTAATTTCCTCTCCATTTACTTTTTTTTTTCATTCTGTTTCAGCAATATTTTGTAGAATATTTGTTTTCTTCGACCTTATATTCAAAATTACGATCGGAGTTGAGAATTTTTCAAAATTTATTTTTAAAAAATTACATGCTCCTGACCAGTAATTGCCACATCAAAATTTGAAATAATCCAATAATTGCCATGTTCTGGGACCAATAAATACCAAATGTTTGTGAAATTTATTTTACTTCTCAGAACAATAATAGTTGAAAGTACACATAGTAAATATACACCAAAAAGTAAACATTGAACTAGAAATGAATCTTAAACGTTGTATATCCAACCTAACAAACACAAAAATCATTCATCTAAGTGGATGATTTCACTTTCATTGCGCGATAGGCACTTCGAATTTTTCTCAAAATATGATTTTCCAGGGAAAATGGTCCATTGCCCATTAGAGAAATAGGACCAAAAAATACAAACTTTTTATCTAGAATATCGACATCCTCTTTCTGAGGCCAAATAAAATGGTTTTCACCGTTTTCTTTCAAAAATTTCATTTTTACATTGTCCCCATTTTTGTGGATCACTCTGCCAATGAAATATTGTTCATCATAGAAAACACTATAGTATTTTTCTGTTTCTATTTGCAAGCCTCCTGGATGGCCTTCTTCTTCCTCTTCTTCCGAAATATCCATGTTATCTGAAGAATCTTCATATTTCACTGATTCGGCGGAAGATTCTTCGGAACTCTCATCAATAATTGAATTTTTTACTTTTTTCCTACCTTTACTTTTCACTAGGGAATTCTCTAGTTTGGCTTGTTTCTCTGCTTCACGTTCAATCTTCCGTATTTGTTTTTGGTTTTCCTTTTCCAGTTTAATTCTTTCCTTTTTCTCATAATATTTTTTCCATTCTTTCGATATGACTACAGATGGTACCTTCTCTGTTATTTTCCTTTTCACTGTTTGAGCTTTAGTAATTGGCCAGAAAATTGCTTTTTTGAAAGGCGAGTCGACACTTGAATCACTAAGAGTTAAAACACGCTCACGTGGTTGGACATTTGAACATGAAACTATTTGGTTCTCCGGTGTAGAACATCTACTTGTAGAAGGAATAGCAACTGATGGAATAGTGTTTTGTGTGTCTGCGTTTATATAGTCTGAAACTACCGGCGATTTATTGAGCAACTCTTCAGTGAAGGGGTGAGTTTCATGAATATTTTCTACGTTTTCCAATGCATCGACTTGTGTCCGCTCTTCTCCATGAATATTCCTATCTTCTTCAACTTCTAATCCCTCTATAACTACATCGTTTTTATTCTTCGTGCCTTCTTCAATGTCATTTTCTGTTTCATTCATATCCCTTTTGAGTTCGCTCCAAATCTTATATAACCCGCTATGCTTTACATCTCCTGTCCAAGTTTTAGAAGATTTGAAATTTTCTTCAAAATTTACAACCAATTCGCCCATGTAACTTTCCATAACAGTTTTGCATATTGTGAGATTTCTTAGTTCTTTATTATATTCTCGGTTAGTTGAATTATCCGGAGGAGATTTTTTCAAACATTTGCTGTAATCCACTGCATCTGCAGACCATGGATAAATTCCGCATCTCCTAAACCCATTTTTGAGGGTATTTTCATCGATTTTATTTTTTGCTTCTTGAAAAAGTAGTGGAAAATTGGCCTTGTTCAGTATTTCTTGACTATGTTCTAACTTCCAAGCATGAACAATTTTTCTCCAAGCGTTCTTTAAGGGTCTAAATAAAGTCACATCACATGGTTGGAGAATGTGTGTCGTATTTGGATATAATGCTACGGGAATTATTTAATTTTTTTCACAAAATTGACTAAGCTGCATAGTGAGATGCGACTTGTGCCCATCTAAGAATAAAATAACTGGTAGTCTGATCTCATTTTGCCTCAACCAAGGGTAAAATGCATTGGTGACGTATTCAAAAAAACACTCTCCAGTCATCCAACCATTATCTGTTTTTCCCACAGCCCAATCCTCTGGAACGTTTTTAATTACATCATATAGAATCCTTTTATAAGGGTAAACAAGGAATGGGGGTAATATTTTCCCATCAGCTGAGATACACATAGTAACAGTGATCGATTCCTTTTCTGTACCTTTAGACAATTCATATATATTCTTTTCCCCTCTGGGGGCTACAACTTTGCCAGTCTTAGGGCATGTCTGAAAGGCTGACTCATCAATATTGAACATCCTGGAAGGATGTGTTAAAATTTCTAGAATACCTTCATTTTGCAAATAAGTTTCAATTTCCACAAACCAATTCCTAATTTGCTGCTCCGTTACGGCTGCTCGGCTGGTTGACAAAGGTTCAGGGATCCTCAAAGAAAGGGCGGATTCATGCCTCTTCATAAAAAGCTTGAACCACTTTCTGCGACTTGGCCGATTATTAGTGAAAGGATTTTCTCTTTTGGAATGGAGCATTAGTTTTTGCACAGTTGATAAAATGTCATCAGGAACTAGAGGAAATCCTAACCTGGAAATTTGTATTATCCAATCAACTATACGTTGTTCTTCACTAGGAGTCAGCACTGTTTTAGGGCCCATTTTGCAAACAATCGGTGATTTGCCACTAACCTTATTTGATAAAGTACGTCTCGGCACTCCGTACTTCTTGGAAGCAGAATTAACAGAATATCCCAATTTTACGTAATCAACAGCTTTTTGCATTTGGTCTTGGGTATACCGAAAGAATTGTTTCTTTCCTTCAGACATGTCTGAATAATCTGTAGGAAAAAAAATGCAGTCACCAATAATTGTCAACATTAGAACCAGTAGTTGCCATCCCATGGCAATCATTGGTGTACATCGTTTCTAGATGCTGTCGATCATTTTCCAACACATTCGTCATAATTATGACAATTTGCGATCGCACCATTGTTAAAATACCATTTTTTTTCAATACACCAAAAATTGCCATGCTTGGCAATCACTGGTTTATATCATTTTGGAGTACCAATAGTTGCCAACAAACATATTTTTCGATATTGATATACTTTTTCCCTAAACCTGTACATCATGCAAAGCAGGATGCTTTATACATTAACTTAACAACAATAGATTGAATATTTTCCATGAAAGTTTGGAATGAAAGGAAGAAAATGCAGACACTTACCTTAACATGGCACATAAATACACTCTGACACATAACCTAAAATGACATTTGCCGCGGAATGGAATGCATTTATTGGGAGACAACGACATCTGTTGAGATGATCTTGTATTCTCACACAAAGAATAGACCACTACTTATACAGTAGCTATGGAGTCAGGAGATCGGAACTGATATTTTCCTTATTTTTTGTGACTAAAGAGATATGTGGCAATTATTGGGTCAATGTCAATTATTGGTCCTACCACCCTATTAAGAAAAATATTATTTTCCGTTAACCAGCTGTCGTCCCCCTACGAACGACAGCCCATGTACAATACAAGATCCTTCAGAAGTTCGGAGTACTTGATTGAAACTCAACGACTTTGAGAGGATCAAGGAATTGATAATGTTAAGTTAAAAAGACTTTGGTATTCAGTGGATTGTGTACCATTATTTGCTTCATTTTCAAAAATGACACAATGCAGAGGCGACTGTGGGGGAAGCAAGATTTAATAGTTCTCAATTCAATGAGGACGTAGAACATCCTATCTCTTGGCACCCGAAAATTTCCATTGTGAAAGTTATTAGTAATCATTATCACCAAAATAGAGCAAACTATCTAACTTCTGGTTTGCCGTTTAGAGCCGATTATAAGGTACAAATTTCATCATGAAAAATATTTAAATATTTCTCATATTTTATCAGATATAGAATTATTTTCATTTGAAATTATTGAAATGGATTTGAATTGCAACTTACGGCATATATACCGGGTGACACATGAGACATGTAGCAGTCTATAGTTTTTTTTTTTTTGAAGAAATGAAAACTTGAGAAATCATAGAATGTACATTATCAATGATAGCGCTTTCTTTGAACGTAACGAAAAATGTTTTCAAGAATCTGTTTGTCTTCTTTTGTTTTTCAAATATCACCCTGCATATTTCTCTAGTCTATTGTATTTTCATTGAAATTCTCTTTTCAACCATATATCACAAATTGGTATTCGTTCCTTAACTATGTGTTGAATTGCATTTTAAAGAAAATCATCTGTGTCCAGAATTTGATGATATTACGATGGGGTAGGCTATGGAATCCAAAGTTGGCAGAGGTTATTTCAAATATTTCCAAGCCTTGATTAGTATCTGCAAGTTGTCAATAACCTTTTCAAATTACGGGAACCCATCCGAAAATAACTCGCGATATTTTGAAAACTGTGATAGGAATAAAAAAATTTCATTAGGTTACTTGTGAAGAAACTATCTGTCTTTCATTTTTGCCACATAGCATGATAACAGGACAAGTTTTTCGCATCGGAAAGAGGCACTTTAGTTCCTAGGTTTATAATCTACTATTAAAATGGCCCAAGAATTATTTGAACAAAAGGAAAGGTAGATGAGAGAATTAGAATGGTAGTCAATTACGACGTGCAGAATGTAAACTGTTTGATGTACCAAAAGGATATCAAATGAATTGTTTATGAGACATTAAAACCAAGGGAAAATCTGTTTCAGATAAACTTAATTTTGAAAAAAATTTGTTTGTTGAGTTGATCTCGTATACCTACTCTATGTATGATTATTTATGATTTGAAAAAAATCTGATGTTGATGCTAAATAAATAAAAAAAGCTTGTATTTGAAATCGAAATGAAATTGTAAATCATCGGCATTGCAGGTAAAACTGTAACAGTTATTTATGGAAGTGGATGTTTTTCCAACGGGTAAACTGAAAGGCCTCATACACCTTTGCGAATAGTCGTTTTGTATCTACAATAATTCGATTCGACAAAGCGACATAAGGTGATGATGGTCACAAAATTCGCATTTCAGAATATTGGGGTATTGGCCATTATAGGTGCATAAACTATTTCCAAAGTTATGATGCGTAGATTTGTGAAAGTACTTGAAGGAGTGTCTGGTGATACTTAAACTTCCGTTATTGAAATCAACAATTTTGATCGTTTCCGAATGTTTTGAAAACATCCAATTAAAATAAAGTAATGTGTCAAAGATATAGTGATTTTACGTTCAAACCCAACTCCTTTGAAGAATGCACTTAATGATTTGCCAATCATTATACGCTCTGTACCTGAAAGGAGTGTGAGATAATCTATTAAACACTTCTTCAGCAAACTATGTGTCAATCACTAGATGAGTTTATCAAATTGAAACTAAGATCTAACATTCTTCTTCAACTAGTATTCCTGGATTCCATTGAAATCTCATTTCATACTTCAAAAAACATCAAGTAATCGGTAATAATTTTGACAATAATCTCAAAGACGTATCATTTTTTTTTCCAGCGATTTAACTATCTCACAGTGTTAATTGCCGACATTAAACTTCGTAATAGCTCATCGTCGACCATTCATAGCTTGCCATTCGTTCCCAAGCAAATAAGTTACGGCCATAAAGACATCCATATAAATGCAGCTAATTATAAAAGTGTTAATTACATATATAATGCGTGACCAAGATCTCATTCCTTCAACACAGAATTTGCAATAACCATTATTAGGCATAAAATATATAACAAATTAAAATAATTCATTTGATATGAAATCTGCAATATTATATTTAAGAGTGGTTGTCCTTAAAAATCGAGGATTTTCACTTGAAGAGTATTGGATCAAAGATGTCTTGAGACCCAACCTATATCGTATACTGTTTCCCTTTAGAGGATAGCCAATATTGAGACTCTGAAGGAACCGCATTAAAAAAGAAAATCAAGAATATTTTTTTTTCTCTTCGACTGTTTTTTCAGATTCAGTGCCACCCATTAGCACACACAAGTAGTACACTGTGTCTGACAACTTGCTGCAGATTGTGCAATGTTAGTTGTCTTCAAATATTCTCATTTTGCAAAGGTTTTCCTCCAAAGGAGGACACCTAGTGAGAAGTTTTGTCGTATACCTCTTGCTTAGGTCAGGTAGGCGAACGGTTGGAGTCAATGTTTTCAATCATTCTGGCTTGTCGATCGTGGGTTCAAAGCCCAGCGACTTCACTTTTTTTTTCTGATGGCCTGAAAAAGTGCTAGGAATCGCACATTAAAAGTTGAGACCTCGTTAATCCTTGGCTCGCACAAGTTTCGACTTCTGAGATATATCGTTCGTAGATGGACGACAGCTGGTTAACGACCTTTCAACGATCTCTCTTCTATATGATATGACCAGTGTAGTTTTTAGTCTATGTACGAATTTCAAGACTTTCCATTATTTTCTACATAGTGGCCGCACTTCAGAATTATAGCTCTCTTGCATACAACAAATTTACCATATACCGTAATGAAAACAAAGACGATTAAATGGAAAAAAAGGAACTATCGTGGTGAGCAGTAAATTGGTCAGAGGAAATCTATCTAGGTACGCCCAAAAGTTTCGCACAAAAGAAGAATAATCGAAGATTAGTCTGTTTAATCACAAGATACGCACTTGCAATAATTGGGTCTTCTTGGTAGAACGTTCCACAAATATCTGTCATTTTCCACTTGGTGGAAACGTGTGTTTTACTGAACTTTGGCAGTCTAAATCTAACCCAAATATAGTAACGAATGGTTGAAAGTTTAAAATTGTTTCTTCGTTCCTGAAGAGAAGAATGTACCAGCACCAGCAACTAACTCATTTTTTATAATCGATACAGTCGTCTGTTAAACATTTTTTTCGATATTACTCAAGTTATTTTATCTCACTAGTAGGGATCGCAATACTGCATAGTGAAATTCATAAAAAAATGGTGCTATAAGTCTGCCATAAGAATATCCTTAGAAGTAATATGGTGATAAGCTTGGACTAACATATTCAAAGAATACAATAGAAATAAAGTTGAATTTTTTGCCCTTTCCCTTTATGGAATTCCTTTACCCTGATTTTTTTCAGCATAGTTTTTTATTTTCTCTTTTCTGGCTTATTCATAGCAGTGAGTTATTGCAGCACATACATTTTTTCGAGATCGAGAAATTTCGAAATAATTTCTCGATCACGATAAATCTCGAAGTGTTTTTCTCGATCTCGTTCTCGAAAAAACCCATTAGTCTCGTCTCGATTTCGTCTCGAAATTGAGACGAGACGAGACGAGTTTCAAGAGTCTCGTGAAAGACTGAATCAGGCAAATAGATTTAAATTGTTTTCACATCTCACGGTATTTTTTCGATTCTATTTCGATTTTCTCATGAAATGTTTTTGGGTGTTTTAAAAGTTACACATCTTTGTGTATTCAGATCTGCATTCTGAAGAAATGTCTCGAAACTTGAGTACTCTTTCTTCCGAGACAGATCTTCAAAAGAAATGGTATGAGTTTTTAATGAAGGGTTAATTCGACCTTTACAGATGGCTGATCATGTGTGTAAAAAAAAATTTCAGACACTGTGCCAAAAAAGACTTTCTGTGAAAAAAAATCTAAATAGAAATACTTTCAAGGAACAATATTGAACTTACAAATATTCCATCTGGTGTCCTATCGTTTAGAACAGGAAATAGTTCTATTATGATTGCTGAGGCATATGCTGAATGGTTTTGTTTTATTTGATGCTAGTGAATGCTGCAGCCTACGATTCACCACAATACTGATTAACTTATTTCCCTATTTGCCATCTGAGATCGTATTGTTCCTATAGAAGAAGACAATTTCCTTCCCTTCAGGAGCCTTGAATATTCACTCTTTCAATCCCTGAAATGATGCAAAATTTAAAAAAGTATATTTCATTTCAAAATCATTTTCCCACAAAAATTTCAAAACAACATATTGAAAAATTGATAAAATCACACAAAATCAATTCAATAAATTTTCAAAATCTCTTGGGTAAAATATTATTCAGAATCTTACCAGTATATTTATTCCTCCTTCACTCAACTCAGTTCTAGATATTTTTGTCAGAAGTTCTTCATTACTTATGTCAGATGAACAGCTCGAACTTGAGAAAAATCTGCTGACATTAGCAGCATCAGAAAACGGCAGTTAGGTCTGTTCAAATTTCTAATATGAGTCTGAAAACGACAAAAACATTATTATTTCTCAAATAATTTAAGTTGAAAGAAAGTGTTAACCTTTTCATCCGAAATATTTGAAAGTGAATGACAAAAACACGAATTGAACAAATACTTACAAAGTATTGTGCAAACAATCACCTCTTTATTTATATTTATACAATTCTCATTTTTATATCCATTCAGCCTTTTTGTATAATTTGTTTTTACGAATCACTCAGAGCTTGTACGAGCAGGGGGAATCCGGGACCTACAGCTTACCATAAAAGTGGATTCCGAACCACTATAGCTCAGTGGCAGGCGGTGAGTATTGAACCTAGGCGGCCTAGGTGGAAAGCAAACGCTCTAAAACCTCGACCACTTCGCATCATGGACAAATACAGTTCACACAAAAAAGGTAGCATCATATAGGTTTTTTAAATTTTTCATTTCTGGGTGTGTGTGCATTGGATGTAAACTATTTGCCTCAGACTTGTTTGTTGATTTCTGATGAAATTTTATTTATAACAGAAATTGGCGCTTCTGAAATCTATCGAAATATCTATTTCGGATAATCGTCCTGTATATCACATATATGAAATACTTTTGACTTATAATGGTTCGTTAGACCACTATTAGTTTGAATTGTGACAATTTTCCTTATTATAAATTATTCATATGGGCAATATTTGTTTCCTCTAAATACTTCTGATGAAAGAATTCAGAACTTATATTGCTACAGATGACGAAAACAGTGCTGTTGGGTAAAAGTGAAGTTTATTTTCACTGCAAGTAGATACACGAAGATAGAAATATTGCTTACTAAAATATAATTTTTATTATAAATGTCTAGACAAGACCACGTGCATGCCATGTCTTTTTACACTGAATCGAACATAACACGTAACGAGATGTTTTATATTTGCTAGGTAGTAATGATTTGCAAAATGCGTAATGTAACTACTCGGCGCAGAGTTCCCCAGGGAAGTCACCTTGGACCGTTATTCTTCATAATTTACAAAAATAAAATTATTGCGTCTTTTGAATATTGCTCAATTTTACTCTATGCAGACGATCTGAAACTGTATCGTGCAGTGAATGATCTGAGTGACTGCAGGAAAATACAAGAAAACTTACACCGCCTTACATTGTTTTGAGATAGTAACAGCCTCTTCTTGAATCTAGACAAATATGTCTCAATCACCTTTACTAGAAACAGAAATAGGTTTGACTACAATTACAAAATAAAAAACCATGAATTGAAATCTGTATCCGAAGTGAAAGATCTAAGGGTAGATGGACTTCTAAATTAACTTTCAAGCCGCATTTGGAAAAAACGATTAACGAATGTAATAAAATTATGGGATTTTTCAAAAGGAGTTGCCAAAATTTCAGAAATGCAAGATCACTTCTTAGTATTTATTATGCTTATATACACAGTAAACTCTGTTTTGCATCTGTTGTTTGGAATCCCCAGTATCAAGTTCACATAGATAGAATTGAGAGAGTACAGAAAAAATTTATTAGATATATTGCTTATAAGACAAATGTACAAATCAAAGATAGTAACTACATCCCACTGATAGAAAGATAGGCGAAATGTGACAGACTTGATAGTCTTCAAACTGATGAAGGGACTAGCGCAGGGCCCATAATTATTCTCAAAGATTGAATTCAACGCTCAAACTAGACAGCTAAGAAATCCAGAATTCTTTAAAATACCCTTCAAAAAAACGAACGCTGCTCAGAATTCACCATTATGCAGGATGCTTAGAACATTTAATAGCATTTGTAATGACATTAAATATTTCGAACTAGATTTGAATTGTTTCAAGTTTAAAATCAAGACGTATTACATCGACCATCTTTAAGCGAACTATATACTTACTAATTTCACACTTATCGTATTACCGAATGTAGAATTAGCTATTCCATATATGTTTCTGTCTGTTCACGTTATATTTTTTCTTCTTCTTTCTTGTTCACAACCCACTAAACTGATATATTATTTAGAGGGTTCTGTTTTTTGGATTTTTCAATCTGTTTGTAACCCCTATATTGGTAAATAAATAAATAAATAAATATGGATAACGTACATAGTATGATATAAATGCTAAAAAATCATAATTTGAAAATAAAGACGACCTGTTTCGAGATTTGTCTCCAGATTTGTCTATTTTCGAAAAAATTAATGTATTTCATAATAATTTTTTCTCCTCACTGTACATTTTTCACACATGTGCAATACACTGAAACAAAAAAAATTATAACATGTCCTCAGATATTGATAAATATGGGACAAGATCAGCTGACCAAATAGTGCTATCCGTTTTAGACTGACTCAATCAATGTTGAATCATGTTGATTTGAAAGTGTATAATGAGTTGAATTCAGATTTGCGTTCTTTGAGTGTAAGGAATATTAAGACAAGTGTAAAACATTTTATCACGAATTAATATTTTCATAGTGTTGAAGAATTTTCAAATTCGTTTGTGTTTATGTTCTACTCTATATTTTTTATGTTTTAACGAGCTTGAATTATTATTAATTTGAATGTGTGTGATGAATTTTATACAAACTGAATTTATCTATCTATTAGTTAATGAAGTATTGTTTAAAAAAGTATGAAAGTCAAATGTGCTCAGTTATCATAATGAACACAACCAAACATTTTTTTTCAAATTAAATGAGCACTCCTTGTCACCATTGATTGATAAAATTATATGGATATGTATAAACTATCTGTTGAAGTTGGTTTCTACTTTTTCGATTAAAATGAATTATGTACATTACATAAAATATACTTATGAAATATATTGACAATTATTCCATACAATTATGTTAATATCTTATTTATCAAACAAAACAAAAATTAATATCTAGCAACACCAGCAAATTTTCTACTGGGTTTTCTTTTCACCGTTTTTGAGGTATTCCTGTTTCATTATCACAACTATGTCATCGGAGTAAACCTTGTACATTTAAAGCAATTATCAAAGTAAAAAGCTATTTGCTCAGGGAAGGTATACTCTTTGAGATTTTTCAATATTTTCAGGCTTCTGAAAATTTGATACTTTTCTTTGTGCAATACATGGTTGTATTTCATTAATTGAACTCTTCCTATTGACATCCAATCAATTATATCATGGAAACTCTAGGAAGTCGTACAACTTTTCATAAACAACTGTGGCAGTTTAATTTTAAATACAATAATATTTAATTATTGGGGATTTCGAACACGTTTAATATATTTTTTTATTAAACAATCAATAAAACTCGGAGTGATATTTTGAAATAATATAACTCAGGAAATAATATGATATAAATATCGACAATGATTGAAATATATCCCAATACGTCTGTATATAAGTGAGATTTGTTTGAATGCTCAAATAAAAATTCTTTGAATCCAATTCAAGTTCGAAAATATACGAAAAGTGCCTATTGTGAGGATTTGATGGATATCTATTCCCTTGCGTTTACGGAGTAGGTACCTAACAATCAATCTTCGTTTTAGCGACATCTCAGGTTTACACTTTATTTACATGTGACAAGATGCTGCAATTGTTTGAAAAAAATTGAGATGAAGACATTCGACTATTTGTTTGTTTTGAAGGACTGTCGAATGGCTCAAGTTGGGAAAGATCCAAAATTCACGACAAGCAATTTGTTCGTAGGAGACATGTATTAAGAATTTCTTTCTACTGAATATATTTTGGTGACAGTTGAGAATTCAATACTCATTCTTTGAATTATCGGAATTTGTTTATCATTCAAAAATATTCTGCAGATATTTTTGAATGTTTCTGCTAGTCCCAAAGGTATAAGCGATCATGAAGATGTGTAGAAAGATTTTACCTTCTTTATAATACTTTTTCTAGTTTCACGAATATTCGGACAATTGAAACACACTTTACTCAGTATGTACGGTTTCAATGTAAACGTTTACGGCGGACTACAATAAAAATGACAAATCAAATGAGTTTATATATCACTACGCACAGGAAACATATTCATAACTTATACAGGGTGGGGCACCCCATACTACACGGTCCATCCATTATATGTGTATTGATTGAGTCTACAACAGGAAATCGTTGATGAATGTACAGAGTTATTCAAAAAAATGTGACATATTAAAGTTGTGTTTTTTCAAATGTAACACCCAATATTTCATTATACTTTTGAGAGGGTCAGGAAAAGATTATATTATTTCATATAACCGTTTTCGAAATATTGATTTTTTTTTATGAGAATGCTAGGTTCAATTAGATACTGAATACCATTGAAATCCATAGAAATCTTCCCTTCGAAATCTGACCATGCATTTGAGAGGTTTTGGGCTATTGATTTCGATACAACCCGTTTCTCAAAATATAACAGAATTGTACAGAACAGAAAATTCAATCATCTTTCATTTCATTTTGTTGTTCCCTATAGGTACCGAACCTAAATAGTTTTTCAGATATTGACATACTTCGATTCAATGTAGCTTTGACACGACATTTATTCAACTTGTTGAAAGAATTCTAATTGACAGTTATTGTGTTTTACGTTATTCAAAACATTCACTAAATAATTACCGTCGATAATGAAAACTTATGTCATTCAAGAGCGGATAGATATAATTTCAGAGATCGCGGGGAATGTGAGGAGAATTGCCTTTTGGCGTATGCACAAAAATATCCAAATCGGAATCTTCCAAACCGGTTGGCATTCAAACATTTGCTACATGAATTTCGTAAGACTGGAAATATTGCTTGAAGAAAAGCAAATAGGCCAAAACCTATAATTGGAAATGAAGAGAATGAATTTCTTATTATGGGATTTGTCACAGAAAAACCTTATACCAGTCAACATTTTTTCGATTCCATTTTGTTTTTTGTTGAATCTATATTCTTTTTATAACAATTATTATAGTTATGTGAGCCCTCATTTTTTCCGCAGTCTGGATACAAGAAGAGATGGTTTGTTAACGTGTGAGCTTAACACAAGTTATAGAACCATACTTTTTTGATGGACACTACTTATATGGTCAAAAATATTTACAATTTTTACAAGATTAATCTGCCTGAGCTTCTGGAGAATGTGAAACTAAATATCAAACAACGGATTTGGTTACAATTGGATGGATCTTCGGCACCTTTCAAATTGGTAGCGGAAGACCACAAAATTGGCCAGCGAGATCACCAGATTTGACTTGCCTTGATTTTTTCCGATGGAGATACTTGAAGAATGAGGTTTATGACACTCCTCCGATCACACTAGAAAATATAAAGGGGAGAATAATGGCTGCTTTACGAACAGTGACGCCTCAAATGTTATTACATGTAAAGCAGTTATTCAAACAGAAGGTGGCTCTTTAAACTCAACAGTTTGGTCATCGTATCGAGCACCTACTTTGAATTAACTACATTTGTGTTTCATATTTTGTCGTGGTTTCATTTGATTAAAGAAATAAATTGTATAGTCTGTTATTAACGTAAATGATAACTTAATTTCAGTGATCCATAAATATTGTCAATGAAGTGGATTATAACAACAGTCAATGAGAATTTCATGAGAAAAATCAAATACATGACGTGTCAAAGCTATCTTGATTCAAATAATGCATGGAAATAAGAACTACTATCTGAAAAATCCAATATTTGAAAAACTATTTGGGTTAGGTATAGGGAACCCCAATATGCAATGAAAGATATCTGAATTTTTGTAGTCCCCACACCAGAAAAATACAGCGGATACTATTTGAAATAACAAAGTCATCTTTGCTCGAATTTATAAAAGAGCGACAATAATTTTTGAAAATTCTGTATACTATTAAGAAACGGTAATATATTGAAATCAATAATGCAGACCCCACTTCAATGCATGGTTAGATTTAAAAAAAATCAGTATCTCGAGAACGGTTAGGGTTGGGTACATATACAGGGTGGCCCACCACATTCGCCTCGGTATTTCTACGAGAAATGAGGAGAGTTAGGGAAAAACATTTAGCACAGACATATCTGGGTTCATGAGGAGCATATTCCAAAATTATTTTGAAATATATAGAGTGATCCCCAAAAAAATTACATACCAAAGATATATTTTTTCTTATGGAACACCCTATATTTTTTTATATTTCTAGATACTATAGACAAAATAAAGGTGACTTACTATTAGGTATATTTCCCATACTTGAAACTGACTGTTTCTGAGAAATTTTGAGAAATTTAAAAATACAGACCATAATTTGAAAATAGTTTTCACCCTGTAACGTGTAACGAGCTGCTCGTGATTAAATGTACTGCTTAGCTCAAAGGATTGAGTTAACTACTACATGAAATTTTGAATGCAATATCGTACAGAGTGGCGAAAAAAATTTGGAAGCACATTCAATTAAATAACTTCTTAATGTTGAACGGTATTTAGTGGCGTAATTTGACGCAGAATTAGATTCCCTTCAAAATTATATTAGGGTCCCTATTGAAAATAAGGTGTATCAAGTAAAATGCAGGCAAATGTAAAAACTCAAATTAATTGACATTTCTGAAATATTAAAACATTCTTCAAAATAAGAAGATGCACGTGTCTTAATTATTGAGGCGAAATATGTTAAATTCGCTTGTTTCTTAGCAAATTCATATTGAAATAAATACCAAAATTACAATATGGGGTCAATAAAAATATACATTTACGATTTCCTATAAAACCTATTATACTATTTTTTCAATAATAGTAGGCTCTGGCCTAGATGACGTTAATTATTATTATTATGAAAAAAATGTATTTGACAGTGACACAACTTGTTAATCGAACCATTATCATCGTTTTAACTAGTTTAAAATTATTGTCTTTTTGAAATATTGTAAAATGAAAACTTATCCCCACGAAGAACGGATTGATATGATTTTGATAATCGGTGAGTGTGAAGAAATTTTTTTATTATATAGCGTCAAGAGTATATGCCCAAAGGTATCCTAACAGGAGTCATCCTATCAAGCGTTCATTAGAAAAGTTGTTGCAGCTTTTCCGAAGAACAGGAAGTGTATCTTATAATATGCAAGAACGGCAAAATCCGGTTACTGGAAATGAGGAAAATGAATATTAAGTGATGTTATCTCTAGTTGAACACCCTCACACAAGTCAGCGAGAAATATGTGAAACAACTGGAATAAGCAGGCAGAGTATCCAAAGAATAATATTAAAAAGTACAAATCCCACCCGTATCGCATTAAACTATATCAACAGCTTTTTGAAGAGGATTATGATCGACGACTGAATTTTTGTTTATGGGTTTTAGAAAAGTTTGGTGATGATGAAAATGTTTTTGATTATGTGCTTTTTTCCGATGAGTCAACTTTTCATAACAACGGATTAGTTAACAGATAACTTTCACTTTTACAGTGACGAAAACCATAATATTTTATTTTAATATTTTTAGAACCCTTGATTACCAGCACATAATATGATCTGTTAATGTGTGGGGTGGAATAATTGGAACGCAAGTAGTAGATCCTTACTTTTTCGATGGTCACTTGAACGGCGTCATGTTTCTCGGATTTATTAGGGATAATTAGCCCGTGCTGTTGGAAAGTATACCTATTACTATTCGTCAACGGATGTGTATGCAGCTAGATGGTGCTCCTGCACACTTCGATAGACGTATTAGAAACGAGTTTGATCGACAACATCCAAATAGATGGATAGGACGAGGAGGTCCATAGATGGATAGGACTTGTAAGGTCTCCGGACCTTACAAGTCCCGACTATTTTTTATGGAGATATATCAAAAGTATTGTCCACGATACACCGCCAACGACACCTCAGGATATGAAAGTACGAATAAGAAATGCGTTTCATTCCATACCGCAAAATATGCTATCCAAAGTTCAGCACTCATTTCAAGAAAGAGTTCGCCTATGCATCGAGAATAATGGACACCATTTTGAGCATTCATTAAAATTTTAAACTATTTAAGATTCTTAATTTTTCGATAAAATGACTTCAAAAATGCTTTTTTGCTTATCATTACAATACACTGTGTTTCATTTTTAAAATAAAAACTATTACTCATAAGTAAAATATAAAAACGCCTTTAGTAAGAGATGGGTATAGGGAACCCTAATATAGTTTTGAAGGGAATCTAATTCTGCGTCAAATTACTGACTCATGTAGTTTAAGGCTTTGTGCTATGACTGTTGAAAATATATTCAAGGTGTTCCAAATTGAGTCGGCACCATTGCCAACTCCGTTATAATTGATGCTTCGAATTCGGTTACAGGGGCAAACTAGCAGCAATTTTAATGGCCTTCTCGATACAGAAAACAAAAAAAATTTACAGTCGCGTTTTCAGAATATTTCATAAAATGATATTTCTTTCAATGGGACACCTTATATTTTTTCATGCATTTCGATTCGTAATAACATTCTCAACAACAAATCTTATTTGCCTTTTTTTCGTAAAGGTGAAAAACAGTAAAACAGTTTTATCAATAGGAAACATTTAGATCAAACGGATTTTATAAAGCGCTATAAAATATCGAGTGAATGTTCAAAAATAACGCCTTCTTATTGAACACATATTTGGGCCCTTCTGTTCACACTACGTGTAGCATTCAACACAGTTCGGCTATCAATTCTATTAATTATTGTTTCAATATAATTTTTCAGTTCATCTACTTTATTATGTTTCATTCTGTATTCCTCATTTTTCAGAAATCTCCAAAAATAAAAATCTAGAGGTGTCATGTCTGGTGAACGAGGGGGCCACTCAACAGGACCATTTGTAGCAATCCATCTGTTTTCAAAACAGCCTCGCAGCATTCTCTTTACGCCACTGACATTATGTGCTAGTGCGCCATCCTGCTGAAAATAGATCATCTGACGAGCCTCCAGATCAAGATCATCGAAAAACTCCTCCAACACTCTTGTTAATAAATTAATGTAACGGGATCCGTTCAAAGAACCATGGTAGAAAAATGGTCAGATAATTCTGCCTTTAAATAGACCACACCAAACATTAATACTAAATCGTCTTTGCGGATTGTGGGGATGGACTAGAAATGGATTATGTCTACTCCAATAATGAAAATTCTTTCTATTATACATCCCACGATTTGAAAAATAAGCCTCATCGCTCCATATCATATTTCTATAGAAGTTTGGATCTTGTCTGCATTCATCCCTAAACCACCGACAAAACCCCAATCGTCTCTCAGGATCACCAGGTTCTAGTGTTTTACTGGTCTTAACTTATAAGGAGAAATCTTATGTTTCTTCAGAATTCGTTGAATACCAGACAGTCAGTGGAACAGCTATTTCTCTAGATGAATCTCTGATGGAATTATTTGGATATACCTCAAAGTAGGATAAAACGTCAATTTCTGTATCTTCAGATATTACAGAACTTTTTTAGTTCTCTTCTCATAAACTTTTTCATTGTTCCTGAATTGACGATGGAGCACAGCAAAAAAACGCTGATTACGTAATTCACGATCGGGGAACGAATTGCTGTAGTGTTGGATCTTACGCTACTTTTCCGGCAAACCAAGTAGGATATCACATTTTTCTAGATGGGAAAACGGCATTTCAAAAAATATTCGAACAGTAGTTGACAGTTACAATAATGATATACTTGGGAATATGTGACAAATAGAATTTCAACAAAATTTCAAGGCAACTTGATTGCTCATAATAATTATGTTCTATTGAATCAAACACATTTATTCCAACCACATTCAAATGACCCTCAGGTATTTTCTGTTCTGTACAAAAACGGCTTCTAAGTTATCATTACAGCAGACAAATTTTGTTTCACAAAATTATTGCGGCTAGCGGAATGGCTTTAAGATGGAAACTATCGTTTTGTACATTAATACCAAATAGCTAAGTGGTGTCAATTGAGTGGTGCGACATGATGATCACGGGTTTCAAGAGTTCACATCTCAGCGCTATATATTTTTTCTTTTTACTGTCTTATTTTGCTATTAGTAACAAAATATTATCATTCGTATAAGTACCAAAATTGGGTGTTTGGAAAATCATGAGGTTTTATTCGCCAAAATGAAGAAATTTTTTGTACTAGTGAAAGAAATAAATATTTCCACATAAGTCGCTCATTTCCCACTATAAGAAGAAAGGTGATATGAGCTTTATTGTTGAGAATCTTATTACGAATCGAAATGCATGAAAAAATATAAGGTGTTCCGTTGAAAGAAATATCATTTTATGAAATATTCTGGAAACGCGATTGTATTTTTTTTTTGGTTTGGGCATTGAGAAGGCCATTAAAAATGCAACTAGTTTGCCCATTTAACCGAATTCGTAGCATCAATAATAACGGAGTTGGCAATGGTGCCGACTTAATTGGGAACACCTTGTATATATAGGTGAAAGAAACCATAGGAAACTTAAGGTCGCCGTTTGGTACGGCTTGACAAACTAATCCGACAGAGGAGCCACCATGCCTTCTGTTTAATATTTATCCAAGTTTCCCTCCTTGCAAATGAGTAATGATAGTCAAAACTAATGTCTACTACGACTACGCTTTGCAAACGCTGGGGATGGGGACGGCGACGGAGCCAGTCTGTTGCCAATACTGTTACGTATTCCGTATAATAAATACATCTCTGACTATCAATTGTCATTTGGTTTGGAGATTATTCAAGAAGAAATGATTCATTGAATACTTATTCCAAATCAACTTTTTTTTAAAATGAAATTTAATGTTGTTATATTCATTACTATCAGGTACAACAGCGACAAAAAAAATAAGCGCTCTTGGCAACATGCCAGCAGGTGTGCTATTCTCGAGTTTGTACGTATCTATGCGATTTCGATTTTCTGTTTCACATCAATACATATGAAATACTTATATAGGTATATTTTTCTCTCTTATTTTTACGCAAATTAAAAGCGAATTATTTGAGAATAGCCCACCTATTTATTGCGCTGTGTTGTACTGAGAAGTATAAGAAAATCCTATATCATGGAATGAATTATTTCAGCACCATCAGTGGCATGGAAACGTTATTGGGTTTTTGTTTTTGATTTTTTTTTAATGATGTTTTGAAAATCTCGCGTTGACATCCAAGTTTATATTAGTTTTGAATCCTAGGGAGGTAAGGTAGATACTGTAGTAAAACTGCACTAACTAATTTTCCTAATTTATTTAAAACACTATTTACAACAATTATTCACTAAAACATTTACTTCACTAGATTCAAATTTATTTCTACTGTGTCAGTCTCTATCTGCGAACTCTGGAACTGTAACTAACTCTGAATTCTAACTACTCCGCCATCTGCTATACAGCGGCTATATATAGAAGCATTTACAGTTTTCGATCTTTCCAGTCTGTTCGGCGACTTCTGAGAGGTCCCTAGAATATTCGGTTAGACGTTCGCGTCTCTTCCACGGATGAGTCATGTGTTTGTCAGAAGAGAACTTGTTTACATTTCGAGTGTGGAATGTAATTGGATGATCAGGGCCGGTCTCGAGGCCGGTCTCGAAATCGTTACAATATGTTCGTAGGTGAAATTATTTGTAGGTAGATGAATATTCTTGTTGAAAAATATTTTCAAAATCCGCCATATTTTATTTTTAGTAGGTCGTCGGAAAAGTATAAAGTGCAACTCATGCGGAAACTGGATATTTTCTGCACTAGTTGCACAATATACTATTTCAGTCCTCACACAATTATCAAATTTTTTATTTTTTTTTTCAAATACCTTCGAATCTCCAAATTTCTTCCTAGTGGTAGTGCACATCTGGCAGTAAATTCAATATTTAAAAAAATTGTGGTTTTTCGAAAAACATTGAAATTTTTTCAAGCTTCTTCTCAACTTGCTTTGTTTGTTTCTCTGATTATTTTTGGAATATATGTGCGTTCTGTGTAGATTTACCATCACAGAGACCAAAATATTTATCAGAAAGTACTTTATATTTTTAAAGGTACTTTCCCACCCTGATTTTTGAGTATTTTCTCGGCAACTTTTGCGAAATGATTCACCACCGATATTGGTCGGTAATTAGTGACTTGCATTTTATCAGTTGCTTTATAGGTTTGTAGACATCGGGTTGATCCGAGGGTTGATCATAAAAATATCTTCCCATTTTTCTGTTTAGAGTTTTTCAAGTATTTTTTGTCAAATTCATTGTACCTAGTATTTTTTCTTTGTTTCATTATTAACAGAATTTTCTTTTTTTAATTCAGTAGAATTAATTTGTAAAATCATCGGTAAGGGGTCTGTGATGTGAATAAAGATCATGTTTCGTCTACTATTTTGTATGACAGTTGCGTCCAAAAGAACGAATTCTCAGAAATCTATATTAAAACGGGATTTATTTAATTTTTGTTGACGCAAAAGCCTTGAAGGCATTGCACTTTTCAGATTACATGTGTCTACACGGATAGACAAAAGTTAGAACCAAAAGTATCCAATGCTAATTCAGAATTGGCGCCTGTAGTTGTTTGGAGTTTTCTTGAATTCCGACAATCTTGTTACTTGGCTATGTATATAAAGTTAGCAAGGGCACTTGCCGGAAAATCGATGAAACCAGTTCCAGTAATTGTCGAATAATTGTCGAGAATTTGTCGAGAACAAAAAAAATTTGTCGCGCTTATAGTTTTTTTTTGAAATGTGGTGGCTGTGCTAACTTTATATTAAGTTAGCACTGCCACTGATATAACTTGACAAATAAACATCAAATTTTATCATTGTGGTAAGCTACAATTGTCGAGTAATTGTCGAAGTCTTTTTGAAGTAAAAAAATGCGAAAAATCTTATTGGAATTCTTGATATTGGGGAAAATTTTGAGTAAGTGGCAACACCGCATTCCTATAAGGATAATTTGAGCTTTTCCCATTGAACTATTGTCAAATATGAATTGATTGGGCATTCAGTGTTCAATGAAAAAACTCATCAAATTGGTGCTTAGATAATATCGAGAGACCGGAAATAATTGAATTTTACCGATTACAGGTAGTTTTCTGCTTCCGGAAATTTCAACGTTTCACGACAATTTGATTCAGTTATTCGACAATTGATGATATAGTTTTCAGGAGCAGAAAAAATAATACAACCAAATTATGTGTGTATATTACTAAAAAAAGGAGATTTCTTCATTCATTCATTGAGCGTTTGAAAGTACTTTTCTGGCTTTTCAAGGATGAAAATTTTCACGACAAATGTTTTCGTCGTTCGACAATTGTTTCTTAAATTTCTGCCATAAAAAATTATATTTAATCATCATTCAGTGATTTTGTGAATTTGTGAGCCTATAAAAAAATATTCAAGTTTGCTGAGTTTTTTCATTGAACACTGAGTTTTCCCATTTTTCACAATAAATTTTTCATTTGTTTCAAAAAGAATGCATAATCCATACATATTTAACAATAGTTTAATGAAAAAAGTTCAAATTGTCCTTATAGGTATGCGGTGTTCCAATAAAAAATACATAATAAGCTGTAAAGAAAAGATTTTTCGCATTTTTTTTTACTTCAAATAGACTTCGACAATTACACGACAATTGTTGGTTACCACAGTTATGAAATTTGATGTTTATTTGTCAAGTTATATCAGTGGCAGTGCTAACTTAATATAAAGTTAGCACAGCCACCCCATATAAAAAAAAAACTATAAGAGCGACAAATTTTTTTCGTTCACGACAAATTCTCGACAATTATTGGAATTGGTTTCATCGATTTTCCGGCAAGTGGCCTTGCTAACTTTATATACATTACTTGGCTCTGCTGTAATGATGAAATTTGTATAAACGCATGCGCTTGCAGCTGCTTCCACTGTTTGAAGGTTAGAAGAAACACTAAGCGTTTTGGATATTTTGTAGAAGTCTCAAGAATGTATTTGTTTTACGACCGGATTACATCCAGAAGTTTTCAAAAATAACTCTCTTTGGGATAACTCAGTTTCTCTACAGTTACACAAAACATTATCATCCTCCTCTATAGAATGTCATATCCAGAAAATCAACGCAAATTCCACCAATAATAGTCTCCAATGTGTCAATGTTATTTTGTCCAACCATAAGTAGACACTTTGGGAAATGTAATGTGAAATATGCAATATATTTATATCAATTGCTTTCGTTTCAACAGAAATAAAATCAATATTCGCTCATTTTCGAAAATTCGTCTTTTTGGGCTCACTCTGATTCGAGTCACGTAAAAGTAAAAAATAGTTTACCTTTATTCTCTGTGAAATATCAAACAATCCACTCATATGATCTCCCATAATTTATCACTTTTTTTGCTCACTCTGTGAAATGTAGGAAAAACCACATTTTTGCGAGAAGCTCAAAAACGAGTTAAAAAAAGCGTTTTCTTCATCACCCTGTAAGTAGGTACACCATAACTAATAGATATATTCGAAGTCAATCGATAATTTTCATAGCATTATAAAACAAGAAAAATCCACTGGCAAACACTTTTTTGCGTATTTGTTGTTAGACATTCAAGCATTTTTCTAGCTCGCCCTGTAGAGCCAGGAACATTTCAAATGAAGAAACATTTCTTTCTACCTCTGAAATGATTAATCCCTAACTCAAAAAAATCCACAGAGCTCTAGGAATAGATGTTTCCAGTGGCATATATGACCCTTCATAATACATTGTCATCGGAATCATAAACACCTGCCCAATTTCATGATAATCGGGCAACTATAAGTGGGACAAAATTCACTTGCAAGATTTCACCTCAATATACAAATGAATGAACAGAGAAACAACCGCACGTTCAATAAAATCTTGAAAAAATGTCAGCGTTTTAAAAAATATTGAATAAATTAACTGTGAGATGTACACTATCCTCAGCAAGAAGTTTAGAGAAATTACTTCGCATGTGATAGGAAAAGTTTCGTTGTATTACATATAGATTGAAACTCCGGATCCCGTCATCGACTGTTGATTTTTATTTATGCATCCTCAAATAGCACTCCATGATACGCTTATGATTTATTTGGGGATTCGAAACAATACGTCTTTATTTCATTTTCTTGACCTGGCTCCTCCTACCAATGTTATCAAAATCACATTCCGTTTCACTGAGTAAATTGAATGAATGAAATATACAATGGCGCTTTCTATCCGAAAACTGCCGAACTAAAAAATGAGTAAGAATGTTGGTAAAGTAGGAACTGTTTCGCGCCATATGTTCGAATTTGGCTATTCCTAGCTCATTTCTAACTTGGAGTTAATCTCCCAAACTATATTGTCTGGAGATTCGTTTTCAATCAGAAATTGCACTATTTTTATCAATATTTAGATTAGCATAAAACAGAAGCCAGTATTGGCTTATTTTCCTCAATTGCTGACCAAAATAATCTCACTTTTCGAAATGAAAAAAATCTCAATATATTCACTGTGTACTCCAATCTTTTTTGAGTTCACCTACCAAATTTCAGCTCTCTAAGTGTAACCGTTTCTCAATGCAATTAAACGTCGCAATACACGATATTAGACGCCCACCTTAACAGTCATCTGTTTGTTGTATTACTTCTCATCGTTAATGGTTCACTAAAACACTATGATTGTTACGCACTATCTAAGCTCAACACAGCTGTGTTCGTCTGAACACATACTAGTAACTATCTCCTTTTTCGAAGTGAAAGTAAATGGTTCCAGGGGTTTTTTTGCTATTCCAAAATACGAACATAAATTCGGAAAGCAAGCATCGTTGCCGAAGCTTGTACAAAAACTATGAATTTGATAATCAAAGTTGAGCACTGCTCCAACAGTCATATTGGTGTTGGTTTAATTCTACATTTTGGAACATCTCCGTAACTTTCGTGATTTTTGGCGTGGAATTCTGAATTTTGTAAAATCGAAAGATACACCCACAATGTACCAATTGATGTCAACGAAACCTGTACGCTAGCAGCAATGGAACTACCGACATTTTCGGAAAATCATATTAGGTGGCAAATCAGGTTGGAAATGTCTTCAGATTCGTGAAAAGAACAATAATTTCAATACTTCACTTTTTCCAGCAAAAATCAGTTTTAAAAACTCAAAATTTGTCTCTCTCATGCAAACACCCCCGTTACTTCCTTAATTTTTGACAAGGAACTGTGAAATTAGCAAAATCGATAGATAGAAATTTTTATTGTATAGAACTAATTCATTTTCAAAAAAATGGATTTTCAGTAGCATGATTATTCTTATTACAGATCTGATACCTTTCCGACCTAATTCACTGCTTACTATATAATTTTCCGGAAATTTCAGAGGTTTCATCGCTGCTGGAGTACAGTGTATGTGACTTCAGATTATTCCTTTAACGATATTTCTCAAATTATTGTTGTATCTGTCGATTCTACAAAGTTCAGAATTCTACGGACAAGATCACTGAACTTATGTGTGTGTTTCCATGAGAAGTGAGGCAGTTTATTTATTTATTTTGCATTACATGTATGTTAAATCAGTCTTCTTTGTTTTGAGTTTTTTTAAACAGACTTTATTCACATTTATTGCAATATGGAAATATTGAATTTTACAAGTGAAATTATAATGGTTTAAAAACTCGTACTGATTCAAATCTACTAACTACTTGGTTTGAAGACTGGAAAGACTTGAACGACTTGAATCCGGTCTCCTCGACTTTTATAGGTTCGGGAATGCTGACTGGATACTGCGTAGTTTCTATTGTTCCACGAAGACCTTCAAATGTGCTGAGGAATATCCTCTATCTTCTGCGTTGTAGATGATGCAATGTTTATAGTGTATGACGCAATTCCGGGACAAAGGGCTCATTCAGGAATCGGATATAACAACTCCCCCCTTGAAAAGAAAGTTGATGCGGTGCTGCAACTTTCACATCAAGCTAACGATTTATTGGAGTTCAATTCTATATTTTCTTCTTCTCTTTCATCTAAGTGGATACTTGGTCTTCTTTTTGAAGGTAACAATCTTCGAAGGGATGCAAAAGTTCTTCCTGTTCTTGGAGGTGGTGGAGGTGGATTATTTCTTGATGTCATAATTCCAATTTTCACTGAACGTCTATTTTTGCATTTACAAAATATGTAAAGTAAAATTACAAAGACAATTATTACAATTGTGAGAATCGTAAACCATGAAACATGTTTCCTCACAAAGGGTTCATTAATAATTTGATCAAGTTGGTCAGAATATTGATTTAATTTATGTTGAGCAATGTTTAAGTTATCAACATTTAATTTGCTCAATTTCAAAGGCTTTAATTTTGGAAGATTTTCTTTATTTGGTACATCATTGCAACATTGATATGGAATCAAAATTGGATAACTTTTATAAGTAATATTCCTTTCTTGAGTAACAAAGTATTTTGCATATACTCTTGTATTTCCAATAAATGAATTACAATTAGGTTCCAGTTTCAAAATTGAATTCGTTTTAATTATTTTTGTGACAATATCTTGTTTTTGACAATTAATTGTAACAGCCAAAGGATCTGATACAGTTATTAACCAAGTATTCTGTTGAATTTCAAAAACATTATAATCTTTTGCAAAACGTAAGGAAGTTGAACACATTCTAGGAAGTTCTAGTAATGGTCTCAAAATTTGAGCTTCACAAATTGCATTGCTATCAATTGGATAAGAAATAACATTTTCACATATATGAAAATTATAAAAAAGTAACTTACACTGATCTAAATTTTGAAAAGCAGTGTACATCATAGAATCATCATCTTTTGCAATATAATTTTTATTTGTTGGTAAAATATGATGTAACCCTGTTCTGTTATCTAGGATAGGAATGGGGTACAATCGGTAAACAGTATAGATTTCAGGTTCGACTAAGGGAATTTTCAATACAAAAATTATCCTTGAATCTGCTTGAAAAGCTTGTAATTCAATAATATCTAAGTATTTAGATACTGATGAAAGTTTCGCGGGTAAAGGTAAATAATTCTTTTGAATTGTTTGTGTTATTTCTTGAAGAGATGATACTAAGTCATTGGGTTTAATTATTGAAGTATGGATAATATGTAGTCTAGCAAACGTAATTGCATTGAGAATGTCATTCAAATAATTTTCCAAAAATGTATAACTTTCCAATAGTTGTTCACAGATTTCGATGGTTTTCAACTTTGCATCAACCATTGCTAAATGGTCTGAAAGATCATAAATTGAAGTTTCAATTTGTTTTATATCTTCATTAAATGTTTCTTCATCTACTTGCAATTGTTGAATGGTACTATTAAATTCTTTTATTACAGAAGTTGTAACTGAAATTTGGTTTTTGAGTAAATTTTCAATTTGGTGTTCATCCCTGTATATTTTGTTAATACAATTGTTAAAGTATTCACCGTCACTGGCATCTAAATTTCCGGTAAGGGCTTTCCAAATTGATCCAGCGCCATTTATTAAACCTCTTTTATATCTTTTGTTATAGTCATTCGAATCAACTTGAGATTCGTAATACTTTTCCTCTACTTGATGAGCAATTTTTATTCAACAGACTAATATGCGTACTGATTTCTCCATAAAAATATTTCATTCTCGGATTGTTGGTTTCTATAAGTTCAATCAAGTCATTTAATATTCTTGCATTATGATCAATAGCTTCTTTTACTTGTGCCATATCTTTTACTACTAATAAAGTCCATTTTTCATTTGAAATTTTAATATCACCTTGTTCATGGTAATATACTCCTACTGAGTTATTAATAGGTGTTAACTTATACTGAGCGTTAACAATGTGGATGACTGCTAACAGGAGAAGAATCATTCTTGATCTGAAATTTCTTTTTCTAGATTTTCCTGATCTGAAACAAAACATGGTTTCAGTCTATCAAAATTTACTTTTGAATTTTGATTTGTTTCAGGATTCTTAAGCATGGCTGAATTTTGAAACACTTCGATAATTTCGAAAGGTCCATTAAATTTATTTTCTAATTTATTCTTTATTTGGGATTCTTTAACAAAGACTTTATCTCCAATTTTAAAAGATCAGTTTCGTGATGGATATTTTCGTCAAATCGTTTTTTCGCATTTTGTTTTCTCCTTTCAGTATTTTCACGAGCTACTTTATAATAATATTCCATTCTATTATTAAGATCTCTTATATATTTGGTTAAAAGATCTTTTTGATTATATGTAGTTTCAGGGGGTCTACCTGAAGTGTGTCCAAATATCAACTCATAAGGACTGAATCCATGAGTTTTATTTTTACTGTTGTTATAAGCAATAACAGCAAGGGGTAAGATTGACAGGGGATGTTCATTAGGATTTTCTATCTTATGAACTCGTAACATTTCGACAAGGGTGGCATGAAATCTCTCTAGTGAACCATTTGATTGTGGATGGTCTACACTAGAAATTGTAATCTTTATGTCGTATAGTGTACAAAGGTCTTTTACAATGTGATTATTAAACTCTTTACCTGAATCTACGTGGATTCTGAGTGGAGTTCCATAATGTTGGAAAAATACAAGTAAAGTACTAGCGACTGATTTTGCGGTTTTGTCAGGTATTGGATATGCTTGGGTGAATTTAGTTAATTCGCATCTCAGTGTGAGAATATAATTTTGTACTGGAATTTCTAAAATATCAACATTTACTCTTTCAAAAGCTGTTTTGGGAGTTTCTGTTATAACAAGAGGATTCTGTAAATTTTGTCGACATATTTTCGCTTTTTGACAAATTTCACAAGCTTTTATGAAATTTTCAACATCTTTTGTGATGCCTGTCCAATTATATTTTTCTATTATTCTTCTCAAAGTTTCATTTATTCCACGATGCAAATTCTTTTTACCATTGTGGTATTGATCTAATATTATTGGTATTTCATTTTCGTTGGGGGTTCGAACTACGTCTTGACATATTTCGAATTTAATATTCTCTTTATCTGCTAGGATATATGAAAGCATTTCTTGAATAGGTAGATCGACATTATTTTCGACATAATACGTTTTTGAGGGTTGAAATGTGTCTTGGCATCGATATAAGGAACTGAACATGTATTCAATTGCATCTTCAGGTTCAAAAGGTACTAATATCAAATAATATTTTCGATCTTTTACAGTTCTACTGGAAACAATATTTATTTTATTTGGATAAAAATCTATATCTTCTTCAAATATATCGTCAAGTATTTTATCATGTAATGGTGTTAATTTTTGGTGTTGTGGAAAAATAACAATGTCTTTATGACTTTTGTCTAGTAATTGATCATTGATGAATTTAAATTTTGAGTAATCAATTAATGATTTGATTTTAAAAAGTCTAGAAAAGTTTGTTAATTCTTCTAATACGGTTTCTTGAGCTACTTCAGTCTCTGTATCTGAAATATCATGTTCTTCAAGATTATCATTTGCCATTAAAATATTTGATAAGACTTTGCTACAATCATCAAAATGATTCATTCTGATTCTAGATGAAGCGTCTGCGTTCTTATGAATTTTTCCGGGTCGATAAATAACTTCGAATTGGTATTCCTCTAATTTCAAACGCCATCTGGCTAATCTACTGCCAGGGTCTTTTATTGAAAATAACCATGTTAGTGGTCGATGGTCTACTATAAATTTAAATTTTCTACCATAAAGATAGGGTCTAAAATGTTTAACTGACCATACCATGGATAAAAGTTCTCGTTCAATAGTTGAATATTTTGTTTCAGCGGGACATAATGTTCTAGATGCATAGGCAATAGATAAGTCTTTTCCTATTGGTCCTTGGGATAATACGTATCCAATTGCAAATGAGCTTGCATCGGTTGTCAAGATAAAAGGTTCATCAAAATTTGGATAAATCAAAATAGGGGTTGAAGTCAAGGCTTTTTTCAATTCTTGGAATGATTTTTTGCATTCTTCATCAAAATGGAAGGATACATCTTTCTGTAATAATCTTGTCATGGGTTTAGAAATTTTTGAAAAATTTGGAATAAATTTTCTATAATAACCTGCAAGTCCTAGAAATTGTTTAATTTCTTTTGGGTTGGATGGTTCTGGGAAATTAATTATACAATCAACTTTTGCTGGGTTTGGTTTCACTCCATCTTTAGTAATAACATGTCCTAGATAGGCGACTTCTTGTCTCAAAAATTCACATTTGTCCGGTTGTATTTTCAAATTTGCATTTCTTAATCGTTTGAAAACTAGTTTTAAGTCAGATATGTGTTCGTCTATAGTCGGGGAATAAATAATTATATCATCCATATATACCAAACATCTCTCGTTTCTAAGTCCGGTTAGAATATGATCTATAAAATTCTTTGGAGAGTACTGGGAGAGTTTTTCATTCCGAAAGGCATTCTGAGAAATTCGTATAAACCATTTTCAACAGAAAAAGCGGTTTTTTCTATGTCATTAGGATGCATTTCAATTTGATGAAAACCTGAGGCTAGATCAAGGGTGGTAAAATATTGACATTTTCCGAGTTGGTCTAATAAATCTGATATATTGGGCAAAGGATATTTATCATCAATAGTTAGTTCATTTAATTTCCGATAGTCAATTACCTCGCCATTTTTGTTTTCCTGATGCGTCGAGTTTTTTCGGTACGACCCAAATTGGGGCTGACCATGGTGAAATTGAGGGTCTAATTATATTTTGTTCTAATAATTTTGAAATTTGTGACTTCACTTCTTCTTTATGTACGTGTGGATATCTATAAGATTTTGTTGAAACGGGTTGTGCACCATCTTTCAGTTTCACTGTATGTTTAATTTCACTTGTGAAAGTTAAAGGATCGCCTTCTAAATAAAATATGTCTGTGAATTCTAAACATAAGGTCTCAATTAGTTCTTTCTCTTCTTCATTAAGATGTTTTAGACGAAGTAAATTCTTTATTTTCTCTGGACGACTTGTTTCTATGTTTTCTGTTTCAATGTCATTTTCATTTCCATAATATTCTTCAAATTGTAAGTCATTAAAATCAATAGATTTTTCAATTGCATTTACATTTACAACGGTTACTAAAAATTCTCCTTTTTCGTTAATTTTGACTAGGGCATTTGGAAGTTTAACTTTCTCTTTTTCAGTAGCTAACAGTATAGCTTCTGTATTTCTTAATTTGGATTTTAATTTAAAAACTTTTTCAACTCTTGGTTCGATTGTTATTTTATTTTCGAGATTTTGTGTACTGAACTTTTCCTGTAAGTTTCCTTGAATTTTTTGTTCATTATTTATTTTAACTGATGTTCCAGCAAGTGTTTTCCGGGCTGAATATAAAGGGAAGGTTTTATAATTCAAAATTAAAACTTGATTACCAATATCTACTACTCCATCAAATCTTTTCAAAAAATCGGTACCTAAAATTCCGTCAAATTCGATATCTAAATCGTGTACATAAACTTTATGCCAAACTGGTTTTTCTTTTGTGCCAAATGGTATTAAAACTGACTCTTTTACCATTACTTTTCCATCTGTAACTCCTGTAACTGGTATATTTTCTGAAAATCTTTTTGTATAATTTTCAGCTGTTTTCCTTTTAAAAATCGAGATACCTGCACCTGTGTCAATTAATATTTTAAAATTAGCTGGACTGATTAAATAGTACAAATCGCTACAATTGGATGTTATAGAAATTGCTGATCTGTCTTGAGGTCGTTCATAGTGGGTATTGTTTTCTCTGGCTTGAATTCGCGAGTTTTGATAAGCGCTGCGAGATTCGCTTTCATTTCGATTGCAGGAGGAATCTGTTGAGTTGGACATTGTTGTTCTATAATTAGATTGTCTGCATATAGGGTTTGTCGAGATTGGGGATTGGTATTGATTAATTGTGTCGTACATGGATTGGTAGTTGTACTGATAGGTGGGTTGTCTAGTGACAGAAAATTGTGAAAATCCGTTTGAAGTTGTTCTACTTCATAGTCAAAATTTTCATTTGGTATTTGTTCATATTGCTGTTGTTCAAAATCTTGTTGTTCCGGGAAATAATCTTCCTCATCATAGAATGACTCGTTTCCTTGGTCTGAATATTCATAAATATTTTCGTTTTGATACTCAAAATCTGTATTTGAGCATAATAAATCGTACTCATGATCTAATAAATGGGTTTTATTCGCATTTAAATTCCATTGAGGGTTATTCTTGATTACTGTGGGTCTATTTGTTTGAAAATATTGTCCGCGTTGTTGCATTCGAGGATTTGCTTGTCTTTGAAAGTTTTGAATTCGGAAATTTCGATTTGGATTTTGATTTTGGAACATATTTGGTCTCATTTGAGGTTGATTCATTTGGGGTTGACTCGTTTGAGGTTGATACATTTGGGGTTGATTCGTTTGGGGTTGGAAATAATTCCTTTGGAAATTATTTGGTCGATTTATTTGTGGTCTTGTATTATGATTTGTTCTTGAACTTTGAGGTTGTGATGAACGATTGATTGATTTTTGATTTTCAAAGTATGAGAGCTGTATCTCACGCTTTATTCTAACTGAAGCTTCTAGCATACTGTTTGGATTGCTAGCTCGAATAATTTGACCGATTTTGGGTTCGAGGCCTGTTAATAAGGTATTTAAAACCATATTTTCAATTAGTTGAGACTGTGCGTTTTTCTGTGCGTTTGTTAACATAGATCTTTGTATACATGAAGACATTTTCGCGCTATGACTTTGAAGTCTTGAGAAAAACGTCAGTGCATTTTCTCCATTTGCTTGCCTTATTCTTTGTAAATCCTGTATCAAAGATGTTAAGTCACGGGAATCACCAAAGTGAGAATTTAATAAAATTTTGATCTCTTGATAATTTTCTGGATTTCTGGAATTTATCAATTGAGCAGCTTTTCCTCTGAGTTTGTTTCTAATGTGAATAGTTAAAAGCAATTTTTGTTGGTCTACTGCCATAGCTTGCGCATGGTCACAGGCATTAAGAAAATTTCCAAGCGAAATTGAATCACCATCGTATTCTGGAATTATCGAGAATATTTCGGAAAGTTTATACGGTTCTAATGGTACTTCGCGTTCATTATGTAAACTTTCATTTGAACTATGATGTGACATTTTGGGTAAATTTTGGGATAACAAGGTTAAATCAAATTTAGAAAAATATCAAAATACAACAAAATGATTAATGATTCGATGTGGTACTTACAATGAGTTTCCTACGTCTAATGCTGGTTGGTTGAGCTTCCTAAGCTCTGGGTGGCTTGCTTCTTCTTTCTTCTTGTTTCTTTCTTCTTTTTCTTGTTGTCTCCGGGGTTGTGGAAAGATGAAGTCCTACTTCATAAAGCTCTAGCTCCAACAGGATGAGCAGCGTTCGACGACTTACGCGGGTTCCAAGAGGTGATTTCTTCACGACGAGGTGAGCAACGTTCGACGACTTATGCGGGTTTCTTGTTGTTGAAGAGACCGTCTTGTCCACTGGGTTCTGCTTTGCGGTTCTTGGACTCGTTGGAAGTCTGGAGACTACCGCTGTTTCTTCGTTGGATCACAGCATTTTCGAGATCCTACCGACTGCGCCAATTTGTTAAATCAGTCTTCTTTGGTTTGAGTTTTTTTAAACAGACTTTATTCACATTTATTGCAATATGGAAATATTGAATTTTACAAGTGAAATTATAATGGTTTAAAAACTCGTACTGATTCAAATCTACTAACTACTTGGTTTGAAGACTGGAAAGACTTGAACGACTTGAATCCGGTCTCCTCGACTTTTATAGGTTCGGGAATGCTGACTGGATACTGCGTAGTTTCTATTGTTCCACGAAGACCTTCAAATGTGCTGAGGAATATCCTCTATCTTCTGCGTAGTAGATGATGCAATGTTTATAGTGTATGACGCAATTCCGGGACAAAGGGCTCATTCAGGAATCGGATATAACATGTATGTTGTCCATCAAAGGTGTTTTTTCTTTAATTCGAATGAATATAATCTTTTTTGTGTTGTACTGTGCTATTTTTGTATTGTTAGTTTTCAGACAGTATTGTTAAATACGTGACAGCCCTGTTGTGAAATTTTGCTTCAAATAATGTGAAAGAAAAAAATATCTCCTGACGATCGCGAAAAAGAACTCCGGTCGAACCATTTCTTAAAATATGAAAATTTGATAGCGTGTCCTGCACGTTTGGGGGTATAGACACTGTACCATGGTCTTATCGATTAAGATAAACTCATCCAATACTTTGAGAAACGAATTTGGTGATTTCTCTAGAAGAATCTCTCTTTAAATTACCTTCTCATGCCATTACTCAAATTACATTTGAGGTGAGTGAATTCAATTGAGAAACATGACTTTTGAGATGTTTCTAGAATATATTTCTGGTGTGTTATGTGAACGTATGCATGTTTTTCGTTATCCAAACCTCATGTTCATTAATAAAAACGATTTAATAATGCACCCTCATAAACACCCTTAGAATGTACCCAAAGGCATAGCCTGTGCGCGTAGAGGACGGCTATTATTATCATTTGCCGGGGCGACTAACTAATTTTTGGTGACGTATTCACTTTTCAGCCATAGGAAAACCCTGAAAATCTCAGAAAACCTACAGCACCACCCTGGCTGTGGTCACTCCAAGCAAGCCCCAGACTTTGGTATTGGCATACAGGCAATTCACATCATACTTGGTTTTCAACAAGGTATGTGACTGCCTATCGATCCCGAATAACTTAAAAAAAAATATTTCAGACTCAGAGATCGACCCTGGGTATCATCGAACCACCCGCTACCGACCATCATGTATACATTGTCCTCTAAAAAGTTTGCATTCTATGAAAAACACATTTTCAAATGACTCATTCTGAAATTCGATTGGGGTGTTAGTCGTGACTTTCGCTAGGTGTCAAAAGATAATTTCTTTCCAAATAATAGAATGAAATAGGCTTATTTGTTCGAATTTCATAAGTTTGCCAAAATTTGTACGTTTTATAGCCAGCACCTAATTTTTTTTTATATTTATGATGCATTAGAATAATTATAAATTAAAGTAAACTCTTTTTGTATCACTAGATTTAGTGACTGAATATCGATATAAGCGTTCAAAATGTCTGCTATGTTTGATGTAAAGTTGATGTATCGTCAGTACTCAAATGATGCTCATTAATAACAGAATCATCATCATCAATAACGTTGGTTGTGCAGGCGATTCTGAAATTTTGCTAAATAGGTTAAGTATTTCAATGAAACTTTTCATGAGCTGAATTGAAGTGTCTAAAATTGATTCAAATATATTTCTATATAAAATTCTCAAGAATACATCAACTTTTCATCAAACCCAAAAGAACTTTGAAACGGTTTTTTCATTTCCGCAAAAGACAAAGGGCTGATTTCATATTGAACTTAAACTGGCATTTAACAACATTTGCAATTCAATTTTGGTAGTCACATTCTAATTGATATTAAAACTGAATACTACATTGAGCTCATTATGAAATCGTGCCTAAATGTCACAGGTAAATGTTTAACCTTTTGGCCATGTTATGAAAGTTCTACCTTTGTGTCTAACACTTTTTACTTTTTCTAGTTTCAGAGTTATATATTTGGAATGGTTAACTGAACCCCAAGGATTGAACAAGAAACTCATTTTATAATGCCTACAATTATTAAGATAATTCAAAGTTTTATGGTATCGTAAATCATCATTGGCCGACATTTTGCACCACGGGCTGCTATAAACTATCACTTTCACTCTTGATGAAATAATCTACTATTTTATCGATAGTCTGTGAATAAAACTCAGTGGTAAGATGAAGATAATGATGAAAAAGAGTTCTGTAGAAGATATAAATCTTTTGATGTGAGTGTTAAAAAACTGTCAAAATGGCAGGAACTAAAAGTTGCAATATAACTACAATTGGGATAGATGTTATGTATGAAACAAGCTTCTGGCCAAACAAAGTTGGCATCAAGCGATTCGACTTCAAAAAGCATCCTGACCTTCTTAAAGATGCAGGGATTTTCGTTAAATATACATCAACAGTGCAACACCAACCACAAAAATGAGAGCAAAAGGAGTCAGGTTATTGCATCTGAATGTGCTAATAGGCCAAGCAATAGAGATATTGTCCTTGACAAAAATACTACATGGAAGCCGCCTGTGCCATCTCGTGCATGACAGTCCGTAGTTTATTCCCACTATGTCCTCAACTCGAAAATGTCATTTTTTAATTTGTTATAAACAATAAATAACAAAAAATCACGTTTTTTTCAGTTTTTTTATTGTAAAATGGAAACTATTGAAGCAGTGTTAACGGTGCATGTGAAGTGTAGAGAATTGAATTCCGAAGAGAATGACGGATAAAACGATCCGATCAGATAATTAGAACCGGAGAAAAGCGGGTAAAACCGGAAAATTGTGTTTTTTTTTGTTAAATTTATAACTCTGCAATTTCTTAATATTAAGAGCTGAAACTTTGCACGATAGTAGCTATTGACGTGCACTTTATGTGTGCAGAATCTGGATTTAGTCGGAATAATAGTTTTCGCACAATCCTCATCTGAATTTTTTTGGAAATATTTTCGCGGAGAGCTGGATGTGTTTGAGGTCGTCCGATTGAAATTTAAAAAATAGATTTGGAAAGTAGACGTGAGCAGTAACAAATTGTCTATTCTGAGTTTCCAATAAAACGCGTTTAAGTGTGTTAAAAACTAGTGAGAACATGAAGGAAAACGGCCGACCGCGCGTGAGCCATCGAGTGGTGGGGACTGTGCGAATCGAGGAGACACGTTTATAGTCCGGTGTTAACAGCACCGAAATCGCCTGTTTTAAAGTCTGACCCATTTTTGCGGTATATCAAATGGGACCAATGCAGGTCGATTCCTTATGTCTTTCCACATATGAAATGGAAATCTACAACACGCCAGTTTGGTCGTGACAAATATTACATGGAAAAAACGAAAAAAATTGGGATATTCCAAAAATTAAAAAGAAGGCGCTATAACTTCTGGTATAATAGAGTTATTTGAAAAATTCTTTCACTGTTAGAAATGCCTATTCACGTACTTTGGAATGAGTCTCCAAAAATTTCCAAAGAAAAAAAAGGATTTTCCGAAAATGTGCTTTATTTTGTGCTGAGATAAAATTTTCAATAAAATGTGAATGTTTCAACACGCTGAAAGTCACTCATGATTCACCAAACTAAAATTCTCTTTTCACTTAAAACTGCGCAATTTTCCAAGTCCATTACGTGTATATTATATATACATATTTTCTTGACAATAAATTGACTGCAGCCATTTGACGACGACGAAACATACCATCGGCGAAGCAATATTCGTAAACCACTGTCGCCTGGCGCCAAGTAAAACAATATAGTTTTCACATCACGGTTTGAAAATAGAATAAAGTTCATTGAATTGAAGTTCCTAATTCTTGTGAAACATTTGTACACAATTCATTACATATTTACACGGTGTTACAGAAAGTATTCACAAGAAATTTGCAATTAATTTTAATTTTATTCGAAATAGGTTACTTATATAGACTGCTTGATAAAAATACTCACAGATGATATCATTGTCACAGGTAAATGTTTAACCTTTTGGCCATGTTATGAAAGTTCTACCTTTGTGTCTAACACTTTTTACTTTTTCTAGTTTCAGAGTTATATATTTGGAATGGTTAACTGAACCCCAAGGATTGAACAAGAAACTCATTTTATAATGCCTACAATTATTAAGATAATTCAAAGTTTTATGGTATCGTAAATCATCATTGGCCGACATTTTGCACCACGGGCTGCTATAAACTATCACTTTCACTCTTGATGAAATAATCTACTATTTTATCGATAGTCTGTGAATAAAACTCAGTGGTAAGATGAAGATAATGATGAAAAAGAGTTCTATAGAAGATATAAATCTTTTGATGTGAGTGTTAAAAAACTGTCAAAATGGCAGGAACTAAAAGTTGCAATATAACTACAATTGGGATAGATGTTATGTATGAAACAAGCTTCTGGCCAAACAAAGTTGGCATCAAGCGATTCGACTTCAAAAAGCATCCTGACCTTCTTAAAGATGCAGGGATTTTCGTTAAATATACATCAACAGTGCAACACCAACCACAAAAATGAGAGCAAAAGGAGTCAGGTTATTGCATCTGAATGTGCTAATAGGCCAAGCAATAGAGATATTGTCCTTGACAAAAATACTACATGGAAGCCGCCTGTGCCATCTCGTGCATGACAGTCCGTAGTTTATTCCCACTATGTCCTCAACTCGAAAATGTCATTTTTTAATTTGTTATAAACAATAAATAACAAAAAATCACGTTTTTTTCAGTTTTTTTATTGTAAAATGGAAACTATTGAAGCAGTGTTAACGGTGCATGTGAAGTGTAGAGAAATGAATTCCGAAGAGAATGACGGATAAAACGATCCGATCAGATAATTAGAACCGGAGAAAAGCGGGTAAAACCGGAAAATTGTGTTTTTTTTTGTTAAATTTATAACTCTGCAATTTCTTAATATTAAGAGCTGAAACTTTGCACGATAGTAGCTATTGACGTGCACTTTATGTGTGCAGAATCTGGATTTAGTCGGAATAATAGTTTTCGCACAATCCTCATCTGAATTTTTTTGGAAATATTTTCGCGGAGAGCTGGATGTGTTTGAGGTCGTCCGATTGAAATTTAAAAAATAGATTTGGAAAGTAGACGTGAGCAGTAACAAATTGTCTATTCTGAGTTTCCAATAAAACGCGTTTAAGTGTGTTAAAAACTAGTGAGAACATGAAGGAAAACGGCCGACCGCGCGTGAGCCATCGAGTGGTGGGGACTGTGCGAATCGAGGAGACACGTTTATAGTCCGGTGTTAACAGCACCGAAATCGCCTGTTTTAAAGTCTGACCCATTTTTGCGGTATATCAAATGGGACCAATGCAGGTCGATTCCTTATGTCTTTCCACATATGAAATGGAAATCTACAACACGCCAGTTTGGTCGTGACAAATATTACATGGAAAAAACGAAAAAAATTGGGATATTCCAAAAATTAAAAAGAAGGCGCTATAACTTCTGGTATAATAGAGTTATTTGAAAAATTCTTTCACTGTTAGAAATGCCTATTCACGTACTTTGGAATGAGTCTCCAAAAATTTCCAAAGAAAAAAAAGGATTTTCCGAAAATGTGCTTTATTTTGTGCTGAGATAAAATTTTCAATAAAATGTGAATGTTTCAACACGCTGAGAGTCACTCATGATTCACCAAACTAAAATTCTCTTTTCACTTAAAACTGCGCAATTTTCCAAGTCCATTACATGTATATTATATATACATATTTTCTTGACAATAAATTGGCTGCAGCCATTTGACGACGACGAAACATACCATCGGCGAAGCAATATTCGTAAACCACTGTCGCCTGGCGCCAAGTAAAACAATATAGTTTTCACATCACGGTTTGAAAATAGAATAAAGTTCATTGAATTGAAGTTCCTAATTCTTGTGAAACATTTGTACACAATTGATTACATATTTACACGGTGTTACAGAAAGTATTCACAAGAAATTTACAATTAATTTTAATTTTATTCGAAATAGGTTACTTATATAGACTGCTTGATAAAAATACTCACAGATGATATCATAAGAATATCCAATATGGAATTGGCAATTGGGAAGATCATAAACGATATCTGGAGAATGTACGATTGTAGGATTTGTAGGTTTTCCAGATTTACATGTGAGACACGAGATGTCCGTAGAACTGCTCATTACTAATATCCTATACAATAGGAGTATTTGGATCAAAAATTTATCAAAAAATAACTACTTTCCTGGTTAATACCGCGACCAACATCGAATTACATCTGATAAAATTTCCTTGCAGAGTTCCTCTCCAATAGAAATTTCTAATGGCTTTGGACACCCAAATAAAAAGAGACGAAAGTTCTTAATTTTTTCATGCTTGTTGCCAGGGGCGCGAGTAAGAGATTTGAGCCGGTTCTGGGCCTCCCCCCACTACTATGACGTCATCAGTGACCTTGGGGTTACCTTCAGGGATGACCTTGGTGCATAGGTGCCTGTGTGGGTCTATGACCTTGGGATGTCCTTGAAACGATTTTTAAATTTTGTAATTTTTGACCTTGATGTAGGTTTTGATGAGGTGTTCAAGGTTTTTGTTTGACCTTGAGATGACATTTTGGTGACAGAGATTTTTTTTCATACACGGACAAGTACTTTTTCCAAGTACTTATATATTTTTTTTACCTCCAAGACTAAAAACATTTATGTGAACACTTGCTACTATGTATGACTTTCATATTATGTACTAACACACCACGGAGATCCAGTCAGATATGTGAACTCTGATTCCTCTCCGATACTTACCTTGTAGTGGTGGTGGTAGTAAGCGTGTGTGACGTCATCCGACTATGAGGAGTGCATCTGAAGTAGCCCACGCTCGACGCTTATAATATATACGGACAAGTACTTTTTCCAAGTACTTAAATTTTTTTACCTCCATGACTACTATTACCTTCATGTGTATGTATGTACACTTGTTACTGTGCATGACTTTCATGTGTACCAACACATGAAAATCTAGAGAAGGCACACGTCCGCACACCACGGAGATCCAGTCAGATATGTGAACTCTGATTTCTCTCCGCCAGTGTATACCTTACAGTGGTGGTGGGAGGAAGCGTGTGTGACGTCATCCAACTATGAGGAGCGCATCCAAACACGATTCAGTCAGAAGCAACCCAAGCTCGACGCTCTGGGATTGTTTGTGACATGATGTCTGCGATAGTATATTATACAAGTCGGTGGTGGGGGAGTGGTTCACTATCCATTATAAAAGAAGTGGATATTGTGATACAAAATCAGAAGATATATACCTAGCAGTCGAGTAGTCAGCAAGAGTAGTGAAGTTATTCAGTGCATTCAGAGACAGGAATATCAGTGAGTGTGTTTTTCTATCGAAAATTATTTATATTTTCCTTATATATTTTCATCATGTCAGTTCCAAAGGTGGATTTACAAAAAATCAATCCTGTAATTTAACAAGAGATGGAAGTATTAGAACAAAGAGTAATATCATCTTTGCCACTAAATGAAGCTTATTCAATAAAGAATATGTCAATTTGTTCAACTCGTTTTGGTAAATCCATTTTGTTAACATTACTCGATGTGAGCAATAACACATTGTTCAAAACATGGCTACCAAAACGTGTTTCAGAGCAATTTAGTGACGACGATGTTACTTGCATCAATTAATCTGATGGTAAATATACCGTAGCATATTTGGGTCAGACTCAACAAAGCTTTGCTGGTATGAAAACACGATCGTTGGTTAAATTCGATCTCATTGAGTAATAGTTAATTTTCACATATCATAGGCTAAGTCGAATCATATTATAGGTGTTAATTGTAAGGAAAATATAAAAAGTGTTCATACATTGTTAAACACACTCTTTGGCGGTTGGCATCATCGAAAGTATATGTGAGTTTTATTGATGAATTCTATTATAGCATACTTATTTCAATAATTTTTCTTTGATTTCAGTTTCACTTTCGAGAAAGATGTGGATGCTGTATGCTAGCCAAAACTGGACCGAAGCTGTAGACATCACTTCAGCTGTTGAACGATTGACTTCTGAATTGGATGCTTTGAGTGATGATGCTCACCATGCCACCAACTATGACCTGAGCGTGTGTTATGATGAAGAGCAGATCCAGTTATGTTTGCGTGACGCTGAGAACTATCAGAAAGGTGTGGATCTTTGTGAGAAATATACAGATGGTTCTTTGGATCTAGATCAACTCTGCGATGCAATGGTTGAATGTGAGCTGAGGAGATTTCTCTACCGTCTCTTGCCATACCTACCTAATGGAATCATCCAAAAGTACCAACTGGATAACGATGGTAATGAAATCGAAAATGGTCAAGAAAATCATGACGATGAAGAAGAAGTTATATTAGATTGTTTGTATATACCTAAGACTAATTGAATTGTAAGCTAGTGATATCTGAATAAAAAACATAAAATAGTGCATACATGTTTTATTTACCTATTCCTCTTTTACAAGAATAAAGAAAGAAAAAAATCAATACAAAATAATGAAAAACGTGTGTGTCTTTAATATCTGCTGTGAACTGATCCGTCCAATGCATTGTATGTCAAAAATGTATCATGTAGAATGAGTGCATATACTTTGGTGTTGGCTGGGAAGTTGACTTTCTTAGTTTCAAACTCGAGCTTGATATCAATAATTGATGATTTTGTGGCATTCGGCTGATGTGAACAATCGATGATGAATAGTGGATTTTGTCGAAATTTCCCAATGTCCATGAGAGGTTCACTCATATCTTTATCATAATAACTTCGTTAAAAGTTCTCATAGGCATAATATGCTGAAGTATCAAGTTTCATATCGAAATCCAAATTCCAACGTTCATATGGGTATACTTCAGAGTTCAAGTACACACGAATGTTATTGATATCGGCAGTTGTGAATTTAGTGATGTCCTTTGCCCTGTCTTCAGACGTGGTAGTGCTTTGGAATCCAATGATGATATAACGAGGTGTTTCAAGGGCATTGGTTGTCTTGATAGCCCATATGTCTGAAGATGTGCCACGTAGTGATGGAAGTTCATAGAGATCCCACATGCGATATGCCAACTTGATTTTAGCATTCAGACCACTTTTGTTGATTCTATTCAAAAGTTTTAGCTTGTGCTTATCTTCTGGCACTGTGTCTTATTTTCCACTCAATTTTATTAATTTCCAAATCAGCATCAAATTCACCAATATATGAGTTCTTGAAAAATCGAGCGATTATTAAGATCATTTCTTGTTTGGCATTCAAGATACTTTTGTTGTAATCTTCAGCGAAACCCATCAAATACTTTAGTGGTAATTTGCCACTGAATACATGACTGGTTGTATCCAAGATATCCTGTTTAGTTTCCGAAAGTCCCCATCCAGTGGTTAATAATGTATTAGCATGTGTTTTTCCAAATGAAATCATAGTCTTCATTGTAGATGTTATCCTCGGCTTCCTGACGACAGCAACTTGTTCACCACCCATTTCGTAGCAAATTTCATCAAAAAGGAGAGCGATAACATTGTTCGAGAGGTAACATGATTTCGTTTCATCTTTAGGTGTGAATTTACCCTCTATATAAATGAAACTCTCAGCAATATCGATTATAACATCTTGATTATTGATTGCAATTCGAATTTCATCTGAATTTCTGAATAATGGTGATCCATATGGTTTGTATGTGTGCTCATGTAAACTTGTTAGGGAATGATCGAGCATCGGCTCATCGAATATATTCAATTTTTCACTATTTGTTTCAAGCACCATTGTTCCTTATTTTCAGTCCAATTGATTTCAAAAATTTCAGATCTCTCACTGACAGCGTGGTGTGCTAACTGTTTAGCGTACACTTTTGGAATGGGCCTTTTTCTAGCCGAGCCTTCCTTTTTAGCTGTTTGTGGAAAGTTTTCAAATCCTCGTCGATTCTGTCTATTATAACAAAAACCCATGATAGTTATGAGATTTTTTTCAATTCCAAAATTATGACAATCTCTTCTGCACTTCCAAAATCAATGAGATTATTTTTATGATCCAAAATACGCACTGTGATGTTGTGAATCAACTGACGACCTTCTGGACTAATGGGCATATATATAATCTTGTGTGGTTCTTTTGTGAGATTGAATCCAGGCTCCACATCGATATCGAATGAAAAAATAATGTGGGATTCGTCATTATTTATGTATGAACCAGATATAATGTTGCAATCTAAGCGGATGAGTCTTACAGTTGTTATGTTTATCGGTTGTGAGGATTCATGTATCTGATTCGGTTGGAATTTATCAAAATTGAAACCCATCATCTTTGCTATGGAATTCGGATGAGTTAGATCAATTTCATATTTTGATCGCATCTCACATTTGAAAGTATTATTATTGGCATGTAGGTAGAATATATCATCTGCATCGGTATCGTTTTGTTTTCTACCATGAAACAATCTGAACATGATATGTTTCTAAATAACTGCATTGATTTCTTCTATTTCATAGGCACCACATGGTATTTCAATTGTGTATTTCTGAAATATTGGTGAATTAACATCACTGATTCTGAAACTGATCACATTGTTTTTTTCAGTTATATTATTGACTGTGTTGCATCCATAGAATCCTAAAAGTCCCAATCCATAACGACTGTTTCTGTCCAATTCAATGGGTGGGAAAAAGTCTGCACTCAAGACACTCGTCCCGACAGCTTGTAGTTCGAACTTCCGTGACATGACTGACAAATTTTATGAATAACACTTCAATTTATTGTTGTCTACAACACACTCGAGACAACCTACGCCTTTTCGGAGATGGTTCATCAATATCTTTTATTTTTTTTTTTTATTTTATTAGCACCAATATTCATATCATTTATATTGCAGTAACAACAGAATATTTTCCGTGGTGGAGAACCATCATTCACATCAGAATCTGGAATGCTATTGCCGTCAAGATTGTGGTGGTCAGTACAATATCTATATTTCATTATGTCGACATCATCTTGTAGACTTTTAGGTAACTTTTCCCAAACATAAGTAATCTCATGTGCAGCACATGCGAGTATTACTTACTTCGGCATATTTGCAAGCATCACTCGATCCATTCTTGTCAGGGTGCGATATTTTGAATACATCTTATGTGAAAATCCCATCCCCTTAATAGCCTCTCGCGTCATTGATGGAGTTGTATCCATTTTGTAATAATTCAGAGAGAAACTTCAAGCACAAGTGACCGCAGAAAACTGTGTTGAACTTCTGCTGGCGATCATAGTTATATAGAATTTTCACTTTCGAATATTTCTGAAAGTATTGAATCAACTCTTTTGGTGGGGGTAGATCTCCAAAACTATCAAAGTATGCAATGTCTTTCCCACATTTGCTGTATGCCACCCAATGTGTTCCCGATCCTCTTATTCCATCTAAATTGACAATGGCGGTCTCGTGGTGTCGTGGACCTCTAGTGGGTAATGTATCACGCATGAAAATACCACGAAAGTATGGAATTTTCATTTTCTTGGCATAATAATTGAGATCGATGTCGGTGAGAGGTCGTCGAGGTAGGGAATCAACTAGTTTTTTGGATTGTATGGTTTCAAGTAGAGTCCGAGTCCTTTACGGTATGGTTTAAGGTATACACCACTACCACTTTTACCCAATGTCACACTTTCCATCTTCTTATTATGGCGATTCGCTTCGATTAGGGCGGTTCTGCTTGCTTTTGCTGAATTCACAGCTCTGGTGATGCCTGCAACAGCACCCGATAAACTTCCGAGCGCGGACAATCCAGCAAAAATCGGTATCAGTGGTAGAATCCCTCCGACCTTAGGAATTGGAATTATGCGGGGTGTGCGGATTGTTTTCTTTCCACCAGCAGCTTTGAGGTATTTACGTGCCGCATGTAATGCCACTACGGTAGCTTTCTTCAAATTATTCGTTACAAATTGCTCACCCCCAGCTTTTTTCAGTACATTCCGCACTTTATGAACCACCCCAGAACCAAAGGTGATTTTTCTGAGATTATTTTTCTTTTTCTTCGGATTTTTCTTCTTTTTCTTTATAGTAGTACTACAACTCATACCGAAACGTCTCTTTGATTTCATAATATTGGTAACGAGTAGGGCAGCTGCTCTTTTTCCTTAATACCAGCGTCCTTCGATTTAACCCTATTCCAAGCTGCGTATTCGAGTTCTTTGTCTGCTCTATGTCTCGCTGTGAGATCAGTTAGATGATTCAAATATTGAATATCGTGTTGTTTGCATGCAATATCCAATTTATTGATTCCGGGATCTTTGCGGGCTAAACGTTTTTCCAATTTTATACCGGGTCCACAGTACTGATATCCTCCGGGTAAATGTAATTTGAACGGAAGTTTGTTTATCAAATTATTAACAAATCCACGTCCGCTTTTTCTGGATACACCACGAACACATCCGTATCGTTTGATGGTACTCATTTAAATGAAACGTTCACGACATATCATCGCTTACATAGTCTCCAACCACGGTTCGATGCGCATTGTAAAGCAGAAAGAAAAGTTTGCTGTAGATAATCTAGATGAAAAATTCGGTTGTGGATTGAATGGACAGAATGTGTTGCGGCATGGTCCGCTACTTCCACCATCTGTTCGAGGACTCATTATTGGACCGTCGAATTGTGGAAAGACGAATGCCATGATCTCTCTTCTGACACATCCACAAGGACTACGATTCACAAACGTTTATCTCTATTCGAAATCACTCAATCAGCCCAAATATCAATTCCTACGAAATGTATTGGAACCCATAAAGGGTTTGGGATTTTATACGTTCAGTAATAATGCAGAAATAGTGGAACCGTCCGATGACAAACCAAATTCTGTTTTAATTTTCTATGATGTAATATGTGAAAAACAGGACATTATAAGATCATACTTCTGTATGGGACGTCATAAAGATGTTGATTGTTTTTATCTTGTTCAAACATATTCACGAGTGCCCAAACAGTTAGTGCGAGACAATACAAACTTTATCGCATGGGGTTCGATAGTTTTATATATCCATGACACTGTAATCCACATTCAATCGATCGTTGAATTGCATAGAGGTTACTTCAGTGTATTCTCTTGACAAAAACAAAATGAAGACAAAAAATGATTCAGTAGCTGAAAATAAAAACAATGAATTGAATTTGAAACGTCAACTGGTTGAGACAACAGAAGCTGTACGGCAGAAATTCAATTCTATCAAGAGTGGACTTATTGAAAATCGAATGGCGCTTGAAAAACTCTATGATCCCATAATGAAGCCATTAAAGGTTCTATCTTCAGCTGCTACCATCAAATCACCAAATTCAACGTTTCCAATGAAGCAAGGTAATATTCAGTCTACTCCAACAAAAGTTACGAGTACCCTAATAGGGAAGGATCCATCCTCATATAATAGTGAAATATCATCTGCTGACAGTGAGACAGGTACTATCAAAGAATTCGGAGAAAATGAAATGTCCATATTCGGAACACCGTCATCATCTCGAATAGGTGATTCTGATTTCTCTGATTTTGAAGATAATATTGGAGATGTTTTGAAAAGACATTTGGAAAATGTTAAAACAAAGAATGTTGCATATGATACAATATATGGTATACGTTTAGATCCTACTACACAAAAACTGAAAATGGGTAGTCTCAATGTACGTTTCAGTGATGGGAATATTATATTTTGGAATGACAATAAAACAAAAAATCATGAATTCCCAGGTAGTCCGGAGTTATACGACATGATTTTTTTGAAAAATCCACCTGAAGTCAATTTCAATCATATATGTACTAAAATATTGAGACTAACGAATGCACCATACAAACAACATCAACTAAGACATGTTTTCAAACATACGAATTCTAAAAAATTTCGTGAAGTTATCAAACCAGTACTGAACTTATCACATCATCTGTCGACGAGGAGTAGAACAAAAAAAGGTAAAGGGTTCAATCGGATGCAAAAAAAGTATTATACCAAACCTGCGAATTATGTGTACTGGAATTCACCTGACGAGTTAGTCGATCGTTTACGACTGTTGATATCCTCGAAATCGACTGGACATACTGGACACGACAATGAAATAATTTCAATAATTGAAGAATTACGTGAGGAAGGTATAATATATTGAAACGTTCAAGAAAATGGTCACTTTGTCCTCATTATATGATGCAGTAACATTGTTGAATTATGTGTACGGAGACGAAGTAGAACAGTTATAGTGAGAGGATGGATAATGAAATAAGTGATCTTAAACGACAAGTTGTCAATGAATTACATACACCGGCGAGACGTAATTTTTCCAGAAGAACCACCACTCTCAAAGGTTTTGCAGATCTATGGCAGATTGATCTTGCCGAATTACAACCCTATGCTAAACATAATAAAGGATATAGATATGTTCTTGTAGTAATTGATTGTTACTCAAAATATCTATGGACAAAACCGATTAAAAATAAAACAGGTGGTGCTGTAACGGATGCAATGGAAGATGTGCTGAAAGAAGCCGACTATTCTCCGAAACATCTACAAAGCGATCAAGGAAAAGAATTTTTCAACAAAACTTTCTCATCTCTAATGGGCAAATATAATATCAATCATTATTCAACATTCAGCACTATGAAGGCGGCCATAGCAGAAAGAGTAATTCGAACAATAAAGACGTGGCTATATAGAGAATTTTCAGCGATGGGACACAACAAGTGGTTAGATGTTCTTCCTATGATAACAAGAAAATATGACCATAAAGTGCATCGTACAACTGGTATTGAACCAATTAATGTTACGCCAACAACAAAATTAAAATTTAAAAGTGTCAAAGTCATCCGTGGAAAACAGTCTTTCCAAATTCCGAATGAATGACATTGTACGTATAAGCAAGTACAAAAATATCTTTGAAAAGGGGTACACTGCCAATTTTACAACTGAACTATTCAAAATCATTAAAATTAATAGGACATATCCCACAACGTATATTCTTGAAGATATGAATGGTCAACCGATTAAAGGTGGTTTTTATGAAGAAGAGTTATTAAAAACGAAAAATCCTGACATTTATCTAGTTGAAAAAGTTATGAAGAAGAAAAATAATAAACTGTATGTGAAGTGGTTAGGCCTTCCGAGTGAACACAATTCATGGATTGATAAACGTGACATGGTTTAATATATGTATTAACTTAGATGTTTCGTAAAATAAACTATTAAAAGCAATTTATTTTTTATGTCGAGTAGACTCTGTTGAAATGAATTGAAAAAAAAATATTTTGTAGCGGTAAACGTTGCCCCAGCCAATCGCAACGTTCTGTGTATGCCAAACCAAATTAACTGCATACCCCATTCCCGCTTAGATATTTTCAACTCACAACATTGATAACATTTCATAATCCTCAGAGCTAATCAATATCAGATTGAAATGCGTGATCAAACTCTTTTCGCCACTTATCACGTACAGATGCTGCCGTATCAAAAAGTTTTGTTGACTCCTGAAGCTCCATCTCTGCTTGCATTTTCAAACAATGGGCGGACTGATTTTTGTGTGTGATTTCGAAACGGAGTATATCTGCATCTTCACACATTTTGATCAGTTCAGCTGCCACTTCAAATATCATCATCGCATTTGACGATGGTGGCTTTCGCTTTTATAATGCGGCATTTCGCTTTCTTCAGCATGTCCCCACAGCGCTGCAGTGGACCGGAAGAATGAAGCGAAACATCTTCCAAATCGCCCATCACATTCAAGAAGGTGTCATCTACCTTATTCTTACGAGGTTTCCGTACACCCTTCGTTGTTTTCTTAGGGTTAGAAGCAGTAGATGTACCTTTCCTCTTAGATGGTTTTGGTTTCGTATCCACACTAAGAGGAGAGAGAAGTGGAGGGCATATGGGTAGTGACAGTTGTGAAAGGGTTGGATCAACACTTTCTGAAGGTTCCGGTATATCTACCGTCTTCAGATAATCAAGAATGTTATAGTCATCGGTGAAACCTTCTTGGGATGACAAGTCATATACCGGAATATTTTCAAAACCAAACTCATCATTTGTTGTTGGAATACGTGACATTGCACCTTCTTCAACAGAAACATTTGGTAGGGAAGTCATGATTATTTAGCTCGGAGGGAATGTGTGATACCAATGGGATGTGGATAGAAATGGTGCTGATGTTGATGCGACTTCACGTTTTATACGAACAAGCCGACTGGTACATGCGCACATGAATATGACAACAATCTGCCGTAAGAGGAGAAGGGGTAGATATCCCTTCCAGGAGTTGACTCCACAAATTTCATAGTAATAAGAAGTGTTGAGAAGAGACAGTGTTCTTCCAACCGATGTCTTCCAGATGTGTATGTAGTTCCATGTCACCGACATAAACTTTGCCCAATTGACAATAAATATTGAAATCATTTTGTAATAATGATCCGAGTGAGTCATAGTTCTAATTCACACCTTCGTATTGCATATATTCATAGTGAAAATTATCCACTGTAGATATGATTCCCAATGGAAGTGTGTATTTTTTTTGTAGCCCTGAAAAGGGCTGTTTTGCTCCAAAGAGCCAAGGGGCTTTGGGTGAAGACTGATTAGCTTGAGTCTTCACCGACATCACCAACATTCCTAGCATAGAATGCCCTAGCCCGCTCCTTCGTGTCCGCCCACACGCGATTAAATTCTGTAGCATCTCCGATATAACTGTTATCATCTGACCCATGCTCTTCTGCTAAGTGCCGCGGAGGCGCTGTGGTATGTGGGATCTCCTGTGCTGTTGTTGAAGACATGTTGAGTTGCTGAATGATACTTTGAGTAGGTTGTCATCGTATTTATAAGGATCGGAGTGGGGATGTGTAACATAGCTTAGTGGTAGTGGTCAATAGGCGCTTGCGCAGGTTCTATTAGAATTTTGGAGGATTTTGTGTTGCCTTCTATCATCTGCACCCGGCCTCCAGCTTCCGGAAAATTTAAAAGTAGAAAATTGTAAAGTTATAATTCTACAGCCTTCGGCCTCAAAATAGAAAAATTTATTTCGACCCGCGAATTAAATCGCAGATTAATCCGCGGCCGCGAATCAACATCGCGGCCGCGGAAAATTTCCGGAAAATTTGAAAGTAGAAAATTATAAAGTTATAATTCTACAGCCTTCGGCCTTCGGCCTCAAAATAGAAAATTTTTTTTCGACCCGCGAATTAAATCGCGGCCACAAATCAAACCCGCGAACGCAACCGCGGTCCAATTCGCGGCCGCGAATTGGGCCGCGGCCGCGATGTTGATTCGCGGGTCGAAAAAAATCCCAATGTTCTAGCACCCTATTATCATTTTTTTTTCTGCACTGATAAACATTTTTCTTTTTTTTCCTACTCAATTAAATCTGACAACCTAACCTACATCCGAATATCTTCCTCCAGTTAAGTGCGCATGCGCGTGTGTACTCTTTTTTTTTAGCCCTGAAAAGGGCTGTTTTGCTTTGAAGAGCCAGGGTATGTCGATCCACACATGTTTATGTGAGACGACGAAAGATCACTAAACATCTACAACTCTTCAAGTTATAGAAACTTTGTACATTTTCACCATTAAGTGGTGCAAATGCATATGTTTGAAAAGGGCCGATGGGGTGCTCCGAAGAGCTGGGTGTCATCCCGCATAGTTATGCGGGACGACCACGGAAGGGAACTCAGATGACATCGTCATCGTCATCAACCGATGACACCACGATGATGGTGTCATCGTCGGAGTCATCGTCCTCCAGGTGATGCACCTCCGGGTGGTCATCCATGTCGACATCCTCGATGCCGATGAATTCGACATCCTCGACCACTGCGTCATCTTCTAGGTGGTCATCCTCGACCACATCATCCTCGGAGATGTTAGACTCATCTGACCATTCCTCCGGGTGCTCCTCCATTTCATCACCATATTCTGATGATGATGATTATGTTGACGGGGACGGGAAATTCCACGTATCCCAGGAGTCGCTGATCTCAGCCACCTGAATTGGCCCTCTGGGAACTCGATCATCATTCCTGTCATGATAGAGAGCCCCTTGGAATATTTGGTGTACCTGGACCTGGTACAACGACGGTGGCATCTGTCGAATTATCTCGGCATCGTCTTCAAATCTTTCGCAACGTCTCGGAGCTGTGGTGGAGTCTGGGAGAGGCATCTTAGAAGACTGATACTATAATCAGAGTTTACATTGAATTTATACTAACTCATGAGATAGAAATGGTGGGAGAGAAGGGTAGGGGTTGTATGAGATGGTGGGAGAGAAGGTGGAGGTTATAGATGGTGGTAGTGGTAGAAATACTCAACATACTTATTGAATAATACAATTGAGATGATTTCCTGAATAATGTTTCAGAGTTGGAATTATATAGGTACTTATTGAATAACACAAGTATCAGAAAATATAATTAAGATTAAGTGAAGAGCAATGCCACAAACATCGCATTGCCCAGTGTGTACCAAACCAATAAATTTAATGTACACTCCTTTTTTTTCACTTCATCTTTTTTTTATTAATAATAACTACTTATAGTTACAACTTACAATTAAATTAATTTTTAAAACACACTTACAAATAACTAAACCTATATAAATTACCTAATTATCTACTTATTTTCTAAATGTCGGAGGGCTGCCAACATCCTCTCCGTCGTAGCCGTCACACGCGCTCTGGCAGTTTCCAACCTGGTGACCCTTTCGGCCTCCAGGATGGCTTCCTGCCGATCTCGCACCATCAGGTCGGCCAGCTGGCGGGCAATTTCTGCCCGCGCTAGTCGACTCCGCTGGCAGTCGCGCTCGGCCTCCTCTACCTCCCCCAGTGGCTGGTCCACGTCCGTCTCCAGCGTGGGAGCGATAGACTCCAAGGCGACGTGTGTGGTCGGCTCCCTTGCCCTTGAAGGTCCAGCGACGGGATCCACGGTGGCAACTACCTCCACGATTGGGGCTGGTGGAGGGACAGCTGGCGGTGGTGCCACTACATCCACGCTGACGACTTGCACTTCAGCAGGTGGTGGGACAGGAGTCACAACAGGGACCGCAGCTCTTGAGGATGATGGCCATCCTCCTTGGTAAGGGTTGGTTTTATCGCATTTCTTACGGTATGCGGGAATAACACCAACCTTATGCCTACTGCTTTGCCCCAATTGCTTCTTCGATGACGATTTCAAGCCGCTACTACTTGCTCGTGGTGTAAGCTCGAACTCGTCCTCGCTATCCTCAATGATTTCCAACGATTTCACCTTTGACGGTTTTCCTTGTTTGGGGGCACCATCGTCAATGGTATCGCCATATCGCTTTCGTACACCACCACCTTGCTCCTGTGAAGCCATCGGCGCCAGTGGCTCCGGGATATCCGCATCCTGCCTGATCGTCTCCATGACATCTTTGAAGAAGGCATCATCATCGATGTCCTGGTGTCCTGGTGGAGGTGGCGGAGACGGTCCTCTACGTCTGACTTCTTCCTCGACCCTAACATTAGTTAGGGCTGCTGCTACCATGAGGAAGTTGGCCGCTGGTGTTGATGGATCCCTTGCTATACATTGAAAAAATAATTAAACAAATGCATGAATATAAGATTGTGTACTTACTGATGAAAATTGGATTCTGGAGACTGGAGACTGGAAACTGCTGCTGGTGCTTTGAGAACTCGAAGTCAACTGAAGAATATTCAGAGGGAACTCTCCTTTTGAACAATTGCCCCACCTTCCACTCTACCTCTCATGCGCAATGGTTGAATTGCGCATGACACACCCCTCTCATGATCCCACCCAAATTAAATCCCGCCCTCCGTCATAACCCCGCCCTCCGTCGAAACCCCGCCCTCCGTCATAACCCCGCCCCTATTCCAACTCCGCTAAGTATTACAAAAGATACATGTCCTTAGTGGAGTCAGTTGAAACAAAGGAGTTTGGCATGCATAACAATGGTGGGTTGGAGTATCAGCATACTCGACAGTTACATGTGAATGGTGATTATCATACAATCCACCATTGTCATTCATACCACAGTACCGTACATAACACATACGGCAGACGAAGAATTGGTCTTCATCACCAGCATCAATTGCAACGAAGGCCAATGTGCAACAATACAATACAAATTGGTTGCAAAATTGTTCAAAGTCTCCGACATGTTGATTGGTATGGTACGACTTATGATGGAGTCGAATTCGCTGACAGAATCCGCCTCAACCCCTTCATCGACGTCATCTTCTGCATTGCCCTCGTCGACGGCCTCATCTTCGGCGGCATCCATCTCCACCGGGTCCTCCGGCTCCACTAGCTCCACCTGGTCCTCGAACACCAGCTGATCCACCATTTCCTCCAGCTCATGGACCGCTGGTCCATCCACAACTTCCACCTCTAGGTCGTCGTCCCAGTACTCCTCGAAGTTGTTAATGTCCATGTGGGACAGGCTGGCTAGGACTTCCATATATCTATCCATCACAATACAATAGAATATTCGAACTATGAAATTCGAATGAAGTATTCAGTGACCAGTTCTTCTTTTATATGTTTCATTCAGAGTATGGGGGTTACCACCACCACAATTCTTCTGCATAAGAGTAGAGAGCGTTCGAGTCTCCTAAGCAGTATTAGCGAGAACATCATTGTACGTGAATGTGTAAATAGCATGATAGTATTGAAATAAAAATAACTTTAGTTTGACTAAATTTATTCTATATATTTTTATGATAATACAAATTCATTTTTCAAACAGCTGGGTGTGGATCACTGCCTGGAGCCCAAAGTTTTGGTCTATGTGTGAGCCAAATATCAGGATGTTTCTTCTCCAATTCGAATAACCTCTCATGTTTCTTCTCCAATACAACTAACCTCTTCTCCATATCGTCATATTTTTGCATCATTGTAGATGTAATATCCAATGCATTATCCGAATCCTTTTTCAGAATATCGCATTTGTGATTGAATTCACTTGTCAACTCTGTAATGTTTCGTGTCATTGTAGCTGTAGCATCCCATACTTTGATATCCACATCACTTTTTAGATTACTGTACTTGCGATGCAGTTCATCTGTCACCTCCTCTATTTTTTCGTTTAAAGCTTGACGGGCATCAGGTACAATTTGAGCCGTTGTGGCAAGTATGGCAGCCTGCAAGGCTTTGAGGACAAGTGCCTTCGACTCATTGATTTGTTCATTGAGATATAACTGAGTTACACAATCTCTCTCATCTATCGGTTCACCAGCATTTTTCAGTCTTTTACCTTGCATATCATATTGGTCATCAGGTGAAAGCTTGAATCCTATACCTTGAGGACCCTGAGAACCTTGAAGAACTCGAACTTTAACAGTACCCCATTTTCGTCTACGACCAAATTTATCAATAGCTTTGGACATCTTTCTCCCACCTCGATATATTTCATACTGATGATTTCAAAACAACCATTTCTATATATCTCTGAGTAGGTATTTTATTCACTTAAATGAAACAATGGGAAATCAGAATAACGTGTTTATTTAAAAATATATATATTTGGTAACAGGAAAACAAGACATTTACTAAAATTGACTAGTATAATTCGACTTTTATCCATTGAGCTTAATCACATCTAGAATACAAATGAATAATTATGGCGGTGGTGGTGAATTTTCCATTTAGAATGATATTTCATTTGTTCAATTCAGCTGTTAATAAATGAAGTAATTGATCTAACGGACTTTCTTGAGAAAAAGATTGAATAATATTGGAAACCCAGCGAATATTCTCTTCTGGATCATTCTGGTAGAATTCTATATCGCTATAACCCCAAGGAAGAGTTTGTGTCGTATTGGGAATGATGAACCGTTTATCATCATGGTATGACAATGCAACTTTGTTTTTCAATTCAGTATACATATCATGTAATATGCTTCTAAACGAGTTCATCTTCCTGAATATTAAACCACCCTGTTCGACAATTTTCTTATAATCTTCACATGTTAATTCATTCTTTATAACGGATCTTTTGACTCCTTCTGCTTTCTTAAATTCACTACCCACAGACTGAATATAATATGCTTTGGCACCGGTACCATAAAAGCTAATTATGGGATCATTCGGAAATTCGTCTTTGAAATTACCCAGAATTGATTTTGTAATAGGAATATTGAATTGATTTCCTACTTTGTAATTGGAAGTATCAAATTCACCTATATTGTTGATAATGAAATCATAAAAATTATCGGTATTTACTTTCAAAATTAAAGAATCCGTGTCAGTGTAGAGTAAGGTGGCATTTTCTGCGTGATGACGTTTAATACAACCATAGAAAAAGTTGTACATGACTGTTTTGGATAATTCTAGAATACAAAATCCCAAATATAGTGGTTTATCGTATAATACATTAACTTTTCCCAATTGAATTGCAACAAAATTTTCGGAAAATATTGAACAGCTTTTGTAATTTGGACGTGAAATTAGGGCACTTGCACCCATTTTCCTCTTGATACTTTCCCAATGCGTAACCAGTCTAACATCAATTCTGTTATCATCGTTTTCCATTGTTTTCCCATAAACTGCATTGTTCATGAGTTTATAGAAATCTTTTTCAGCTTTGTTGTTAGATCGATTTCGCATTTCAGTATTCAAATCAATATAAGGTTTCATCCAACATGACTGCTTGAATCTCAACACTCTATGTGTGTTCATGACAATAAGACCATTGGCCACAGCCTGCTGTAAATTATAATTTATAATGTATAATATATTTTCTTTTGTCATTTAAATTTGGAATTAATTTAGGAATTTTTGATTTGGAATGTGGAGGTATTAAACTTCCAACGAGAAAAGGGAGATCAGCATGTTTGTCATGTAATTCTTGGGGATAATGAACATCTACTTCAAGAACATAACCATATGGACTATCAGATGCTACACCCATTACGTCCAAATTGATAATTTCATTGGGAGTTAGCTAAGCAAAATCGTTGGTGGGTAATGGTTGTGACATACTGTGACCATATAGGTTAGTGGCATCTAAATATGATATGAATGATGAAGGTTCATCGGGGTTATAATCGGGTAAGAATTTATTATTAGCAATATGCTTCCTTTCACTACATTGACTTATTCCGCCACGTATTCCTTTCTTGAAAAAATGAATCATGTCAATGTCAGTCAATAATTCCAATTCTATATTTGTACACTTTAGCATTGCATCCCATGATACCCATGATAATCCGGGTGCTGTATAATACTGCGCCGGATCTAATTTATATTTATCTAAACATATCTTTCTAAAGTTTTCAAATATGTCACATAATAGAAGCACATCGGACTTCAAATATAAATCCGAGTATTCTCCTAAACTCTGACACTCGAATAAATGCCAAACAAGTTTTGCTCTCATATAATCCTTATCTGATATAAGATTGTCATAAAATTGGTTTTTAGTGGGAATAGTTGGATAATTCAACTTGTCAATATGGTCAACAAAGTTATATGGAAAAACACCTTTCTTTCTCATCAAATTGAATTTGTCAATTTGTGGAAAATGTTTATGCATCTCAATACACTGATCGGATGTTAAGTTAGCACCTAAGTTCTGCAAAGAATCCGACATGAATTTGAAACTGTCTATAAATCTCATTTTCAAATAATTCTTTTTCTCTTTTCCATCTTTGTCAGTGTATGTGTGAGTGAATAGATGCTTGGTGAACGATATATATTTTTCCTTAGTTTGTGGGATAACATCCACTTTGTCTTTGTTTCTATACAGTTCTTTTATGAACAAATGACAATCATACCCACTAAGATTATGGAAAATTATCGGAACAAAATTTGGTAATTTGAAAATTAAGTTACATACAGAATGAGCGGCAGGTGATCTTTTCTTTCCATTGAGGTGGCAATGGTCTCTCACTTTCACGTGAACGGTTTATCACATATTCCACAAAATTGTGTAGAAGAAAACTCTTCTTCTTTCGCGGGGGTTTGTGCAACCATACGAATTGGATATCTCAGATGATTGTGATAAATATTTCTCAAATCATTTTCAAGCTTTGTGACAAATTTCTCGACTGCATCCTCACCCCTATATGTAACAAATTTTGATAATTTGTCATTATATGAACATTTTATCGAATAAGCAAATGAATAAGGTTCATGTTTGTATGTTTTATTCGAGTATGAGTGTTTAGGGTTGGGTTGACTAGTTTGAATGGGTTTGAGAACTGATTCAAAATCAGCATAAACTACAAATGGCACCTTCATTTGTCTCTCAAAATTTTCAAACATAAGTGAATTCCCCGGTATCATTTTACCATATTTATTAATTCTGAAATTGACTGATGGTGTTGTAGTACTCAAATGATTACAGTCATGCAACTGATGACGTAATAGTAATCGCTCGTGAGAGAAATACAATAAACATCCATCACAAAAATATTTTTTATGCTCATGCGCAGATAGTTGACTTGAAACTAATCTAGAAAGGTCTTTAATCCAACAATAATGACTATTGCCAGAATCATCAGTTATAAGTAGCAAATTAACATGTCTTCTTAGTCTTCTCTGTGAGTAACGCAACGGACCAACCACTTCATATTTCATTTTACCCTTATCAAGTTTCGACTCTAATCCATATATATTAATCGAAATATCATTCATGTCCTCAAACTTTTTTATAGCTTGAAGTTTAACTGGAAAATCCATACCTGTTACAATCAAAATATTGGAATAGTTGGGGTATGAGGAAACTTCTGACACTCTACCATTCGCAGGAAACAAAGCAGATGTGATGGCCCATGCAAAACAGTGTTGATCCTCATTGCGAAGATTCACAACGCCATTTCTTGTCTCAATGAACTCGGGCAGCTTCACATATGAACATCCGCTGAGTGGACTGTACTTGTTGATGTTCACTTCGAGGAACATAACTTTTTCACAGCTCTATCCTGAAACATAAAAATAATTTAATATTCGTGTAAATAGAATTTAAACTTTAAACATACCTAAATCACGTTCTTCAAATTCCGTAGTCTGAGCAATGATGGCATCACGGAATCCATCAAATAACGCATCCAAATCCGTAGACTGGTCCACAATTTTATTTTGTGAGTTGAATGACTTGGTATCAATCAAATCCCGTGTTTGGACAATGTAGCTGCCAAATACCTCCATATTCACTTTGAATATCTTGTGAACCTTTATTGCCTCTTCAAGTAATCCTATAACTTTCTCCCTGATCTCATTGAAGAACGACATATAGTCAGTGTACACATTCGGACTTTCCACTCGATAGCTTACAATTCTACACTTGAAAGCATTCCTTATAATTTGTATGCCATCACTAACTTGGACACATGCATTATTCTTGTGCTGGAGAGTTTTTTTATGAGAACTAACTTGGGATGCAGGGATTGTCACATTACAACAATTGCATGTGTACATTGGTGTCGATGCAGCCGCATCTAACTTAATCCTTTTCACAGAAGGCCCACCTTGGCAACTCTGAAGTTGATGACGACGGAGATTATCACTACGAGTAAACGATTTACCACAGTCACAGGAATACATTTTCTCGATGTGTTCTCAGCACAAAACTCTATGAGATACTGATTTAACAATCATACCCACCTCCTTTAAATATAATTTCAATGAGTGGGGAAGAGGATGAACAAATTCTATCCGCTTCGACTACTCATGCAACGTCACAGAGCCCCCACCATGCACACTTCTAATCCAACTCGCTATCGATACATACAAGATGAAGAGTGAACAGTAGTCGCTACATTACTGCATCGTGTGGATGTGTGACGTCAGCGGACCATTCCCACTATAGCGAGCGTCGAGCGAGGGTTGCTTCTGATACGTATGACTGGATCGTGTTCGGATGCGCTCCTCATAGTTGGATGACGTCACACACGCTTCCTCCCACCACCACTGTAAGGTATACACTGGCGGAGAGAAATCAGAGTTCACATATCTGACTGGATCTCCGTGGTGTGCGGATGTGTGCCTTCTCTAGATTTTCATGTGTTGGTACACATGAAAGTCATGCACAGTAACAAGTGTACATACACATGAAGGTAATAGTAGTCATGGAGGTAAAAAAATGTAAGTACTTGGAAAAAGTACTTGTCCGTATATATTATATGCGTCGAGCGTGGGCTACTTCAGATGCACTCCTCATAGTCGGATGACGTCACACACGCTTACTACCACCACCACTACAAGGTAAGTATCGGAGAGGAATCAGAGTTCACATATCTGACTGGATCTCCGTGGTGTGTGGACGTGTGCCTTCTCTAGATTTTCATGTGTTAGTACATAATATGAAAGTCATACATAGTAGAAAATGTTCACATAAATGTTTTTAGTCTTGGAGGTAAAAAAAATATATAAGTACTTGGAAAAAGTACTTGTCCGTGTATGAAAAAAAATCTCTGTCACCAAAATGTCATCTCAAGGTCAAACAAAAACCTTGAACACCTCATCAAAACCTACATCAAGGTCAAAAATTACAAAATTTAAAAATCGTTTCAAGGATATCCCAAGGTCATAGACCCACACAGGCACCTATGCACCAAGGTCATCCCTGAAGGTCACCCCAAGGTCACTGATGACGTCATAGTAGTGGGGGGGAGGCCCAGAACCGGCTCAAATCTCTTACTGGCGCGCTCTGTGATTGGTTACTATAATGGCGGGGAGTTTGAATGACATGACAGCTACAGTTGAAAATTACATTTATACTCCCTGACCTTATAGTAACCACTCACAGAGTACATTCCCTGGCAACAAGGACGGAAAAATTAAGAACTTTCGTCTCTTTTTATTAGGGTGTCCAAAGCCATTAGAAATCTCTATTGCTTGTTGCATGGGAATGTTTATCGAAATTTTCGGACCACCTATAGACTGATTTCGGGGTGTCGCCCCTCATCAGTATAGGATAGGTCTAGTAGTCAATAACTAATGACTGCAGCAAATGATTCGATGTAAATCCTATTTCAGGGCAAAAGCCGCGAACGCGTCCGCACCGTAGATTAATCCAAACTGAGAGCGCCACTTTTATCACAAGGAAGTCAATGTTTGTAGTGGCATTAGCCAGGAAGTAGTTAATTTCTAATAGATTTTTGACCCAAATACTGCTATTTTATAAGATATTAGCAATAAGAAGTCCTACAGACATCTTGTGTCTCATATTATAAGCTCATTGGGAACTACAGATTTTTTAAATTTTTTTACAAGAAAATGCTAATCTTTCTCCGAAGTGGTTTTCTATAGACTTGATGATTTTTAATAACTGAACCAAGAGAGGCAATGGTTTTCATTTTTCTACCTACGATGATACATAGTGTGTAAATAGTAAATGATTCTTCCATTGTTTTTGGGGCATAGTTTCCATTTGGATCAGATTTTTTATTTGTACTGCTTTTGAAGTCTTTTTGTATTCAGAGTATGAGGGACGATGATACATTGAAAACAAATTAATTTGGGTACAATTCCAATTTTTCCATCATTGCCGGATCACCACGTCCAAAAGTTGCCTTAAAAGTTGTTGTTCTGGTTTTTACCCAAATTCAGTTCCATTGCGAGCCTGAATTAGGACATTTTTCTTGTGGGTGCCACAAATTTACCACAAATCAGACACTCAGGCAATTTGCAAGTTTATTGGTTGCCCCTGTAATATTTATACTAATGCAAAGTGATTTTCATAAGTCCTATGAATTTTAACTTCAGCAGGATTTTGTTTTCATTTTTGTAATAAAAAAGCTGCGATCTATTCATATATTGTCTATAAATGAAGATATGTAGCAAAAAACATAGAATACCTGCTTATTCTTTCATCACTCATGAATCGAATTCCTCTGGTTCAGATACCCCAAAATCAAGAAAAAGACCAATCAAATAGCTGCAGTACATGCCGAGATAAACAAATGCAAAGAATTATAAGTTGCGCGCAGCGCGCGCCTATTAATATTATATACGTTTCTCCTCGATTCGCCCAGTCCCCCACCACAAGATCGCTAACGCGCCGCCGGCCGTTTTCCCTCATGTTCTCGCTAGCTTTCAACACCCTTAAACGCGTTTTATTGAAAAATCAGAATAGACATTTTGTTACTGCTCACGTCTACTTTCCAAATATATTTTTTAAATTTCAATCGGACCACCTCACACGCATCCAGCTCTCTGCGAAAATATTTCCAAAAAAAATTCAAATGAGGATTGTGCGAAAACTGTTTTATCGACTGAATCCAGGTTTTGCACACATAAAGTGCACGTCAATAGCTACTATCGTGCAAAGTTTCAGCTCTTAATATTAAAAAATGGCAGAGTTATGAATTAAAGAAAAAAAAAAACACAATTTTCCGGTTTTTCCCGCTTTTCTCCGGTTCTAATTATCCGATCGGATCGTTTTATGCGTCATTCTCTTCGGAATTCAATTCTCTACAGTTCACGTACTGTTAACACTGCTTCAATAGTTTCCATTTTACAGTAAAAAAACTAAAATAAACGCGAATTTTTGTTGTTTATTGTTTATAACAAATTAAAAAATGGCATTTTTGAGTTGAGGACATGGTGGGAATAAAGTACGGAATGTCCTGCACGGGATGGCCCAGGTGGCTTCCAGGTAGTATTTTTGTCCAAAAAGCAATTATTTGGGGCTCTATTGCTTGGCCTATAAGAACATTGGTGCACGGAGAAAGAAATAAAAGAAGTGAATGTAGGTTCTTCATTCGTACATAGCAGTAGCTACTCTCGAAAGGAGAATCATTGGGGAGGTGGTATACAGCCATATATGATAGACATGGATTCCAGATGGACCCGATTAGGAAGCAAGGTCGAAAAACAATTTGAATTCACTTGATTCAAATTTAGTATTTTCAGATCTGTATGTATCTTAATATGTGTTTATAGGTCACCAACAGGAAGGTCAGATTATTTTATAGAAAAACTAACTGAAATTCTAGATCACCACAGTAGTCAAGGACAGTTCATGATAGTATGCGGATATGTTAACATTGACTTCAAACAAAATGGTGGAAATTCTCTGAGTACCACACAGGTATGTTCTTCATACTGCTTGAAACCTCATGTATCTGATACGACGAGGCCAGATAATTCATTAGAAGGTACACAAGATGGATAACATATTTAGTAAATTACCACATTCATCCTTCAACTGCTTTGTGTGGAAATCAACGAATTCAGATCACTACAGTCAAATATTAGGTATAGAATATGATATCGTACCTCAAGAAACAATGGAAATAAACGCTTCTATACTGAAAGTAATATATCGCAATTCAAACATTCTCTGGCTACAGGAAGATGGGAAATTTTACATAATACAAATGAGTTAAACGCCAAATATAGAACTTTTTATGACATACTCTATTATCATTTTGACTCTGCTTTTCCAGAAGAAGAATTCAAATTCAAAAATAGGGAATCTGATTGGATATCGGCTGATATAAAAAATCATTCACGATATATTAATGATCAACATATGCTATATAAGGAAACCAAATGTGAAAATATATTTATTGAATACAAACAGGAACGGAAGGCATACAGAAAATATATATCAGAATATTAAAAATCACTGAATGACAATAAAATTTCCTCATCACATAATAAGTCATGGAGTATATTCAACCAATCTAAAAACAAAAACCAAGTGAAAGATAAATCCATAGTTCTTGCAGATGAGTATGAAGAATCAATAACTCAACCAGGAGAAGTAGCCGAATACTTTTGCAAAATTTTCAGTCAGTCAAACGTCATTCACAACACTGAAGACATTAAGATTTCTCACAATAACACAACCATATTTCTAAGACCAGTTGATCGAACAGAGATACTTACTATTCTGAATGAGATGCAATCAAAATACTCATCTGGTATAGATGACATTCCATCTGCGATACTAAAACCAATTTCTGAGTATATCTGTGATCCGTTAATGGACATGATAAATGAAAGCTTTTCATCTGGCATATTCCCAGATGACTTAAATGTAGCAAAATTTGTACCGATTCACAAAAAAGGCAATAGAAATACTGTAAATAACTACAGACCAATTTCATTCCTTTCTTTACCTTGCAAGGTTTTTGAAAGAGCGATATACAGTGACTCTGCTTAAGTTGGCTACATATGGGAAACTTTTTTATTATTGATTTTACAAACAAAATTTATTCTTCATAAAAAGTTCTGCATGGTCTAAAACCCATGATGCAACCATCAGATATTGAATTTTATCAATCTTATACGAGGTATGTCAAAAGATATGAATTTTACCCAAGAGTAAAGTAACTTCACAATATCGAAAATTGTTTTTATGAAAATATTTTCGGATTTAAAAACTGTTTCAATATGCATTACATCCTTCCAAATGAAAAAAAAAAAATACAATTTTTTTTTGAAATTATCAATATTACATTTAAATTTAGTTTTATGAAAATTTGCTCATTAATTTCCAAACAGACCAGAAAGATTAACATATTTGTAATAAATTATAAGTAATTAATGTTTGGTATTGATAATTTGAGAAAAATTATTTTTCCAATTAGAAGGATGTAATCGCATATTGAGACATAGTTTTTAGTTCCGACTAACTTTTTATGATGAAAATTGTCGATGTTGTGAAATATAAAGTTACTTTACTCTTGAGAAAATTTCATATTTTTTGACATACCTCGTATAAGATTGATGAAGTTTGATATCTGATGATTGCATGACTATGCAGAACTTTTTATGAAGAATAACTTTTTTTCGAAAAATCAATAATAAAACAGTTTCCCATATGTAGCCAACTTAAGCAGACTCACTGTACAATAGGATATCCTTTTTCCAACTAAATAATATACTAACATCCCAACAATTTGGTTTCAGGCAAGGCATGTCCACAGAACTAGCCATATTTAATGCAATCAAACATATTACAGAGAATGTCGAAAAAAATAATAGCCCGTCTGGATTCTATTTAGATCTTTCAAAGGCCTTTGACATGGTAAATCATGCAAAGTTTTTATACAAGCTTGAATGCTATGGATTTCAGGGCGTAAGTCAAAAACTTATTCACTCTTATCTAACAAACCGTACACAGGCAGTATGTGTCACGAAATACCAACAACCATATTACTCAAATAAAGCTCCCATTGAACAAGGCGTGCCACAGGGGTCAATACTCGGACCAATACTTTTCTTGACATATGCAAATGATCTACCAAAGGCTTTATATCCGGGTAGTGTATTCCAGTTTGCTGACGATACTTCTGTTTTTGTCACAGGCAATACTATAACAGAACTCTCAACTAAATCCTCCACTGTCTGAGATGAAATGAATATATGGTGTAAAAAATAATCTTAAACTTAATGCAAAAAAAACAGGTCTCATTATCTTCAACAAGACAAATAAATATGAAGAATCCTTGTATGTTAAACTATAAAATAAATCAATCCCAATAATAGATACCTTTAAATTCTTAGGCGTAACGCTGGATGCAACACCCAGCTGGGAAACTGATATAAATTCGTTAAATAGCAGACTGAACTCAATCTGTGGAATAATTCGCTACCTACGGGTTCAAATATCAACCAATAGCTTAAGAATATATTACTTTCAATCAATCATATCATATGGTATAATTTGCTGGGGCTCATCAACAATAGCACAGAAAATATTCAAAACCTAAAAAAAAAATATTAGACGCATAACTGGATCGTAATAACTCTTGTAAACCACAATTTGCTGAACTTGACATTATGACTGTGCCTTCTTTCGGCTCTTTTCCAACTTGAACACCCTGTCTCTCAAAAACTTTTCATAGGATTGAGAGGCGGTTGCCCGATCCTTATTGTTGATATTTATGTGATAATATTCAATATACTATTTTGCTGAAATGATCAACGAAATGTTCTTTGGTGTTTTCTGGTGCTCCATGAAGGACAGTTATGAGCATTTATTATTTTCAACAACTTTATTTTTTTGGGTGCGCAAACTTCAAGTTTTTCTGTTTTATAATTATAACCAAAAACATTATTCATATATACTATTACATGTTTTTGTTTATTCATTTTCCACTATAAAGTAAGTCATATACCACTGCTATATCAAAAACATAAGTATCATAGAATTTCATCGTTTCAGATAGAAACAAGATACCCTACGCAATTATTCTGAGATTGGTTGGACGTTTTGTACATTTGTTTGAAGGCTATAGACAATGTAGTAATGTTCATCGTTTGAATGGTTGAAAGTTTTCTCCTTGTTTCAGTTTTCCATAACTTTTCAATTGCTTGTATCCGCAATAGTCTTCAGGTGAATACTGACAAATTCAGGTGCTAGAACGTCTTTTATAGGTAAGGTATGTCGGTGTGAAATAATTACGGTGCAATTACGCGAAGTGTTGTGGCATATGTAATTTCGCGCTTTTTCATCCCTTCAAAACATCTTCATACATTTTTAATTTCTACGTTCAGCTGACTGAAGGCGCCATCGTGTTCGATATAAGTGCTTGGTTTCTATGTAGTAAATACAGTTTTTTCTGAATTCTGTTGTAGCTTCTGCTGACCTTGGTCGCTTTTGATATTATCTCCTCTGATCTATCCTTTCGAGTTGTTTCTGTAGATACTATTTCTAGGTTTTGGTGTAGGTTCTATTTGATGTAGTTTCACTTCCAGTGACTCCTGGTTTTAGCAATAACAAATAACTATTCCCATTAATGTTCTCACGATTCCCCTTTTGTGAGTGATTGAAGCAGTTGTGGAGTTCTGCGTGGAGGTCATATTTCTATAAACAGAGGTGCAGATGGTAGTGTCTGTCAAGAAACGGCAGGGTACTGAAACACCTCGTACTTTGTCAGTAGGCATTCATCTGAAGATGATTGCGGATACAAGCTAAATGGAAAGAAGTAGAAATCTTTTAACCATCAAAAAGATTGATGTCCGAATTATAGGCTATCAAGTTTAGTAAATGTTTATCAATTTATTTTACAATACTCCTGAAGTTTTGATATATCATGCTGAAATAATCACGGTATATTTTTTCATTCAATGTTTCATGATTATCAATTAGGTACAAGTATATCTTCAGCCAAATAATCACAATCTCCGCTTATTGATCCATGGAAGTTTATGAAATTATTAATTAGTTTGAATTATAAGATAGATAGGAAGGAGACTATAAAATTACAGTTATAAAATAATTGACCACTTTTCTTGTTTTATTCCTACAAGAGGTAAATGTGCTTGTTTAGTAGGGGATTGTTCAGTTGTTTCAAATGTCCTTGTAGTAGGCATCTTCGGTTACTTTGGTTATATTTTCTTCCTGTGACAATTGATGTATTTTTTAAAAATTTTGATGATGTAAGTGCACTTGGGTTCTTCATCCTATTCCATTGTTCCTATAGTTTTCAATATCCTCTGAAAAATTAATTACTTACATATGAAAAAAACTATCACGCAAATTTACCTAAAGCGACAATGTATTTTTTTTGATTGCAACATGGTGGAAGTGGTGAGGGGTTAGTGCTTCGTCATTTTAATGTTCTAAAGAAACATCAGTGGGCGGGTGAATTCAATATGTTTTCCACTTCAAGGAATACAGTATGCAGAACTTCGCCTGTGCGGGCTTGTTCTTTCAAAATTACACTAAGGGTAGTCTTCACAGATCTGATGGGCCTTACCCAAACGCCACCCATGTGAGACGCTGTTGGGGAATTGAATATCCAATTTATTCTTCGAATAGACAAATTGGACACAATTTCATTCTGTTTTAAATTCTTCAGTGATTGGTACCATTGTCACTGAAAATTTTTGATTAAAATTTTCGTAAAATAGTCATTATAGTGTCCAACTTTTTTCACCAAATTATTAAGTCCGATGATCCAGTATTTCTGTCGTATTTCATTGCTAACGGTGAGGCGACCTTGATGTCCAAACTTTTCGTGAAATAATATTACTAATAGCATAGTAAACCTATGCTTTGCGTCCAATATCACTGGGTTTCTTTCGAATCCTACTATATCTTCAGTTATACGACTTCGTACTATGAGAAGTCCTTGTTTGTCGATGTATGGGCATAGTTTTTGGATTTTGCTATTTTTCAAGTTCTCTGAAATCTTCATCAAAACCATTTCTTTGAACATTTTTCCACCAAAGTGATTCCGCTTCATGAATTTCATCTGGGATACTCTTGAAAATCACATTGGTAAAACACTCCAAGAAATCCTTTTTTCATTTCTTCGCTACACTTTTCATTCCTTCGCTACACTTTTCATTACTTGTTTCCTCTTTCGGCCAAGTTACGATATCTTCGAAAAGCATTTCAAGTCCTTTCAGCCAAATATTCTGTGTCACTATAATATGTTCCCTTGTTGCTTCATCCGCAGGATTCAAACCACTCGGTAACCATCTCGAGTCCGACTGATCTGAATTCTTCAAAATGTTAGTTACCCTATTCGAAACATATTGCTTGTATTTCCCATCTTCAGATCTGATCCATCACAATACTATCTTGGAATCTGTCCAGAATACTGACTTTTCTATTTTGATTTTAAGTGTTTGTCGGATATAGTTAGCTAGTTTACTTCCCATGACTGCTGCTTGTAACTCCAATCTTGGAATTGTTACAGTTTTTAGGGATGCAACTCGACATTTGGGTGAAACAAATGATACCTCTATACAATCATTGGTTTCAATTCACAGGTAACAAACCGCTGTATACGCTTTCTCGCTTGCATCACAGTATGTGTGTAGCTAGATTGACTGTGCTACTGGAGTTTTCAGGGAATAGCATCTTGGTATTTGGATTTCGTTGATTTTGTCCATCTCTTCCATCCATTTGCTGAATCTTGTGGAAATTTCAAACGGAACCTTTTCATCCCATACAATTTTGTATCGCCATAAATACTGTAGAATTATTCTCCCTTGAACCAAGAAATTGTTGATAAATCCTAAGGGATCAAAAATACTCATTACTATTTTGAGAATTTTTCTTTTGGTCAATGGATATGCATTATTGATTAATTCCATTTTCTTTCAATCAAAATCAATAGCATTCCTGTTTTTAACATACTGAGCAAGGCATGGTGAACAGCAAGCTCCCAAAGTCATGACTTGCATCTCCAGTATATCCGGTTCACTAGTCCTTTCCCAACCTCTCCATAAAATCCATTGAGCTGACTTGCCCTCTTCTCTAATGACAACCTGGTGAAACATTTCACGGATATCTCCGCAAAACGCTACCTTTTTCAGTTGAAATGTCAGAAGTACCGCAATCAAAGGTATTAGGAGATCAGAACCCTATTGCATCCAGACCCAACCCGTTTGACTTTGCTGCAGCGTCAAAAACCATTCGAAGCTTTCCCGGTTTATTTGTATTGAATACCGCAAAATGAGGCAGATACCAGGTTCTACCTGAATCCCGAGAAATTTAATTTTCATTCAGTTTTTCAAATATCTATCAGAAATATATTCATAGATTTTTGTACAATACGCTTCACCAAACTCTATGTCTCTGTCTATTTTCTCTCCTGACAGTACAGTCGAGCTAATGCCATATTTTTACTTTTGGAAAGGATGATATCTTCCCTTTTCCATAATAACCCTATTTCAAATGGATCACCTATTCTTTTCGTTTTAGATTCAATAATTTTCATTACCTGATCGTCATCGCTCGAAAAAGAATTTTCATTATGAAATGGGCTACTATCAAATTTCAGAGAGTTTTGTACAAGGATATGAAGAGAATCATCATCATAATTCCTGTCACAATTGTGAAAATTATACCCATCCCAAATAACTGAGAGTGGCTCTTGGTCCAAACCTAGATTGTTCCACAAAATCTCTTGGCATAATCAATTCGTAATTGTTGGTACCTATGAGCATTTTTGAAACGATATTTTCAAAAGACTGTATAGGAATATTCTTAAGGTATGGCCAGGTACGTGCGACATATTCCATGTTGAGGGATTGCATAGGTAAATCTAAACTTTTGATTGTTCTTACGTCAGTAATTGAAAAACAGCATTTGGAAAGCAACCTTTTATTTTAAAACTCACTCGTCTAGAATTTGAGTCTGTCTGCGTTTGATTATTGGTCCACTGCATACAAAGTGGTTCTTTTATACCTACTAGACCAACTCTATTTGCTATCTCATCCTCTAGAAGTATCACTGTCGATCCCTCGTCTAGAAGTGCACAAATCAAAAATTTTCCGTCTGGACCTGTAATTTCAACTGGGATAGTTCTCAGCATCACTGGTCTCCTCGACTTATGGATGTAGCTGGATTCTTGGGCAGTGCTCTCATGTGTTCTTCCGGCCTACTCATCTCTGATTCAATTTCTGAAATTTGTATGGAGTAGTGGGTTATGTTTCTGTTTACAATTCTCAATGCTATAATTTCGCTTGTAAAGACATTCATTGAGGCGATGATAAGGTTTCAAACATGAAATACATAATTTGTTTTTTGTAACGATGCTCCACTTACTTTCAACATCCATCTCTTTGAATTTTGAACAAACGGTCAAATCATGATTGTTGTTGTCCTCGCAACATCTGCAGTTTTTTCTGGATCCCTCGGTCCAACTTTTGTCTCTTTGTGGATTCGCCACCAAAAGGGTTTCTGATTTCCTTGACATTCGGTGATCAAACTGAGTCATTGGGTTGTGAATCAAACCGGCTGCTCTTCCTACGTCTTTCATCCAGCTGCAAAAATTCATTAGAGTTATTTCTTCCAGAGTAATAGCGAACATTGCCCATTGTTGTTTAAATCCTACAGATAAATTTGAAACAAGCTCCTCCAATAAAATAGGGGTTTTTAAATAAATGTCATGATCTAGATGCAACTAAATTATTGATAGTATTGGCATACTTCAAAATTGCCTCGGGCTTGTAATCTTTTGGAACAGGAGCTCTTCTTACCTGGGATATCAAATGTTTTATAATATATTCTGGCTTACCGTAAAGATTTTGCAAAGTTTCGATAATATCTGGACCATTATAATGGGATATGAGTAACATTTTCATAGATTCTGAGGCTTCACCTCTTAAACACTTCCGTTACATGATTAAATTTTCGCTGTCAGAGTAATGATATAATTCCGTTGTCTCTGTATATCCATTTATGAAAACTAACCACTCTGTAGGATTGCCATTGAAAATTGGCAATTTCCTTGTTAAAAATTGTCCTTTTTTCTATTAATTTAATTTTTTTCTGTCGATATTGCCTGATCCATCCACTTATTTACGAAAAAATCATCATCTAGTGACTCACCTGACTCCACACTTCTTACCGATACTCTCTCAGACTTTTCACCTTCCCTTCGTTCTATGGTTTCTTCAGTTTTCAACTTTTCTAATTCTAGTTGTTTGCGAATAAATTTTTCTTTCATTTCAATGATTTTTCGTTCTGTTTCCAACTCAATCTCTAACATTTTCTTCTTTCAACGATTGAGGCATTAGATATTGTAGTTCTGGTAGATTTCACTTCAGAAGCTTTGGAATTCACCACACTCCTTGGTTGTTTGTGTCCTTTCTCTTGCGATTTGCCTATTGAACCTGTAATGTCGTCGTTGTTGACATTCTGCTGTAGTTTGGAAGTCTCCATGTTAATATTAGTTTCAATATCCTGCTCATCGGCTGTCATGGCTCATCTGCTAGATCTTGTATCATACCTCTTCTTGATTTTTCCTGCCTGGGCTCCTTTCAGACTCATTATGTCGTCTCGAAATTTCGCAATTCTTCAGATGGATGTCCTCCAGAATAGTTTGAACTGATTCAATCGAAAGAATTGTTAGAAAAAAACTTGACTTTTAGATACTTGACTTTTATTGACAAAATTCAAAATTGTTTATTTTAAGTGTCATAGTCAAAACAAAACTTCTCCTTACACAGGGTCATAATTGAAAAAGAACTTACAAAATGAAATAAACTTTGATAAAAACTGAATCCAGTAACAAAGATGATTTAAAAAATTCTATCCGTTTACCTCCACAAAATGGGCAAACGTCACTCTATCAGTAGGTATTCAAGTTTTCAGCAAAGAGTAATGCTAGAAAGTCCTTGTCTTCGGAGATTGCTCACAGTCTACAACCATCCAAGAAGAATAACACCGAACTACTCACTCTTGCAGTCTTTTTCCTTGAACATTGAAGAGTTTTTCTAACTCATTCTGATGGCCTGGCACAATGTATTCTAATGCGTGGTGTATTTTTTACGGTTTCTAAGTGTCAAATGGTATACGACAGAGTAATAATTTATTCAATCAATCAATCAAATACACTACAGGATTCGATACAAATTCCAAATGGTACAACTAATTTAACTAACCTACAAAAACAAAAATGTGTATATATAAAAAGTCAATAAAAACTATTACTATTACAAAACATCATGTAGAATTTTTGACGAGGGACTTCAGTTGATTCTTAAATAGGTTAAAAGGAAGATTGAATATATTTATTGATGTATGATGACTGTTGAAGTTTTCTTGAAACCTACAACATAATTGGTACGATGGGTTTGCACATAGGAAGTGTGACAAGTTCTGGTAGTTCTGGGGTTGGCATGAAACGATAATTTTTCGAATATCTCTGTGCAATTTATGATGCCATTTATAATTTTGAATAAAAATATTACATAGCCGAATATCGTCTATTTTCTAAAGTTTCAAGATTCAACAACGAAACTCTTGTTAGAGAGTCTAGTCTGTGGAAGGAAAGTCCAATATTCCAAAATCACAAAATTATTTCGGTAGATTCAATCCCATGTCACGGGTATTTGGAAACCTGTTCGTGTCACGTAGATAGAATGAATGATATGGTTGCCAGACACTTTTACTCTACCAGTGTAATAACCTACTGAAGAAGATACATCTATCGATATACGTATCCTGCATCTTCGTGATAAAGGAAAATAATTATTTTTTCAAGGGACAATTCTGATTAAATTGTTCATCAATATAAATTGCCAATTTCTTATCCTTGAATATTCAAATTGTTCATATGGTTAAAATTTATATTTATTATATAATACCCATATATGCCCTCAAAGAACAAGATTTGAATCGGTTGAAAATATATAAGTCAGAAAATATATAAAGGTAGCGCAGCCCAAGTCAATACACAAAAGAGTAAATGCGTGCCTAATCCAATCAGGTAGGTCATCTGTTACACCTTTTGTGCTAGGTACGCTATGATAGTAGGCGCTTAGGACCACCTGGAAGCTATAAACCATCATTATTGGATTCAGATTCATTATTGATTCTGGATATATGTAAAATTGATGAATCTTAAGAATGTTTTATATCAGATGGCGATAGGTTTTGTACGGCTCGATTCCACGTGAACAAATTTCTGTAGATTATTAATATTCTCTAAATTTCTCAACTACATTCAGTAATAGACAACTGGGACAATTACATAACTTAAATCCTGTATTTGGCATGAACGGGTCATTGAAAATACTCGAAACTTAAAAAATAGAATGAATACTGATACAATATCTGTCATACACAATATAATAATGATAATAACTGATGTTCGGAACATCCTGTGTTCCAAGTAAAGACGCTAAAAATTTGTTTCATACTTGAATTTTTGAAGGATTTTGAAACAGACAAATATTTTATAAGAAAGAGAAGTTGAGCTTCAAAAAATGTTCTCGACGAGTGAAACACAATACTCCTACAACCCCGTCTATATCATAATAATCTGCTAAAAATGAACGACTAACGAAAATTTTATTTAAAATTAAAACTAATATTATTTATAACTTGAATATTGGTTGATTGTTACGTTCGAACACTCATTCATGAACAGTATTACAATTTGCTATTTCCGGTGATGTATTCGGGAAATCCAAATCACTTTCTCAATCAGAAATCATAATGACTGATAATGCTTCCAGTGAAAACTGAGAAGTCTAATTAATCACCGAGGAACGTCTAACTAATGAAATCAGGCAAATAGATATAAATTGTTTTCACATCTCACGGTATTTTTTCGATTCTATTTACAGATATGAGTCCTGTTTTTGCTTATTGAAAATTTGAAGTCTTTGAAACATTATATAACAGCGAAATCAATACCAACTACCATTTCTCCAAGCGTTTCCACCCTAAGTGGAAAAATGAAGACAAATATCTCTCAGAAAAAAAATTACTTCCATGATGGCTACTACCAGACTTTCAACTACATCTGACACATATTTGTGCAACGTTCCTCCAAAATGACCGAATTGCAAGTTCTTGTGTTGTAATTGAACAGAATAATATCCTTCGTTTGGCTGGGAATGACCACCTGCAGACATGCATGTTTCGAGGTTTTGCCTCTCATCAGTGACAGAGCAGGTCGGACAACATTATAATTGTCCTGTCCCTGCCAAATGGATGATAATCAAATATTTAACTAATATTTCCCCAAAGATGAAACTACGACCCACAACTAAGTTGGTCGCAGCCCCATCCGCACGGAAAATCAAGAAGCAAACACTCCTAGGCAGCACAGACTCCGAAAAGAGTAAACTGTAATATTTCGAACAGGTTCGAAATTTTGTGCCGGAGAGGTATCAACATAGTGAAATGAATAGGAGGTACCTTTCTCTCCCAGCGTTTCCACCAAGTGGAAAAATAAAGGCAAATATCTGTCAGAAAACAACTACTTTCCTGGCTAATACCACTACGAACATTAAACTACATCTGACAGATATTTGTGCAACGTTCTTTCAAGAAGACCCAATTGTAAGTGATTGTTGTAATTAAACAGAAGATTATCCTCCATTTGGCTAGGAATGATCACCTGCAGATATGCATGTTTCGAGGTTTTGCATTTTAATTATTCTATCCTCATGAGGAGCAAAACCTGGAATCATGTATGCTGGTCATTTCCAGCCAAATGAAGGATAATCTTCTTTTTGATTACAAGACAAGTACTTGCAATTGGGTTTTCTCGGAAGAGCGTTGCACATATATCTGTCAGATGTACTTCAATGTTCGTCGTGGTATTAGCCAGGAAAGTGTTTTTTTACTGACAGATGTTTGCCTAAATTTTTCCACTTGGTGAATACGCTTGTAGAGAAGGGTACTTCGTATTCATTTCCCTACTATGTTGTTTTCTCTCCGGCACATAATTTTGAACTTGTTCGGAATATTACATTATATACCAGAGACGAAAATGATTAAAAATATAAATTTAACTTTCGTCACTAGAAACGAAAGTTAACGTTATGAGAATTTATCTCACTACCGACGAAAATTTCGCTGAAGCTGTTCTATTACAAAAAAAATATTTTAGCTATATTTATTATTTTCATTACATATTTTCATTTTTTTTTCTATGCTTTCATGACCAGTTCAATACGATAGCATTTGTTTCTTTGGTGTCTCTTTTGTTTACATTTGTTTGATATTTTGTGGTACCGTGCTTGGGATCGCACGTCAAAAGGTAGGACCCTCGTTATTCCCAGCACAAGTCTTCTGAATACTGAGGGTTGTTGCCTGAGGGTTGCTACTCGTAGGGCTTCAGCAGGGTGATGATGGTTAGAAAAAAGTGAATCTGAAGAGAACACCTCCATAGACAATGAATACCTACCTACCAAAGCTATGCTGTTCATTGAATAAACAAATCTCGCCTAAGAGGAGTCCGGGAACTCTCCAGGCTAACATCAATGAAATGGGAAGACTGATAGGTATGCTTGGGCCAATCATGATGAAACTGCTAACAGTGCAAGAATGAAGATTTTGGCTATTACAGTTTCAATTAAAGTGAGTAAGTTCTCCAAATTTTGTTTGTTGTTTATATAATTGAATTCAAAATTGACCTACGATTATTCGCTTGGTCAATAGAGAGTTATTGCAATAACGCCTGCCAGTATTGAAGGCGACCTTATTTTAATAGCGACTGGCACTATTCTGTGATTGAAAACAGAGATATCAGTTTTTTCTGTCCCTTATTTAAACAGGCTTTCGTTATTCATAACCTATAAATAAAATCTAGTTTCAAAAATTTTTCTTTCAACATAATTCATTTTATACCAAGATAAAATTATTGTGATGATAGACTGGCCAAAGGGGGCTTCCATATCGATTTGTGTTGAAAAATTCATACAATTATTATACATGAGCTTTGTCTTGTCCACGATCTCACCCGAAGTAAAAATAAAGGAACCTTGAATCTGGACTTAATCGTCTCATAAAGGCAGGCAGTATTTTAATAAAAAAGTCCTTATCCAGATTCATTTGCGCGTGCGTATATGTCAAAATAAGGACAACTTTATTACTGCCTGACGTTATTATGAACTGCAATATCTCTCTGGTAATATAAATGCTAGGAATTACTGATTCCACGTAAATAGTCTGCAGAGAATAATGAATAAGTATGTACAAAATATTGAAATGTTATCCACGAAAGCTTAATACCATTCTTCAAGTATAAAATTGTTTTCATTTTCACCTGCACGTTATGAAGTTGTTGAAATAATTCAACCTGTTTTCGAATAGGATTTATATTGATTTCATTTTGCTGAAGACTGAGGTAACCAAAATATAGATAAATAGGTAGGAATGATAGAAATTACTCATTCCACGGTGAACAGTCTGCAAAGAATAATTAATAAGTATGTAAAAAAAATTAAATGTCACGCACACAAGCTTGATGAAATTCTAAAAGTTTAAGTTTTTTTTACCTGCATTGTTGGAAGAATCCAACCTCGTTTCGAGTAAGATTTATTATTTTTTATATTGCTGAAGACTGAAGTAACCAAACTATAGATATCATATACAGAGTGGGCCATTGAAAACGAAACAGCGGCTCTGTAGGTCGGCAGAACCGAGTTATATAAAAACGCTAGGACACTTCAACAACATTTTCGAGGGGGACATCGTTCGCGATGAAATTCACCCGAAATACATAACATCCCTCGGAGCTGTGACCACTACTCCTAAATTTTTAAATGGCAACATATGGCAAGTGATACCTCATTTGAAAGGTATTTTCCTTCTTAATATCAAACAACAAAAATAAATTAATTCTATCGATTCGTTTTCGAGATATAGGAACTTGAAGTTGGGAAATCACTCAATCAATAAAAACAATCAGCCCTATGCTGTATCACTTCCGTTAAAACTAAAGTCATCGTTATTTTCCATTTCCATTATTTTGCTATGATTGGTAATAGCAAAATAACGGAAATGGCGAATAACGGTGACGTTATTTTGAACGGAAGTGATACAGCATAGGGCTGAATATCTGATACAGCAACTGTCCGCAATAATTATTATTGTCACTGAATTAAATGTTCAAACTGTCTACCATACAATAGTACAAGTTCTGTTCAAAATGAGACCTCACATTTCGTAGCATTTCCGGCATTACTCGACGGCATTCTTCAATAATTCTACGTCGTAAATCTTCCAGAGATTCTGGTTTGGTTGCATAGATTTTGTTTTTCAAGTGACCCCACAGGAAAAAGTCGAGTGGGGTTAAATGTGGAGATCTGGCTGGCCACTCTATAGCACCTCTTCTTCCAATACAACTTCCAGGAAACATTCTATCCAAAAACGCCCTAACAGGCTGTGCATAATGTAGAGGTGCCCCGTCTTGTTGAAATTTCAAGTGGTCTTCATGGTAACGATCTTCATTTCCAATGATGTCGACTAATTGTGGATAAACAAATTGATTCAATAATTCCAAATAAGTTTCTCCTGTCAGGTTATCGTCGAGAAATACTGGTACAATCAAACGGTCCCCAAAAATACCGGCCCAGACATTGAGTTTTTGGGGAGTTTGTGTATGGACTTCGTGGAACACATGTGGATTGGCATATGACCAATAACGACAATTATGACGATTCACAGTCGAATTCAAAAAGAATGTAGACTCATCAGAAAAGCAGATGTTGAAAAGGAAATTCTCATCAGCATCTATTTTCATAGTCATAATTTCACAAAATTCCTGTCGCCTATCCAAATCATCTTCATTCAATTGGTGTATCAAATGTATTATGTAGGGGTGGAATTTATGATGTTTCAGGAGTTCTACTGATATTGGTAACACTAGCCAATTTTCTTGTGCTCAATGTTGGGTCTGCATGAACTTGTCCTAAAAGTGCAACTTCACAGGTTCATTTCCCACCGGAAATTCACATACTGGGTCTCGTTTCTTGTTGGCTACTGATCCAGTTTGACGAAATTTTTGCGCACTAATTCTAGAACGTATTTTCTAGCAACAAGTTTATCGGGATGCGTTTCATTGAACTAATTAGATGAACGGTTACCGCACTCATCATTCTTAAAAAAAAAATTATTATTTCAACTCTTTCCGCGATCGTATACACCATTATTGAGGAAAGATATTCAGCAGCTTCAATCAAGTAATTCACTCTAATGTCGTCCAATCAACGATCGATTTGACACTGATAGACGTCCACAATTGCGATTTGGCGAAAAAAATTATCTCATACATGTTTTTGTTGTACGCGCAATGGAGTCGAATTCGAGAAAACGTCTTTTCATCGAATCTCAAGATCAAGTAATTGAGGATGAAATAAAAATTGAAACGAAATTGCATGTTATTTGTTGGTAAACAGTTAGATCATTTGATTCCTTGACAATGATAATTATCTTTAAACAGTTGCATTGTTAGATCTTATTTTTATCGATTGAGTAAATAAAAAGTTATTTCCCAACTTCATGTTCCTATATCTCGAAAACGAATCTATAGAATTAATTTATTTTTGTTGTTCGATATTAACAAGGAAAATACCTTTCAAATGAGGTATCACTTGCCATAGATTGCCATTTAAAAATTTAGGGGTGGCAGTCACAGCTCCGAGGGATGGAATGTATTTCGGGTGCATTTCATCGCGAACGATGTCCCCCTCGAAAATGTTTTTGACGTGTCCGAGCGTTTTTACATATCTCGGTTCTGCCGACCTACAGAGCCGTTGTTTCCTTTTCAATGGCCCACTCTGTATTATAATAGAATACTCATTAGAGGGCACGTTTCGACAACCTTTATGCAATGTCAAGAATCAGACGGAACTGTCGAATAATTTTCTTCCATTGGAAATGCGATGTTTTGAAATTTTCACCAATGTGATATTTAATTTTCGTATCATCCTAGATGCATGTTATCATCCATACTAGCGCCAAAGTATAAATAGATATGGTTTTTTGGGTTCCATTGACCTATGAGATCTTCCTGGTAAAATTATCTTGAATAATGCAATGATCAATTTCACCTCGAAATTCTTCCAAATTTCCAATGGCAACCCAGCATACCTACCTACGTGATACATTATTGTATACCTATGATTAATCTATAAAGCCCTTGCCCTGCTAAAATTTTAGTTATTCATAGCATGATTTTATTTCTCGTTTTTAAACTGCCTACCTACTGGGATGCAAATACGTAAATAACACATATTACCATCAGTATTGCTGTACGAAGGCGGTACTTTCACAAATACCCTCCCATTGTAGTTACCAGCGTTAGTCCCTCCCTAATCACCCACTCAAGTTGGAAACTAATTTTGTCTTCTCTTACCTGAAGAACAGTTTGAAGTTAACTTCAGATTAGTCAATATTCATTTCTGTAAGTGAAACATTATATTACGTAAGTGCTTTACCAATGAAGGACAGAAGAGTTGTGGGTACACCATACGAGAATATTTTTTCAAACAGCTGCAATTAGTTTGCAATCGAGTTCAGCTCTCTTGATTTACTTTTTACTGGTTATCTATTTCGATGAATATATTTAAAGATTTTTCTTTCGATATCAATAACTATCAATCAACGGATTGTGGGTTGTTGAACCATATATTTTATTCAAGCATTTATTACTGGTTGCTGGACTGGCCTCAAGACAAACTATACACTATTATACCTACTATTGGCATCTTGAAAACGGTAGATGATACAAAGTTGCTTGAATTAGATAAAAGTTGCCTATTTCAGTGAATGATGAAATGATGTTTCAAAATCGGAAATATCACGAACCGTTTTCAAACTAAATAAAATGGCCCATTTTCTTTTCGTTGCGATAGTGCCTCCATTTTAAGGAATATACTTTCAGTTGCAATACTTTGGTTTTAGATCCAACGTTTCGTTCTTCGAGAGCCACCCTCAACTCCATTTTTTCTAAAACGAACCTGTATTTTTCAAAAGGATTTTAGCAGTGTATCTTAGTTGGTATGTTTTTTTTTTGTAAATTTTTGCCAATACATTTCGTCATTGAGGTCCTAACGATGAAATTCCTCCCATATAGAATATATTTCAGTTTGTTTCTGAAAACTCATTTGAAAGTTATGCAAAAAAACAAAATCCTCTAAACATGCATGTCTGCAGGTGGTCATTCCCAGCCAAATGAAGGATAAACTTCAGTTCAATTACAAGACAAGCACTTGCAATGGGGTCTTCTTGGAAGAAAGTTGCACAAATATCTGTCAGATGTAGTTCAATGTCCGTCGTAGTATTAGTCAGGGAAGTAGTTGTTTTCAGACAGATGTTTGCCTTTATTTTTCCACTTGGTGGAAATGCTTGATACCTACCTCTCCGGCACAAAATTTTCGAAATATTGCAGGCCTGATTATATTTTAGTTTTTTTTACTTATTGAAAGTTGTGAAAAAATTAAATAAAAATGGATCTTCTGAAAATTGTGTCGATATCAATCCTTGTTTATTGTTATTTTCAGAATAATTTCATATTCAATGTGTAATTCATAATAGAATATCGTCGTCTGCAACTACTGTTATTGTAACTACAGACAGAAACGATATTCTATTATGATTAAACATCAAATATGGAATTATCCTAAAAATAACAAAGAACAAGAATGAGGCCTGTAATCTCAACGGAAGGATTTTAATCGTTAGAACCTGATTGATGCACGCAGAGAAAAGAACGGTAGAAATAACTAGAATCGTCCGAAATCTTACCACGAAAAACGTTAAGAATATGGACAAACTTTGATCGTAGTGAGATGTACTCTATAAATACGTTGAAACAACTTGAGAAAGTGGTGCTAGGTATTATAGTAATATTGATGGCGAGAAACAAAACTCGATCAACGGAACACCGTGGTTATATTTACCACGACTATTGTATTTCGATTGACTACCCAGTGATTATTCCATACTACAACGCTATAGCATTTTGAAATTGGAATCCCCACCAATTCAACCGTTAGATTCAAGCAGTGGATAGTTTACCATCGTTCGCAGTAAAATATGTTTAAATCAGATTAACCCAACATTGTTATTGGATTCATCGCGACCACTTCCATCTGTAATATTATCTGTAGAGTACTATATACCATGCTTCACTAGTAGATTGAACATCAAACAGTTTACCACACTCTCGCCTTTGATTCAGTACATATTACCATATCTCAAAGTACCAGGTAGAGGCGGTATCATTTACGATATTTCGGATTAGTTTTAATCACGTTGTGGAGTATATTCACATCGGTGAACTTCCCAGTAATTCATTGAAATATATTAATTTTCGATATTCCATAAAAATACCGGAAACATTGAATTCATCCATTTTCAAGAACCCTTTGATGTCAGATGATTCAATTAACCATATTTGATGAAAGCAGTTCATCATGTGAGTAACACGTGCTATTTTTATTCATGTACCTATCAAGTGAAAAAATCGAGTTAGTTATGATTTTTCAGTTTTGAACAACGTTTATTATTGGAAATATAAAACAATATATTCTTCCACATATCCTTTGAAGGATTATTGTTATGTTAGCCAGCCTTTTAACGTTTTGGCAGTAACATCAATTTTATGAAACATCTAAAGAGAAGTACAAAGAGAATAGTTAGAGTGCCCATCGGCAAAAATTGTACTGATATTATAGATACTCCAAACTTTTCTGTGTGACTTTTTTTGGTTCGAGGGGCCTTTTTCCGAAAGTACAGATGGTGATTCGTTAGGTTGTTTTAAGACAAAAAGTTCCTATGAATACATAAACGAAGTAACGTTTCTGAGATACAGGGTATTAAACTTTTTATTTGAACATCCTATATCTCAGAAACGAAGCAACTACGGACATATGTTCATAGGAACTTTTTTCTCAAAATTACCTAAAAAATCACCCTCTGTAGTTTCGAAACGTGTTTAGGAAAGATGAGGGAAACACATAAAATCTGATTTTTTTTCCTCCGAAACAAAAAAATTCACAGAGTAGAACGGTGGCAGACTAGGTCCAATAAAGCCATACAGAAACTTTGGAGAGTATCAATCAGTAAAATTTTTGACGATGGGCACTCTGACAGGCGATTTATTTATCACTGAATTTTTCGATTTCATATTTCAATGCTTAAAAAAGGAACTTTTTATAAGCTTATTCCTTGTGATTATATCGGTTATACCGTCCAACGTTCCGTTATTGAACAACCATTATCAACTTCATCCTTTAAATACGGCATAGTTTTGAAAAATAAATTTTATCAAAGTAGTTTCCTATTGAAATCTGATGAACTACTTATCACTCATGCCGGTTTAAATATGTTTCAAATCTTCTTCAGCTCAACTCAAACTATTGATTTTTTTTTCCAGATTTAGGATATTCTATTTCACAATATTCATCACTAATTCAGGCCTGTACTAGAAAATGATTTAAAAAATACGACATGATCTAATACACAATGAACTACCATGTTTGAAACATCATATAATTCATAATGAAGAATACTTTAAAAATCCGTTTTCATCAATACAAGACCGTATTTAAAAAAATTAAGATGATGATGGTTGTTCGGTAACAAAACGTCGGACAGTAAAACTAACTTCATCACAAGAAAGCTCATAAAAAGTAGTTCTTGTGAAAAGTATTTTACCTTGTTCAAGCTCTGACGAAAAAATAAGACATCAAAAAATTCAGTTTTTTCAAAATTTATTTTAATTTTTTTCCCATTTAACCAAAACAGTATCTATCACCGTTTCAGATATCCCGTGCAGGACAACCTTATCTTAACCCAGCAGAATGATGGCAAACATAATATTTTTTTCCATCGTGATATTTAATCATACCAACAGTTTTCATTACCTTTTTATTCAAAAAACATTAAAATACAGATCAGTAAAATAGTATAAAATTCTTTAGAAACTGAAAAACAAAAGTAGGAACTATTTAAATCTCCTTATAATATAGGTAATGTATTCAATATTATATTTTTAATGAGTCCAAGGATAGCATACAAAGGTAAAAAAACGAGAAAAACAGTCAAAATAACAGTATAAATATGTTGCACTCTAAGGAAAATTACAAATTAATCACCGAATGATCAGCCACTTCGAAATCTAGTTTTGTAGTTATTAGTGGACACAATACAAGGATGGGCTGATAATAATTTCAATCTAACTGATATCACAGATAAATATCAGGCTATTCACACGGTATGTGCAAAAATATGTTCCTCAGAAACAAAACAAAAATATAAATACTTCATGGTCTTGAAAATCACGATAACCTTATTTGAGTTCACACTGTAGTGACTTGAGGGACAAGTAGTCTGTGTCATAATTAGTATATATATCGTAAATAGATTGTTGTATAAAGCAGTGATGTTATAATTCGAATTAAAAATAATCGATAATCCGATTATTGCAATAATTGGTGTAATCCGATAATTGTTTTTGGAGAATCCGAATGAAAAATAACCTACTACACTTTGGCACGAGACTGTCAGCTGTCAGTACCGTCAACTGTCATTTGTCGAAATAATCTAAAAACATTGAAAACCAAAATGCCAAAATATAATGAAATGCATTATTTGGTAAATAGAAAAACCATTTTTATTAAAACATATCAAACATAACAAACAGGAACAAAAATATAAATAATGAAGTAAAATACATAAATGAAAAATATTCTCTAGAAGACTACCAAAATAAACAGGTACAAAAATATCAGTAAAAAAATTACATTCTTTGGTAAATAAAAAACATTAACACAGCATGAGATCGGCGATATCAAGTAATGAGTTGAATAATTAAAACTGAGAGTTCAAAAATATTATCTGGTTCAGAACTTTTGGGTCAAGTCTATTTCTTCTAGAATTGGTTAGTTGTCCCGTTTTTGAGAAAACCCTTTCTGATGGAACTGACGTCCCAGGAATACATAAATATTTCATTGCGAGAGCGTGTAGCTCAGGTAAAACTAATTTATGTTTGGACCAAAATTGCAGTGGATCCTTCTTCCGATCTAGTGGTGGCATTTCCAAATATTGTCTCATTGTCATTGCTACCATTGAAGATGGGGTGGAGAATGTTTTAACTTCTTTTAAAATTCCATCAAAATGAGACCAGGTATCATTTGAAGGATTATTTTTCTCAATATCAGCCGCTGATAGTTGTGGTGCTGGATTTTGCTGACGAGTTTGGTTATTTAGGGTAATAAGTCGACCAAGTTCCTCAGAAACCCATTTTTGTGCGTTGGACGCATTGTCAACTGAACCAAATCCATATTTTTTGAACCGTGGATCTAGAAAAGTTGCCTTTGCAACAATTTTATTGCTCTCCATGCCCCCTAACCTCCTTGTGATAGTCTCTAATAATTTGGTTCTCAAATATTCACCTGTGGCTGTTTGGGTGATTTTATTTTTTAAATTATACTGAAATCCCCTTATCAATGGGATTATCAGAGATATAGTGGGATATTTCTCTCCAGACAAAATAGTGGTCAAGTCATAAGCTGGTTCCAGAACAGTAATGCAGTCACCAATGATTCCCCATTCTTCTCTGTCTAAAAACTCTGGAGCATTTGGTAAATCAGTGACTGCAACACACAGTGAATTTTTTATTTTCAAAAGTCTTTCTATCATAATGAAGCAGGAATTCCATCTAGTGACAACATCTTGCTTAACTTTCAAAACTGGTAAACCCATCTGTTGTTGAACAGATTTGAGTTTGTCACTAGCAACAACACTATGTTTAAAGTGGCCCACAAGCGCTCTACATTTTTTCAGTATTGCATTCAGTTTTTCATTATTAGACAATGACTCGGTTACACTCAAATTGAGTGTATGAGCAACACAAGGATGGTGATACTTCTGTAAACACTCATTGATGGCCTTTTTTATATTTGAACCATTGTCTGAAACTATTGTCACAATTTTGTTGGTAATATCCCATTCATCCATAATCTTTCCTAAAGCAACAGCTATATTATCACCTGTGTGAGACCCTGGTATTTCGTTAGTGGCTAAAACACGTGAATACAATTTATCCTCAAAAATATAGTGACATGTTAAAGATATATATGCTCTATTGCTATCAGAAGTCCATATATCAGATGTGACTGCCACATTTTTAACGTTGTTAAGAATCGATTTCAGTGCTGAAACCGACTCCTCATAATACTTTGGTAGTATTTTGTAGGACAATCTCTGTCTAGTGGGTGGCTTGTACTTTGGATTCATCTCATAAGAATATTCTAAAAATCCTTCATTTTCCACAATAGATAGAGGTTGATAATCCGTTGTAATCATTTTCAATAGACATAAATCCAATTTTTCCACCTCTAATTCAGTAAGTTCATGCTCAGCTTCAACACCAAGAAGTTTCAGCTGTTTAATTTTAGTAGGACGCTTCTGTTCTGCAACCATCTTCCTCTTTTCACTAGCCCTACTCATTACACCCGATGGTCCTGGAATAGGTTGCGGTATGACACTTTCAACTTCAACAGATGGCCCTGGTGCAGGTTCTTGGTTATTATCACGATTCTCCTCATTTTCCTGATTCTCATTATTCACAGGTGCTTTTTCTTTCTCTATTATTGTGGGATGGATTCTAGTCAAGTGCTGCTTTAAATTGGTTGTACCACCAAAATATTTTATTTGTTTTTTACATAATTTACATGAAGCCATCTTATCATTTCCACTTTTTTGGAAGTGATTCTAAACAAACGACTTTTTACAACCTGGACGCATTTGTAATAATGATTAAAACGTATAAATGAAAACATAAAACGATGTAAACAAATTATTAAAAACTCACAAAAAAAAATTTAAAAAATTGCTGAACAAGAGAACAAGACAAATGATTGTTGACAAGTGACAACTGACAGGTGACAACTGACAACTATTCGAATTCGAATGATAATCCGATTATTGCAATCACTCGAATCGCCATAATCCGATTATGGAAATAATCCGATTATGAACAACACTAGTATAAAGAGCCATATTATATCCGATTCCACAGGATACTTAGCATCGAACACATGATAGCATTTAAAACAAATATCAATAGCCTGCAAAGGTGATTTTACCTCCCATAATATATCGCACACACTCACAAATGCTTTTTCAACCTTTAAATAATTTTCTCCAATGAATATTGGTATTGGTTGCATGGTCAATTTCAACGATTCATACTTGTTCCTTTTATACAGCAAATTGGGCTGTATATCTGCAACAGTCTGAAAAGAAAAATCATATATAAATCAAATCGAATATGCCTGGTTGAAAATATGGTCTAACAATAAGGAAAAAAATAGAGGTTATGAGTTTCCTTTTAAAAAAATAAGTTATCGCTAATGTTAACCTTGACGAAAAGAATAAATCCCTCCTGAATTTCTAGTTTTGATGGCCTCCAGTTAGTATTCCTTATTTTCTTCGGAGGAAAATAAACAGGCAGTAAAAGTAGTGGCAATACTTCATTAGTGGCTAACTCGTCAGGTGCAAACTGGGAGATGCTTGATTGTATCTGTTTTATGTTGCTTGACATCAAGATATCTAATAACTTATTCCTCTTCAAGGGCCAATTCAAAAAGAAATTATTATACTTTTCACCAAACATCTTCTGAAAGTCGTATTCAACCTGAAAAAAAAATGTAGACATCGTCCGAATTAAAACAACATACCTACTTACCAAACTATAACCCAGCTGATGTTTGTATGCTGGAAAGCTATCAATTATTTCTTGAATTAATTTATCTTTGAAGGCTTGCTGCCTCCCTATGAATGTGGTTTTCCATTTGGTCAAAACAATGGTCCACGGTTCTATTGAATTAGCCAACCATGTCATATCTTCCTGTTCATTTGAGGATAGTTCAATAGTAACATTTCCTAGAATTCAATGGAAATGGTGAATAATCAATACATACGAAACGGTTTTGAATGATGATTAGGACAAAGAAATATACTGTTGGTTACCAATAAACAAACCCTTTATCTCTGTTGATAAACCACCCAGTGGTAAATCTCTATGGACTATTCCAACTATTCTTGTGTGGATTGGTGGAATTCAATGTATTCTCAATATGGCAAAACTTCGAAATACTAACTATTCCATTCAAAATATTTTTTTTGTTAAAAAACGTGATTTTTAGGAAATGAAAATCTGATAAAATTCAGAAAGTACTGAATTCCCAATTGCTTCATGAATATGAGATTTTTTTAACTCCTATAGAGCGTTTTTCTTTTTTTCACATTCTTCGAATCGAGAGGGATATGATGGGCGAAGTATTATTCTTTAATGTGGCTAAATAACTCATAACAGTTCACCAAATTCATTTGCATCCACATCGTGTGTCTTTCATTCAAATTTATAATGTCCAACAGATTGTAAAGCTCTTTATGAAAAGTTGCTTATTTAACTTAGTAGTCTATTTACTATTATATTTGCCAATCCTTAATCGAACTGACAAGATGATAATTTTCTTAGAAATTACTGTTTTCTTTACTCTGGTTCGACGGATATTAGAAAGTCGATATTATCTCATTTTTAAAATTCGACCGTATTAGAGTCATTCCAACTTTTTATTTCGATGTGTCGCACTCTCTTGGACCAACCTGTATACTTCCAAATAATTTTCAGAGATGATCGTCGTGAGGGAAATATGCTTGCATTTCCAATCAAACACAATCTATATAAGTAATTCTAACATTTAATTTTTATAAATCTGTTTGTAAAACAATGTTACGAATTCATTCCTGGTTTCTTTGTAATCCCTGCAAATAACCCTGAATCATTAAATTATCCCAACAAGAAGTGAAATAAAAGACTAAACAGTTCATCGATTATTATCGCTCTCCAAATATAGAGTTCATATTATTATGAAAACTGAATTGTTATGTTTGATATTGTCAATTTAGAACTTAATATTTTATAAAAAATGAACTGAAAACCAAATAGATACTTTACCTGGACTGTACTATCTTTATTTTAACATCCCGTGTAGTAAAAGACCGACAAACACTAGAAGAAGGGTAGCAGAGAGGGACTTCATCAAATTTAACAGCATTAACTAGTAAGCATGAAGAATCTATAGAGTCACAAAAATAAGAATTATAAATCATAACAAAACGTTTTGAAACTCTTTTTTGAACGATGAGGGGCACCCCAACGAAACATTATTGGTCCACCTATGAATAAAAATAAGAATAAAATAATATGATGGTGCAATTTGAAATGAGTAAGTAAACTAGACAGTTCAGCCCATTTTTATGACATACTTGAAGTACTATTGTGTATTCACTTAGTATAAGTTTATTGATAACAAAAGTTGTCAGTGTCAAATTGAACTTTTCTAATTTTGAAGATATCTGCAAGATTCTCCATATCTGCACCTGTACGTTCGATGGAAGTAGCACTCCACAGACTTCAATTTGGGTCGAGGAAGATGGTTGCAGCACACCAGAATGTTGATGCCGCTGGATCTGAATATTGTCTCCAACATGCTTCTTATAACTCTCCAGTCCAGCCCATCAAGCCCACAGGCCAATTTTGGGATTGCCAGGTCTACAATATTCTGGTCCAGCATCGTGTCTCTCAATCTCGTAAGGCTCTTCCAAACATCTTCATAAGACGGCTTATCTCGAGAACGCCTCTTGGTAACCAGATAGTAGATGTTTCTCTGGCCTTTCCTCAGCTGTAACACCCCTCCAACTTCCGGGTTCTGTTCTCTCAGTTCCTGGGTTCGACCGAACTTCTTGGAGAAAACTACTGCAATGCCTCTGGACATTTGGAGATCTTCTGCCATACAGTGAGCTAACGCGTAATCAGCAGGCACCTTGAAAAGATCTCGTGACTCCTCTCGGGTTACCCCATATTGAACTTTCTGTCCGTTCGAGTACAAGGACATGATCCTCTGAAACGTCATTTCGTCCTCCGGTGATCTGACTGTGCGGACTTGATCGTGGATTCCGGCGTAAGGGGACAACCTATTGAAGTGGACTACCCTAGGTTTTCCTCGTGGTGGCTTATATATGCGGTAGACGAGGTCGTTTATCCTATTCATGATCTTATATGGACCTTCCCATGAGTTCCGAAGTTTCGGTGATAGTCCACGGCGACGTTTAGGGTTGTATAGCCAGACAAGGTCACCTGTTTGATATCCACCAGCATCCGCCTTGATATCGTAGGTCTCCTTCATTCTGTAGCTGGCACTCTGGATGTTCAAACGGACCTGTTCATGGATGTCGTCCATTCTCTGTCGCAGTTTGCTGACGTAGTCATCTCCCGCAGTGTCTTGTCCTGGTGGCGTCCCAAACTTCAGGTCACATGGAAGTCGCAGCTCTCGGCCCATGATAACACAAGCAGGGGTTTGGCCGGTTGACTCATGAACTGCGGAACGATACGCCATCAGGAACAGATGGAGGTACTGGTCCCAATCCTTCTGGTGATCAGAGACTACCTTGGACAGGTGGCGGTTTATCGTCTTATTCATCCGCTCCACCATTCCATCGGACTGTGTATGTAGAGCTGTGGTCCTCGTTTTCTGGATGTTCAGCATCTTACACATCTCCTGGAACAGGTTTGACTCGAAATTCCTGCCTTGATACGAATGCAGCTCTAACGGGACACCGAATCGACAAATCCACTCCTTCACCAAGACGTCGGCAACGGTGATGGCTTCTTGGTTGGGCAGGGCATAGGCTTCGGCCCACTTGCTGAAGTAATCCATCGCCACAAGGATGTACTTGTTCCCGTGTTCAGATTGTGGGAACGGGCCAGCGATGTCAATGGCGATCCTTTCGAATGGGCTGCCCACATTGTACTGGCGCATCGGGGCCTTAGGTCTTGTTCGAGGCCCATTACTGACAGCGCATACAGCACATTTTCTGCACCAGTCCTAGACGTCAGCTTGACAATTGGCCCAGTAGAACCGTTGCCTAACTTTCTGGAAGGTCTTCGTCACTCCCAGATGTCCTCCGGTGACCCCATCATGGATTTCTCGGAGCACTTCCTGTCTTCTGCTCCTGGGAACTACTACCTGACGTCTTTCTTCCCCGCCAACCTTAGACTCCAACACACGCTTCAAGACTCCATTGTCTAAGGTGAAAGAGTTCCATTGGGCCCAGTAAGTTTTGACGACTGGAGAACAACTGGCTATTTCCTGTCACGACGGTCTTCGCTCACTCTTCTTCTAGCCGATGACTAAACCAAGATCTGGATCTTTCTCTTGGTCTTTCTGGATCTTGTGGTCATTCCAGTTATCATCGACCGCCGTGGTTCTGCAGAGTGTCGACTCCTTTTCCTCTGTTCGTCGGCAGTGCGAACAGTCGTCTGGACATGGTCTTCGCGATAGGGCATCCGCATTCTTATGGCTGGTCCCCGCCCGATGTTCGATCTCAAAGTCGAATTCCTGGAGCCTCTCAATCCAGCGTGCCACTTGACCCTCGGGATTCTTGAACTGTAGGAGCCATTTGAGAGCTGCATGGTCAGTTCTCAGTAGGAATCTTCGTCCATACACGTACTTGTAGAAGTGCTCAACTCCCTTGACAACAGCCAACAGTTCCCGCCTGGTGACACAGTAATTCCGCTCCGGTTCACTGAGGGTCTTGCTGAAGTAACCAATGACCTTCTCTTATCCTTCTTGGATCTGAGACAGGACAGCTCCAAGTCCCACGTTACTGGCGTCCGTGTCCGGAATGAATTTCCCGTCTGGAAGGGGGTAGCTCAGGATTGGTGCGTTGATCAAAGCTCCTTTCAACTTCCTGAATGAATCTTGGCATTCATCCGACCACTGGAACTTTGTTTGTCCTTCCGTGAGCCTGGTCAGTGGTTTTGCGATGTTAGCAAATACCAGCACGTATCGGCGATAGTAAGTGTACAAGCCAAGAAAACTTCGAAGCTGGTGAATGTCTTTCGGAACGGGCCATTCCTTAACAGCTTTGATCTTCTGCTCATCTACTGCCACTCCTTTCCCAGAGACAACGTGGCCGAGATAACGTACTTCTTTTTGAAACAGATGACATTTCTTGGGGCTCAGTTTCAGTCCGGAGCTTCTCAGTCGCTGAAATACCTCTTCCAAGTTTTTTACGTGGTCCTCGAATGACCTGTCAACCACAATAATGTCGTCGAGATACACCAGACACGTCTTCCATGATAGTCCTTTCAAAATCGTCTCCATCAATCTTTCGAACGTGGCTGGAGCATTGCAGAGGCCGAATGGCATAACTGTAAACTGCCATAATCCGGAGCCGATGGTAAAAGCTGTCTTTTCTCGATCTTCCTGGGCCAGTTCCACCTGCCAGTATCCGCTCTTCAAATCTAAGGTCGAGAAAATCGTAGATCCAGCCAGCGTGTCTAGCGTGTCGTCTATCCTTGGGAGAGGGTAGCTATCCTTTTTCGTCACATTGTTTAGTTGACGGTAGTCTACGCAAAACCCTGTTGATCCATCTTTCTTCTTCACCAACACGACGTGAGAGGACCAGGGACTGTCGGATGGCTCGATGACTCCGTCTTTCTCCATGTCGCAGACTATTTTGTCAGCCTACTCCTTTTTGGCGAGAGGAAGTCTTCTGGCTGATTGCCTGATTGGTCGGGCATTTCCAGTGTCTATCTTGTGCTGAACCACCTTTGTTCTACCGCCTCTGCCTACTCCGGTATCGAAGATGTCCTGATACTTCCTGACTAGTTCTCTCAGTTTAGGCTTCTGTGCTGGCCCCATGTCCTTGGACGAGATAGCAACCAACTTCTCCAATTCTGCTGGCATGTTACTGGCTTGGCTAACAGTGCCACGTACACTCCTGATTACAGAGGAAATTGACGAGCAGTGCCCCAAAATCGTTCCCTTCTTCAAGGTCACCGGGTAATAATTGACATTCATTACCCTTACTGGCACAAATTTATCAGCACGCAACAAGGTTTTTCCTAGTGCAATTCCTCGTCCAATTTTCTCATCATGTAGCTTGGGCTCGAACATCACCACGTTCCACTGCTCGCACCTCCATCCAGGCGAGCCTCCAAAATGGTTTCAGCCCTCTCCGGTACGCTTACGTCTTCAGCCAGCAGAACTCGAACCATTTCTTCATTTCTCCCATGAAGTACCAGCTCTTCTTTCTCCGTTCACACGAAGGACGCCGTCTTTAAAATTCAGCTCGAATCCTCTAGAATTCATGATGTCCATTCAAATTATTACCTCGTCCTCGATATCCGCTACTAGAGCCCAGTGTTTCACTGTAGTGCTGCCCAAAGTCAGTTCAATTGGAAGTTCACCATACACAGTTGCCGGCTCTCCTGTTGCTGTGCGTAGCTTCCAATTCGACGATTCAATTCTTGCCGGTGTTTTGGCAAAAGTAGGTCCAAGGATTGTCCTAGTCGCACCCGTATCAAGGAGCATGGTGCGAGGCTCGTTGTTAATGAGACCGTCTACAAAGACACCTTTGTCTTGTCTTTGAAGTACAGCGACATATGCATTGTTAACTGGGGCTTGTTGGATACGGGCTGACGATTGCTCCTTCTTGACCTTCATCGTCGATGTCGATTTTTTCAATGTTGGACATCTGCTACGCACGTGCCCAAGTTCTCTACAATTTCGGCATCGTATCAGTCTTCTCTCAGGCACAACTTCCTTCAGCAATTTTCGCATCACAGCTTCGATATTAGCGGGCTCCTGTGGCTGTGGATCTTCCTCAATCATCCGTACTCTACTCTCGCATTTGCAGGATTGTTTTGCTGCTTCGAATTCCAGAGCGCGTGCCAATGCATCCACAAGATGTGCGGGGCGAGCTATTGGTAGGGCTTGACGGGTTTCCTGGTCACGAAGTCCATCCAAAAATGCCTGGACCGCTAGTCGCTCCATATTTTCCGGTGTAGCTGGGTACGCAAGACGAACCAAGCGTGCAATATCTGCTTCAAATTCTTGCAACGATTCGCTTGATTTCTGGCATCGATTCTTCAGCTGTGAGTGATATACGTTTTCAAGGTGGGCTTGGCCATAGCGAAGTTCCAAGTGTTTTACCAGCTGTTCATAGTCTTCCTGTTGTTGGGCGGTGAGCGTTTGTAAAATATTTGTTGCTTCGCCACGCAATGCCAGTGTCAATGCTAAAGCTTTTTCCCCAGAATTCCATCCATTTGCTTTGGCAGCAGCTTCGAATTGTCGGTGGTAGTTTGACCATGGAGTATTTCCGTCGAACTGAGGCGGTTTCAATGAGAGCTTTCCTGGTTCCGTACTGACCTTGAAAACTTTGATGTCTTTTTGAACTTCCTCCACGTTAGTACTCAGATCCGGCATTGAGTTTCTGTTGTAAGTTTCTGGGGTGTGCGCAGAATCTATTCGCTTTTCTAATTCACTGAATGTTTCCTTTATCCTGCCGATTTCTGTCTCGATTCCATCTTTTATTTCATCGTGGAGCGTTTCCTTTATCTTTTTCATCTCATCCTCAATATCATCTTTTATTTTATCCACCTCTGTCTCAATGGCTCCTATTCTTCCTTCCAGTCGATTTGCCACACCACAAAGTTCTCTTTTTAGGCCTTCAGAGCTTTCTAGAAGCTTTTCTTGAAGTTTCACTTCTAGACTTTTCGAATTTTCTTCAAGTTTTTCTTCCAGATTTTTCGAATTTTCGAGAAGTTCCTCTTTCAGGCTGACAGAATTTTGTTGAAGTTCTTTCAGATTTACGGAATTTTGTTGAAGTTCCTCCTTCAAACTATTCGTGGTTTCCTCGAGTTTGTTCATTATAGCACTCAAATCGACTCCAGAAACTTCGAACAAAAATGTTTCGGGGTCTTCTCCTTCTTCAATCAGTCCATCTGAAAGTCTCTTCTGTAGTACGGCCTTCTTTCCAGTTGTTTCTAATTCACGCTCCTCTAACTCTTGCTTTAATTCACTAACTTTAAGGTCAACTAGGTGAACTCTTCTCGGAAACATTTTGTCTCTTATTGTCTTTGCCGAAATATCAGTCTATTATTTATTTCACACAAAAAGTTTTCAGTTTATTGTCCCGCGACGCGCAAAACTGTCCACTTTGCACTCAAATGTTCAACGGGTTCACTAACTGTCTATTAGGCGCGATAAATGTCTATCAGTTTTTCAACGCGACGAACACTTTAACACTTGTTTATTTTAAACATCCGACTTCTGACAACAAATGTAGTAAAACTGCACTAACTAATTTTCCTAATTTATTTGAGACACTATTTACAAAAATTATTCACGAAAATATTTACTATTTCAATTTATTTCTACTGTGGCTATCTATCAGCGAACTCTGGAACTGTAACTAACTGAATTCTGACTGTCCCGCTTATTTACTCCCAAGCAGTTTCCATTCACGGCTCTCGAATATTCAGGAGTATAGAACATTTCATCTAGATGGCTCCTCGAATAGTATCGAACAATCGATTTATTCCAGCTTGTTCTCGGCGATCAGTACGCCAGCAGATATGCAGTTGTAGTTGAACGAGGGTGCATAATTAATTAGATCAGGGCCGGTCTCGGGGCCGGTCTCGAAATCGTTACAGTATACATCCTTTTGTTTTCACATTAAAGTTATTACTTCGACTCCTGTTATTTCCGTCTTTGACGACATCACATTTGGCGACGAGTGAAAATCCCGGATAGAAACCAGAACCATTATACAACAATGACTACAATAGGATCTATGCGAGAATTCAACCCCACGAATGATAGTTGGATTTTGTACCAAGAGCAGCTCGAAATGTTTTTCGACATCAATGGAATCAAAGATGACTTCAGCTGGTAGAAGAAAAGTGTCTGCACTTTTGAGTTTAATTGGACCGGAAACATATAAAGTTTTACGGGATCTCTGCACATCTAAACTTCCCAAAGACAAATCGTATGAAGAGTTGAGTAAACTTCTCAAAACCCATTTCTCTCCTACCACATCAGTATATAGAGAAAGAATAGATTATTTTGAAGCTCGACAAGATGAATGTGAAACTATCAATAGTTGGTATGCTAGGGTTCATAATTCAGCTACTAATTGTGAATTTGGTACCTATTTGAGTCAGTACTTAAAAGACAAGTTCATATGTTCTATGAAGAAGGAACCAATTAGAGACAAACTGTGTGAAGAGAAAACTGAAACAGCAATAGATATAATTTTGGAATTAGCTCTCAATAAGGAAGTTTCTTTGGCAGAAAAAGAGTCTTCAACTATGAATTTTCTACAACATCGCGGTCGAAACTTCATGGAACAGAAAAATAGCCCAGGTATGAATAACTCACGAGAAAAAGCTGTTGACAGTTCTGGGAGATGGAGGTGTAAGTGCTGTGGGAATACTCACACTGGTAAACAGATATGTAAATTTTCCATATACTTGCAACATATTATGTCACAAGGTAGGCCATCTAGCGAAAGTTTGTAGAAATAAACAGAATAGTTTAGATGTAGATGATGAAGAAGTTGACTCTAAAGGTATAAACATATTTACCATCAAATTCAGTGATAACAAACCAATTTTTATTGGAGTGTCTGTCAACGAAGTTGACTTATCTTTTCAAATGGACAGTGGTGCGGGGGTGTCTGTGATTTCTAAAAAACGTTACCAAAAATATCTTTTTTCTTCTGAAATGAAGGACTGTAAATTAAATTTAAAGGGTTTTTCGAGTTGTGTTATCAAGCCTTTTGGGTATATTGATGTAAGAATGAAATATGAGGGAAACATTTCTGATAATTTTCGTTTGTACGTCATCGGTGGTCAGAACGACTGTCAAAATTTGTTAGGGAGACATTTTCTAGCCATATTCAGTTTCATTCTTAATCCGAATATTCTTACAGTAACGAATGCATTGCCAAAAATTCTTGATGATTTCCAAGATCTTTTTGATAATTCGCTTGGAAGATATAAATATGAAATATTTCATTTGCAGTTGAAAGATAATTGTAAACCCATTTTCTTGAAACATCGTCCCATACCCATTGCTTTCAGAAAGAAAGTCGAATCAGAACTAGAACGATTGGAGAAAGATGGAGTGATCAGTCCTGTTGACCTAGGGTCGAAGAAATTTTTTCAAAGGTCAGTGGTGGAGAATCTTTTTCTAAAATAGATCTTAGTAATGCTTATAATCAACTTGTATTAGATGAGGAGTCATCTAAAATTGTAGCGTGGAACACTACGAGGTTTATATCGTGTGAATAGAATTTTTTATTTTTTTTGGATTGAATTGGTCGTTACTTGATGGAAATCCATAGTATAAAGCCCTTAAACGATTAAATTTCCATAAAACTTTATTAAATTCGCGACATGTTTCACTACACTGTAGATTTATCAAGCGATAATGGTTCACTTAAACCATTATCGCTGTGTCTGTTGAATATGAACAATTTCTGAAAAGAAATGGTATCAAACATTCAAGAAAGAGATGAAATCTGCTTTAATGGACCCAAAAAATATTGTTACACCGTCTGATACCCTACTGAGTCGAGTTCATTGTACGACTAATGAATCACCTGCTTTGCGTATGATTGGAGGGAGGTTGGGAACGATTTGATAAATCCTGCAGTAGCAATGTTATAGAGAATAAACAAGCGAAGCAATGTGAGAATTTTACAGCGAAAAATTTCAAGAAGGAGATGAAGTAGTAATCAGGGATTATAGGGCAAATAAGAAATCGTGGGTGGAAGCAAAAATATCAAAGGTTTTAGGAGTTCCCAATTTCTTTTGCGAATTGAAAGATGGAACTGTCTGGAAAAGACATTCAGATCAGATTAATAAAATCAGTAAAAAATCGCCACATGCAATTGAATCACGCAAATATGCATATATACCTAATCATTCCCTCTATTCTAGTAATGAGAAAAATGAAACTGATGAGGCTTTTTCAATTTCTGTTAATTTGACAGGATCATTTTCAAATGTTCAAAGTGACGAATCATCTGTTTCATCTGATATTTCAGCTAGTATTCCTTTTAACAAAACGGCTATACCTAAAAGAAAAATAGCAGTACCTATAAGATATAGAACATGAATATAATTCTTAATTGTTCAATATTATATCTTGAGAGGGAGGTGTGTGATGTATTCATCTAGTATAAGTTTGATGATAACAAAAGTTGTCAGTATCAAATTATACTTTTCTAATTTTGTGTACATCCTTCTGGTTTGTAGGTACATTAAAGTTATTTCTTCGAATCCTGTTATTTCCGTCTTTGACGACATCACAACTATTTAGTTCCAATAGCTGTTAGACTGTTAAAGCTTCCAATTTCGGTAGTCATAGTCTAACAGCTACTTGAACTAAATAATAATTCAGACTCATTACGAAATCGGACATAAGTATTGTTCGGAAAAGCACCCCTTTTTTGTGATATGATATGTTATTCAATTTCACAATTTATTATGCCATTTTAATTGTTGAATTGCTATCCTTGGCAACAATTGGAGAGTTTCATCGCTAATAATTCCATAGCCATGGGAATTATTCCTATTTTTCCGATAATTACATACAAATACATTAATCATTTATAGGTTGCAATCGTTTAAACATTCCACAGTTAAATTATTATTTTATTATTGATTAAAAAACGTGTATAAAAAGCAAGTCTCCATATCTATAAGAGCACATATCAGACAGATATCATTGGAAAATATTCGATATTACTCGAGCCGTGATTAACGAATTGAAAATACCATATAATTCAGTCTGAAATTAGTCTTCGAAAATGTAGTAGGTAGGTAGTTTGAATTAACGAAATTTGGAAATTGGATTTTATAATTCATTCTTCCGCACAACCCTACATAACAGATATTTTCGTGGCCCAGTCTATATAAGTATTGATTAATGATCTTTCGTCAAGAAGTGTATCACATTTCTTATGAAATACTTTTTGATTTATGTTAACTTGGAAAATAACATTCATATAATAATATGTGTAGTCTTAATACTCATCCATCAGTTGCTTATATATATTTCTTCTACTTATATGTTCTGTTATTCATGTCAATGTATCTAAAATATCACTCAGCCTCAAATTGTCCTCATCCTCCTGACGATGAAATCTTCAGAGAACAATGTCCAACCATCTGTTGGTAACTTTTCATTTGTTAACGTCAAACTCTTGAATAAATTCAGATCTATAAAAGCTTTCATCGATTTCTAGAAAATTTTGTTCAATTATTGACACCTCGAAGTCTAGGAATCGCACGTTAAAAGGTAAGATCTCGTTAATCCTTAGCTCGCACAAGTTTCGACTTCTGAGGGCTGTCGTTTGTAGGGGGATGACGGCTGGTTAATGGAAAAAACAATTTTAAAAGAAACGCGAAAATATGAGGTTACTACCTACTAGAAGTCAAGGTAAACGGTGATTAGATACTGCGAGAACGGATTGCACAAAAAATTTAGAACTCTATATGGACGCTCAAGAATGACCAACATATCAATAACATATTAAGGTGGACATTTTGTATTCTGAAATTATTCTACTCCAATAGAAAATAACTTGATGAAAAATCAAAATCACCCTATATGAGACACTTGCTCTTCAGCATCTCATTTTGCTGATATTATTTTTGGTCATGCTATTTCGAAATCGTATTTGCATCAGTTATAAATGGTTCAGAACTCCTGCGTTCTTTTTAACAGTCCCCCTCCTGTTAACTTTTGAACGGTTTGACGTACAGAAGTAAAAACCGTTTGGAGGGTTTCACCGATACTACTTTTTGAAATAAAACATATTGTGATTGCTCAACAGATGGCGCGGGGGGGGCACATCAACTAAAAAAATTATAATGGCATGGGGGTCATGTGTCACATCGTTGAAAAGATAATTCAATTCTCTTATCAACCATCTAAAAATTCCTATAATTCCGATCTATCAAAAAAAAAATAAAAAATTCGGTCCCGTTATAAAACCATTTGAAAGTATCGTGATCACGTAAGAAAAGGGATTCGGATTGCCAGATCCGCATTTATTCTGACATTTCGAATGCAAATTGTGAAAAAACGTATTGATGAAAATCTAAAAAATTTAGATGGTTCAAAAAAGAACTGAATTATCTTTTTAACGATGTGACACACGACCCCCCATGCCATTTAATTTTTTTTAGTTAATGTTGAGATTTATATCTCAAACCATTTCTTAACATATTGTATACTTATATCTGAATGAGTTTCCATAACAAAATAATGTTATTGAGAGATTTGAAATAACTTGTCAAATAATATTGTCAAATATAAAAAACCTTTCCGAATAAACCTTGTATCAGAAACCAATCTGCTCTCTGATATTGCCACAACCGCTCTACTGGAATCCAGTACAGCCCCTTCTCTCCCTGAACATTGGTCCTTCGAGCTACGGATACTGGTTCTTTACTTCAGTGCGCTAGCTGGCAAGTTTCGACGTACAAGGTCAGATCGCTCCAATTATTTATTTTCATAAGACCCTTCTGTAATTTGCTCATCACATTATATCATGGATAAGCATCTCAAGAAAAAGCTAAATCAGCAAACTCCAGGATTGAAGATTTCGTGCTTCAATTTGATAAAGATGCAGGAGTAGATATCAATGAGTTTGCAGTTAGAGAAACGTTGTCACAAAAAGCTTTCAATGATTATTCCGAGTTTCAAGATGTGATAGAAGATAAGGTTCAAGATCAAGAAGTTGACAGAGTCGATGTTGAACGCCGTAACTGTTCTTTGGCTGCCAAGATCAAGACAATCCTACAGAACTCTCAGAAATTGCAAACTCATTCAGATACTGCTTTTTCAAATGAAAATTCAAACTCACAAACTTCAATCCAGCCCCAACAAAAATCTCTAGAAAAAAATATTAAATTACCCAACATAAGTATTTCTACTTTCTCAGGTAAATATGATGAGTGGAAATCTTTCGAAGATTTATTTGTATCTCTTATTCACGAAAATTCTGAAATGAGTAAAGTTCAAATATTCTTCTATTTGAAATCAAGTCTGAGACTTGAGCCACTCTCCTTTATCAATAATCTTCAATTGACTAACGATAATTACAGTATTGCTTAGGATGTATTGAAGAAACGGTATGAGAACAAATTAGTTATTATCAGTACTCATATCAGCGCCTTGTTAGAAGTTTCCACTATCACAAAAATGAACTCGGAGATCATGAGACAATTTATTACCCAGATAAAACAAAATATTAATGCCCTGAAAGCTCTCAATGTTCCTGTAGAACAATGGGATTTGATTCTTATATTCATTTATTGCAAAAAATCATATTTTTATACAAAGTCAGCTTTTAAGCTGGAGAAAAAGGATATACCTACTTTGAAAGAATTTCTTGAGTTCCGAGAAAATCGATGTTCAGCCTTTGAAGCTTCCGTAGACAATAAACAGAAGTTCACGAAGGTTACTAATCATAGTACCCAAGAATATATTTCTAATCGCAAATGTGCATTTTGTAAACTAACAAATCATACACTCTACAAATGTCTAAGATTCATAAAGTTAGGACTCCCTGATAGGAAACAATTCATCATGAAAGCAAATTTATGCATAAATCGTTTCGGAAATAAACATTCTATCGATGAATGCAACTCAGCAGTTTGTAGATTTTGTGGTCATTCTTTGCTGCATCAGAGGAATGAAAATACGAATCATCAAAACACTTCTCAATCAAGCCATCAGCCCAGAAATGATACACTAAGTTATAGTGTACATTCAGTTCAAAATGAACCAACAAATGAAACAGAAATTTCCCAAAACAGTTCTGACGCTGTCCATTCGGAAAACATTGCTTGTTTAATTGCTCATAATCATCACTCTCAGGTTCTTTTGGCCACAGCAAGGGCGACTTTGATTGCAGAAAATGGTAATAAAATTGAGGCTAGAGCCTTGTTAGATTCAGCATCCCAAACAACCTCTGTTACAGCTGAATTGGAGGAATCCTTGAAGAGTGCTACTTATGAACATTCTATTGAGATATCGGGAATAAACAATGGTGTCACTAAAATTAATAAAATGACTGATTTGATCATTGAATCTCGAACACAAGAGTTTCAGTGTCGTGCTGTTTGTGCAATATTGAAACGAATCACTTGTTCACTTCCACAGCTAATAGTGAATAGTAATAGGCTCAATATACTGTAACGATTTCGAGACCGGCCCCGAGACCGGCCCTGATCTAATTAATTATGCACCCTCGTTCAACTACAACTGCATATCTGCTGGCGTACGGATCGCCGAGAACAAGCTGGAATAAATCGATTGTTCGATACTATTCGAAGAGCCATCTAGATGAAATGTTCTATACTCCTGAATATTCAAGAATCGTTAATGGAAACTGCTTGGGAGTATATAAGCGGGACAGTCAGAATGGAGAGTTAGTTACAGTTCCAGAGTTCGTCGGTAGAGATAGCCACAGTAGACATAAATTTGAAATAGTGAAGTAATGTTTTAGTGAATAATTGTTGTAAATAGTGTTTCAAATAAATTAGGAAAATTAGTTAGTGCAGTTTTACTACATTTGTTGTCAGAAGTCGGATGTTTAAAATAAACAAGTGTTAAAGTGTTCGTCGCGTCGAAAAACTGATAGACATTTATCGCGCCTAGTAGACAGTTAGTGAGTGACCCGTTGAACATTTGAGTGCAAAGTGGACAGTTTTGCGCGTCGCGGGACAATAAACTGAAAACTTTTTGTGTGAAATAAATAATAGACTGATATTCCGGTTAAAAACGATAAAAGACAAAATGTTTCCGAGGAGAGTTCACCGGTTGAGCTAAAAGTAAGTGAATTGAAGCAAGAGTTAGAGGAGCGGGAGTTAGAAACAATTGGAAAAAAAGCCGTACTCCAGAAAAGACTTGCAGATGGACTGATTGAAGAAGGAGAAGACCCCGAAACGTTTTTATTCGAAGTCTCAGGAATTGACTTGAGTTCAATTATGAATAAACTCGAAGAAACTACCAAGTCTCTGAAAGACGAACTCCAACAAAATTCGGTGAGTCTTGAAGATAAATTTCTACAAAATTCAAAGAGACTGGAGGAAAAACTTCTAGAAAATTCGAATACTCTGAAAGAAGAACTTTCGAAAAATCTAGAAGAAAAGCTTCACGAAAATTCGAAAAATTTAGAAGTGAAGCTTCTAGAAAGCTCGGAGAATTTGAGCTTCTAGAAAATTCGAGAAGCTTGAAAGAAGAAGTTTGCAGTGTGGCGAATCGGATGGAAGAAAGAATGGGAACTGTTGAAACAGAGATGGAGAAAATCAAAGATGAAATTGAAGAAGAAATGAAAAAAATTAAGGAAACGCTCCACGATGAGACAAAGGAAAAATTTAGTGAGCTAGAAAAACGAATGGATTCTGTGCACATTCCAAAAATTTCCAACAGAAATTCAATCTTCAGAGTACCAACTTGGAGAAAGTTCAAAAAGACATCAAAGATTTCAAGGTCAGTTCGGAACCAGGAAAGCTCTCATTGAAACCGCCTCAGTTCGACGGAAATACTCCAAGGTCAAACTACCACCGACAATTCGAAGCTGCTGCCAAAGCAAATGGATGGAATGCTGAGGAAAAAGCTTTAGCATTGACACTGGCATTGCGTGGCGAAGCAACAAATATTTTACAAACGCTCACCGCCCAACAACAGGAAGACTATGAACAGCTGGTAAAACACTTGGAACTTCGCTATGGCCAAGCCCACCTTGAACACGTATATCACTCACAGCTGAAGAATCGATGCCGGAAATCAAGTGAATTTGAAGAAGATATTGCACGCTTGGTTCGTCTTGCGTACCCAGCTACACCGGAAAATATAATGAAGCGACTAGCGGTCCAGGCATTTTTGGATGAACTTCGTGACCAGGAAACCCGGCAAGCCCTAACACTAGCTCGCCCCGCACATCTCGTGGATGCATTGGCACGCGCTCTGGAATTCGAAGCAGCAAAGCAATCCTGCAAAAGCCAGAGTAGAGTCCGGATGATCGAGGAAGATCCACAGCCACAGGAGCCCGCTAATATCGAGGCTGTCATGAGGAAATTAATGAAGGAATTCCTGCCTGAAAGAAAACAAATAAGGTGCTGGAATTGCGGGAAAAAAGGGCATGTGCGTAGCAAATGCCCAACTTTTAAACAAGCGACACCGACACAGGAAAACTAAAGAAGGTCGATGAGGAGGGGCAGTTGTCGGCCTGTATCCAGCAAGCCCCAAATATGAACGCATATGTCGCTGTCCTTCAACGACAGAACAAAGATGTTTTTGTAGACGGTCTCATCAACAACGAGCCTCGCACCATGCTGCTTGATACAGGTGCGACTAGGACAATCCTTGGACCTACATTTGCCAAAACACCGGCAAGAATTGAATCGTCGATTTGGAAGCTACGCACAGCAACTGGAGAGCCGGCAACTGTGTATGGTGAACTTCCAATTGAACTGACTTTGGGCAGCACTAAAGTGAAACACCGGGCTCTAGTAGCGGATATCGAGGACGAGGTAATAATTGGAATGGACATCATGAATTCTAGAGGATTCGAGCTGAATTTTAAAGACGGCGTCCTTCGTGTGAACGGAGAAGAGCTGGTACTTCATGGGAGAAATGAAGAAATGGTTCGAGTTCTGCTGGCTGAAAACGTAAGCGTACCGGAGAGGGCTGAAACCATTTTGGTGGCTCGCCTGGATGGAGGTGCGAGCAGTGGAAACGTGGTGATGTTCGAGCCCAAGCTACATGATGAGAAAATTGGACGAGGAATTGCACTAGGAAAAACCTTGTTGCGTGCTGATAAATTTGTGCCAGTGAGGGTAATGAATGTCAATTATTACCCGGTGACCTTGAAGAAGGGAACGATTTTGGGGCACTGCTCGTCAATTTCCTCTGTAATCAGGAGTGTACGTGGCACTGTTAGCCAAGCCAGTAACATGCCAGCAGAATTGGAGAAGTTGGTTGCTATCTCGTCCAAGGACATGGGGCCAGCACAGAAGCCTAAACTGAGAGAACTAGTCAGGAAGTATCAGGACATCTTCGATACCGGAGTAGGCAGAGGCGGTAGAACAAAGGTGGTTCAGCACAAGATAGATACTGGAAATGCCCGACCAATCAGGCAATCAGCCAGAAGACTTCCTCTAGCCAAAAAGGAGGAGGCTGACAAAATAGTCTGCGACATGGAGAAAGACGGAGTCATCGAGCCATCCGACAGTCCTTGGTCCTCTCCAGTCGTGTTGGTGAAGAAGAAAGATGGATCAACACGGTTTTGCGTAGACTACCGTCAACTAAACAACGTGACGAAAAAGGACAGCTACCCTCTCCCAAGGATAGACGACACGCTAGACACGCTGGCTGGATCTACGATTTTCTCGACCTTAGATTTGAAGAGCGGATACTGGCAGGTAGAACTGGCCCAGGAAGATCGAGAAAAGACAGCTTTTACCATCGGCTCCGGATTATGGCAGTTTACAGTTATGCCATTCGGCCTCTGCAATGCTCCAGCCACATTCGAAAGATTGATGGAGACGGTTTTGAAAGGACTATCATGGAAGACGTGTCTGGTGTATCTCGACGACATTATTGTGGTTGGCAGATCGTTCGAGGACCATGTAAAAAACTTGGAAGAGGTATTTCAGCGACTGAGAAGCTCCGGACTGAAACTGAGCCCTAAGAAATGTCATCTGTTTCAAAAAGAAGTACGTTATCTCGGCCACGTTGTCTCTGGGAAAGGAGTGGCAGTAGATGAGCAGAAGATCAAAGCTGTTAAGGAATGGCCCGTTCCGAAAGACATTCACCAGCTTCGAAGTTTTCTTGGCTTGTGCACTTACTATCGCCGATACGTGCTGGGATTTGCTAACATCGCAAAACCACTGACCAGGCTCACGGAAGGACAAACAAAGTTCCAGTGGTCAGATGAATGCCAAGATTCATTCAGGAAGTTGAAAGGAGCTTTGATCAACGCACCAATCCTGAGCTACCCCCTTTCAGACGGGAAATTCATTCTGGACACGGACGCCAGTAACGTGGGACTTGGAGCTGTCCTGTCTCAGATCCAAGAAGGACAAGAGAAGGTCATCGGTTACTTCAGCAAGACCCTCAGTAAACCGGAGCGGAGTTACTGTCTCACCAGGCGGGAACTGTTGGCTGTTGTCAAGGGAGTTGAGCACTTCTACAAGTACGTGTATGGACGAAGATTTCTACTGAGAACTGACCATGCAGCTCTCAAATGGCTCCTACAGTTCAAGAATCCCGAGGGTCAAGTGGCACGCTAGATTGAGAGGCTCCAGGAATTCGACTTTGAGATCGAACATCGGGCGGGGACCAGCCATAAGAATGCGGATGCCCTATCGCGAAGACCATGTCCAGACGACTGTTCGCACTGCCGACGAACAGAGGAAAAGGAGTCGACACTCTGCAGAACCACGGCGATCGATGATAACTGGAATGACCACAAGATCCAGAAAGACCAAGAGAAAGATCCAGATCTTGGTTTAGTCATCGGCTGGAAGAAGAGTGATCGAAGACCGTCGTGGCAGGAAATAGCCAGTTGTTCTCCAGTCGTTAAAACTTACTGGGCCCAATGGAACTCTTTCACCTTAGACAATGGAGTCTTGAAGCGTGTAATGGAGTCGGAGGATGGCGGGGAAGAAAGACGTCAGGTAGTAGTTCCCAGGAGCAGAAGACAGGAAGTGCTCCGAAAAATCCATGATGGGGTCACCGGAGGACATCTGGGAGTGACGAAGACCCTCCAGAAAGTTAGGCAACGGTTCTACTGGGCCAATTGTCAAGCTGACGTCAAGGACTGGTGCAGAAAATGTGCTGTATGCGCTGCCAGTAATGGGCCTCAAACAAGACCTAAGGCCCCGATGCGCCAGTACAATGTGGGCAGCCCATTCGAAAGGATCGCCATTGACATCGCTGGCCCGTTCCCACAATCTGAACACGGGAACAAGTACATCCTTGTGGCGATGGATTACTTCAGCAAGTGGGCCGAAGCCTATGCCCTGCTCAACCAAGAAGCCATCACCGTTGCCGACGTCTTGGTGAAGGAGTGGATTTGTCGATTCGGTGTCCCGTTAGAGCTGCATTCGTATCAAGGCAGGAATTTCGAGTCAAACCTGTTCCAGGAGATGTGTCAGATGCTGAACATCCGGAAAACGAGGACCACAGCTCTACATCCACAGTCCGATGGAATGGTGGAGCGGATGAATAAGACGATAAACCGCCACCTGTCCAAGGTAGTCTCTGATCACCAGAAGGATTGGGACCAGTACCTCCATCTGTTCCTGATGGCGTATCGTTCCGCAGTTCATGAGTCAACCGGCCAAACCCCTGCTTGTGTTATCATGGGCCGAGAGCTGCGACTTCCATGTGACCTGAAGTTTGGGACGCCACCAGGACAAGACACTGCGGGAGATGACTACGTCAGCAAACTGCGACAGAGAATGGACGACATCCATGAACGGGTCCGTTTGAACATCCAGAGTGCCAGCTACAGAATGAAGGGGACCTACGATATCAAGGCGGATGCTGGTGGATATCAAACAGGTGACCTTGTCTGGCTATACAACCCTAAACGTCGCCGTGGACTATCACCGAAACTTCGGAACTCGTGGGAAGGTCCATATAAGATCATGAAAACGATAAACGACCTCGTCTACCGCATATATAAGCCACCACGAGGAAAACCTAGGGTAGTCCACTTCAATAGGTTGTCCCCTTACGCCGGAATCCATGATCAAGTCCGCACAGTCAGATCACCGGAGGACGAAATGACGTTTCAGAGGATCATGTCCTTGTACTTGAACGGACAGAAAGTTCAATATGGGGTAACCCGAGAGGAGTCACGAGATCTTTTCAAGGTGCCTGCTGATTACGCGTTAGCTCACTGTGTGGCAGAAGATCTCCAAATGTCCAGAGGCATTGCAGTAGTTTTCTCCAAGAAGTTCGGTCGAACCCAGGAACTGAGAGAACAGAACCCGGAAGTTGGAGGGGTGTTACAGCTGAGGAAAGGCCAGAGAAACATCTACTATCTGGTTACCAAGAAGCGTTCTCGAGATAAGCCGTCTTATGAAGATGTTTGGAAGAGCCTTACGAGATTGAGAGACACGATGCTGGACCAGAATATTGTAGACCTGGCAATCCCAAAATTGGCCTGTGGGCTTGATGGGCTGGACTGGGGAGTTAGAAGAAGCATGTTGGAGACAATATTCAGATCCAGCGGCATCAAAATTCTGGTGTGCTGCAACCATCTTCCTCGACCCAACTTGAAGACTGTGGAGTGCTACTTCCATCGAACGTCCAGGTGCAGACATGGAGAATCTTGCAGATATCTTCGGGGCGAAACGTCTTTAAGAAGGGGGCAATATAACGATTTCGAGACCGGCCCCGAGACCGGCCCTGATCTAATTAATTATGCACCCTCGTTAAACTACAACTGCTTATCTGCTGGCGTACGGATCGCCGAGAGCAAGCTGGAATAAATCGATTGTTCGATACTATTCGAAGAGCCATCTAGATGAAATGTTCTATACTCCTGAATATTCGAGAGTCGTTAATGGAAACTGCTTGGGAGTATATAAGCGGGACAGTCAGAATGGAGAGTTAGTTACAGTTCCAGAGTTCGTCGGTAGAGATAGCCACAGTAGACATAAATTTGAAATAGTGAAGTAATGTTTTAGTGAATAATTGTTGTAAATAGTGTTTCAAATAAATTAGGAAAATTAGTTAGTGCAGTTTTACTACAATACCAAAGGATTTGAAACTAGCTGACCCTCAATTTTATGTTACTTCCGGAATAGATATGCTCATTGAAGCTGATCTATTTTTTGAAATAATTGATGCTGGATTGATAAGGTTAGGTTCAGATTTACTTACTCTACAGAATAGTCAATTGGGTTGGATAATTGGTGGTCCAATTCCAAGTCTCTTCTGAGGAGCGAATATAAGCTTCACATTTTTCACAAATACTGTTCATATTGATGAACTGATACAAAAATTCTGTATGTTGGGGCAGGATGTTGAGATTTATATCTCAAACCATTTTTGAACATATTGTATACTTATATCTGAATGAGTTTCCATAACAAAATAATGTTATAGAGAGATTTGAAATAACTTGTCAAATAATATTGTCAAATATAAAAAACCTTTCCGAATAAACCTTGTATCAGAAACCAATCTGCTCTCTGATATTGCTACAACCGCTCAACTGAAATCCACTACAGTCCCTTCTCTCCCTGAACAGTGCCATCATTCGAGCAATCACAATGTATTTCATTTCAAAAAGTAGTATCGGTGAAACCATCCAAATGTTTTTTTTTTAAGTTTGTACGTCAAACCATTCAAAAGTTAACAGGGTGGGACACTATTAAAAGCCGCACTGTATAAGCCAGCATCTGAATGACATTGGAAAATTGATTCATTATTCATTAGTAGTATGGCAACCCCAATACGACGCCACTTCGTGTGGCGTCGTATTGGTATTGCTCCTGACGGTGTGATTTATCTCTTGATGGCCGCGACCATCGAGTTCTCGCCGTTGGTGGAGGGTTGGGAGCTGAATAATTGAAGAACTGAATAACTGAAGAAGATTACGTGTTCGCCGAAAAGTTTCGGGGTGGGGGGTCGTCAGCTGCGTTGTTTCACCCTAAGTGGCGCGCGTCTTTTCTGCAAAAAAAAACATGGTGGTGTTGGAGCGGAAGGCAAAAAAACATGGCGGATGGCGGAAGTTATGAAAAAAACGTCCCCTCACGTGATTCGCTGAGAGCAATTGGCTGGAAGAGAAAAATACGTCACCTGATTCGCTGAGAGTAATTGGCTGGAAGAGAAAAAAACGTCACGTGATCCGCTGTGTAGAAAAAAAAATGGCCACCGCCTCAATTGAAAAAACGAAAAAATGAAATAAAATATGCCTGTCTTAGAACAACAGAAAATTATGATGGAATTATTAATTCACTCTCTCGAATGACATTCCAAAAGAAAAATACGTGAAATAGCGATAAGGCACATCCGGTGCTTGTTTACTGTCTGCTCTAGCTGAATTCTCAGAAATTGACCTTGGACTTGTTTACTGTCTCGATCTGAATGAAATTACAAGAATAATGCACACATCAGCTGCCGTTGTGTGACTCACGACAGTTAGATATTGTGTTAATAGGAAAATGATGAGTCAGCAGAGATAAGAAAGTTTAGTTTGAAGCCAAATTGATCGATTCAAGGCATTTTAAGTGTCTCGCTCTAACCCATGGCATTGTATGTCTGTCTTTGTCTGTTCGCATTTATTGAAATAAATAACGTCAGTTCGAGAAAAATACATTTATTTTTCACATGAAAAAATTACACTTCAGTACCAGTGTCGTAGTATGAAGATACATTATCATTATCGATTAAAAAAAAATTGATTTAATAAACTTATATATGGATTCGGATATTTGAACAATCAGAACCATTGACACGAAAACATAAACCAATCGTGTAGTGTCGGCGACGGCGGCTCGCATTTGGAATCCTTACTCTCTCGATCAGCAGCAGCAAGGGCTTGCATCTTGAAGTCCACGGGTTGGGTAGTTGGGTGGGACGACGACAAACGACGACGGCCGCGAAGTGCTGCTAGAGGGGCAAGACATCTTCAGCGGAAGCCACTGCGTATCGCTATAGATGTGATTTGTATAAATCTTCCGCAGTCTGTACGATGAGGTATTTCGGCTCTCAACACAGGCAAATATCCATCATTGGCTAGCGCATGAGTCATTTTCGTCCAGTTCGAAACGGCGACGGCGGCGGAACGTGGTGGATCGGTGAATGCTGCTGCTGCTGCCCCATCCATTTACCATCGTCAATTTGCATATTTTGGAAGCGTTTGAAAACACACAGCTTGTGTTCGTACTCTGCTATGTGCGCCTTGAGCTCGCGCAAATTTTGCAAGTGCCGATTGATAGGAGTGTCGTCGTCGTCGTGATCATCGTGGAGTCTCAACATATCAGGTGCGACAATAGCCATTGCCAGATTTCGGAACAGTGTCTCACGGCACAATGCACTTCTATTTCTCCGAATGCTATATGACTCAAACAGAGCGGGCTTTGCTTCTCGAGTGACGGTGGAGGCGTTGTGACGACTGTACTTGTAGTAGCCGCAATATCGACGATATGTGGCCTCTTAGGCAGATCGAGCACACACTTCAGCAAAAAATTCAATTTTTGATTACCCTTCACGTATACCGCATCAACCTCGATGATGTCATTATTTTGAAAGGACTTGACGTACAGGTGGTGCGTTCGAGTCTCAACTCTGTTGATGGATTCGTCGAACTTTGGATGATTGTACACGTCGAACACTTGTCTTGATAACATGATGTCCTTGCGATTTGAGCAAGTGTATGCTGGAATGAGACAGAGTCTGTGCGTCTACTCTCTTTGACTGCGTCTGCGCGACTGAATTCATGCCAGCACTCTCTGCACTTTTATGTCCAAAGGCATCATCATCATTCTGATCGATACCAACCCCATTTTCATAACATCTTGCGCAGCACAAGTTGTATAATGATGGTCTCTCCACGGAAATTCACACTGCAACAGTCCTGATCGAGAATATTCAAGGATATGTTGTGTATTTCCGTCTTGTTCACAGACAGGTAAATCAAATTCGAGGGCGTTTCGTCGATGACAAAGCCGGGGTCATCTCGAACGGCAAACTGGTGTATGGTGTGAGCCGGGCGATTCTTGAAGAAGGCAGCCGATGTGATGTTACTATCGATGTGAACAATTCGAACTTTGATAATGTTCACAGGAAGGTCGGATGAGTGAACGCATCCAGTAATCGTCCTATGGAATCCTTGGGACGAAAATCGATGTTATAGAGCTTGCTGTATATCTCACACTGCAGCGTATTGGTGTTGGGTTTGAGAGAGAACAAAGCCTTGCTTTTGTTGGTGCCGTCGTCTTCGTCGACGTCGCCAACGTCACTAGCTACTACGGTTCTCTTCTTTTTCTTCTTCTTTGCTTCTTTCATCCTCTCGATTTGTTTGTGTATAAACTTGGCAATGTCACTTATTTCGTAACACCCAGTCGGTATTTGGATGATGCTAACAGATGGCGCTTCTCTGACAGAATAATAGAATTGGCCACTCGATATGTTCGGTATGCTGTTCTATGAATGGAAACCAATCAATTCCAAGCCGTAAGTGCTATCTTCGTCCATTTGGAGCGGTGGAGAAAAGTCTGCGGTTAGCGTCGACGTTTGACCTGTCACTGTCAACAGCAAAGACATGATTGACACTGGATGGGGTTATGTACTTCTATTTAAACCATTCCATTTGCGCGCTCTGTGCTCAGAGTCTAGTATGGGATTCAAGACGCGTGAGGCTCACGCTATTCGTCTAGCGAAACATATCCTGTCCATAGCCACTTGCGAAACGCCACACGACACTATAATGAACCTCATTGCGCTCGTCATCAAAGGTCACCACTTTCCTATTCATTTTCACGCACGCGCGCGCACACTCAGAGTGTCTTCTTGTATAGAAAATTCAAACACAAATGACCGCAATTAACTTGGTTGAATATCTGATAGCGATCGTTGTTGTAGAGGATTTTTACTTTTTTACCCAGATATCGCACCAATTCCACCAGCGGATTCAGATTGCCGAAACTGTCAAAGTATTTCATCACATGTCCGCATTTCACGTAAGCTACCCAATGCGTTCCGCGACTCCTGCTCGAGTCCAGATTGATGATTCCGCACTCTCTGTTCTTGGGAAGTTTCGATGAGGATCGAGGCGAGTTGCTTCGCATGAAAACACCGATGAAATGAGGTATTTTCAGATGTTTCACATATTTAAGCAATTCCTCATCGTACAACGCTCTATTGGGTAGCTTAAGCGGGAGTTTTTTGAAAATTTCTTCTCGAGAAACAAACCGTAGCCGCCTTTAACGGTCTTGCGCAGAAACAAACAAAGCAAAGGCAGCACACCACCGCTCTTCGCTTCGAATGGTATCATTCGGGGTACTCTGATTTTTTTGCGGTCACCCAATTTTTTCACTTGAGCACGGGCAGCACGCAGTGCCACCAAGGAGGATTTTCGCAGAGCTTTCGCACTCAAATCTTTTAACTGATCAGGTTTCAGAGTTTTTCGCAGTCTTGGTGATTTTCTTGACCACATCTCTGAGGAAAGACTTTGGCTTTGCAGCAACAGCAGCAGCAGCAGCAGTCTTCTTCTTCAGACTCATTCCCAAATTACGTTGTGCCTTCATGGTTGTGGTGACCAGCCAAGCAGAAGCTTTCTCACAAAATTTGGTGTCTTTTGATTTGACATGTTTCCAAGCTCGATTTTCCAGTGCCCATTCAGCCTTGTATCTCTCCTTCAAAGACTTGTTTTGCTAGTATGCAATATCGTGAGTCCAACAAGCCGAATCCAGAAGGTTCACACCAGGGTCTCCACGTGCCAATATCTTCTGTGGTCCACAGGACTGGTATCCAGGCAAATGAAGCTCGAATGGTAGATGATTAATCAGAGAGTTCACCACTCCACGACCTTCGTGCTCGACAGTCAGCATGACACTGACGCGAATGATGTTGCGCACCTACTTACATAGCTGTACTCCACTCAAAATGTCATTCGAATGCACTGATCGTTCGTGTACTTTTCCATCATGAAGCCGTAATGGAAATCGTACACGCATACCTTGGAAATATCGAGAATCGATATTCCTATGTACAAGGGCTTATTGAATAATATGAAGCGAAAAGAGTCGATGAATCGAAATTTAATGTCAGTGTTGCCGTCGTACTGGGTGAAAGATATGTATTTTTCTATGTTGACAGGCAACAGGCTGACTCGACCCCTTTTTGCTATATTTCGAATAATTAAATGGCTGTCGTATCCGGATAAATTGTGGAAAATTATTGGCACAACGAACGACTTTTTGCAGTTCAAGTTGCAATGCGCATGCGCATATCCACGGAACGCTCCCGTGTAGTGATTATGATCTTTTACAATTTTGTCGTCAGTTTTCCAAGTTTTTTCGCAGATGTGGCAACATGGCGCTGTCGCTCTATCTGGAGGTGAGACGATCATGGGGACGATATCCAAAGTTTTAGCTTCCACAAATTTGGCTATGGCCCTCATTCTCTCCGCAAACCAATCCATCGAGTCGAGGCCCTGATGGCTATCATAAAATGACGAAGTATCGTCATATGCACACTTGAAATAAAATCCAGCGCTGAAAGGAATGTGTTTTTGGTACTTTGTCGTATGTGAGGTGCATTCTTCGTCATTAAACTGTTCCAAAATCGACTCAAAATCCGCGTAAATTACAAAGGGCACTATTTATTTATGTACAAAATTTCTAAATTCCACATGATCATATGATGTACATGAAATTTTTCTCTCGTTTAATTTTTGACAATCAACAGTGTGACTGTCTTCCTCATTCGCAAAATAATTTAAACATCGATCGCAAATGAATGTTTTATGCCCATCTTTACCGAGTTGGCGATTGAGAAGGCGAGATAAATCCTTTATCCAAACATAATGGAATTTTATGTAATCGCCGACGGCATCGTCATCGGCGATTTCTAGTGGTGGTGCCTCGTAATCATTTAATTTCGGGTGATATTCATTTTGAATGAGGAGAAGATTGACATGGTTGTCTAATTTTTGTTTCGTGAGTCGGCTCGGAACAGTAATAAAATGAGGAAAACACGTGCAAAGAGAACACTAAATCCTCGAAAAAGGTTGACCATGTCGAAATAGGATTGAATTTGTTTGGATCTTTTGCCAAAGCAATATTACTTCCAGCTGATTACCACCTCTCAACACTGAGGGTAATTCAGTTTAATGTTATCCAATATTCGTACGGGAAAGTGGTTGATCTTTAACAGATGTTTTTCGCTTTATGGGAGGATGGTGTGAAGATAAGAAGATTTTGGCTTTGTCGTATTGTCTTTGCGAAATAGTATATTTTTCAACAAGAGATGAAAATACTGTTTTTTTTTAAACTGTTAAAAGAACTTGACATTTCCTTATCTTTATTGATGCGTAAATGTTTACTTTTAATCACTGCCAAAATAATTCACGAAATAAACAGGAAATATTACTTTTTGACGGATTTATTTTCAATACAGTCAATTATTAAGTGATTATTCATCATAAAACAATTTCATGTATTGGAATAATAATTGATAGTTAAGTTTGAATAATTATTTCCAACAAAAATTCTTGAAGATGTTCCATGTTGCTGCTGATCAAAAACGTTAGATATTTCTTGAGGAGTAGTTTCCACAATTTCATCAGATATTTTAATTTGTTTGAAAGAAGATGGACAATTCAATATTTTGTTAGAAATCTCAATTTTGTTATTCAAACTATCTTCTATATATGCTTCGGCTACGGAGGCAGATTTCCAGCCACCGTGACGTTTTATGGATGCCAGCTACCGTGACGTTTTATGGATGTAATGTTGCCCCCTGCATTGGCCAGAAGAGTAACAGAGCTTTTTCTGAAACAGTGACCTGTGTAGCTCTTATACATGTTTTTCCAAGCCATTTTGCAATCAAGCTGGGAATTTCTTCTGTTTTATTTATCCCCACATGTTGGTTAATACATTTTCTTATCGAATATTTAAAAAATAATCGGTTACTTTTTGTATGAGGCGGCCGTAGTGTTCTATACTTGCGGTATATCTCAATATAATCACAATTTTAAACAGTAAACGTTCTTGAGCAATAGGCTGTCGTATCAGGTATTTCAACAATCAATAAAGATCCAGCATCTTCAATGGAATCAATAATTATATGTTATCTTCTTCACGGCGACAAGCACTACTGATACCCAGAATTAGGATATCTGTTATATGTACTTCATAAAGTAAATTTGTTTTGTTGTCAGCATCTTGAACTATAGCTATTTATGTATTTATGTGCATTTTTTGTAAGAATTGACAAGCTTGTTAGTAGAGGAAACTGAAAACGGTTGTGTTCATAATAATTATGGAGATCCCATAGAATATGACGATCAAAGCTGAAAAAGCTGTCTGTGAAATCCAAATACTTATACGAAAGGAGTATGACCATTTTTTGAAATAGAAAGATGAAAATAGAGTGAATGCCGCAAATGAAACTGTTTAGCGGGCGTTATGATTCATAATGCCCTCCATAATTCCCCGGGCGTTATGGGTCTGTTAATAGCAACCGTTGCCAAGATAATATTAAGCAGTAATGGACAAGTGAAAAATAAATTTATTTGTTATGGGTGCTTGATAAGTATACAAAGTTTCAACTAAATTTGTCCGTTTAAAGTGGGTCAAAATCGAGTATAAATGAGACAGTTACAAACATACAGGTGAAGCTGAAAAAAAGTGTGTAATAAAAAAATAGATCAACATCGTTCAAGTGTAAAGCTGAATCTTGAAGGAACGTGACTCAATAATAATTGACGTCGATTATTTTTAGATACACGCGATTAGAGAAAAAAAAGTGAAGGTATAGTTTTATTCGCGAGCAATTTCATTCAGCAACGGGTCTTGCCCAAGGCGACATAAACTAGGCAAATTAACATTCCCTTTTTAAATTTTTCGAAGTGATCAATGATTCAATCATGGTGATTTTTTCACAAAGTTCACTGATGCAACGATTTCATAAATTTCACTGTTTTTTGGGAACCTAGGAAACGCCTCCTTGTTCGCCTGCTGCTAAATCAATTCCAAGGTGTACACATTGATCGATATGTTGTTCAATCGCTCAAATTTGGTAATTTGTTTGAATTTCATGGGAAAGTCGATTCCATTAAAGTTCAGTACATTTGAATAGTGGGGGTGAGATAAAGTTCTGCCTGGATGATCATGGAAATGTACCGGATATAATGCGGAAACGACGGCCCAAGCGAAACACGCATCATCTTTATTTTTCACATTGATGCAAGCTTGCATTTTGTTAGCTCGATGAAAGACGAACCGTTTCCCACGCCCGATTTGTTCGTATTGATTTCCAAACTAACATTTTTCTGAAGACTCCATCCACTTTCTTTGTCCGCGAATTCTAAAAGTTTGTTTTGAATTTGATCGATGACGTTTTCTAGGAACCACTCTTTCAAAGTTGTACCCCTATCGATCACAACGTTTTTAGTGCTGAAATATTTATAGTCGCTTATTATTTGTTCTTGATTCAAGGAATTTTTCACGAATTTACCACAAAATATCGCATTGACTTTGATGCTTGGATGTTTTTTCAATACATTTTGAATTCTGCTTTTGAATAGAATAAATGCATCGCCAAAAAATTGTCCAATATCTTTATGTTTCAAATTTATAATTATACCGGTGCGTAAACGCGAAGAAAATGCCGATTTCAAGTCCTCCCACTTTATTCGAGATGTTAATTTTGATTTGACTCCCTCTCCCACCACCACGTCGACGCCTGGCTGTTGTTGACCTGAATTTTTTATTGAATTTCGGACAATTTTCAAGTGTCCGCATAAAGTTTGTAATTTTCTCAGAGAGCCTATGCAATCCACTGCCGCGATCGCACTATTGATCAGGCGAGCGGTGTACTTGCAATGGACCAGCCAATGTTTGCGCTCTTCATCAGTACAACCCTTTCTGAGGGTTTTTTCACCTTGCGCAACTTTGCTACCATCTCCATACTGTGTGCAACAATGGCGTCAGATGACATGATGATTCAACAGACGCACACACACACGAAATTTCAAGAAAACGTCAAATGAAAATACAAGAAACTCACTCTTTGTTTCCAACGGCGGCGTCAGCGTCTTCAGGCCTTAGCGATCTCAAACAGCTGCTGCGGATGATTTTGATTGGCAATTTTCTGCTCGCCCCTGTAGATGAGCCTATGCTGGGACTCGGTCAATTTGTCGAAGATGGGTTTGAATGCACCAGTCACTCGATTTGGCAGGAATACTTTACACTCCTCCAACTCCACTAGGATGGACTCTCCAAATTTGGTTGTTTTCGCTTGAGCGCCGAGGATCAGTTGGGGTTCGTCCTTCGGTAGCTCAGACAACTTCCGCAGGTCCTTCCTGCAAGTCAACGAAATCTTATTAATTTCATCGAGAAGATGAGATATCTGCGAAATCATTTGAAAAATGAAAAAAAATTCATACACGCTGTATAACTCTCACTCAAAATGGAAATAAATGTTGTTTATGATTCACCCCGTGTATAAGAAATAAATATGATGAAAAAAATATATTCAAATCACACAGTATATAGCAAATGGAACTTTGTGAGAGACACCCTGTATGAGAAATAAATATGACAAAAAATGCAATACACACACACACACACACACACACACACACACACACACATACAGGTCGCTCAATAATTGTGTGGACTCCTGAAATGATTGGACAAATGGGGACTTCGAAGTTACATACGCTACCAATACCCTTCTGTCATGCGTCATAACCCAATCTGACTCTTGTTTTGATACACTCGAAAAAACATATGTATTTCGTCAATACCTACAACTGGGGACGTCCACACAATTGGGTGGTGTGTAAATATTATGTGGACACACACTTTCACACACTCATCTTCACAATATATACAATTTTGATTCTGATATTCAGTACAAAACTGATAATTGTCACTGTCAAATTGACAATTGTCACTTTGAAATAAATAATCACTTTTCTGCTCTTCGATGATGCCGAGTCATGCTGAGGAAGTCCATTTGAAAGCGATTGTAAAATTTGAACAGACAAACATTATTTTTATATTATGAACAATTCATGCAATATATTGCAGTGTCGTTTATTACTGAGATATGTTCATTCTTAATAATAATAATATTAATATAATTATAGTAATATATAATATAATAATATAAATTATTGGGAGTAACCCTCGAAATGTAGAGCAACCGTATACACGTGTTTCAGACTTGTTGGTCATCTTCAGTACGGTGTAGCCAAGTGCAAAGATGTGCAACACTTGGTTGCGAAGAAAGAAACAAGGGAAGTCAGCAACGGGAAGCCAACAGCACATTTGTGGCTTCGATTAGAAGACTTTGTGCTCACAAGGCAACAATTAACGTCGCCACGGAGGCAGTTATAGCTACCTGCGTGACAATCCTACCCAGGAAAATATAAATGAAAGTGGAATTATTGAGGGGCTATATATAAATATATAAAAGGACAAATTATTGGGTGTAACCCTTGAAATGTAGAGCAACCGTATTCTCTTGGCTACACCGTACTGAAGATGACCAACAAGTCTGAAACACGTGTATACGGTTGCTCTACATTTCAAGGGGTTACACCCAATAATTTGTCCTTTTATATATTTATATATAGCCCCTCAATAATTCCACTTTCATTTATATATATATATATATATATATATATATATATATATATATATATATATATATATATATATATATATACTACGTCTACGTCGCGAGTGTTGAGGACGTAGACTTCCCAATACCTGGAAGCCTCTCATTGCACGCATAAACTCATTTCCCACCAACCCAGTTCCCGCACACAGCTCACTTAGCGCCAACCAAGTTCCCGCACACAGCTCATCTAGCGCCAATTCAGTTCCCGCCCATAGTTCACCTCGCGCCAATACATTGCACACGGCCATTACAGCCACGTCCACTATAAATACAGTTCCTCAACCCACAATTCCTCAGTTCTCTCGAAGGAGTAGGCAGATTGAGACCTTAGAGAGAACCAGTGACGAGACATGGGGAGTAGGCAGATTGAGACCCCGACGTCAAGTCTCAAAAACCTAACGTAATTATACCTGAGACCTGTCACCTGTCATATATCATGTATCAATTGTCTCATGTCATTTGTCAGTGGTCTTGGCTAGTCAGTCGAATAAAATTACTCGCCGCGGTTGTTTGCCTCTTCAAGGACAACACGTGCTTTTATAGAATTTTAACAATTTTAAAATCCATGTCATAATGTATCATCAGTAATGAGTGTGCATCCACGTTACTCTTGGTTGTTATCAATGATGTTTTACTCCCAGTGCTGTCCATATTTCATGATTATTTTTAACATATACGCCATGTAACCTCGAAACAGTGTAAGTTATTCCACGTTTTTCGTTGGCTTAATTCTCATAGTTGTCTTTACATATTTGTAGTTTCCCTGAAGATGATAATAAAAAGTTATTGAAAGCTTGGAACAAGTGTATAAGAGTTCCCTTATTGGCCTGCTGCATATCCCAGGGTGTTAGTTAATAAGTGTCCGCTATTCTACAGGACGAGTCCCCAGCTATTTATAAGGTGAAAAGTCTATATAAGAAAGGGTCCGTAAATGTTTCGCTTCGAAGATACAGGGTGTTGAAATTGAAATTTTATTTTCAATTATTTAGAATAACTTTTGGAAAAGATATTTTTTTGCACAAGATTTAGTAAACGGAGTTTTTTTAAGGCAAGAAATCAAAATTTTGGTATTTATTTTCATGTAGCACTTAGAGGGCGCTGCGTACGTTATCATTATTTATTTTAATTTGCCCTAACTTTTTTAAAAGTGAACTTTTGTAGATTTTTATATTCAAATCCAGTTCCCACACCTCTTCTAAGCAAGAAAGGTATGCCACCTCAACATCGTTAGGAGCAACCGTTTTTGAGAAATTTGAAAATGTCTGCATCGATGCAGGTTATGGTGTCACTTAAGCGACAGATGAAGTTGCTCAGAACTTTACAAAAACAGAGAATGCGGTAGATCTCGCTAAAATGAACAACTTTTGTCCTACAAAGATGTATCGAGAAATAATTCGTACTCAAGATACCAGATGTTGAAAAATCGATATTTTATAAAAATTCATCACCCTGTTTTTTGAGAACGAATCATATTTCGATGCATTTTGATTAAAAAAAAATGTATATTTTAACGAAATCTATCAAATACTCAGTTTTTGTGAAGTTCTCAGCATCTTCATCTGGCGCCTAAGTGACCCCATAACCTGCATTGATTCAGAAATTTTCACATTTCTCAAATACGGTTGCTCTTAGCGTTGTTGAGCAAGTATACCTTTTTTGCTTAGAAAAGGTGTGGAAATTGAATTTTGATATAAAAAGCCACAAAAGTTCACTGTCAAAAAAGTGTGTGCAAATTAAAATAAATAATGATAGCGTACGCAGCGCCCTCTAAGTGCTACATGAAAATAAATACCAAATATTGATTTCTCGCCTTAAAAAACCCCGATTACCAAATCTTGTGCAAAAGAAATATTTATTGCAAAAGTTATTCTAATTAATTGAATATAAAATTTCAACTTCAACACCCTGTATCTCCGAAGCGAAACATTTGCGGACCCTTGCTTATATAGACTTTTCATCTTATAAATAGCTGAGGAATCGTCCTGTAGAATATCGGACACTTATTAACTATCACCCTGTATATAATATATAATAATAATATAATAATAATAATGTAATAATAATAATTATTATTGTTATTATTATTATTATTCCAACATTCAAGAAATAATATTGCATAGCCGTCCAGTTTTGTGTTATGATCCAAATTTCGAGTCTCTATCTTATCAGGAAGTTAGTTAAAAACAGAGTGCAAAATTTTGTATTGAACGGACAAAGATACAGATGGTAATTGAAGGTTAATTTTATACCTTGTTATGTCTTACGTCTTGGAAGACAGGACCGTTTTGAACCTATTGGTGTCCATGGATACTTTAGGATAATTGGGCCTTTATGACTAAAATACGGCAGAGTACTATTATATTGATGGATTATAGATTGCCTTTGTGCTAGGCAATTTTTATTTTTTGAAGTTAGGTGCTTCTATGTTTGTTTCAAGGTTGTAGACAATATAGTTTTAACCCATTAAGACAATGGACGTCCGAAACATAAGTAATTAACCAAGTTATCGTCGAACAAGAAGATTCTGTAGTTGTAGTCTATTAGGTATATGATGTGAAGACGCTTCTAGTGTAAAATATAATATTGATTTTGGTCATTTTTATTTTCTTCTTGGCCTTTTCGGCATTCGCCATTGTCAGTAATTTAATTCAGCATCAATCATTTTATAACGCTGCAAACAGTCGCGACCATAAAACCGAAAAGAACAGGCCAACAACAATTTAATTTTCGGTCCCGAACGAATAGAGAGTGTGGTTAGGATCCGTCCGAATGTCATGTTTGCAGGGAAATTCCCGATCATCGAGTACTTGGGCAGGTCGCGTTCCATTTAACTTTGCTATTAACTACAAAAAACTTGAAAATAATTTAGGGAAATTCCTACGTAGGTAGGCAGCCACACAGTGTTGTCAGTGATTGTTTGGTCTCTTGTGTTCATTAGAATACCGCAAAAACCTGATAAGTAAGTATTATATATTTATAGTAGTTCGATTTTTAGTAAATAAATCTATTTATCGGTAATATGGGTTATCGTTTGATGATCTAACAAGAACTAGAAGATCAAATGGAACGTGGTGTCTTGGGTATTCGCCCAGCATGGCCAATAGAAGAGAGCGGCGGGCCTGAGAATAACCTCAATGTTCATTTAACATATTTCACTGTGAAACTGATTTTTTTTAATGTCATCCCTATTCGCGCAGCAGAAAAATTATTGTCCACACAATATCAGTATGTTGCACGACAGTGTCATACCCTGCTTTAAATCAATAACAAATTCCTATATACCTACAAAGTGGCAAATGCTCTTATATTTCTTTGACTTTTTTTAATTCGTTCGACTAAGTTCGGAAAGACATAACTGTTGCGTTGAAGACCGTGGAGTGTGTAAGGGATTAATCCCTTGATGTTGTCGATATTATGGGGACCCAGTCATAATATTTGCACGTGATAATTTTTTACCATTTCCTCATTTCTGCCATCTGAAGGATTATTTTAAAAACTTGATTTGTTGAATAATCAGTTCTGCTCTATCGATCTTAAATATTTTCAGCGCTGCGGCGTTGTCACTTTCATCGAAAAGTAGCAACAACTTTGATATTTTGAATGGAATACCCTGTATACTATTGCATTTTTCGCATTGCTATTGCTTTTCGATTATTTTCATGTCATACTTTCCTATACCTTCCTCCTGAGGTTTTCCCAATTTTTTGTGTGAAACATAGCTTCAATTAAATGTTTATTACTGCAATATTTGGAAACGTAGAAAGATGAAATTTTGGATGTAGTTTGACAATATCCTTTGTATGAATTGTGACTGAGGGAATTCGTTCTTCATGATTCAGGGTCGTTGAAAATTTGTGATATTACCGATAGATACAAAAGTGGTGAAAATTTAACTTTTTCCAATAGAACGCTTTGTATATTATCAAATATCATGAAATACAATTGAATTTCCTTTCAAATGATTTATCATGTTCCAATACTCAAAGAGTCAGGTTTCCGAAATAAAAGCAAGTTTTCTATAAAAATTGGATTATTTTGCCATATTTTGTATTGCGTAGATGAAACATGTCACTATGAAAATTCGAAAATTAGTACCTACATTAATAATAAAATGTTTTCGCTTTGATTAAAAAAGAATGAAATTGGAAGACAATAACAATTATTCAACTGAAAGTCTGATTACCTTTTGTCGAATTTTTTCCCGTATTTGTAATTGTTCATTGGATATTTATATTTTGTATTTTTTTTATCAGGTCTTTTCATAAATCAGCATGAACCAAGAAATACAGTGATTTAAAATTTCAATTCAGACTTCAAGTATGCTTGGTTCAATTTTTCATCTCCATAGGTGTATCTCCCTCAGGGTATCTGGAAAACGTGTGTCTGTTGAGAAATCAGGATTCACCTCACGCAGAACTCAATTTTATTTCAATCGATAAAAAATTAATGTCAAATTGGCAAAAAATTGTTAACTGTTGTTCTCATATTATCAAATATTTTTCACATGATTTTCTGAAGGAAATTTTGATCTTCATAAGTCCACGTTGAAATCATTCACAGAAATCAAAACGTTTTTTTACGTCTATTTTAACTCTTTTCTGATCAAATTTACGTTAGTGAACGCGAAAATGTTTTATTATTAATATACTAATTTTCGAATTTTCATAGTGACATGTTCCATGACATTTCATATTTATCCAATACGAAATATGACAAAATAATCAATTTTTTTTAGAAAACTTGCTTTTATTTCGGGAACCTGGCTCTTCAGGTAAAGGAACATGATACATCATTTGAAAGGAATTTCAATTGTCTTTCAGGATATTTGATAATATACAGGGTGTTCCATTTGAAAAAATGCACATCCCACCCCTTTTGTATCTATCACAAATTTTAAACGACCATGTATAATGAAGAACGAATTCCATTAGTCATAACTAATACAAAGGAAATTGTCAAACTACATCCAAAATTTCAGCTTTCTACGTATCCAAATACTGCAGTAATAAATATTTAATTGAAGCTATGTCTCGCACAAAAAATAAGGAAATTAATTATTTTCACAAAAACCACTAGAGATTTATTATTAGAGAATTATTATATGAAAATAATAAAAAAAACAATAGCAAAGCGAAAAATGCAATATTAAACATGGTTTAAAATATCAAAGTTGTTGCTACTTTTCGATAAAAGCGGCAACGCCGTAGCGCTGAAAATATTTTAGATTGATAGAGCAGAACTGATTATCCAAGAAACGTCAAATAGGCCATCAACTTTGGGACACCCTGTATAAACGATAGCTGCCACACCCCTATGTTCCAACGATAACATTTTGAATAATTTTCTTCGAGCAATGATTCTTAATTATATTGTTATAAGGCCACCCACTATATTTTCTGTACAAATATCTCAGAAACCTATTTTTTCTGCAACCGCTTACCAAAGTAGTTTTTGACGCTTTCAGATCTCAACGCAAAGTTGACGTTTTCATTCTCAATTTTGGTATAAACAGAAACTTTTCTCTTCGTGTCCATGATTCCACCAACGACCCCTTACTTTGACCCTCTTAGCTCAGATTTCCGTTCGTATACCCAGTCAACTTCTGGAAGTCAGCCACTTCCTACATCAGTGGGGTAAGTGGCTATTGGGTTCCAAAAATCATGTGACCTGAGAATACACATTGACCCAATGCCTTCTGAGTTCGTACAACTAAGATTGCTGCTATCCTTTTGCACGCCGGTAAAATGTTTAGATTTAAGAGTACCGTGTTGATCATTGCATTGGAGGCGTGCACAACTTCAGAGACCTCATTTTTCAAACCATTTCGGGAGTCCACACAATTATCGATAGACCTCTCTGTGTAATATGGATTAGAACAAAATATTGAAAATTAGTTATATTCAAGGTGTGAGTTCAACCCTATGTCTCACTGCATAGTGGGAACATATACTGACCTCATTCGTGAGGACCTAGTTCATATAATTGACACTGGTGGCAGCACTTTCCAGGTCCCCATAACTTTTGTATTACACTGACTATTCACACTCCAAAAATGTGAAATACTCGTGTGGACAAATTGAATTAAGGCTATTTCCGTTGGTTTTAGGGCGCACTGTTTGCGTTAAAATACGGTAGAAATTGTGGGAACGCGTGTTAGTCCACACGATTGCTGAAGTCCGCACCAGACATGTAGTGTACAGGTGTGTGTCCACATAATTATGGGAAGACCTACGCACACACACACACACACACACACACACACACACACACACACACACACACACACACACACACACACACACACACACACACACATACACACTCACACACTGTATGAGAAACAAAATAAATATGACGTTTTGTGAGAGAGACACTCTGTATGAGACAAAAAGCAAATATGATAAATGAACGTTTCTGATTTTTTTTTTTAAAACGACAACAACTGAATCGAAAGAAATAGGCGCACTTGAAACACTCGCAAAAAATACAAAATGAATAACTGCTACTACTAATCTTTGCAAATCACGAATTAAATGGCACTCACCATTAAAATCACTGCACTTGTATAAAAAAGTGAGAGACAGATGAGCGGCAGAGAGGCACTTGTTGTTGCTTCGAACGCAGACAATGAAATGACTCTGGCTCGCTGTGAACATACGTATTAACTCTCTGTATCACGTGACCCTCGCCGTCCACCTCCACGCTAAGGTGACGTGACCCACGCTGCAAATGTATGCAACGGTCGATCTGGGGAAAACCCAAATCGCGCAATAACAAAATACAACTCCAAGGTCAATTAAGCTCGAGCAAACAAAGCGTAAACAAACACCGGATGTTTGAGATAAAACTCTATTTGCAATTAACTCTGAAAAACAAATTCAAGGTCAAATCGTGATTTTTGAGAATTCAGCTCGAGCAGACAGTAATTAAGCACCGGGTCCTATCGCTATTTCACGGCAGATATGCATTTTTCTTTTGGAATTTCATTCGAGAGAGTGAATTAATAATTCCATCATAATTTTCTGTTGTTCTAAGACACTTTTCATATTTAATTTTTGTTTTATCAATTAAGGCGGCGGACAATTTTTTTTCTACACAGCGAATCACGTGGCGTTTTTTCTCTTCCAGCCAATTGCTCTCAGCGAATCGCGTGACGTTTTTTCTCTTCCAGCCAATTGCTCTCAGCAAATCACGTGAGGGGACGTTTCTTTCATAACTTCCGCTATCGCCGCCATGTTTTCTTGTAGAAAAGACGCGCGCCACTTAGGGTGAAACAACGCAGCTGACGACCCCCCAGCCCGAAACTCTTCGGCAAACACGTCATCTTTTTCAGTTCTTCAGCCCCCAACCCTCCACCAACGGCGAGAACTCGATGAACGCGGCCATCTATATTTTTTTTATCCTTTTGGGAATTCTTAGTCAATCGCTGTCTCCGAAGCTCCGATAATTCCGGAGGACACACTGGATTATATGCTCCAATAACCACCCCGACGTCACGGGGTGAGTGATTACTGGGTTCGAGAATCATGTGCCCTGAGCAGGCGGTGTGAGCCAAGGATGACGGCTTCCTGCATTTATCCGACTGAGATTTCTGCCATATTACTGCAAACCGGTGTGATTTTTAGGTTCGAGAGCAGTGTGTCTATCATTCCACCAAGGACCCCTATCATCAGAACCACCATATCAACAGAATGGTTTGGGTAAAGCCTGAGCAGTTCAGAGAGTAGATCTGGATATTTAGAACATTTTCCCCCATTTTTGGGAGGATGTTCGTTTCGCCAGGAGCCGAAAACTCAATGACGAAAATTGTCTTGGTCTTTTGATCGAAGATTACATCAGGCTCAGTGCCTTGTATTTGCCTGAGGGTGGGGAATGAATAGTTCCAATAGATTCGGCACTTCCCATTCTCCAGAATGGACTCAATATCTCCAGGAGCGTAAGGCTACACCGAGTGTCGTAGATGGCAGTGCAACACTCGTAGCGACGCGTTATGTCTGTCGATATTGGCTGACATCGAATAAGCTGGACAGGCTGACAGCAAATGCATTATGGACTCAGCTGCCCCACGACACGCTCTGCATCTAGTGTCAGGGACCTCTATACCCATCATGCGACTGCGGCAGACGAAGGTGTTGAAGACACCATCTTGACAGGCCATTATGAAACCCTCGGTTTCCGACTTCAGCCCACTTGACATAAAAAAATCGTAGGTCAGGTTTCTGGATGATCCGAAGTCTTTACCCCATGCATTGGCTTATCGTCATGTAGCTATAGGAGACTTTCACTCTCCGCATCTTTGACGTGGGCTTTTTGTAAAATGGGTCCCAACTTGGTGACAGAGTTTGGGTTCGTCCGTTTGGCGTCGAATACGAGGCCGACTTCATCTGCTGAACGGTTTCCATCCTTGGAAAAAATGCTCAAATTCCTGCTTTTTCATGTTCGCTTACTGAGCAGAGAAGGGGATCTGGACTCCTGATGATTTCACAGTCTCCATCCAGTACCATTCTGGTATGTATATACACCCCAAGCTCAAGAGTCCACGATCTTCCTGTTGTCTGGGGAAGTAAAACCGTAAAACAGACGATTAATGATGCAAGCTCCTTTGAAGATGCATCATTTTGCGAGTTTTTACGTCGAGTTATCGCAGCTTTTTCTGAGTCCTTTTGTAGAATTGAACGGCAAGCATATTAGTTGCAGCAACTTTATTCTTGCCCGACATGCATACCGCGGTGAGACTTTTTAATAGTGGTTACCTCTAGGGAGTGGCTTTGTCAATCACTAGGTAAGTATACTTCTCTCCGGCATCCAGATGATGTAGGAGCTGAACGTCCATTCCGTATTCCTCTCTTGAGATGATCCTTTGCACATTTATCGATGCCAAACTCCATTCCAATGGCATGCGTGTACTCTTGCACCACCCTTAAGGCATATAGTTTGAGATCATCTATGTTCAACAGTTGAGTGATCTTCTATTAAGTATCCTATGTATCAGTACCACCCTTAAGTGTTTTGTTGTGAGTGTCTGAGAATACATTTGTTGTTATTAATTATGAATGGTGGTCGGTGGATCAGCGGTCTAATGCACAGGCCGTTCGAAACTCCAGCATAGCGATAGTCGGTACGAATCCGATGTAGGTACGAGAATTTTTCTCAACTACTTTATATCGGATTCGATAGGCGGCCGCATGCCTTGTTGAAAAGCAAGTGTATTGTGAGTTGTCTAGATGCCAATCTCGTCTAGTGCTAGCTTGGAGTGCACACCGACCACCCGAGGTGGTGCTGTGTGGGTTTTCCTACAGCTGAAAAGTGAATACATCACCTAAAACATCAGTAAGTATTATTATTATTATTATTATTATAAACGATGAGAGACAAGTAGTGAACTAAGTTACATTATCTCATTGGAGTAATTCATCATATGATGCTGAGTTCTTTCTTTTCTTTCTATTATGATCGATCCGACCTATAATTGTTCATTTATCATGATCAAAGTTGGTCAAATTCTTGAAATAAAAAAAAATCAAACCTGCAACTTGGAGAGCTAGACATGTTTGGTTAGGTTAGGTTAGGTTGTGTCCCCTTCTTTTATGTTGAAAAATTAGATCCTTGACTAAAACGTGAGCAACTAGAAGAAAGAGAGACGCCGGAATCGAGTTCCTGTCTTCTGATAATTTTGAAAATGCGAGCGCAGCAAGTATTTGTTTTGATATCGCTTTTACATGCAAATTAGTGATCGGATTACCAGCAACTTGGGTAGCTAGGTTAGTTAGGTTAGGTTAGATTAGATTATGTCCTCTTCTTTTACATTGAGAAATTATGTCTATGGCTAAAAAAATTAGCAGCCAGAAGACAAGAGACACGCCGGAGGCGAGAGCAGCAAGCATTTGCTAGTATTTTACTTTTGAACTCTGGTTAGTGATTGAATTACCAGAAACTTGGATACCTATGTTATCTAGGTTAGATTGTGTATTTTTTTACGATGAGAACTTCGGTCCATGGCCGAAAACATGGCATTAGAATAGTACGTCTAAGGTATGCCTTATTTTTAAATATATTAAATAAGACTAGCGTGTCTTATCTTCAAATTATGTGTCATAGCATCTTCTAATTACTATTTTTCATTATTAATGTCTGAAAACTAACAAATTATAAAGTCATAGATACGTCTCAAAACTGAGCACGATAAATTAAATTTTCATTTGTTATGCAGAAATTTATCAAGAGCTGGCAACGTTGATTTGTACTCATGATTATTTTTTGACAATTCTTGCAATCGAAACCATCAATTCAAAGCATTCATGTACGTTCAGGCCAATCACAGCATTATTATAGTGGGAATTTTCTACCTTGATCTGACGTCTGTCATCAGTTTGTATGAAAAGTGGAAAATGATTCAAAAACGGTTTATTACATCATCATTCGATGAAATTCTAAGAAACTCATTGAAAATGCATGTGAGAATACTATTTTGAGTAAGGTGTCAATTTGGAAACAGTTTCAATTGATAACCTGGGGACAAAGAGAAAACAATAGCTTTCAATCCAACAGAACAAAACAATGTTACGGAATCCTCCAGCCAAGGACAAAACATGATGAGAACTTCAAATTCCAAACATCATTCTGTTCATAGTGATTCGAGTAAATTGTTGAAATAAAAATGTTATATGTATAGAGAATAGGTCTATGATTGGGGCATCCAAAAATAATCTTTCGAATACAACATGAGAGTTCGAAAACTTGTTGCAACAAGTATGAGAAAATATCTGGAGAATTATTTTCACTTTATTCTCACTCTCTTTGATATTACAACTGATTATTTCCCATATTTGATATTTGACATTCGATGCTTTTATTCATGTCAAAATGAGTAATTTTTAAATTGAATATACCAATAATTTTGTATTTAAATCATTATCCTGTGTAGTTTTATGTGCAAATCGCTTTTGATGTGGTTCAAACTGACTATTTTATTGTGCGAATTGAAATTATAATAATAGGGAATATTTCAAATTGCGACTAATCGTGCATTTGAACATGCCACACCATTGACTGTTTTTTCTGGAATATTATGCCAAATTTTCAGTCACATCGCTTTGGTTACCATATTGTGCAATTTTTCCTAAATCTTGAATTCAGCAATAATCAGAACAAATAATAATATTTAAGAGAAGGCTTATCTGTGAATATCCACGTTCGGCGAAATAGAAGTACTATCAGCTGGCAGTACAACCAGTTAGCGGAACCCTGTGATTCCTTCAAATCAGCCCTGTCGTAAAGAGTGTCTCTGGATGGGCCATAGAAACATCACTGTATGTGCCAGACTGATAAGTGTGCAGAATAGGGCTCGGAAAGGCACACGTATGGTACTGCATGAAACGAAGTCAAAAGCTGAAATTCAACTTGACAGCAAGAGATTTTTTTTTCCAAAATTTGCTGGCATGTTTCAAAATGACAGATATATTATCAACAATAATCACGGCAATATGAAAATAAAAATCATAAAAGGTCACTTCCTTCAGCAGACATATTGTGTTGATACATAACGGGTGACCACTAGGTGAGGTTTAAAAAATTGTTTAACGAGTTCTTACCTTTTAACGTGCGATTCCTAGCACGTTAAAAGGTACGCCCCCAATTTTTCTATAGTATCAAAGATACAGATTTCAAATTTGGTACGTCGATATATTACTCAAATACACATATTTTTTCTCCATTACCAAAAATTCCAGGTTCGAATCCTGGAAAAAAAACTTTCTCAATTTCATAAGAGTCGATAGGCAATGTCTAGATGCTAATTCCGACATCTGCTGCTTGCTTGGAGTTCGCGCCCACCACCCGGGGTAGGTTTTCCGGGTTTTTCCAGAGCTGAACGAGTGAATACGCCACCAAAAATCATTAAGTTGCCACGGAAATAATAATTATAGCCTTCCTCTACCCACACAAGATATGCCTTTAGGTACACTCTATGAGTATTTATGAGGGAGTATTATTATTATTATTTCCTCTTCGTTCTGCAACGGCTGTTGGTATCGTGAAATGAACTAAGGACCACGTTATTTTGATAAACGGAGCAAATTACCATGCACAGGCAAATTTCGTGGAAAGGGTTCACCGAGTCTTAAAAACTATGCTTAGTGCTTATGTCTCGGAGGACCAAAGATATTGGGACAAGTACCTCGCGAAAGTTGCTTCTGCAATTTGCTCCTTCAAACACGAGATCACTGGAGTCAGCCATAATTTGGTCAATTTCGGGCATAATAACGTATTAGAACTCGATGAAAATCCTGAAAAACTTCCCGACAACCTTGATCCAATAATAGCGCTTGGTGAATTATTCTCAGATATAAGAAGACCAACCTGGCAAGCGGAAGTTTAGAACGCTGGTATCTAACCGCCTCGCTACCAAGCACCCATTAGTATGAAAGGTTATATTAGGATGTATTTACTAAAACAAGTACCAGAAACCCGACACAAAACGCGAGAGTGGACCAACAAGATCACTACTTCCCACGGTCTCGTCGCCGAAACTTGGGTGAATAGCATTTGTCCCATTCGAGGTTTCTGTTCAGGTTTCGTCCGAAACCATGTAGTACACTTTCCAATGTACCTTGAAACATCAGCTTTCATCTTTGTCCAATAGAACTTTTGAGAAATTCGAGCAACCCTCTTAGCCACAACCAAGTGTCCATATCTCGGAAGTTCATAGTGATTTTTTTTTAATATCTGACCTTTGTAGTTCTGGTATAGAGCACTTGTCTTTCGGTAAAGTTTGCCGTTATTGATCATGTATAACGGTTACTTACTAGGAAACTTGGTAATATTTTCACACATTTAATTGTACCATTTGTCTGTGGAATGCTCAGGTGCAATAACATTTTCATCGATATGGGTAATTGATGACCTATTTATTTTGTGGAAATTCATGATCACCTTGATGAAATGAATGTAAAAACACTTTTTTCTAATTTCCACTGGATATTTAATTCATACAATATAGATAAAATATCCAGTGGAAATTAGACAAAAGTGTTTTTACATTCATTTCATCAAATTTTCATCGATACTCTCCAAGTACGTAACAGCTCGAGACAAGGCGCCTGGCACCACGTGATCTTTTTCTTTGCGATGTAACCTGAGTGCCCATCTGGCAATTCTCCCAACGGTATCTTCAATGTTAAATTGCCATTTGAGACTAAAATGATCAGTTATGACTATGAACTTGGTGGATTAAAGATATGGTCGAAGTTTCTCCACAGCAAATAAAACAGCCAAACACTCTTTTTCCATTGTACAGTATTTCCATTTATTTTCTGTTAGTGAACGACTCAAGTAACATATAACTTTCTCACCATCTGGATAAAGTAAAGAAAGTATTGCCCCAAGACCATAGTCGGAAGCGTTAGTTTCAACAAAGAATGGTAAGTTGTAGTCTGGGCAGGCCAAAATAGGAGCAGACACCAAGTTTTGTTCAACAGATTTCAGTGCTGCTCACACTTCTCGCTTCAAATTAGGGATTGGTTCTTTGGTGTTAGTTGGGTTGAGGGAGAAACAACTAAAACGAAAGTATAAAATGTCTGCACCAGGAGGCTAGGCCAACTATTCTTTTGACTTCAGAGACGTTTCGGGAAATAGATATGTTCAGAATAGCACTTACCTTATCAGGGTCAACTATGAGTCCGAACTCGTTCACCACGTATCCCAAATAACGCAACTCTGAGCAACAAAAAACGGACTTTTCATATTAATTTGTTACCTAACTCAACGAATCCATGTGCTTTTCAAAAGTGGAAGTGCAAATAAGCATACAGCACCAAGTACATGGTCGATGAGACGTTGCTAAGTTGCAGGAGCAGAGTGTAATCCAAATGAAATGAATTGGAAAAGACCCTGGTTGGGGACGGTGAATGATGTCAATGGGCGAGACTCTGGAGCTACTGGAATTTACTAGTAGGCTGATTCGATATTCAGTGTTGTTAAATGGCGACCGTCACGAAGCTTGTCCAATATCGCACTGACGTACGGTATTGGGTAAGTATCAGGTGTGCTAACAGCATTCAACCGCTTAAAGTTGACACAAAATCTCCACCGCACATCATTTTACTTCACTATGACAATCGGAGAGGACCAGAGTGAAGTGGATGGTTCAATTGTATCCTTAGCCAACATTTTGTCAAGCTCCCCTTTCACAATTTTCTGAAGAGCAGGAGAAATAGGGTAATATCTCTTTTGATAGGTAAAGAAGTAGTATGTATCACCATGATTCACAAGATGTGAACATCTCAAGTTCTTACCCATACTAGAGAAACCCTCATCAATTGCCTTTTCTAGGATGGCCCGTTGTTCCAGTTTCAAGGAGCTAATGACCTGGATACCACGAATATGGGTGTTATTCACCTGCATCTCAGATCGAAATTTCTACTCGTCGGTATACAGGTATAATTTCCATTTGAGACCAGAAATCAATGCCTAAATTCAAGACATGAGGTAGAGAAGGAACAACTAAAATATCCATGATTACTTAGGTTTCGGACGTCCATTGTCTTAATGGGGCTGAAAGATATTTGACTTTTTTCAAAAATATCCATTACTTGTACGCGTTTTTAGAGTTCCATTGGCAACGAAACTTGACTTAAACATTCACAGGTCTGGCCATTTGTTACTGTGCAAACCTTACTAGGCGACTCATCCACTAAACAAATATGGCGAAGGCATACATGTCCACCAAAAATAGATTGCGAATTACCGCTATCAAGCAAAGATAAAAATCGTTTCCGATAACAGAAACATTTAAATACGGTCTTTGATCACTTCTATTCTATTCACTATCAACTGAATAGCTGATAGGTTGATTGCAAAAGTTTTTCTACATTCAGTAAACTTGAGAGTACTCATAAAAAAAATAATCCGACAATTATATATTTATAAGAAATAATAACAACGACTACTATTTTATTTCCAAGGAAAACCTATAAAAATGAATATCATTTAATCTTTATTTTTCAACATTCAACATTCCCTCCAATAATATTAATTTTTTTCTTGCAATGCTGTTAGCGAACTGAAAATTCAGAATTTGCGGTTTGAGATAAATAATAAAAATAATAATAATAATAATACTCCCTCATAAACACTTGTAGAGTGTACCCAAAGGCATAGCCTGTTCGGGTAGAGGACGGCTATTATTATTATCAGCCGTGGCGCTCCGGGGCGACTTACTGATATTTTCGGTGGTGTATTCACTTTTCAGCTGTAGGAAAACCCGGAAAACCTACAGCACCACCCTAGACTGTTTATGAGAAAAAATGTAATTAGTGGACAAAAGCAAACTAGTTGTTGGTATGAGATAAAATCAATAGTTTCGAGATCATTAAGGAACTTACTTGGTTTATACCCGGGAAAGAGCATAGTTCTGGCTATGAGTGCTGCGTGGAAAAGGTACCTTTCGTGAGCCCTCTTGGTGTCCCAGTCCCCGTGCAAAACATTCTTCGTTTGTTTGAGGATAATAGTCACCCACGATATATTCTCAATAATTGAAATGAGACAAATTTTGGAAGCGGTAGTGGTCACTTCATACATAAATCTGCAGTACTACTTTTTAGTTTTTATTCCGGTCACCTACGGAGAATGCCTCGTGCCGGCCTTTTTTACACGGTCATACCCATACCGTCACCCATCAGTGGAGCGCACAATTTATTTTATAAAAGAAAAAATGGCAAATTCTTCGTCAACAGGTCGGCTAACTGTTCTTCACTCTGTATATGATGAAATGGAATTTCGCATCTATGTGTTTGGTTCTCTTCATCGCATTTTCATTCTTGATAGCGCTCTGATTGTGTATGAACATTTTGATTAGTCTTTTGAGCATCAACTCTTCTACGACTTTCAAAATAGTCAAGACCTCTCTCAGTCCTTCTGAGGCTGCAATGAATTATGTTTCTGCAGTGGATAATGCAACGATAGATTATTTTCTTGTAAACCAATCAACCACTGTTCCATTGAATGTTGAAACATATCCGGATGTAGATCTTTTTGATTTTCCATACATCGACCCAAAATATTAGATATGCAATGTCTGGTCTAGAAACCATCGACAAAAACATAAGACTTCCTATGGCTCACCTTTATGGTGCATTTACAGAGCCATGCGCACCATTTAAACTCATTGTCGCTGATGCAGGTGTTGCCACTGCTTTACAACTGGCCATTTCAAATTTATACAATATTTTTCGGATATACTTCTTGATTGATATGAATTCCATTTTCTGTCTTCCTAATTTCCATCCTCAAATAAGTTTTCAGTTTTAGTCTTTGGATTTTACTATCTTCCAGATTCATCAATAAATCTTCGTCGTTCACGTAGGTGATTACTATCAGAATATTTATTTAAAATCTAACAAAGATACAAGGGTCATTTTTTAATGGTACGAGTTAGAAACTCTTCAAAACTGTTGTAATAAATGATTCATTACAACACTTGGCCGATTGTTTTAAACCATAATTACTTTTCTTCAGTAGGCAAACTCTATCTGAATCATCTTTATAACCAGGTGGCTGATCCATGTTAATCTCTTCCTTCAAGGTGCCATTCAGAAATGCAGTTTTCACATCGAATTGCATGGTTAACTGCAGCTATAGTGAAAATCAATCGGATAGATCTATATTGTGCTACAGGATTGAATATTTCTGTATAATCTTTACCATATTCCTGACTATATTCTTTTGCAACTAGTCTTGCCTTATTTCGATCTTTTCATTTCACTGTAAATACCCATTTGTTTTTCACTATTTTTCTATTATTTGGGAAGTCGACCAAAATTCACCTTCGAAATCAGTATTATCCTGTTCTATCAAATTACTGATTTCTAAGTTTGCTACGCGAAACTATGGCGGAAATTCGAGTAAAAAAAGTCCTCCCGAATCTACTATTTCAGGGTTCTGTTCGATATTATTCATTTTCCCATTTTCCCTTCCTAACAGAAACCCCCATTCAATCCATAATTCGGTTGAGAAATTGGCTGACATGTTAATATATTATCAAATATCCACCGGCAAAATAGAAATGAAAATCATAAAAGGCGACTTCCTTCAGCAGACAGATTGTGTATACTTACCAGAAGATACTTCGAAGCGACGCCACGAGACCACAAAGAAAGAAAAAAAAAGGAAGAATAATGAAAATACGAAATGAGCCAGAATGCAGGTCAGGCGGTAGGTACATTTTCGATCTGACATCCCATCAACAACAATCCAGATATTCAGCTCCAAATTGCTAGCGTATCAGACATGTATTAATGAAATGCAATGCTATTATTATTATTTTGCTATCACGTCCTTTTTTTGGACCATTGCACTACCGATCAAATCAAATTTAGGCACCTAACCGTTCATTTACTGCAGTTTTTTATTTATTACCCTGTATAACGATATCATCAAAATTAGAAGAAATATGTCTTGGTTTATATTTTGTTGTTCCATTTAAGGGACCCGGTTCGCTTATAATTTTTAAAACTGTTGAAAATCATAAGATTAATAAAGAAAACGCGGGTTTTCGATAATTTGTTGATTCTGTTTTTTGGTGAAGTTTAATTTATCGCTTCACCCACTCACCACCAACCTGATTTACCAATTCTGCTATCTATCTGCCTATGTGTACGAGATAATCGTCCGAGCCATCGAACTGCAAAACCGTTCGATAGGCGTTGTCAGGCATTTATCAGACCCGGAGCGGTACAAGTCGCCGTCGAAGAGTTCATATGCTCTTCAGTGGGTCGCGATCCTATCTCCAGATGTCAGGATGGTAATTTGAGGGCGGCTCGCTGGCACGCTCGCCACGTCAGCCCGATCATTATCATTGTAATGTGTCCTACGGCAGGCTTCCAGCCCTTTCATCGCTCGCCGACAACCCGTTGCATTGCTATTATCTCAGAGTATGGAAGGCCGCGCCGTGATGGTAGCAGCGAGAGCTAATCGTTCCTAAAAGAGAAACGAAAGATATGCTGGTACGTGGACTTCCGATTGGTATGCCATAAACAATTCAAAAGGACAATGAATGAATATACTGTCGAATAGAGAAACCCGTACATACCATATACCGAGGAAACTCAAAAATCTCTAACAGCAGACTTCTGTTCTATAGACAAATTTAACTACTGAATATTGGAAATCTGATGCTGAATTCATCACATATTACGTACTGATCATGCTAATGATGGGAAAGAGATGTTAGACACATCTCAAAACTAGCGATAGAAGTTGGGAAGACTGAATTCATTCTAATATTTTGAGATATTTCAGAGATGTAGGCAAAGGACCCGCACATCTACTATGAGAATTGGCTTTCGGCTAATTCTGCTCAAATTTTAATGTTTCAAATACTGCCATCCTGTAGTCTTATGTAAAAATCGATCCATGACCAGTTTTCGAGCTACAGGATGTCAAAAATTCGAATTTTGTTGTTTTGGGTAATATGCATCGATTTAATTTTTGTGCTCGCATTCCGAATTGAAGTTTCTTAGAAATGAACTCATCGCATCTAAGTTGTGTCTCTTCATTTGATTAAAAAATAATATCCCAAAAAGGGTGTTGCATTACAGCATGCCAAGACAATATTGATAGAAATAGATGAATATCAATACCATAATCGTTTTGATTTTCACTCAATCCATTCACGTTCAGCGCCGGGGTAGGTACAATATAAGATTGATTTTTCAACATTTTTTATTTTGACTTTATTACAAGCTCTGGTGTTATTCTAAGTATGGAAAAATTATTTTCGATTTTTTTTTTTCATTCTTTCCTACGTTTTTGAATCATTGAATCATTTTCGATACACGTGGCCCTTGAAATAGTTTTCACTCGTTACGTAATTCGTTGGAAACATTATCTCATAAATAATGAAGTGGAGGGGAAGAATGTACGTGGACGATGTGCGAAATGCTACAGAAAATATGAAAGGAAAGGGAAACAGATTAATGGAAATCTTGTTATAGCCTCGCAAGGTATAACAAAATGTTCTGTTTGCAGAACATTTTTGTGTCGTAAATGTTTTAATAATACTCACTAATGTTTATTCATCATGCTGTTCCGTTTCTTAAGTTTTTTCATTGCAATTTTTCAGTGAATACATCGTTTCACTCTATCATCATATATTTCTGATGTTATTTCAAAGTATAAACATCCATACCCCAACCCACACATACACAACCTTCCGTGTGGGCCAGCACTTCATTTTTGGCCTATTAAACACACGGCAAGGGTGCGAGTTAACGACACACAATGCTTTGAACAAGATGAACGTCGTGTATCTTTTTCGATACACATTGGATAGGACAGTGTGTATCGAAAAAAATACACATGGCGTTGAACGTGTTAACACTACAAAACAAACAGCTAAAATTTCCCTTTTTTTTGAGAAAGTAGGTTTTTATCAACTGCATGCGGATTCATATGATTGCCTGTCGAACAGTTTATAGTTTTCCATGTACATGGTAACAATTTGAATGATTACAAATGGTATATTTCATGAAAACATTTTATCTTTATTACGAATTGTCCATAACTGTTACTAGGATATGGAAGTTAAACTGAAATCAGTCAATCAAATCAATCTAAAATATACTTTATTGTCGAAGATATCAATCTTATTGACAAAGCATGTATCAGTCAATAAATAATATACTATTACAATATAAATAAAATAAGAGTTGTAAAATAGTATTATCGAAATAATAAAATATCTGCCCTCTGTTATTCTAACTTCTCAACTATACAAATTGTTTTTGTTTAGAAATTATGACACCGTCCGATAGATGACACCTTTATCTTTATCTAAGGTTATCTTAAAATTAAATATTGTTCGTTTTGATATAAATTTTCTTATAATAGTTCGTGGAAATCGTAAAAAATTAAGTCAATGATTAAGTTAGAAATAGTTCTACACACAGTTAAATTAGTTTCATATGATGTCTGTTATACTGCTGGACATCCCTACCGTGGGGAATGGTCGAAGGCAGGCGACGACGGAACAGGGGAAGGCCGAAATGTTCGGAGAATATTTCCAGAGCGCCTTCCGGGTCGGTGCCCACGAAACCGAAGAACACCGGAGAGTCACCAGGGAAGTCTCGGAGTTTAGACAAGCCCCGAATATCAACTTGGATAGGCGCACCTACTCTATAGTCGGATTCTCATTGAGAAGTCAGTAATGCAAGATGGAATAACACTATTGCCGGAGTTCATACGTCAGAAAGAGGCATTAATGACATATGAAGGATAGGGCCATACGCAGGTACGCTAGATGGTAGGAATGTAACTGATTGTGAACATATTTTGAAATAACAGTAGCGTTTATATTGAATAATTTCAGGAAGTTATAAGCATGTAAATTATGCAGAGTATAAATTAAACAGGGTATTCTTAAATTTGATCCTCAACGAAAAGGTGCATCATTTTTAGAAATAATCTAGAGATTCTCTTATTGCCTATATGAGGAAAGTGAACTGAAAGGAACGGTCATTTGAAAGTATATTCTACAAAAGTCAAAATGTTGATTCTATGTTTCGAAAACTGGAATATTCGATAGTTATACTGGCCCACGATTCATCTATATAAATTATATTGGCTCCTTCCTGCCTGAATCTTCTCATTTCTCGAAGAAATTGATGCCTCCAAAAGATTATTTCTGCTTTCTCAATCCCAGTGGAATTTCTATTTTGTTTTCCGTGAATGGAATCCATATCGTACAGTAGGTTGCTTAAACTTGGGAGATGTTCTATTTCATTCACCCATTTCAAGATATTGTTGAGAGTTGGAGGTAATTTTTTCAGAAAGAAGGCATGTTTTCACACGGCTATTGGAAAAATTTGTGGGGTGACAAATGGGACCATGAACATTCGTTTCGATATCGATACACAGATCGCTGACAAACTCCAGTCATATCAGAAACTTTACTGACTAATTACCATTATTGTTATTTTTCAGGTAATTGAATACATTCATTACTATTTTTTATAAAACAAAAATTATTTCTCAAAATGTTTCAACAAATCAACTTGTTAAACCAAAAACTTAAGGGACACATTTTATTGCTCGGCCTGACCTGTAAGCGACGTAGGCAACATTGGCGTGAAATGTCCTATTTGAAATGCATTGACGTATGTCACGTTAGCTGATAAGCAACTTCGAGAAGGTGACAGATGTGATAAAGAGACTTCCCACGAACAAAGCACCGGCTATGGACAAAATAGACGTAGTTCTCCTCAGGAACCTTCCAAGGAAATCTCTGGTCCAGCTAATCCACACTATAAATGAAATTATAAAGTGGCAGCACTACCCGGTTAAGAGTTGTACAAAATTAAACTATAAAGAGTGACGAAAGCAACTATTAATTGTTAAATTTCAATAAACCGCGTAGTTTCTCATCGAACATATTTGTCGAAGTTGGTTTCATATGATGAACTGTAACTATGTTCTCGACAGTAATAGCGCCACTTCGATAAAAAGTATTGTGTACAATGGCATTTGATTATAATGAATAGTCGAATAAACTTGGTTTACCATAATGATTGAGGCTTTCACGACCCTCGCTCAATGATCTGTTTGGCTTTTGGGTTTTCGGTCGTGTATCGATTTTTCTTGGATTTTGACGTTTCGCCTACACGTGCGGTGATAGTAGAATACTTGCACTCGTAATTTTCTGAAGAAGCCTACCGCACGTGATAATTCAAGGAGTGCAAAAGATAATTCTCTTGATATTGGTGAATATATAATTTCAGATTGTCTAAAGTAATTCACACTGATGTAAACTTTTTTATAGAACCCAAAAGGCTGGCGAAGATGAAATGATATATGTCTCAATGATTTCATTTCGTTGAAAGCTATTATTGCTTATTTCGATGTAGCCTATAGATTCCATTAATCATCACCATACATATATAATGAAGAATTTTGCTTGAAAAAGTTCGGTTGTCTCAAGTCAATCAAATAACGCGCGGCAGCACATTCAGGAAGCGGATAAAAAATTGCCATTAGGAAGTCATTGTGTTTTCGAAAAAAATCCAAAAATTTTATGCATATGACGGAACAGAAGGAGTTTTCGAGAATGAGAGTCCAATCATTTTTGAGTATATGCCAAGAAAATATTTACAGGCGATTATGAAAGAAAACTAATATTCAGTTGAAGAAATTTGAAAAATACAGAGTAGATGCCATGATACAGATAGAATCAAAACCCTTTCGGCCACATCCTGAGTGAAAGCAAAATATTGGTCTGTATATTTGATCGAACATGTCCAAGCAATTATCAGACATCAGTTGCAATTTACAAATTGTTCCACTGAAATTTCAATAACTAATGAAAAATCAACATTAAAATGTGTTGACATGGGAAATGTTTTGAAATATATCTCTGAAACCTCAGGATTTTTTGAAAAAATATCATATTTCACCGTAGTGTTTCGACGAATAGTCTTCCATCAACATCCAAATTCTTATTTATATAAAAATATGATATGTCCCTTGTCACACATCCTCAAATTAATGATACTATACGATAAATAATATCGGATGAAAATCTAAATTCAGTTCTTTTCTTTAGCTGAAAGGTAGGTGGTGTATGAACTTTGAAACAGTTTCGAAACGCTACCCCTTCCTCGCTCCTTATCCCCTACCCCGCAGTACACCAATATCTTTTGATACACTTCAGTAATCAGTACAGTATAGTCAGTATAGCCATTTCGACTGAATAGAATGTTGCATTATGTGAATTGTGTCATTTCTGCATGATGATTCAATAACAATGAATAACATTTGAACCCACTTCATCAAAATTTTCTATGGTAGGTTATCTAGTTATTAGTTATTAGTTAGATTATTAATTCAGAGCTTGAAGCAACAAGATACGTATGAATGTATCGCGCAATCCAAACAAAAACGGCTGCTTGGTGTTCGGCGGGGTGATAATTTACTGTCTCATTTCCATTATTGGAATCAATCCATTACAGAAGGTTTTTCTAAATATCAGTATCTAGAGAAAGTACAACTTTCATTGCATTAAGTTGAAACTGAAGGAAATAAGGGGTGTATTAGCTCGATTTATTGGCAAGTGGTATGACATATAGGCTAAAATTATTAGACTTGAGATTCATGTTGATTATACCCCCCATATGATGTTTCAGAAAACAACGTGTTCGAAGTAAATGATTTTTCATATGACTTCATTGGAAATTTTTTAGAAAATCCGTAGGATAGCAAAGTTCTGAACAACTTTTAGAGAATTGTCCACAGAAATACCAACAGTCTGAAAATGTTCTTGGAATTTGTAACAAATCAACACGTAGGTATGTATGTCTTCAATTTTTCACAGCGTCTTTATAATGCATAAAATTTTATTGCAGTGCATACATAATTGAAATGGAAAAATATAAACGAAAAACTTGACAGGGAATTTTGCGAAAGCACGGGTAGCAAAAAAGAGTATCCTTCTTCAACAGACCGAATCCCCGATAGAAAACACTTTCTTAGACTTAAAAGATGATATTTAACACAGAATTGTTTTTTTTTATCTCATTTTCCTCAATTATATCAAGAATAGATGAACGAGTACTATAATAACCAAAAAATAATGATATTCATTACTATTTTCATAATTGTTATGGCAATTCTGAATACTAAGTTGAAAACTAAAACACCTACCTACTCAGTAATGAGACTAATGTTGAAAAGTTCTACAATTTTCGACTGATTCAATAAAACAAGAAATTAAATGAAGGTAAACAGTTTATATGAACATTGGCTGAGTGAAAATTATCATTCGAGGCCATTCAATGGCACTATTGGCTATATCAAAGAATGCTTCAAGTGCTATGGTAAAACTGGTTGAGATAAAGTTTACCTTCTGAGAAAATGAGATGTTGACACCATGAAACGATTATCGCAGTGCCGTGAGTCGTTGTGGATTTCACCATAAATAATCAAATGGTTTTACTGTACTAAAATAATTTTCAGAGTGCCATGAGTCGTGGGGAATTTGACCATCGTTCATAAGATGGTTTTACTGTACTAAATGTGTAAGGGTACTTTTACTTGCGATATTATCCACCACTTGGTTTGGTTAAGAGAACATGTCGTGGTTGTGTTACCATCATCAATAATTCCTAGTGGAATCAATCACGACAAATGTCTGGCGCTATACGCACCATTCTGTGTGGTTGATTTCATCAAGATACAAGTAAAAATTACCGTATTTTTCTCTGCGTGTACGTGAAAAAGATCGCAGACATCACGTCCTTGGAAGCCCTCTGGAAGCCCTTGGAAGCTACCATAATGCCCCGAGAAAGCATCAGGGGCTTATATACCAGGCACTGGACCTGGTCCAGTAGCGACTAGAAGATGACTAGGAAATGACCGGTTTTTTCTGAGTTTACCGGAACTTTAGCAGATGATTCCATTCATGAAATACCAATGAACTAATGCTAGAAAACAGCCTACGTAACATCCCTGCATAACTTGGAGTTGACAGGGAAACAGCCAAGCTGAGACCAAACCGCTTACGTGCATATGGCCCACATTACAACGTGGGGTCTGTCTCCGGACAGATGTAGGGCGACTTGTGATATTGTATAAATACATTAATACTAGTTTTCTTCTCTAATCAGCCTATTTATAAATGTCAACTTTTGTTGCTTCTTCTGTTCACTGGTTTCTTTGGGGTTCTATCTAAATTTTTGGTTCATATACTGGTTTTTCAATAAGTTTTCCTTTTATTTCTTCCTATAATTTTCATACCAATTTCTATCTTGAATTTTTTTTTCCTCTTGATTCCTTTCCTCGGCAACCTCTTTTCAAACTTTCCTTTCTTCTTGACCAATAACAAGTTTTTATTTCACATCATTGATTTTTTATTTATTTAATTTGACTTCCGCACTGTCTTTATGTATTGCTATATCTACCTTGTTTTACCTATTTACAAAGTGCTTCGTTTCAGTTTTATGTCCATTCAGGCTCTCTTTTCATTATATCATTCAGTTTCTTTCTTACTTTTTCAACTGTCATTTTTGACACTTCTCACCTTACTTCACGAATCATGTACAGGATGTTTGAATGTTTTACTATTACTGAATCGAAATTTTGTGTCAGTTAACAATATTTTTACCTAAATGTCTGTTTTACACCGAGACTAAAGTCTTTCTGTATTCAGGATGAACCATATGCATTAAAATTCAGCATATCCAAAGAAATAAAACAGGCAAATTATTGGACGTTCCGTTTTTTATATTTTCTTTTTACTCTCCATTCAATTCATTCTATCTTTTCATAACAATATATATATATACCGGGTGGCTACGGAAGTATTGCCTACGGAATATCTCAGTTATTGTATGAAGTAGGTTTGTGAAATTTGGAGCGTCGATATAATGACATAAGAGATAGAATTTGAGCATATTGAGATGTCGAAGTTAACTTCCGTTCTGACCGGAAGTAACTTCAACTTTCTTATTTTAAATGGAAACCCTATTTTTTTTTTCTTTTCGCTTTATTCAGCATTCAATTCCCATTCTAATGACATATCACAAGTTGGTATCTAACCAGAAACTAGATCAGAAAAAAATTATTATTGAAATTCACCGAGTAGGCCGTGGAAGCAAAATGAAAGCCAAAAATTGAAAAGTTGGCTATGGAAACCATACGTCACTTGATAACAGTTGCTACTACTGTGATATTATATTTTCATTCGTCGGCGTTATAAAAAGCCGCCAAACAAAATATTGGAAAAATTGGGAAAAAAACAATACTCTGTAGGTCCATAACTTAAATAGGAACATACAACTTTTTCTTGCCTGTACTATTCAGCATAACCATTCCTTTCTAATGATATAATAGAAAGTAATTTTTTGAAATGAAATACCAAAAAATCCAATTATTATTTTTCAAATATCAAAACAGATTATCGCCATACACAAAAATAACATTAAAAATAATGTGGAATGATAAATTATATCCTGTAGGTTCTAGGTTAAATAGGAACATAAACGTACTTGGTCTGTGCCATCGTCCATAGATATTCTAATATCTACCTATGGACGATGTTTGTGCTATTCAGAATAATCATTCCATTGCAATTATCATTCGAACCAAAATATTAACAAGTAGGCTGATTAAGATGTATTTTGGAATGAAACAAAAAAGAAACGAGAGCTCTCACCAACGCTGCTATCCATATTATTTTGACGTTCGAAGTAGTGTTTTTGATTCTGCCATTTTAAAAAGGTTTGGAAATCGAAATCAGTTAGTGGAATATTCAAAAAATGCCCCGTTATTCACGAACCGAACAAATTGACATGCTTCTCATTTATGGTGAATGTTTAAAAAATTCTTATGCCGCTGAAGGATTGTATTTAGAGCGATATCCAGGGAGGCAGCAACAGTCAAGAAGGTATTTCCAGTGGCTTGAAGAAAAATTAAGAACTGAGCCTGATGTTCACGAAGACCAAGAAGCATTTGTTATTAATGAGGAAACTGAAATTGATGTATTAGCTTCAGTACAATATGATAGAACAATTTCCTGAAGGCAGATTGGCGCCGAATTAGCTATAAGTAAGGACTCTGCTAGGAAAATTTTGAAAAAACATCGATTTAAATCCTTCAAGTATCAGTTGCATCAACATTTGTATGAAAATGACGGTGAAAGGCGCCTGGAATATTGTAATTGGTTTCTTCAACAAAATGCTGAGAATAACCTATTTAACTATTATATCTTGTTTACGGACGAGTCAAGATTTACCAACAATGGATTATTTAACAGGAATAATACAAGGTAGGTACTGTACTTTATTTGGATTATTGTCGATAGTCGAAGTGTAAAGTGCTAAAAGAGTGAACGGTCTTTTGTTTCAGGTACTGGGCGATAGAAAACGAGCACCGGTTTCGACAAGGTGGCTTCCAGGAGAGATTTGGTGTGAATGTTTGGGCAGGAATAGTTGGAACTCATATTGTTGGCCCCATTCTTTTTCAAGGCCAACTAACCGGAAAGAGATACTTTAATTTTTTAACGAATGAAATTTCGGAATTCATTAACAACCTACCAGCGGAAATAACTGAGAGAATGTACTTCCAGCAAGATGGCGCCCCTCCGCATAATTCAAGAATAGCGGGAAATTATCTTCAAAATCGCGTTCAAGAGAGACTTATAAAAACCCATGGTCCAGTCAGGTGGCCACCAAGGTCACCTGATCTTACTCCGTGCGACTTTTTTCTATGGGGGCATCTAAAAATAGGGTGTATTCCACACAGCCTACAACTCTACATGAGCTAGAAGTAAAAATTCGTAGAGCTTTCCAAGATATCACGCCCCAAATGTTGAGAAACGTTTTACATGAAAATATCACCAGAGTCAATAAATTTATTGACGCTGAGGGAATGCATTTCGAACATTTTGTAGCCTCGATTGGTTCACCGACTGAATTTTTGTCTGCTTTTGTGACTGACATATTAACAAGGGCTTAAGATTTCGATAATGACTATTATATTAAAGATTCCTTTGACGTCTCCAAAAAGTTCAACAAAATGCAACTCCCAGACAATTATGTCCTAGCTAGTTTAGACGTTGTCTCATTATTTAGTAATGTATATTTAGAAGCATGCATCAGAGCAGTTGATAAAAAATGGCACCGCGTTGGCCTCATCTGTAATATCCAAAAGCAATCATTTTTTGACTTAATAACATTTCTTTTTAATAATACAGTTTTCTCTTTTAATAATAAAATTTACAAACAGACTTTCGGTACCCCAATGGGGGCAAAAATTAGTCCCATTCTTGCTTGCTATGTAATGGACGACATTTTAGATATTGTCATTAGTGTCCTTCCCTTCAATTTATTTTTTATAAAGAAATATGTTGATGACATCATACTCTCGTTACCTGCGGAGGGAGCTACAGAAATAGTGGACATTTTCAACAGCTACGATCCGCACATTCAATTTACGTTGGAATGTGAAAACGATGAACGTAGTGTTCCCTTCTTGGACATGAAGTTCATACGAACAGAAAACAACAATATTCTCATCGATTGGTACAGAAAACCCATGAGTTCGGGTAGATACATGAAATACCTGTCGTACCACAAGGAGTCCATCAAAGTGAACCTCGTCAAACAAATGAAACAACGAGTCCTCAACATCTCTGACAATTCATATCCTCATTGTCTCTTGAAAAAAATTTTATATAGCTCAACAATGGAGACTCGTCCATATAACATTAACAATACAGGTATTTTGGATGTTGCAGTTGGTGAAAATGCGGTCCAGGCAATTAATACTTTTTATGCATCTCTTCCTTGCATAACGGATATAACTCCAAAACTTACTAGAATCTTCAAATCTTTTAATAATATAAAAATTGCTAATAAAACGAGTTTAACTGTCAACTCTCTCTTCACGAGTGTTAAAGACAAAACTCCAGTAACTTTTCAATCACATGTTGTCTACTGTATTCCTTGCTCATATTCTAAGTAGTTAGTTACAAGAAATAGTGATCGATGGAATTGAGTTCAGAATTTTCAGAGATACATACTTACCTGAAATAGCATTGAAAAATACATTTTTGAAACACAGAAAACGAAGGATTTTACATTAAGTATACAGGGTGAGTCAACAAGATTCCCGTGGTCGATTGCTCTGTTGTGGATCACTATTTCGATTTCTTATATTTTTTTGCCAAACGGACCATTTTTAAATTATTCTTATTCATACAGGGTGCATCACTGAAGCGTGGCTGACCAAAGTTGTTTTTTTTTTCAAATGAATCACCCAGTATATTTTCATATATTCCGATCCGCTGTTTCATGGCTGCTCAATGATTTTTTCAATTTTGGATTCCGTTGCGGCTTTGCCGAGTTATTTAAAAAATATCTATTTTACAGACTTCTTTTTGAAAAATCTCCTATTTCACGTTTTGAAATATTTAGTGGAGATAATTCGGGAATCGATAGTAGAAATGGTGAAGTTAATTGTGAATATGGTGAATATTGTATGAATTATACAGGATGTTCGGTACAACAATACAAACTTGGCCATTTTCAAACATCAATATTTTGATTTTTCAAATGGAACACCCTGTATATTATCATTCATATCAACTTCTTTTGAATGACTCTTCAATTTTTATTCTTGATGTCATGTGCCTAAAACAACCCGTTTCCGATATATTATGGTTTCTAAACAAACAAAACAATTTTTTTTTAAAGGAATCGTTCAATGGCAAATCAACAACCCTGCATATTTTTCACCTACACGTCTCTTTACAGAAAATACTGACACTGAATGCCGTTTTAATTATTTTATCCTTCTTCAAGAGCAACAAGATTTGAGGAAACCGGAACAGTATTTCACAAAAAGTTTGAACTTGCCCGTCCTGTAACGAATGATGAAAATACTCTTGATATTGCATTTCATATTACCGAGAATCCCCATGTAAGTACACGTATTCTGAGTAGGGAGTTGGGAATATCACAAAGTAGTGTTTCTCGGATGGTGAGAAAATGCAATTTCCATCCATATCATATGCAGTTGATGCAGGAGCTATCTGAAAGAGATTTTCCAAAGCGAATGCGGTTTCGCCAATGGGGTGTAAATAGAATCAGAGAACATGATTTTTTTTGAGTATGTTCTATTTTCTGACAAAGTCACGTTTCACAACAATGGCCATGTGAATCGACATAATATGCACTATTATATGCAACTGAAAATCACAATTTCGTTAGATATGTCAATCACCAACAACGTTGGTCACTGAAAGTTAGGGGAGGTATCATTGGACGGCGATTGATAGGGCCATTTTTCAATGGTCATCTTAATGGAAGAGAATATCTAAGGTTTTTGCGACAGCTATACAATTTATTAGAGGATCTGCCATTGGCAACAAGGCAGATAATGTGGCTCCAACAAGATGGCGCGCCTGCACATTACCAGACTGATGTACGAAAATATATCAACAATACATTGGATACCGAACCTCACAAAAATGGATTTTTTTCTATGGGGATACTGTCAAATATATGAAATCATCATCAAATCATTCAAGTAAATGCAAAGCATACAGATCTGTGAACCTCAACTTTCATATTCCAAATTACGAACACTCAGTATTAATAATTCAATAGTTTAATTTTTAAGTTCATAGACATAAAAATTTATACAATTACAGGATTTAGAAATATAAAACAGATAAAAAAATCGCAAAGTTGCATTGAATTCATCTCTGGCTCTGCTGATTTTCAGCATAATGTTTAATATTTGTAAATTTTTTTATATTTTTCCAATGTCAGTTACACTTTTTGCTCTTTTCAATGTTAGGTTATCCATCATTAAACTTTTTTTTGTGACAGACTTGTTAATTTTTATTATGATTTTTACAATAAATATTTATTTAGTTTTGAAATGAGTTCTTCCATTATTTGGATGAATGTGGTTTGGGTGAAAACCGCTTAAAATCCTCTCGAAAATTGCCAAGCGAGTATTGAGTTGTGACAATACATTAAATGGGTTGTTTATCAAACTCCGCCTACAGCTCCTGGAAATATGAAAGCAAGAATTCGTACTGCTTTCAGGGAAAGGACAGGGCACAAAACCGTATGAAAATGGCTTTCGGCAAATTTTGATAATTTTTCGATATTTTGTATGGTTCAAGGCCCTAAACAGTTTTGAGAAGTTATAAGAGGATCGTATGATTGGGACAGCCGCTAGAGGGCGCCAAAGTTGAATAATCCAAAATGCATTGTTATGGTGTCTTCCATAAAAAATCCTGATTTAATTACAATTCATTTTTAATGCAGAAATATTATCAAGTCAAACGTCAGTAATAATCAAATGTACAGGGTACACCAAAACTTATTAGTTTAACTAATTACAAGTAGGGAGGAAATAATAAATAAAGTTTGGAATCGAAACACTCAAAGCAGCAACAATGAATTGCTCTGTGAAATTTGATAATAACATGATTTGCATTATAAAACGCTGGTCAATCATTTACAGAGTTTTCTAAGCATACTGCTGATAATTACAAAAACCGGAAAGTTATCCGTTCAAAATGAAGGTGAAACATGCTGATAGTGTAAATGTATGAATTTCTTCTGATAATGGAGGTTTGAAGTGATCAGAAGTGGACGAATGTACTTATACGCATAAACGTGAGTAACAAAAAAGTTACATCTATTATTATAAGGTTGGTACAGCCGCTAGATGGCGACAAAGTTGAATTATTCAAAATGCGTTGTTATAGTTTTTCCAATGAAAAATCATGATCTAATTGGTTTCCATTCATTTTGCAAAATTCTCCTCATCAAATCAAGGGTTTGTAATATTCAAATGTACTGTGAATACAAAAAGTCGATAATTTAACTAATTACTAGAGAAAGGAAGAAAACAAAAAATGTTTGGAATCAAAATACTCATATCAATAACAATGAATTACGTTGTGTAGATAATAACACGTCGTTTACAGAGTTTCGGAAGCATATTGTTTATAACTGGATAATCGGAAAGTCATCCAAACAAGAAAGACCAAGGAAGCACATTCTGAAAATACAAGAATTTCTTCTAAAACTTGACAAAATTTTAAAGTGATCAGATGTGGAGAAATGCATTCATTCATCTTCCTTCCGGTCGATTCTTTTCAATTGTTTTAAAAAAATATCACAAACGTAACACCTACGAGCAAATGCCATTATTTGAGATTCTCTTGGGAGAAAATGACTATCAACTCATATATCAAATAATAAGAATAAATGGAATATTCACCAACTTACATAGCCTCCTTCGAAAGAATGGTATAAATCTTGATTATTCAGCTTAAAATATACAAAAATAACTATTATATCTAAGTTAACATTCTGTTGTGAAGGTTTTGAAATACCCTTAACCCAACTATGATTTGACTGATTTACTTGGAATTTATTTCATAATGTTCGTTATAAATGAATAATTTTGTTAGCTAAACGTTTCTACATTGAGTCAACTATGGAGAGACTCGACTGTGGGACATGCGAAATCAAACTAGAACCTCAAGTATAACTAATGTAGTAGAAAATTGGAATTCAATTCCAACCAATTCATTGAAAGACCAGGAGAATACTATTTGGCCATGATTTTTTTTCCAATTCAGAAACGCTGAGAAACATTACATCTTGATTAAAATCCACAATGAAAATTAAAAATACACTGTACATGCCCTCATACAGGCTTTGGTACACTGAAACAAATACTTCTAGTACAACGTGAAAATAGTAACCAACAGTTGTAGATTTTACCGCAATAGACGCTGTAAAAATATTTTACCATAAATTTGATTGCAAATTTACAATGCACCATTTTATAATACAAATTAATGTATGGTTTTCCCAGAAGATAATTGTGAATTAAACTTTTCTTGTGATTGCCAAGTGCTTCATGAAATATACCATTTGAAATCCATTTCTGCTTGTGCGAGTACACTAATGGTGGTGAATTCCAGACTTTATTGTATTTTCCCTTCAACAGCGAGAAATATCTCAGAATAAATTTTTAGTACAGCGTTTTAATTGTATTTTGAGTTTATTTTCTTAAAAACACAGTCTGAGAAGAATTATTCCCATATTTCTGAATTATCACAATGACCTTGGGATATCACCGAAAATAATCATTACTACCTACATTGTGAAAGTAATATATAACTTGTTAATTCACAAGTCATATTTGTTTTCTCACTGGGATTTCACAAGGTTACTGTAATTGTAGCGGTAATTTCTCAAGTATTTTGTAGAGAAGCATGATATTCACTACCGGCCTTGTGATTTCACCCCAGTGAAGAATTTTAGCCAATGGCTCTTCCGCTACTTATCACGTGGACGGTTAACGTACCGCAAGGAAATGCTGAATTTCGATCATTTCCATTCGTTTGTCGGCCGATAGATGTCGCAGCTAGTTTCACGCCATTTGTTTTATTCTTTCAGTTTATTTTCATTTTGTGTGTTTTGAGTGAAGTTGATCTGTTGGTAAGTACAATGTTTCGTTGTGGAATTTGCGGTGTAGTACTGAAATCACTGAGAAAATATGAACTCCATCATTATTATCACAGAAATTCCCCCTCAGTTAATTTCAAATGTGTCCGAAACGAATGCAATATTATTCTGAATAGTTACGTTAAATTAAAATTTCACTTAATTCGTCATCATTCTGAAAAACGTTTCACATCAGAGACTACAGAAAATGTTGAACAATTCCAGTGCTTGGTTGAATATTGCTTAGTTCAAGAAAATGATTAAAAAATTTTTTCCAAACACTTATACGATCATATTAGAAATGGTGATCAAATTAAATGTCCTTTCAATAATTGTGCCTCAAAAGTAATTTTCAATAAGGTTGTCAACCTCAGCAATCATATCTTCAGGTCTCACTCACAGAGTCAGCCCAGTATTGTTCAGCATACTGAAGAAAGTATAGAATCGGAGGAACAAAATTATGATGATGATGAATTTGCATCACTAGAAAATATTCAAAATTTTGAAGAAAGCAGTTTAAAATTATTAAGTTCGCTGTACTTCAGTTTGGAAGCCCAGTTCTTTGTAACAAACAGGGCGTTGCAATATTTTATTGATGGTTTCATGGATGTGAATGTTGTCAACAAAAATTATTTTTACAAGGCATTGACCGATAAAAATGTAAGTTTTGATAAAGAAATATTTGATAATGAATTATTTACTAGAGCACGTAATTTAAAAACGGGACCATTAAGAACAAAAAATTCACGCCACCAGTACTATAAACATAATTTTATTATTTCTCTATTTAAAAATGAGCAGTTTTCGAAACAATACTTTTTCAGTTCTGAATCGACTGAAGGAATGGTTTTAATGGAAAATCCATTATACTCTCAAAATAAAAATTCCATAAAAATCAGTTTGCACCAAGACAGCTTCGAAATTTGCAATCTTCTAAAGTGAAGCATAAAATCGTAGGTGTTTATATGGTTTTGGGAAATCTTCCACCTTGGCAACGTTCAAAAATTAATCAGATTCAATGGTATCGTTAATATATGAGAAACACTTGAAAACATTCATTCGGTATTTGAAAAACTTGTAAGTGATATCAAATTATTGGAAAAAGATGGCCTCCATATTGAAAACAGAAGAAAACAGAACATTGTTGGGATCTGTAGTGGCTAATGTCGGTGACAATCTGGGAAGTCACAATATAGGGGGTTTCAATGAAAATTTTAATTTTCGAGGATTTTTTGTCGATATTGTTATAGTAACCATATTGAAGGAAAATCTGATGTATGTCGAAAGTTTGATAAAAGGTCTACAGAATCTCATTCAGGCTTTGGATAATATACCATATAGAGGTGTCAAATTTGATTCAGTATTCAATCAATTGAAATATTTCCATATCTGTCAACCAGGTTTACCACCTTGCATTGCACATGATCTTTTTGAAGGGGTGATCCAATATGACCTAATACTCATGCTGAATAAATTGAATATTAAGTTTGAACTCGAACCAAGAGTACATTCACCTTTGTTGAAGAAGTCTGATCGACTTCCAGGCAGTGCTTCACAAAATATGTGCTTTGTTATAATTTTGCCATTTATTATGGACGAAAATATGGAGGGTTTGTTTTCCGAAGTTTGGAAAATTTTTCTCACCTTACGACGAATAATTGATATACTATTGGGGTACAGAATATCTACATCACAAATTGCAGTTTTGAATACTCTCATTAAGGAATATATTAATGATCGTGTAAATATATTCAATCATGAAAAATTTAAATTGTACACTGTACAGAAACAAGTCTTGAGCGAAGCAGTACCTGAACGACATTCACAGTTATGCATTGAATTATATGCGAGATCCTTCAAAGAGGATCTTTCATATTTTTATTATCATATTGAGGTACGACCTAACAATGTGATTTTTTTTAAATTCATATCATATCCAATGTAATTTTCAGAACTGTCATGAAAAACCCATTTCAACGTTTTTGAAAACTACTGCACCTTGCATCGTAAAATTTGGTGAGTTTTTGGATTAAGCATTTAGGATAAACATTCATTTTACTTTAAATTTTTTGAAATCCACACAAATAAGCCTATTTAAAGCAAAATTATAAAAAAAAATTGACAGAGCGAAAATCAATTAATTGACATTCCTGTATTTGTTCTCTATTTTTTCACAGAATCGGACGACAGATGAGATGTGATCATAGAAAAAGAGGTCATCACATCATGCACATCGTTTGCAGAGGCGCTGAAATACACCTTTGCGCTGTATTTTAACTTAAATCTGGAATATCCGAGGCAAGTTGGCGCAACTTTAGAGATGATACAAAGATTCCATTTGAAAATTCATCCAGCCACCGGAAGCAAATCGTCAAGTACAAAGAAGAAAGTATTGAACTTGATGAATAGACTCAAGAATATCAAATGAAATGTGTTTGAACTTGTTAAACTCACTTCAATTTGTTCAAAGAAACGTTTCCTTTCCGTTACTTTCATTAATGTTTATATATAAGAAGTGTTATTTTTTTGATACCATTTTCTTTTGTACGTTTGTACATTATAGTTTATAACGAAACTTGAAAATATCATTTCACTACCCTCTTATATTATCATAGTGACTTCATCAGATGGTTTTGATAAGTTGTCATATATCATTCATACATGAGATTATATTTTTTGTATGTTCAGTGGATGATATGAGGCACATTCCCCGCCCATTATTATAACTTCTTTTTCTTCCATAAGGAATATCCCAGTCAGGCCGTCTCCGGAGCTCCGATACTACCGGAGGGCGCGCTGGTGTGTCATTAACTCCAGTAAATACTCCCCACGTCCGTGAGGTGAGTGATTACTGGGTCCGAGAATCATGTGTAAGCAGAGCAAACCAAGAATGACGGCCTTCTGCATTCTTCCGGTTAGGTTTTCTGCCGCATCACGGCAAGCCGGTATGATTTTCAGATTCGAGAGCAGCGTGTCCATCATTCCAGCAAGTGATATAACGACAGCAGTATCTTTACAGTGTAATATAATAATACAAGATTGGTGAAGTTAATACTGAAATCATCTCTGCAATAACAAGATAAAATACCAGAGATGACTATAAATACGTAGTAAATTTACTACATTATTGTGAAAATATTGGGTGGATTCACAATGTTTGTAGAAACCAATATATATTGTGAAATTACACATTTTTTAAATATTGGTGAAATCACAATAGAATTGTGAAAAAGATTTGCAAATTAGCAATGTTGTATGTGAAATCCATGACATCTTGAAGAATCACATGTGATGTTCACAGGAATCATATTTCAGTAGGCTTGTGAATTCACAAATTAACCTTCGATATACCCTGTGAAATAACATAATGAACTGTGATGTCACAGCAAGCATAGAAAATATACAAGTACCAATGGTGAAACTGATTCACAATACTAGCTGTGTTTATACCGCTCTAGCAGTGATTTAACAATAATAATGGTGATATTTCAATCAATATCGTTGGCTACATATAACCAACGATTTTGATTGTAATATCACTAATTTGTGTTTTCAGTGTACCTGGGATATTCTAGGCATGAAGAGCGATTAAATTATACATCAATGCATTTGCAGCAAATAAGCACGAGCCGATACCCCAAATAGTTCGAGCACAGGCTATGCCTTTGGGTACACTCAACGAGTGTTTATGAGGGAGTATTATTAATAAACTTATATTTACATAGCAATATGGAAAAAATGTTTTTTAACGATCTTGGACACCCTGTATAAAGATGGATATAACTATTTTGTGACTACCGTTTATGCATATGAGTGCATTCGTCCACTTCTGATCACATTCAAACCCTGTCCATTTTCAGAAGAGATTTATACATTTTTACTATCAGCAAGTTTCACCTTCATCTTATTGGACGGATAACTTTCCAGTTTTTGTAATTATCAGCAGTATGCTTAGAAAACTCTGTAAACGAGTGACCCGCGTTCTATATTTCAAATCGTGTTATTAACTACGCAGAGTTAATTCATTGTTACTGATTTGTGTGTTTCGATTTCAAACTTTATTTATCATTTCCTCCTCTTCACTATTTGTAATTAGTTAAACTAATAAGTTTTGGTGTACCCTGTACATTTGAATATTACTGACGTTTGATTCGATAAAATTTCTGCATTAAAAATAAATTGTAATTCAATAAATCAGGATTTTTTATGGAAGACACCATAACAATGCATTTTTGATTATTCAACTTTGGCGCCCTCTAGCGGCTGTCCCAATCATACGATCCTCTTATAACTTCTCAAAATTGTTTAGGGCTTCGAAACATACAAAATATCAAAAAATTATCAAAATTTGCTGAAAGCCATTTTCATACGGTTTTGTGCCCTGTCCTTTCAGAAGACATGCTGGAACGTGTGGAGAATAGAATCCAGAATAGAACGTGAAATAGGAGATTTTTCAAAAAGAATTCTGCAAAATAGATATTTTTTAGATAACTGGGCAACGCCGCAACGGGATCCAAAACTGAAAAAATCGTTGAGCAGCCAATGAAACAGCAGATCGGAATATATGAAAATATACTGGGTGTTTCATTTGAAAAAGACCAACTTTCTTTAGCCACGCTTCAGTGATGCACCCTGTATGAATAGGAATAATTTTGGAAGATGGTCTTAAATGGTCCGTTTGGCAAAAAAATAAGAAATCAAAATAGTGATTCACAACTGAGCAATCGACAACGGAAATCTTGTTGACTCACCCTGTATATACTCTATTGGTATCTGCTCTTTTATCAGCTATGCAATAAAATATCACAAGTAGAGATTTCTATTAAAAGTGTTTGAATGCGGGTGGCTGTAAATCAGGGAGGATAATGGGGTTGGCTTGAAATTGGATGGGGGGTGATGGGGAGGATTAATCCATGAGTAATTTCAATGTAACTTTCCTAGTAACAACAGATATGAACAATTCGTCACAATAATATAATTTTGTTCATGTGATATAGAGTTTGTAAGCATTTAAATTATCTCTGTTGGATAGGCAATCATATGAAGCCTCATGTGGTTGATGACGAACCATACTTTTTCAAAAAATCATCAAATTCTAGCCGTTTGTTTACTTGTTTCAACAGATTGAGCGAAAATCAAAATTTTTATGGTATTGATATTTATCTATTTCGATGAACATTGGCTTGCCGCACTGTTATACAACACCCTTTGTGAGATATTATTTTTTATTGCTATGGAGGGACTCATGAGATAGGTACAGCTTAGATTTGATGAGTTCATTTCTAAGAAATTTTGAATTAGTGCCCAAAAATTAAATTGATGCTAACTACCGAAAATAGCAAAAATCGAATTTTTGACACACTGTAGCTCGAAAACTTGTAAAAGGATCGATCTATAAATTGGACTACGTAATGAGGATGCCAGAATCTACGATATATTGAAATTTTAGCAAAATTAGCCGGAAGCCATTTTGCCTTTGCGTGAGAAATTTCAGCAATGTGACGAATTGGTCTTCTCCGCTTGCAAAGCTTTGGCATTATACTTGGGTACTGAACCAATGGAGACCATTAAGAAATAGGTCGAATGTATTCAACAAGTTCATCAGAATTATAGTAATTCTGTGATGTTATAACGTTTAGAAAGAGTCATTTCTTTCGATTATTAACAATTTTCCTGGAAAATATGGGAAATATTGTTTCATTCCAGAAACAAATCCGAAAACTAAGCCATTTTAATTGGATCGATATTCTGTTTAAAATATTTGCAATATTCTCAAGATTGTTTTGTGAAGTATTAATATCGAATAAATGCCAAATAAACATTGAATTTTGAATTTTTAGTAATCTGGCTTGTTATTATTCATTCAGCGGAAAATACAAGAAATCAAAACTATTGAAAATTGAAAAAATCGTTTTTTCACTATTAGAATCAGTTGAAGATCATTAGGTTAACCATCATTCTATATATTTTCCATGAAAAAATTTCAGGAATACATGGAGAAAATTCAACTTCATTATGTTTGTGGCCTTATATTGAGTAGAAGATCAGGATAAGACCACTTGAGTTATTCTGGAACAAATTCTTCTAGTGAAATTTTCCATTAGAAAAGTAACTGGTATTGTTCTTCAAAAAGTAAGCATCTGGGAAAATCAATCACACGTACGCCACTCTGATTGAAAATGCCGGCATGCTAGAATATCTGTCGGGCTTAATTCCCTAAAATTTTTACAATATTTTTGAACAAATCAAGCAATATGCAAGCTCATCACAGAGCTCGCCTCAAAAATACGAAATACTCTGTATCTATTGAAAGAGTTGAAATAATATTGGTATAACTGTAATTGATAAAAAAGCAGGCTTTCTAACGATACCAAATATAATAAATGTTTCCATTAAAAAAATTGCCCATGACTTCACAGCTCCACCAATAGCACAACAACAACAAAAGTTTTTGATTCCACAAACTTTTTCTCAATATAATGAGAGACTTAAAATAATATTAGTATACTGAAATGAGAAAAAACAAGCTCTTTAACAATACTAAAGATGACATATGGTTCCAATTAAAAAATTGCCGATTACGTCACTCCTCCACCAATTGCACAACAAAAAAAATTTTCAGTTTGTAAAAATTTACGAACTTATTCTCAACAACTCTCATAATAACTGAGAAAATAGGCGATTCCATACATTTGACTAATTCTGTATATGGACCCATTTCGATAAATATAATCTTTAGCCGTGATTATTTACAGTAGTTTTTGTAACTATGGAAACGTAGAACTATGGAATAATTATTAACACTCTGATTTGAAAACACCACGAAATGAATACAGTGTTTTCATAAAGTCTTGTTATTTTTTTGAAATGATGAAATAATGATATTGATTGTTTCATTCACTAAAAAGGAAATTGTTGATGAGAGAGCGTTCTTAAACTTGACTTAACCGTCGGACGTTCACCGTTCGTAGACAGAAGATACAACCTTCCGTAGAAAATTGAAGCATTGTAGAAAATAGTTCACGCACTAGGAGGACTATTGAAAATTAAACTTTACATAGAGTTTCATGCATAAATGAGGATGAATATCTATTTAATCGACATTCCTGACAGATATTTGGATTTTAAATGTACCGTCTGTCTGGATTCCTTCTTTTACTTACTTCAAGGAATTTTATGTGCAAACGGATTTAATTCAGGTGGTCTTGAAAAGCATTGAAAGTTCTTAGTAAACATGTGGCCCAATCTCCGATCAAGTAACACAACCTAGATGAATACTCAAATATCACTTTTCATAATGTAATCCCTCAAGTCATGACATTGTTGCCATGTCGCAATTTTTTAAGGATACAGTGAGCACGTCAGCTAGATTTTAATTTGTATCGAGTATATTCATGGCATCGAAAACACAAAATACTGTCTTGGATGAAATATATAACAATAAGTAGTTAAATTTAAAATAATGACGCATGACGCTTATATCCGGAGGAACCCACTGTTGACAACTCGCCTATCGACAAGTAAATGAAAAGTAAATCTGATTCCAAAGGAGGTATCATTATAGTTACCTGAACTGTATGGCCTCGGCTACTGACGAATTCTTTAGGTTAACCAGTCCACCAACAAGCCAAATACCTTACAAGTTTTCAAAAAAAATGAAGAACTGTGATTCATACGTACCAACTGGAGAATCACTAGAAATAGTGGCAATAAATACATCGATCAGTCAAATAAAAGAATCAACATACGTCAGTAAAGAGCAAGGTTACAACGTCTATTTTAAGTGACGGGAACTCGCATCATCGACTACAGAAGATATCGCATTGAAAAACTTTCAAATAATATGAATAGAAGGGATGACGGTCACAGATTACCAACAATGTGACAATGTATCTTAGTACAGCCACAAATTAAATAGAAATGATTTGAATGACCAAATGCAGATGGGCGGAGATAGCTGTCACTATATAAATCGGGAAGAATTGGATGAGTTTACCAAATTCGACCTCCAAGAAAGGATCCCACCAGAAATCAAAGAAACTAATTCGACAAAGATGTAGAATGAAAAAATTATACACTAACCTCCATGGACAAGTGACAATTCAACCTCGTAACTTGATATCTGAGGAAAGAACTGAAGCTGCTCAGGACACAACAGTGGAACGAATGGTTGGATGAGTTGAGTATCTACAGAAGCGAATCCATCTAGATGATACAGAAACGTCCAAGGTACGGCCACAGGAAAACATGTTCCACAATCCACGTTGATGGATGGAACTGGTTTTTATAGACGCCGAATACAAGTCATTTGCGGACACCTTTGAGCACCAGTACCTTGAAAACGAGGTCGATTACACCAATGGAAAACATGGAAACTCACGTATACATGATAGCCAGACAGTTACGAAGGACTGACGACTCCCACATTAATCTAGACCGAACATCCCCATGAGAAATCAAGTCCATTCTCAGGTTTTCTGAAACCGAGAAATCACCAGGTCCTGACGCCTTACCAAGGAAAGGCATAGATGGCGACACGGAAGAAGAAATCGGTGAGTCGCAACGATTACCACGGTGAGTGTTTATGCCAAGCTAAAATTCACACTCCTCCAAGTACGTAAAAATCACGAAATCATCGATGTGAAAAAGAAGTATATGCCACATATTTGTCATAAAGAAACGACGTCGTCTACACGTCAGATGAAAACCCTTATTATTCCAGATACTAGAAAAGTTCTAATATTATGCTCCTTACTTTCCAATCTTCAGTTGTCGCAGATTTTTTCCAGTGACAACATATTATTATGTGTACATTGATGTGACGAATTTGGTAAGAATTTTTATGATTCCAACTTGTTGATAAAACAGTTTGAATGATCTAGTTCCAAATGTTGAAAATGTTTTATTTCAAAAGAAAATTAACAACACTTTATAAAAAGCTATTTTCAACTTCCAATGAAAAATTATATCAAACTACACCAATACATACGAGGATATATTGAAAAATTCTGAGCCTACTATAGAACCAAACAAAATTTCAATGTCAAAATATTTTATCTACATAACTCAACATATTCTCCTCTCAATTGGATACATTTATTACAGCGATCCTGCAACGTCTCTAGACCTTTTAAAAAAATGTTTCTTCTTGCTCTGCAAACCAGACCTTCACAGCATTTATTACCTCCTCGTTGGAAAAAAATTTACGACCTTTCAAACTTCAGTTGAGGAAAGAGATGATAGTTGGACGGAGCCAAATCTGGTGAAAAAGGGGGGTGTTCTAGTAATTCAAACCCTAATCACGAATTTTTTGCATGGCAACATGGGATTTGTGTGCAGGGGCGTTGTCCTGCAAGAAAAAAACACCTTTGGATAGCTTTCCGCGTCTTTTCTCTTTAATTTTTTCCCGTAGAGTGGTCAGTAATGTCGAATAGTAATCTCCAGTTATTGTATTCATGATTACTTCATGACAATCCCAAAAAACTGAAGCAAGAACTTTTTCAGCAGATTTTTGGACACGAAACTTAGGTCTTGGAGAACCGGAGTGTCGCCATTCCAACGATTGTTGCTTTGTTTCTGGATCGTAGAAATGTTCCCAAGTCTCATCCATAGTATCAATTCTGTTTAAGAAGTCTATATCGTTTTCAAATCGAGCACAGATCGAACGCGATGCTACTACCCTTGCAAGCTCTTGGTCAACATTCAACCATTTGCATGTGGATCCATTTTGCAGCAATTTTTCTCATGTCCAAATTGACGTGAACTATATCATGGACGCGTTCGTATGAAATATTCAGTGCTTCAGATATCCGTTTTAGCCCAATTCGACGGTCTGTTAAAATCATATCATGAACTGCATCGATATTTTCGGGGACTGACAGAGAAACTGGCCTTCCCGATCGGTCATCATCTTCAATGGAAAATTTACCTCTTTTGAAGCTTGCAGTCCAATTTTTCACGGTCGCATACGAAGGACATTGATCACCAAGGGTATCAAGCATATCTTCGTGAATCTGTTTACCTCTTAACCCTGTTAAATACAGGTACTTGATGATGGCTCGATACTCCAACTTTTCGATTTTCTCAATTTCATACTTTTCTTTCAATTTATTGCGTAACCCTGGTTTACTTTTAACTAGGTATCAATACATCCTCGTATATATCTTGTAATCCACCAATGCCCTTTTGGGACATGCGTTAGTTAAACCTGAATTTCTGAAGTAGAACGGCAAAAGATGAATAAACAGTAATAATATTTATGTATGTATATGTATTAAACCCCCTAGTGGAATGCAACATGTGACTGGCCTCTTTTGCGTAGCATAAAATAGATGAGATATAGGTAAACTTATTATTGATTGCAAAAGGTTTTTCTGGTTGCAAACTATTTCCAAAACGATGCTAAAAAGCACAGAAACGAGGAAAACCCTCAAAAAATATTGGGAAAGATTTGGAAATTACAAAATAAATATTTGCAGTTTATTGATTATCCAAATGTACTAACCACCATGTTCAAATTTTGGGATGCATCACGGTTCAAATAATATAAAAGTCTTGCTCGTGTTCTTGGAGTACAGAACATTAAGATCTTGGAGACAAGACGGCTCTTTCTGTTTGATTTGTGAACTGGGAAAACTACCTGAAATTTTAATCGAAATAGGCAAATTAGAATGATAATTTACTAATAACCCCTGGATAGATAACGAAGGCTATCAATAAATAATTTTATATTGATTGGTTCGAGCCAAAATAAATACTTAACCACCGTAGATTTCTGTAGGCCTTTTTTTCGAGAGGAATGTTATAGCTTTCAAAGAGGGTGGCTTTGCCTATATTAATTTTTCTTGTCGCGATTGAAAAATTAGTGTTTAAGAGGAAACCTACCCACTACCCGTAGACAACCCCAATCAATATATCTAACTGGAAAAAATCTGCCTGAAGTGATAAAAATAATAACAGAACCAAAATCTAAAAGGGCACCTGGTGCAGATAAAATTACCTACGATATTTTGAAATCCATAGCAGAACATAAAGCATGACCTCTTTCTTTCATTATAACTACATGTTTTTCAACTAGTATGACGTCTCTACCCATTTTAAAAATGCGATTGTCATACCATTCTACAAAAATGGCGAAAAGACAAAAGTTTGCAATTACAAACCTATATCACTTACTTCTACGAGTTCTAAAATCTTTGAGAAAATCCTGAAATTTCGGATAGTAAGTAAACTACTTCAATACATACAAACTGATTGCGCCAACGCAGTCTGGATTTCGAGATGATGTCTCCACTCAGGACGCCATTGCTGTTATGACCTTTGGTACTAATCAAGCAATGGATAAGAGAAAACCGTGCTTGGGAATTTTTATCGATCAAGCGAAAGCATTTGATACTGTTTTTTGTAAAAACGAGAATGTTTACGGTTTCGAAGGACTACTCATAATGAACTGAAAAATTTTTCAACCAACCGCAAACAAAGTGTTCAAATAGGAAACGATATAAGCAATGAAATGGGCATAACATGTGGCGTTTTACAAGGAACCGTGCTGGCCCAGTTTTGTTCATAATTTACATGAACAAAAGACTGATTGAAGAAAATTGTGGAATCATCATTTCGGTCGCCGACGATACTGCGTTAATCTATACTGGGGATTCATGGCACAAGTACGTTAAATAGCTGAAAATGATCTAAAAATATATTCAAATGAGCTGTAATGCCCTAACAGAAAACGTAGAGGAAAATAAAGTTTTTTCTTTCACGTCTCACGTGAGTAATTTACCCCATTACGATATGCTCACTTTAAACAATGTGGATGTCCCATTAGAGAGATCAGTGAAACATCTGGGAGTCCATATTAGTTTATTTCTTAGGTGGTGAAGAAAACTCGTGGACTTATATACAGTTTCTGTCAGTTCAAGAAATTTTCAGGGTTCACTCATCTCAAAATCAAGTACTTACCATGCTTTAGTAGAATTCATTATTCAGTACGGTTTTATTGGTTGGGGGGGGGCATTTCAAGTTGTCATCTGAAACCATTAGAGGTTCTTCAAAAATGGTTCATCAAAATAATTTTTGGGAAAACCGAAAACTTATTGAACTGAACGGTTGTTCATTAAATCCAGAATACTAGACATGAGACAACTGTTCTGTAAAACAATTGGTCAATTCATTTCTGGAAATAAAACATATGTATTCATTCGGTGAACAATATATATTTATTCAATCAGAAACAACAGAGGGATCAATGTGTTCATGCCCAGAGCCTATAAATCAATTTGCCAGAGATGCTTCACTCACCTTGCTTCTAGCTTACTCCGTTTATTGCTTAAAGAAATTCAAATAATCTAGTCAAAATCATTATTGAAGTAAAAACAAAAAATTTGGATCCTGGATACCGATAAAACAACAACATTATCGAATGCTGATCCTTTATACTCACTACTATCTTCTCATTACACTTCAATGAAATTTAATTTAAAATTTATGTTTTCAACTGAACAAGATTCTGTATTTCATAAGCGGTGTTCGTTCTATCTATCTATACTTGTTTTTATTTTTTAACCACAGCTGTTTTATGTTTTTAAATATTCAAGGTATTGATGTGTATTGACATTTTCGTAATTTTATAGATTTCTTTAATTATATACCTGTATCTGAAATTTCTACAAACCATACAATGAAATGAAAGAGGGAAGTATACTCACGGACATGAAGTCTTATTCTTTTTATAGAATGGTAATTCAACAGATCATATGAGCGCTTCAACCTTCAACGACAAAATTTTAACTAAAGGTTCAAAAATAACTCACATACTTCCCAATCACGTGGAAATAAACTCCCAGATTATTCTCATCACATTGAAAATGCACTGCACTGTTTGAAACATTTGGTGTATTAATTAACCACTAGTATCGGTTTCATATCATCAATATACTGAAAACTTTGAGAAGAATTTCTAGGAATCAGGTGTGAGAGTGAGGTGAGGAACTACAGAGTCTTCTGAGCGACTTCGAGGACAAAATTGAAAATTCAGAAAATACCTATATAAAATATTATAAAAATCATATATTGAAAATATCATCGAGGTTAAACTGTACAACACATTCGTGTTCCAAGAGTTTTTTTTAAATCCCCGTCCCCTCTAGGCATCAAACCGAAGATTATTTTGCCACACATATTTTGTAATATGTCAGGCATTTTAAACTATTGATATTTTAGATTTTTTTCACAAATTATAGGATAATATTATAAATTTCTTCGTTGAGAGTAGCCAACAAGACAGTAATATTTTGGGGAATGAAGTTTTAGTGAAAAGTAAGCTGCGAAAGAAATCGGGTCAGTGTTGGGTATTAATGGGACATGCGAATAGGATGTGACTGAGGTGCGCCAATGAAAATTTGTCGCAAGAGCATGTAGAATTTACGTCAATGCCAATTCTAGCCAAATGAGAAAGGAATTTACCATGATTTAGATTCATACGAGTTCTGGTTGTGGTACCAAATCTTAAAATATTGAAGTTGTTTATGCTTTTTTGGGAATGCGGGATGGATTAGCTAGAAAACACACTGACCGACCAGGACCGACCGTCCGCGACCGACCACCAACGACCAAATATTGAAAGGGATTAATAAAAACTTTCCAGCTCACACAGATTGACCAAAATTTTCAGCAGATTGGAATTTCAAACATGGTCTTTGGAAACCGGTCGAGGACGATCGTTCAGTGTAACTTGTCCGATAAAAATACACGTGTTAAATATTTTGGTCGTAGTTGGACGGTCAGGAATGGTCATGGTTGCTCAGTGTGCTTGCCTTAATGTGTAATGTTTCAATAAAACGATATCGATTTCATCAGGTAAAAGGGGTCTAAAATCCTAATTTTCTCAAAAATTATATATTTTTTTTATTTGACTCTTGAAGTTAGTGTGTGAAAAAGAAGGACAGATTAAGAATTCAAAAAAAATACTGAGATACTTTTCCCATTACCTTTAACCCACATGAGAGCTTAAGGAAGAGTGTTGGCCTCTGCTGTGCAAATCGAGGTATTATTGGGAAGATGAAACTGAGATGTAATATTTTTGTATTGACCTAAAATGCACTATCGGTGCCATAAATACTTTTGAACCCATCACAGTATATTATATTAGTAGCTTCTATTGATCCCAGAATGGATTTTGTTAAAAATTGATAGAATGGGCAATGCCACTATATTTCAATTTCGTCATGAATGTATAGCTTTTCCAAAAATAAGTGATACGTATTTTGTATTTTATCATTTTTCTCATGATCTTTGTTAAAAAAGGGAAAAATCAAATTGTGACGTCATATGTAGTATAACCACATTTGGCAACGTCGCATGCCGAAAAGATGTATTCCATCAGTTTTGACACCATAATTCTTGCTCCGTGGTCGCTGACGACTGACACTAACATACGTGTCTGTGTTACTTCACTCTGACAGCTGTCCAAATCAACAGATTAATTATGTTATGTGCGTGCGCGAACGAACCCGAACAGTAACTTCAGTAGGCACCGTTGCCATATTGACTTTGTGATCAAATGACTTCACATGCAGTAAAAATTGTTTAATGTATATAATGAAGCATCGCCTGAAGAAAATAATTCAGTGGTGTCATTATTTTAATGTCTTCTTCCAATATATTCAATTTCCAAATAACTTTTATCAAACGTGGCATTCCCCATTGTGCATTTACTGAGCAGTTATGGAGTATGACCGTAGGCTCCCAAATGGTTCTATTAGTCTTCAAAACGCATGGAAACTATTTTGTATAACTGTTCAAATTATACGTTCATTTTGAATGATCGAATACAATGCAGCTCAATTTTGAAATAATTTTTCTGGAGTCATCAACCGCACTGATTCGTTACTGACAACTATTTCTAACCATTATGAAATGAAACACAATATTCATCTGTACAGCTGTCGGTAAAAGACGTAGCGTAGCATATTTCACGACCGTACCTCGGATCGCATGCAATAGCGTCCCAAGTAAATGTCTATAATTTCACACACACAGTTATTTAGCATAAATGCGACTAACACCTGTGCTCTGCCAAGATTTTAAATCCGTAACCTGTACGTTGGGGTATCCTTCCGAACATTATATTTATCCATTCAGGTAACGATCGGGTGTTTTCCATTGCTTAGCTGTCAGCTATCGAATGATATTAATATTAATAATGGGTGTTATTTAAGAAATGTCGTTTTTAAAATAAGAGCGCGGAAAGTGCATTTTTAGTTTTTCTGATGATAAGTAATACAGTGCCTCAAGGTGTAATTCTCGACCTCCCATGAGTGAAATTATTAGCCGCGATTTTTATCTCTATATTTACTGTAACACTCTTGAAATTTTTGTTAAGGGCAACATTAATATCGAATCATATAAGGCGAATCGGTGTGACTTATAGAGCCTAATTTCAAAAAATACACTTAGACCTTGAATGCACTGAGATTTATTTATTTTTTTTTATAAAAAATTTATGAAATAGACATTTCTGTATTATTTTATTAAGGAGACCTATTGATATGGTTCGAAACCTACTGCAACGCAAGTCTATATTGCAGCTTTGTTCATGGTAACAACTAGAAATAAGAAAATACCGGAAATATATATAAAAAGAAACTTCAAATTCTTATAAAACGAGCCAGTTCGGCAAATAGCGAATAGATTGCACCGCATTGAAATTCATTCATTACCATAGGAACATTACGTCAAACTATTGAATGAAAAATTTTGGTTAAATAACAAAAAAGAACAGCACTCCACAATAGAATAGATCAAACATAATTATGTTTACTAACATTTTGCGGTGAAATAGAACGATTTTAATATGTGAAAAGGATTAATTCTGCTTCACTTTCATATTCAGTAGAGTCATCTACGAAGGAAATCTCTGATATTTTTTCTTCATTTAATTGACAAATTTCCTTCTATTCATGAACCAGTCCAATGCCACCAGTTTCTTATTTTAAAATAATGAGAAAAAATCTTTTTTCATGGTTTTTTCGTGGGATAAAATGTGAGAGAATCGTCAACTTGTTTAAAGGTTGTAGACGATGTAGTGAATTGATTACTTAGGTTTTGTACGTCCATCGTTGTGAAAAAGTGAAAGAAGAACTTTTTTCAACCCATTAAGACGATGGACGTCAGAAACCTAAGTAATCATTCGTAAATTTGATAGCGAGAAAACAAATGAAGTCGCGGACTCTTCCTCAAATATTCCGCGATACTTACGTATATCATCATCGTCCCTTACTTTCTTAAAGTGAATTTTCATGAACAGGAGTTTGAGTAAGTGGCTAGGTGCGATTCATAGAAGAACTATGTACAGATATTTTTAATTACTACTGATATTCATTTTGTATATACTATACTTATTTTTCCTGGATGATCATCATTCAAAATTGATAACTTCAACTTTCAAATATGACTGTCCAAGTTCAGATGCATGAAAATTTAGCTTCAGAACTAAATCATATGAGGATGCTATTTGAAACTAATTGCAGAAGCATGCCACGACTTCAGTTGTTTTGTCTTCTCAAGAATCGAAACAAAGTCCAACTACTTAGACGGTACACCGGGGTTCTTATACATCTTAGTTTTATGTTTCTATCGTTACAACAACTACGGTAAATAGGTATAGGAAAGTTAGTTTTGCGAGTCAAACGACACTAATTACGCAAAATGAGTTGGTTTGGAACTTGAATTTGGTCCGAATATGTCTGTGATCTTGAAATTATTTTATCGAATATCCTTTCAAACTGCAGAATTTTTAAAACAATCCCTCCTCAAACTGAGCTGCTGTACAGAACATTCCTCGAGAAAGCTCTAGTGCTGTTTCTACAGTGGGGTGAAAGTATTTTTCGAAAAGTCTGCATTTTGTTTTGAAATTAATACTGATAACTTTTTTACATGTCAAAAACTGACATTTTATTGATTTCAACCAATAGCGATGCATTATTTTATACATTATTTTATACTGTGAAAAGTAATGAGTAGACTAAGGCAAATATGTACTTAGCATAGTTAGCATATTGTATACAGAGGTTTTGCAACTTTTAAAGAAATTCACATATTATGCATAACAGAAAAATAACTATTCTAGTGGTTTTCCGGGTTTTGCTGTAGTTGTCTTTGGTTGATATCTTCAGTTTTGAATTGATACGTCAAGAAGATCAGGGGAAGACGGGGTAGGTAATATCGCGCACCTAAGCGGTAACATTCGAGAAATTTACATTTCACACAATAAACAGTTGACATACTGTTAAATTCTGCACAAATATATTAGGATTAAGAGGTTATAGAAATATTTAAAAAAGGAAAGGTATCACTAACATTTTTTGAAACTTCACAACACGTGCTTTTCGTGGTATTGCCCCAACCGGTGGGGTGTGACAATATCGAAAAGTGATATATTGTACTCGTATGTAAGATAACGTATTATTATTGTGAATTTTATTTCATATTTCTTCTATTATAATAGTTATATACAGACAGTTTCATCTGACTTTTCACAATTATTCGTTGTTTCTTTTTTTTCGTATGAAAATAGTTATTTACTTAACAACTGCGAAAAGTAGTACTTTTCCTCATGCGACAGCAATTGCACGAACGACGCGGAGCGGAGTTCGGACAAGCCGTCAAGGGTGGAAAAGACATTTTCCACGAGAGTTAGGTACAATGTTTTTCCTACCACCTACCAGAGTTTTCGTCCATCTTATTTATGAAAAAAAAAGAGATTTTTAAAAGACAAGATTTTATAATAATGCTATAAGATGATACATAAGACAGAATAGTTACATGCAAAAATCGTGCGGAAAAGTAACTTTTCAGCAGCACTGGTGCGGAAAAGTAAATTTCCCGCACGATTTTAAAATCGTACGGAAAAGTACAACTTTTAAAACGAAAAATCGTGCGGAAAAGTTACTCTCCCGCACTCTCTTAGGAAATAGTTATTTACCTAACAAGTGCGGAAAGTATCTAGTACGCGGAGCGGATAATAATGCTACAAAATGACACATAGGACGGAATAGTTACCTAGATCATTTAGTAAGTCCTAAACTATACTCATTGTCAACAATACAAAAATCGTGCTGAAAAGTAACTTTTTAGCACTCTAGTAGAAAAAACATTTTTTATATACTTATCAATTTCTTTGATTATATTACATATTTCCCAAGCTTTTCTGAACGGAGTTCATGAATCATCGATATTATAGAAATAAAATATAAATTGAAGAAGGAACTCACAAAAATGAAGTGGATGCAACACTGAATTCAAACGATAGTTATCTGGGTACCAAGGCCGTTAATTTCATCTTTTTCGGCGGCATCAGGTGAGTCCAAAAACTATCATTCGACAGAAGTGCGCACAACATTTTTCAGGCGAGTGTCTCATGAAGTAGATAACATTTCCATTATATTTTTGTTCCCAAATGGGACAGAAATGCGCAAGGATTCCATTCCTTCAAATATTTATTAACCAAATGTAAAATATATTTTATTAATTAAGTAATAAAGATACCTACACAGAATTACTACTTTTTTGAATGATAAACAGAACTTGTGCTATTACATTAATTTTTTCAACAAATTCAAGGTCTATTTGTTAATAATTGACATATTAAACTAGAAACAATACACAGCTGCTGTTTTAGTAATTCTGCTTGAATTCGATGTCTACATGAACGGTACGAGTATACTCAGATACATACCACAATTGCACACAGCAGAAAATGGCAGGATTAGATTTCTTGGTGAATCGACTATTGTCGTTCACACTCAAAGAGAAGAGAGTCAAAATTAGAAAAATGATTATTAGAGAGGTAGTTGAACTGAACGGTTATTTTGTGGATTTGGTAAAAGAACTGACCAGGAAGCATAGATTTGAGGAAACCCTTCGTAACTCTTCGACTTTTTGAAAAGAGGAAATCCCTCAGACATATGTCATTATTCCATAAGAACCTCGAGTTACTCGGTGTTTCAACAGCATTAACAAAACCCTTAAAATGAAGGTGCATGGTATACAAAACCTCGTATAACCTACAACAGATCCTATGTTCCCCCAAACATAAGATAGAAGAGAAAGAAAAGTCAGGAATTTATGAAATTAGCTGCAAGAATTGCGAGGAAAAGTATGTGGGTCAAAGTAGAAGCTTCATGAAAGTACGGTACAAAGAGCACATAGCTCATATCCGTTTTTCAAGACCAGAATCATCGAGTATGGCCCAACATGCTTTGGTATACGATCATCAATTCGATCACACGAGTTTGATAATTGATTAGACAGGTTCACGACAATAGACTTCTCGATGTAAGCGAGAGACTGGAAACTACGAAATATTTAAATAGTATGAATGCGGATTCGGGCCCAATACCATACAGCCCCTTGTTCAAGTTCGTAGTACAGTGACGAATTATTAGTCTCCAATTTTCAAGAATGAAATACAAAAGTAGGTAGAAGATGAATTATAGCAGGTGAACTGAAAGATGAAGTAATTAAAGTAGGTCCTAGAGTAATTGGTAAACAGTGCAACTAGCCATTTAGATAAGTGGTATAAATAAGATTAGAACAGCAATAGTAGTTTAGTATCTACCCTTTTTCAAGCTCCTGAGGATAATAATGATGATAATAATAATGATACTCCTTCATAAAGACTCACAGAGTGTACCCAAAGGCAAAGCCTGTACGGGTAGAGGACGGTTATTATTATTATTTGCCATAGCGCTTCGAGGCGACTTACTGATGTTTATGGTGGTGTATTCACCTTTCAGCTATAGGATAACCAAGAAAACCTAGAGCACCACCCAGGGTGGTCAGTGCGCACTTTGTTGGCGAAACGCGCGTCGACTGAAACCGATGTTGTTTTGGTGTTTTGTATTTCCTTGTAGAGGAAAAAACAAGATTCTTAGTAAATGAAGTTATCGGCGAAATTACTGCTCGGACACAATTCATGTGCCCACATGAGACAATGATTCCAGAATTCATTAGGTATACCTTTGACAAACTCATCACAAATTATGCATCTTTTTTCTTCCAGCTGATGGTTGTCACTACTCAAAACCTTACAGAAGTCACTGACTAACTTTGAATTTAAGAAGTTTTTCTTATTTACGGTATTTGCATTGGATTCTTCTTCTGTTTCCAGGATTTTCCTTCGTCTTTTGATATTTTCGTTTTTGTTTTTCGGCCTTCTTTCTGGGTATCTACCTATATATACATATATAGCTGTTCTAAAAACCGATAATTCTCAATTTTCAACTTCATGTATTGTTTTTTTCCCTGTCCAATTTCCCCTCAATTGCATAATTTTTCATTTGTATGTGTTTAGCATCTATGACGAATTAGAAATTTCTTTAAATTCAATTCATTATTGATCAGCTATCTTCGAAAAAAAAACAGATTTTTTTTTATTATCATATGAGAGATGACCATTCCAAAACTCATCTTGAAAGTAATACAAGGAAGATGCAAAAGTTTGGTTAAAATATTATTTCACTTCCTTATCGGCAGTAATATTCTAATGCACTATATTGGATATCAAAATTTTCAGCAACTAGCAAAATATTCTGCAAACATCGCGAACTATTTTTAGATGGGAAATCTACGTCACATGCATCAAATTCAATCCGACGGCCATAACTAGGTAATTGTCGTCACGTCGGTTTCGCCTTTCGCCACCTGATATTCCGATTCCGAAATATTAACCTAGACCGTCTCCCCTATATATTGATATCTTTCCTGGATTTACCTACACTACTTTTTTTCATTTAGTAGATACCTATTAAGCATCAACCATGAAATGACATTAGCGCGACAAGCTAAATATACACTAAGATACTTTTGTCAGAATTTTTCTGGTTATCAATTTCAAGTCTATATATTGGCGGCTTCATAAAAAATATCATTTGGATTGTTACTCATTTTGCTTACTAATAAGTCACTGTGTTCTTATTCGTGGTTATACCAGACAGTTAATAAACATTGTAATAATATATGTAAAGGACTCATAACTTCATACTGCAGTTGGTGAACTATTCATATCATCCAGACCAGATCGTTGAATTTCAGCTGTTTTTAAATGGTTTCCCACAGGTTTATCATTTAGCATTTTGATAGTGTTCAATGCCTGTTATCTCTATCTGAACCTTCTCGTTCGTTATATTCAAAACAAAGTTGAAGAAATTGGCAACACTTGTGCTCAAACTTTTCCATATGAATATTATGACACACTCGTTCTTGTCTCCATCTTTGTATCCACTTACCCGAAATAAATCATTCAAAATCAATATATATAGGTATTATAGACAATATTCAATTCATGTTCTGAAACATTCCGACTTTACTTTCGGTACATTTACAAATATATTCATGTCATTCAACAATTTGTAATAATGAATTAACCTTACTCTCCCACTGTGTTGTTTACTACTACGCTATTCAGTCGGGGTTTGAAGTCAAACCGAAAGCATTTGTCGGTACGGGAGTTCAAAGATTTCGCTAGGGTCTGTTTTGGCATCAAATAACATGGACATAATGGGCGGTATCGCTACAAAGGTGGGTGAGAAAGTCTTGATTTATGCAAGATTCATAGGATGTGTTAAGATTTAGTTTCCTCACCAGTTGAAATGCAGGTCAAAGGCTAGAATATCCGCAGACTCGAACTAGATGTCAAGCGGCGGCATTGCAACAAATGAATTCAAATAGAACAATGAACAATTTTATTATAGGTATCGGTATTTTTTTCAACGTTTTAGTCAGATAATACCTATATGAAGAATTATATGAACACAACGAAGTGTAGTAGATATTATTGGCAGAAGGTTTCAGTAACAGAGCTATAGACAAATTGAAAAATTTTATAATGTTAATTTCAAATTGAGAAAGAGAAACAAATCATGCCTACATAGAGTGTGCCAAATGAACTGCAAATGGGTATGATATGAAAAACAGAGATTACTCATAAGATAACAGTTTAGAGAACTTGAAATTCAAAAGAAATTTTTTTTATTCAAATGTTTTCAGTAGTAGTTCATTAGTTGAACAAAACAATTAGTGTGAAGTTATCCACACTTTGCCAGCCACAATTTTTCTGAATGGGGAAATTTGCGTGCGGCCGCTTTGTGGTGTAACCGAGTTTTTCAAATTTCCCTACATTTAATACTTCTAGATATTATCAAAAAAAATGGACTTTTGTTGATTCTTTTTTGAACCAGAACTACTGATTCTCTCTAAAAGATACTGGTATCAATTTTCAGCGTGACGATGAGTCATCTACGGTTTTATATTATCGATCATAGCGAAAATTATAATAATCTGCAATTTTCTCCAGTATTTTGGAAATAGCTCGGAAAGTAGTTGATGTGTAGTAATTTTTTCTATACTGGATGAATGCAAAAATTTCGGAGAAACTAGTGGAATTATCAGATTTCATTGTCCTCCCGTCGATCATGGCGAAAATGATAATAATCAGCCATGTTCTCGAGTATTTTGGCATTAGCTCGGTAAATAGTGGTTATGTATTCAATTTCATCATCTCAAATTATCGAGAAAATTACGGAGAATAAAATGACATTATCAGATTTCATAGTCCTCCTGTCGATAATCTGCAATTTTCTCCCCTATTTTGGCAATAGCGCGGAAAGCAGTTATTGAGATACGCTGACTGGATGAAAAAATTCCATAATACCCAGTGGCACCATCAGATTACTTTGTCCTCCCGTCGATCATGGCGAAAATAATAATAATCAGCCATGTTCTCGAGTATTTTGGCAATATCGCGGTAAATAGTTGATGTGTAGTAAATTTTTCACACCGAATTATTGAGAAAATGTTGGAGGACCAAATGAAATCATCGAATTTCATTGCCCTCCCGTCGTTTATTTTTCTACCCATTTGACAGTACGTAGGAACAGGTTAGGAGTTCTCTGCATTCAACGGTGTTGTCAGGCATCCTAGCGCTGATTCCGTAGATTCATAAAATAAGATGGATAGAATCGACAGCAATCAATAGATAGATTAGAATAGATAGCGTATTTGCTTTGGACACGCGCCTTTGATGTATATAGTGCGTTTGTTCATACATTTACGTTGTGTTGTGTGTAGTTAGCTTTGCCTTCTGTATGTGCATCTGCTATGGTATTTTGTGAAGGGCTAGTGATAGTTTTGTTCAACCTAGGACAAAGCGCAGTCTTTCTCTTTCTGGGACCTCGTAGGAATAACGTACTGAATTCCTATTGGTTGTTCCGGGTTGACAGCTAGGTTTGCTCATTTCTCTCTCTTCCTTTTTCACTTTTCACGTCTGAATTGGAAGTTGAAGTTTTTGGTGCTCGTTGGCTTGCAAAAATATATGATATTTTAATCATCCTTCATTGGGTTACGTTTTGCAATTCTAATATCTAAAGATCTGGTTTTGCTGGTTTTGCTGTTGTGCATATTGTTGCGTTTTACAGGTTCAATAAGTGGTACACTTATAAACTCGCCTTTATTGTCACAGAACAAATAATACAACTGACAACACTGTTTGACACTTTGCAGTTCAAATAAATACTTCAAACTTCACTTGGTAACGTTACAACAGTCAAATGTTAAAAAGTAAATAAAACTAAAAAACTTCCCAAACTTGCAAATCTGATCGTATTTATAGGATAACATTATTCTAGAAGCTATAGAACTTTCAACAGAACATTCCATACTAAGTTCTCGAATAAACTTTAATGATTCTAGTACATTCTAATGGGTTTCTAGAAGGCAAACAGAAGGATTCATGATTTTTTCTATCTACTACCAGGTCGTAACACTGCCTCCTCTTCTAGGTTATTCCGTCCCGGATAACATCATCTCCATCTTGATTGTCTCGCTGGAACCAATTTGGAGGGTCGTGGCCTCGGTATTCTGCTAACCTCTCCACGTGAACGTTGGGTTTGCTCCTTGGGGTAAGCTGGATGCGGTACACCAAATCGTTTATTTTCTTTACGACGACATAAGTGCCTGTCCAGTTCCTCTGTAGCTTGGGACATAGTCCTTTCTTTCTTTGAGGTTGGTACAGCCAAACAGCATCACCTGGCTCAAACATAGTCCCTGGAGTATTTCTGTCAAATCTCTTCTTCATCTTGTCACTGGTGATTTGAAGACGATGTCTGCAGAATGCATGCACTCGATCCAGTCTTTCTCGCAATGCTTTGACAAATTCTGGAAGAACTTTGTCCTCATCTACATTCCTGGCGGGTGGCCTTCCAAATAGCAGATCGATTGGCAGTTTTATTTCTCTTCCAGTGATCAACATTGAAGGGGTATATCCGGTGGACTCATGCTGGGCACTTCGATAGGATAGGAGAAATAGTGGCACCATCTCATCCCAATCCTTTTGATTCTTGGAGATGAACATCGACAGATACTGGCTGATGGTTTTATTGTGTCGTTCAACCATTCCATCTGATTGTGGATGTAAGGCTGTTGTGCGAGTTTTCTTCACGCCTAAAATGTTTATCATTTCCTGCCATAACTCGGATTCGAAGTTTCTTCCTTGATCTGAATGTAATTCTAGCGGAACTCCATGTTTAGCTATCACATTTTCTAGGAAGGCCTTTGCAACTGTCTTTGCCTACTGGTTTGGAATGGGCACAACTTCGGGCCATTTGGAGAAATAGTCCATGGCTACCATCAAGTATTTATTTCCAAGCTCAGTAACAGGAAACGGCCCCAGAATGTCAACTGCTACTCTTTCGAATGGTTCAACAGAAAGATACTGGGCCATTTTTCCTCGACTTCTGGCTTTCGGTCCCTTCTTTGAAGAACATAGATCACATCTCTTACACCATCCTTGAACATCTCGACGGCAATTCACCCAATAGAATCGATCTGGAACTCTAGCTAGGGTCCTCTTGATTCCGAAGTGTCCACCTGCACGACTACTATGAAGTCGTTCAAGCACATCTTGGACATGAACCTTTGGCAGCACCAGTTGGTACACCACGGTTGCTCCATCTGGGCTCTCCCATCTGCGATGCAATAGGCCATCACGAAGACATAGGGAATCCCACTGAGCCCAGTATCCTTTGGCAACTGCACCAAACTTGGATACCTGCCACTCGGGTCTTACTCCATTTTTTAGCCAGCTTAGGACTAACTTCAGATTGTTATCTTTCTTCTGACTTTTCCTCATTTCTTCTGTTGTCCATAAATCAGATTCTTCGGACTCGACTCTCACGGTAGTGGCTTCATTGTAGAAGTTGGCCTCTTTGTTTTCAAGTTTCTGACAATACCGGCATTCCTGCTCCAAGCATGGACGTCTTGATAAGGTGTCTGCATTGCTGTGTTTCCTGCCCCTACGATGAATTATTTTGAAGTCATATTGTTGGAGTCTTTCTATCCATCTGGCAACCTGACCCTCAGGCTTCTTGAAGTTCATTATCCACTGCAGAGCGCTCTGATCAGTCCTCACGAGAAAACGTCCGCCAAAGAGGTAGGTGTGGAAATGTTCAATGGCTTTGACTATCGATAAAAGTTCCTTTCTCGTAACACAGTAGTTCTTTTCGGCTTTGCCCAGAGTTTTACTATAGTAGGCTATAACTTTCTCTTCGCCATCCTGTTCCTGAGATAAAACAGATCCAATACCATGCTGAGACGCATCACAGTCCAAAATGAAAGTGCCTTTCTCTTGTGGATAAGCTAAAATAGGTGCAGTTGTTAATTTCTTCTTCAGTTCAGTGAATGACTGCTGACAATCAGAACTCCAACCAAACTGAACGTTGTTCTCAGTCAAGCTATGGAGTGACTTGGCGATTTTTCCAAAATCCTGTACGAATTTTCGATAGTAAGTGCATAGTCCCAAGAAACTTCTTACTTCGTGTTTGTCTCTAGGACGTGGCCAACTCCTAACAGCCTCGATTTTCGCAGGATCGGTCTTGATTCCTTCGGCCGGGATGACATGGCCTAAGAAATTAACTTCCTTTTTAAATAAACAGCATTTTTCTGGATGGAGCTGTAGGTTGGCGTTTTCTAACCTCAAAAATACTTCTTCCAAATTTTTTAAATGTTCATCAAACGTCTTTCCCATTATCATTACGTCATCCAAGTAGACAAGGCAGGTTTTCCATGTCAAACCCCTTAGTACTAGTTCCATAAGTCGTTCAAAGGTGGCAGGAGCGTTACATAATCCAAACGGAAGAACTTTGAATTGGTACAGCCCGTGTTCGGCAGAGAATGCTGTCTTGTCTCTGTCATCGGGATGGACTTCCACTTGCCAGTAACCGCTTTTCAAATCCAACGTTGAAAACCATTTCGAACCAGATAGTGTGTTAAGCGTGTCATCGATTCTTGGCAATGGATAGCTGTCCTTCATGGTGACGTCATTCAATCGTCGATAGTCCACGCAAAATCGGGTTGATCCATCCTTTTTAGTTACTAAGACTACCGGTGAGGACCACGGGCTTGTGGATTCTTCAATTACGTCATCCTTCAGCATGTCGTTGATCGTGTTGACTACCTCTCTCTCTTTGGCAAATGGTAGTCTCCTTGGAGCTTGTCGCATTGGTTGGGCGTCGCAGGTGTTGATTCGGTGTTGGACTAGATTGGTACGTCCCGTTGAAGTTTCTGTCGAGAAACTCTTTGCCCTTCTGTTTTTCTTCCAGAGGTAGGTGTTCCGTGGATTCCATCATTTTGTCGATTGTTCTCTGATCGATGTTGGTAGTTTTTCTTCGAAGTGTTCGAGTTTGGTTTTCACAATTGATGACTCGAGTGACGGGTTTGCAAATGCCCAATTGGTCGTTTTTCCTCAGGAAAACTTTGATATCTGTAGTATTGGCAACCCTGACAGGAATTTGTTGTTCCGTGTTCACAAGACATCGGGCAATTAAGAGTCCATCGTTACGGTATTCATCGTTTTCAATTATTCCAGTGCTCAAATCCCCAGGTTCACCTTCCAGTCTGGCCATAACAATGGTTTCGGATTTTTTCGGAATATGGATGTCTTCCTCAACATAAAACTTCATTGGTTGGAGTTTTTCTTCGTATCTGCTCAGGAAGATTTCTTCATTGCCGATCCGCAATATTTTCTTTCTGACATTAAGGATGAAGTCTCCATGATATCTAGACCCAAAAGACATTCATCCTTTATGTCTGCAACCAACATAAAATGTTCCATGGTAATGGGGCCTATCTGGATGCGTACAAGCGTCTCTCCAATGATTGGTGAGGTTTGTCCCGTAGCTGTTTCCAAAACCATATTCCTCTTTATCGGCTTTACAGATTTTTGTATGAGGTCTGGACGAACAACTGTTCTGGAAGCTCCTGTATCTATAGTGAAGGTGCACCTTCGATCTTCTAATTGGCCTTGGACTAGTAGACTTTGTCCATTTCTCTTCAACGTCGAGATAGGAATCTTGGGGCTTTGAACACTGAAAGTCGACACACGCCCCCTAGTGCCGACTAATTCTCGTTTTCATGGTTGGAAGAGAGTCTTCTTTCAGGCGTTCGAGGTCTCCCTTCTGGCGTGGGTGACCTCCTGTAGCCTCCTCTGATAAAACGACAACGTTGTTCCTTTCTTGGGCTTGGGGATCTCAATCTCGCTTCATTGCTTGGACCTTGATCTTTCCCAGCAGCTTCTTTGTAGATGACCAGTTTTTCCGCAGCTATAGCAGCGCCTCCTTTTATTTTCTTCAGAAGTCATTTGTTTACCCAATGCCGATATGGAGTCCAATAACCTATTCAACAGCGCCTCGCTCGTAGAAGAATCTTCGATGAATTTGACTTCTCGTAACTTGGATCTCGTATTTCTTGATGCATTTTTAGCAGCTTCGAACTCCAATGATGCTATTAGTACCCCGCTTATGGTCTGAAGACTTCCTAGTCGAAGGGCTTGCTGCATGTCAGGATCTCTTAGGCCGTCGATGAAGGTTTGCACTCCAATTTGTTCTATGAACTCTTTCGGTGCTTATGGATAGGCCAAATTAATGAGTCGCTCCACATCTGCTCCATATTCCTGCAGTGATTCGTTTGGTTTCTGGGATCGACTCTTCAGCTGACTCTGGAACACTTGTTTAAGATACTGCTGCCCATATCTTATCTCTAAAGCTTCCACGATTCTAGAATACTCCTTCTGCTTATTCTCGGGGATATTCTGCAATATCTCTAACGCTTGGCCTCGCAGACACAGGACTAGTGAAGTGGCCTTTTCTTCCTCGGACCAGCCGTTTGCGTTTGCTGCCGCCTCAAATTGACGTCGATACATAGACCACGAAGATTGCCCATCAAATGTTGGAGGCTTCAAAATTTTTGCTTGAGCAGGCCTTGGATATGTCAGTGAAAATTTCCTTCCACTGGTGGGAGAAATTTCCTCAAAGGGTGCCCGCTTGTGTGGAAGGTGTATTGTTTCTATCCTCTCCTTGATCCTATCCACTTCTTCGTTGAATTTCTTGTTTACTTCTTGTGCCACCCGTTCATTCATTTTGGACAGTTCAATTTCGACCTCCTGGACTCTTCCTCTGACTTCCTGGACTTCATCTCTGACCTCCCGGACCTCCCCTTTAACTTTCTGGACTATTTCATTCTGGAAGCACTGTTGGCTGTGACTAAACTGTTGCAGGAGATCGACATGCTGCTGTTGTAACCGTTGGACTAACCGCGCCTCTTGTTCTTGTCTTCTTCTAGCTTCTTATTCATCTTGTTCTTGTTTTCTGCGCATTTCAAATTGTTGGAAAAACTCTTCTTGTTCCTGTTTCCTTTTGAGTTCTTGTCCCTCTTGCTCTTGTTTTTTTCAGCTTCTTGTTCCTCTTGTTCTTGTTTTCTTTTCGCTTCTTGTTCCTTCAAAAACTGGATTATGTCTAACGTCGCCATCTCGTCGTAATTCTGTGCTCGAGTATTCACCATCAAATACTGTAAATCTGCTCCACTCTTCTTTCTTCAGTACCACTTATCCCACCGCTGTCACCAAATGTTGCGTTTTTCAGGTTCAATAAGTGGTACACTTACTTATAAACTCGCCTTTATTGTCACAGAACAAATAATACAACTGACAACACTGTTTGACACTTTGCAGTTCAAATAAATACTTCAAACTTCACTTGGTAACGTTACAACAGTCAAATGTTAAAAAGTAAATAAAACTAAAAAACTTCCCAAACTTGCAAATCTGATCGTATTTATAGGATAACATTATTCTAGAAGCTATAGAACTTTCAACAGAACATTCCATACTAAGTTCTCGAATAAACTTTAATGATTCTAGTACATTCTAATTGGTTTCTAGAAGGCAAACAGAAGGATTCATGATTGTTTTTATCTACTACCAGGGTCGTAACAATATTTTTGATACATAACCAGAATTGTGCTCTTCGGAGGATTTCAAAAGTGCCAAATAACCTGCAAGTGTCAGATGTTCGAGTCTCCCAGGATTATTGGACTGCTAAAACGTGTAAACAGGTATGTCCTCTCATTTTTCACTATTGCTAGCGCTTTCCAACCATTCCAAAGCTTTCAATGCATGTGTTCAGTAATATTGCTTGTGTAAAATTATTATTCCTTATTAACAGATGCGATAAGGCCGAATTTCCAAAGACGGGTGTACCGTCACGCAACGTCAATTGGACGGTGTTTTGCAACAACCGTCTAACCCACAATTTATTTACAATTGAGTATTCCATGTTAAACTGTCTATTATGAACCATACTACAATATGTGCTAGGAATCGCACGTTAAAAGGTAAGACTACCTTGCCAACGATTACCTTTTAACGTGCTTAATTGCTTAATTGATTTGTTGTATATCATACAGAGTCTATGACAGGCCATTGCTTGCTGCTTGTTTCCGCTTGATTTGAATTCGCACTCACATTTTTATAATATTATCGTACCTTCCAGGAATTTAGTTGAGTGCTTTATATTTCGGTCACTAAAGGTCAATTACTATTGGCTTGTTGGTTTTAATCTTGTTGGTATGTTGGAGATTGATTGTTTCGAGTGATTGGGTATTTGAATGGGGATTGAACTTACCTGGCGCCCATAGAACACCTTATTTATTATAATCAGTGATTTCTCACGAACCTCCCCGTATCCACTGAAGCTTAGCTGCAAATATCCACCTCTGTCATCTGACAGTGGTAGACTGAGACTAGTACTGGTTGTTCGGATAGTGTACGGTCACACACTGACTGGATGAAAAAATTCCATAAAACCCAGTGGCACCATCAGATTTCATTGTCCTCCCGTCGATCATGGCGAAAATAATAATAATCAGCCATGTTCTCGAGTATTTTGGCAAAATCTCGGTAAATAGTTGATGTGTAGTAAATTTTTCACACCAAATTATTGAGAAAATGTTGGAGGACCAAATGACATCATCGGATTTCATTGCCCTCCCGTCGATCATGACGAAAATAATAATAATCCGAAATTTTCTTCAGTATTTCAGCAATAGCTCAGAAAGGAGTAAATGTGTAGTTGATTTTTCTATACTGGATGGGAGAGAAAATTTCGGAGAACTCAGTGTTATTATCAGATTTCATTGTCCTCCCGTCGATCAAAGCGAAAATAATAATAATCAACAATGTTCTCGACTATTTTGGCAATAGCTCGGTAAATAGTGGTTGTGTAGTCAATTTCGTCATACCAAATTATTGAGAAAATTACGGAGAACCAAATGGCATTATCAGATTTCACTGTCTCCTGTCGATCACTGCGAAAATAGTGATAATCTGAAATTTCTCCCACTATTTTGAGAAAAATTGAAAAAATGTTGGAGACCCAAATGGCATCATCAGATTTCATTGACTTCTCGTCGATCATGGCAAAAATAATAATAGTCTGCAATTTTCTCCAGTATTTTGGCAATAGCTCGAAAGTAGTTACGGATATGGATGACAAATTGGCTGGTAGATATATGTCTGAAAAATCATCATATTGGTAATTGCATATTATCAACTAGAATATTCCTGTTTGCCGATGGAGATCGAAATGAATTATTATTTTCGTCATGATCGACAGGAAAGTAATGAAATCTGATTATGCAAATTGGTGCTCCAAAATTTTCTCAATGATATGGTGTCATGAAATTCACTACACGTCCACTATTGCCAAAATACCCGAGAACATGGCTAATTATTATTATTTTCGCCTTGATCGACGGGAGAACAATGAAATCTGATGATGCCACTGGGTTCTTCAGAATTTTTTCTTCCTTACAGTATAAAAGAGTTCACTACACATTAACTCCTTTCCGAGCTATTGCCAAAATACTGGAGAAAATTCCGGATTATTATTATTTTCGTCATGATCGACGGGAGGGCTATGCAATCTGATGATGCCATTTAGTTCTCCAAAATTTTCCCAATACTTTGGTATGAAAAAATTCACTTTACATCCCCTATTTACCGAGCTACTGCCAAAATACTCGAGAACAAAGCAGATTATTATTATTTTCACTTTAATCGACGGGAGGGCAATGAAATCTGATGATGCCACTGGTTTCTCCGAAATTTCTTCTTTCATACAGTATAGAAGAATTCACTATACATTAACTCCTTTCCGATTTATTACCAAAATACTGGAGAAAATTCCGGATTATTATTGTTTTCGCTTTGATCGACGGGAGGACATTGAAATCTGATGATGCCACTGGGTTCTCTGAAATTTCTTCTTCCATACAGTATAGAAGAATTCATTACAAATTAACTCCTTTCCGAGCTATTTCCAAAATACTGGAGAAAATTCCGGATTATTATCAGTTTCTTCATGATCGACGGGAGGGCAATGAAATCTGATGATACCATTTGGTTCTCCAAAATTTTACCAATAATATGGTGTCGAAAAATTTACTACACATCCACTATTTACTGAGCTATTGCCAAAATACTCGAAAATATGGCCGATTATTATCATTTTCGCCATAATCGAATTAGTGCACACTTTTCTAGCCACAGTTTCATATCTTTGGTGGAATTGAGGAGTGAACGTTTGCGGTGATGTCACATCAATAATTTTTACAGGTATCTTCTTATTTTTACAAATATTATGTTTATTATCAGTTTTTGGGTTATTTTCAACTACATAGGACGGTAGCATAATCACTCAAGGAACTAATGGAATGTATTATGAAGAAAACATCGAACTTTCCGAAAAAATCCGATTTCAAGATCATGCGCTAAATCGAATGCATTTTTTAAAGAAACGACAAATCACATGACCATATCAAAACAAATGAGACAAAAAAGAATGATGTCGAAACGTATGCTATCGGTCACCGAACATTTTGAAAGTGTTATTATAAATCGAGACAGATACATAGAGATAGAGTAAAAAAGTCGAAGCTATTTCTTCAATAACTTCTTGAAGGGGTGATCTAATAAGGAAGGTGACTAAACAAAACTCTGTCACAAGCCGTACAGAAATGAAAATACAAATTTTTCGGGTCACATTGGAAAAACTACCTCTTTCAAGGATGATCTAACATGGTCATAACAAAATTTCGTGACAACTCGTATAGACTGAAAGAGAGGCATTTATCAGAAGAAGTTAAAAAAACCGTATCATCCAAACTACGACGAATAAGTCGAAAAGATTTTCGCAAAAACATCAGGGTGATAAAACAAAATTTCGCAACAACCCGTACAGATTGTGTTAAAAGCATTTCTACGAGAAAATTGAACAAATCATAACTCCCAAACTACGACGAATAAGTCGGAGAGATTTTCACACAAATATTTTGAAGGGATATCTAACAGGGTGATACAACAAAATTTCGTGACAACCGTTACAGACTGTGTTGAAAGCATTTCTCCGAGAAAGTTGAAATAATCATATCTCCCAACGTACGACGAATAAGTAGAAGAGATTTTGACACAAATATCTTGAAAGGATGATCTGACAGGGTGATACAACAAAATTTCGTGACCACACGTACAGAATGTGTTAAAAGCATTTCTTCGAGAAAGTTGAAAAAATCATATCTCTCAAACTACGACGAATAAGTCGAACATATTTTCTCAAAAATATCTTGAAGCCATGGTCTAACAGGGTGATACAACGAAATATCGTGACAACTCGAACAGACTGTGTTAAAAGCATTTATCAGAGAAAGTTGAAAAAATTATTTCTTCCAAACTACGACAAACGAGTCGAAGAAAACTTTACAAAAACATCTTGGAAGGACGATCCAACATGGTGATACAACATTTTTTGACAACTCGTACCGACTGAGAAAAAATCATTTATTCGTTATCAGATATTCAATACGGTGTTAAAACATGAAGTTCAAAACAATATTGTGAAAATCTCTGAGTGTGATTTTTTCAACTTCATCTGAAAAATGCTTTTGATACAGGGTTCCACGAAATTTCGTTATATCACCTTGTTAGATTATCGCTTCAAGATGGATTTTTTAAAATCTCTTAGACGTATTTTCAAAATTCTTTTGGGAATTGCTATAATCACAATCTGTACGGGTTGTCACGAAATTTCGTTGTATCACCCTGTTAAATCATTCCTTCAAGATATTTTTGTGAAAAATCTCTTCGACTTATTCGTCGTAGTATGAGAGATGATTTTTTCTCTGATAAATGTTTTTAAAACAGTCTGTACGGGTTGTCATGAAATTGTGTTCTATCACTCTGTTAGATCATCCCTTCGAAATGTTTTTGTGAAAATATCTTCGACTTATTCGTCGTGGTTTGGGATATATGATTTTTTCAACTTTCTCTGAGAAATGCTTTCAACAGTCTGTACGGGTTGTCACGAAAATTTTGTTGTAACACCATGTTAGATCATCCCTGAGAAATATTGTTCATCCAATGAGAATGGAAAAATTTATTTTTCTCTTCCTATACGGGTTATCACAAAGTTTTGTTCAGTCATCCTCCTTAATAGATAACTTATTCAAGAAGTTGTTGAAGAAATAGCTTCGATTTTTTTTAATCCATCTTGATAATTATTATTATTTTTTTGTATTTATCTTAATTAATAATCGCACTCTCATAATATACGGCGACCAATATCATACAATTCGACATCATTCTTTTTTTGTCTCATTTGTTTGTTGGTCACGTGATTTGTCGTTTCATCAAAAAATACATTCGATTTAGCGAATGACCTTTAAATCGGAATTTTTTGGACAATTCGATGTTATCTATATATTACATTTCAAATATATTAATTGATATGACAACACCGCAGACGTTCACTTCTCAATTCCACCAAAAATATGAAACTTCTGCTAGAAAAGTGTGGGTAACTTCACATTTATATACAACTCGGCTACTCATAAACTTGAATACATGGACCACGTTTCAAATCTGAACAAAAAACAGCATGGGGCTGTTTTGATGTTCGAGTAGTACCTATTTCATGAACTAACAAAAATATCATATTCAGCACTTGTTGAATCAAATATAAGATATGGTATTGATTGCATTTTGGGGATTCTGTAGCTCTCAACTGTTAAATTCAGTCTTTGTTCTGCAAAATGCAATCACATACTACTGACAGTTACTTGACTTTTTGTACTAGAAACTGCTTGTATAGTACATAAAAAATATAAATATGGAGTGAATACTAGGCGGAGCTGGAGCGTTTGCTTCCCCCCTAGGCGGCCTGAGCTCGATCTCCACCGCCTACTACTGAGCTGAAGTGATTTGGAATCCACTTTTAAGTAGACTGTAGTTCCCGGATCTTCCTCAATACCAGATATATTCGCAAACATCTGCGAAGATTGTAGCCAGCGCCCTCTTGCGAGGACCCTTGGATCAACTTGGCACCGTGAACATTCCCCGGTTTGGCAACATGGCTGGAAAGATTTGGAGCACGCATGCGGTCCCTTCTCCTGTCCCTTCCTATCACCCGGTATAGTTATATTGTTAATTTATAGGCAATAAACTCTTATTTATTTGTTTATCAATCAATTAGAAGGATATCCTTGCACTGATGAGAGGAAATAACCTTGAAACATGCATGTATGCAGGTTGTCATTTCCAACAAAATGAAGGATGATATCAATGGCTTTATTACAATCAGTACTTGCAAATAGTGTCCTCCTTGAGGACCATGGCACAAATGGATGATAGATGTAATTCAATATCCGTAGGAGGAAGTAGTTGTTTTTTGACAGATATTTGCCTCATATTTCCACCTTTGGCCTCCTTTTTGGCCGTAGACGGATATTTCTTTTGATTTATTTAATTCTCTTTATATTTGTGTCATTGTTTTGATCTGACTTGATATGCAATTTCTCTCCATCTTCTATGAAATTGTAACATAATTTTATTTTTAATTTTGTGACGATATACGTCTATGTTATATACATATTTACTGTAACTGTTTAGAATCCTTTTTGTTTTATATCTATACATATTTTTATTTACACTTTATCAATAAGAATTATGTTATTTGATATTGAAGTATATTTTAATTTTGATTGTAAATTTATGAAATGGATATGGATATCAAATTCACATTTAAAATGTTTGATGTTTATTATATGTAACTACGGATACAAATTAAACTTCTTGAAAGAACTAGATTAACTTGGTTCGAATTTTTTGTCTATTTATTGATGGCTATTTAAGCTTTGTTAATGAGTGTACCAAAAATGGGCTTATTTATTGTATATATTGAAAAATAGAATAAATATCATATGAAACACTATATTCTTCGTTATCAATTAGAGTTTTTATGTTGGAGGTGTTAGAAAAAAATCATGTTTTACACTGAAGTGAAATGTCTTTTCTTCTCTTTGCGTTTGCTGCCCTCGGCTCTACGAGCCCTCTAGCAGCAAACCTCGTATGCGGGAGAAAAAGTGACACTTTCTTCCCTAGTTAAACAAATAGCTATTTCTCCCACTATTCTTCGTAACGAGAGTCGGGAGGATAAGCACTATTTTCTCTTTTGGTATGGGAATATCTGGTTATTTTAGACCATGCCGTACTACCGACCGGGTCGAGAATACAACATTGTGTCAAGCCGATGTCACTATAAGTACTTATGCCTCTTTTCCATTAGTTTCGTGCGGTGTCCTTTATATATAAACGAACTGATATATTGAGACTGGGAGTAATAGAGTATTTCTCCCAATGAATCTACATGAACATTTTGTGGTGTTTATAAATTCTGTTGGTTCATTACAGCTCGACAAAACCACTACATCAAAAGTGAGCCGGTAACAATTAAGGACGAATAAATTTCTGTAAGAGGAGAGCATAGCTTTTCAATCATACCATATGAATGGTTCAGAATAATATAATGTAATGAAAGATGAGTGGAATGTGTGATAGGCACGAGCCGAGACTCGAATAATGGTTAATCCATGTAGGCTGTTGAATAGAAAGGTATGATCCAGTGCGCCCACGGTTGTATTCGTGGTTATTCATCGTTCCGTTGTTCATGGTCCTATTGATAAATATTTCATGACCCGACTGAATTACGGCAGCTGATCTGTATAAAATTGGACGAGAAATAATTGATATATTTAAAAGTGAAGATTTTAGAAAATCGATGAAATTGAACGTTCAAGATAAGGTAATACACACACGGTATCTCTACTAGTGGTTTATAATTTGGAAAAGATATTGTTCATTGAATAGACTCAACCGACGCGACACTGTGTCTGTTTTATCTACTCCTATCAACCACTGTGGTAAGTACACTAAAGTCACATTATTTTTAAGGGACGTCGCTCTCACCAGGAATTTGCTAACTGCTATTGCACCAGGAATTTGCTAACTGCTATTGGTGACGGAAGGAAATATTTTGAAACTGACTTTTCATTTCATCGCCCTAGACTGGTGAAAAATTCCTATCTCCTATTAAGTGTGAATAACTGATAATAATGATATAAACGTTTATTGCTGTTAATGTTCCAGATTTAATTGGCTATAGCTTTCACAATATTTGGAGTGATATTTTACACACAATATAGACAAAGTGGCCAACTGAATATGAAAGTTGGGCCAAAGAATAGTAGAATTTCTTTCTCAAAAACAAGAAATGAAAAAACCGTTAAAACCTACGTAAAACCAATGAAATTGAGCATTTATCAGAATATTTTTCTATAAGACTTAAATATAGCAGAATGAAATGTATAGAACTGATATTACTGATATTACTGAAAAGATATTCATCTAATGCGTTTGTATGAGAACCGATAAAGCATCATACGCGAAAACTGTAAGAATTATTTTCATACATCTGAATTAGTTAAGAAACGAAAGAGACTGAAATGATTAAACTAAGTAATCGCAAATCTTAATTAATAATCTAGCTATTCATGTCATAAAACCGTCAAACTGAAAAACTAACGAAACATAATTTTATTGATCATTTAAAATTATCTAAAAACGTAAAACCAACAAATTCTTTGAAAAAAAAATGTAGTATCGTGAAATTTATGGAAACATAGTGTAAGAAATAAAATGATCAGAATGGAAATCCAGCAGAAAATTTTGCGAATAATATACCAATCTGGTAGAAACTTGCTCTATTAGCTCTTAGATGGAGCTAACTTCTAGTTGAACAAATCGAATCGCCTGGTTCGAACTCATATTGTTTGTTCCTTCCTCGATTTATTCGAGAATTCAATTGCTGGGTGGTGATTTTCAACAATATCGAAGGAGACAGCCAATGTTATTCATTGAATTTCACTGAAATTATAATCCCATCATGCTACGATCAACCTTAGCAATATTTTAGATCTTAATTGATACCCATATATCGGCAAAATTCTACCTACCACTATTAAATCTCAGTTTTTTGTAGTTGTTAATGAATTATTTTCTGTTCAATTGACCTTTGTTATGAACTTCGTGCGTTACAATTCACAACAAATAGGTAGTTAACCATATTCATCAATAATTATTGGTATTCCCAATAAGCCAAAACCAACTTCTTTTCGAACATGTCATGCGAAATATCCTAAGAATTTGAAAATTGTCTTCATGGCATATTTTTATTACCAAGTACATTCACAATCCACATACTCAACCTCCAAATGCAGATAATCTTGAATCAAAAATATTTGTTTTATACAACTGTCTCTCATTATTTCAAGATTATGTCAAATCCAAATCTCGTTTAGTCATTATACATATTTGAATTCTGAAAAAAGGAACGAAACTTTTATTCGAAAAAAGGCAGTGGGAATTTGAAGAATATAAGTTGATGGTTTTTCGATAACGGAACGTCTGACATTGAAACTGATATCATCATAAGAAAGCCTATACAAAGTTTCTGTACAGAATTAATTTTTATATTGTCCCAGCTGTGACGAGAAACTTTGATCTAATTGTATTTTTCAGAAATTACTTCTTGGGACAAGCTCTTTTGACGAAGGCCAGTTCTAGCACTCTAAATAACACCGATAGAGACGGATTGGCAGAGTTGGCAGTTACTCATTTCATCAACAAGTATGGTCGTATGAATAACGAACAATTGAAAATGTTTGCTAATCTATATTATTGTATGTAAAGTTAATGTTATATAATAAATTTAATTTTTATTCCCTTGTTGAAATTGTTATTATTGAATTGTTCAATGAGTATTTATTTAATAAATGTTATTTTTATGAGCATTCATTATTTCTTATGGAATACATACATATTTGATAAAAAAGTGTTGAGGTTTCATGGAAAAATACCAAATAATTAATAAGATGTTTTCATCCTGATTAAACATGGAACCTTTTGTGTCAAAAGGTTCAAAGCTCACAGGTGTTAAAGGATCACATTGATGGAAGAATAGTGTTCATTATTGAAGTTGAAATATTCTTGCCTCAGCCAACTTCCATCCTTCAAAGAAGAAAGTGATCTTATATCTCCAAACGTTTTTTTTTCCTGTGGTCAAGAGGATTCTGTCAAAAAATCAAACTTATATTTGGTTGGACCTATTCAAGAATACAATCTTCTTGAATCAATGTAATTATGTATTGATGCAAAAAATCGTTTTTATCAGTGTCCACTAGAACACCAAATTTCATGAATAAATCTTCATTTTCTTTTTTTTTTTTTTGAGGTAAAAAACTGAAAAATTTATTAGCGATTTTTTGAGAAAAATCTGTCTACACCACTGGATTCGTGACATTTTCAAGTGGTTCATTTTAAAATTTTGTTTCGTCCATCAATAAAAAAGTTATGGAAGAATTAAATTTAAAAAATATGCCGTTTAATCGACCCACCATTTCAATTTTTACCCTTATCTAAAATTCAGAATACACCACTGGATTCAGGGAGTCTCAAAATATAACTGATCAGAATTTCATCGAAATCTATCAATAAATAATAATGAAAGAGTCATTGAATAAAATGATATTTTCGTGAAATTCCGTCAACATATTTTTCAAATTTTGTTATTCTGTGATTTTCTTATTTATAAATAGATATTGACCAACGATATTTCGAGACTTCCTGGTGTATTCCAAATTTTGATAAGAGTTCTGAAATCGAATTGGTGGGTTGATTAAACAGCATATTTTTAAAATTTCATTTTCACATAACTTTCTTATTGATGGACGAGTTTCAACAAACTTTTTACAAGAACTATTTGACAATGTCGCGAATCCAGTGGATTGGTCACATTTTTTCTAAAAACATAATTTTAGATTTTTTACCGTGAAAAATGAGAATAGTTGGCACTGAAAATTAAGAATTACTCATTGAATTTGGTGTCCTGATGGACTTTTTGAATGTCTACCTATTGAAAAAAAATCATTCCAATCGGTTGAAAAATCAAAGTTTCATATGAGTGCTTCCATTTTAAATGGGTCACACTGATGCATAAATAAATGCAATTATTTAAAAATTCTGCTGCGAGATATTAATAAAGATAAAATTGCTCATTTCTTCTTCTGTGATATTTGGCATATGCATTGCAAACTTCATTCTTAGGACATATAAAAAAAGCTTAATTCGGAAGTATGATAGTAATATTTAAAACACATAATTTATTTATTTGAATAATTTTTCATAGAGTGAAAAAAATAACCACATTGGAGAAAATAATAAACACCAGTTCGTTTCTCAATCACCTTAGAGGCAGAGTTTCCGGAATGTTTTTTTTCATAGTGTCCTGCCCTTCAGGCCTAGTTCACTCTTAAGAAGTAAAAGTTCCAGAATGATAAATTGCTTCTTTGTCGAAATGAAAAATCAAACTCATTTCCAGATTAGAATCAGTTTTGGACCATCAATGTTGAAATAGATTTGCAGTGTCTCCGGTACAATTCAAATGGTGAACAGAAGAAAATGTAATATTTTGTTGGTTCCTGCGTATCCAAGGAAACATATCACAATGGATATGTGAGCACAAGTCTCTCATGTCCTAGCACTGGACATACAAGTACCGTTGTATCCTAAGATGGGCTCACCTTCTATAGATTATCATTCTCGGTTTCTGTTAAAACTACCCATAACATAGGATTCTTGGAATTTCTGAAAATATCCATTAAAAAAATTGGGTGAGTGGTCGTCACTTTGAGGGGGGTGAAGGAGGGTCGATTCTTTATGTCACAGAGTGACTTTTCGAAAACTTAACTCGACGTGACTCAGGGTTTTTCTTAAAAAATAATATCGTTGAAAATTAATGTATCCATTACTTTAGGACCTCACTGTATAAAACATCGTAATCATGTTTCTGACTTATGGCTTTTTTTTTCTGGCCTTGAAATCGTTCAAGAATGCCCACATTCTCGGAGCAACTTCAGGCCTCAAAATACGCCAATCTAGTATTTTAATCCGTTGCTAAGCAACGAACTTTCCCGGACCGTTTTCGGCACTAAACTGTACGGGAATAGTTATTATCCTAACAAGTACGGAAAGATTACCATTCCCGCATGAGACTGCCGTTAACCGAACGATGCAAAGCGGAGTTCAGGTAAGCAGTCGAGTGCGGGATAGTACCTTTCCGTATGAGTTAGGATCAATATTTTTTCTACAAGCGCAATGAAACATCTTATGTTGCTCTCTTGAACAAACTTTTGCGTGCGGGAAAAATTAGTCCCGCACTAGTGCGGGAAAAACTCACTTAAAGTGACAGTAGCGTGCGGAAAAATTTTTCCCGCACTAGTGCGGGAAAATGACACCTCTCAAACTAAATTGCGTGCGGGAATAGGGCGGAACACGCACGCTTGTAGGAAAATTACTTTCCCGTATCGTAAACGATCCGGGAAAATTTTTGACGGCTTGTATACATTTTAGACATTAAATGAGTGCACGCAAACAATAAGTATAATTCCTTAATTTATGATAATGCTGATTGCGATTTCAGAAAAAATAGTATGTGTACCTCGTAGTAAAAGCACACTCCCAGACTTCAATGCTTGTTTACATTGTCGTCCGGGAATGTATTGCGTTTACTACTAGATACACAATATACTATTCCCGTACAGTTTAGTGCCGATAACGGCCCGGGAAAGTTCGTTGTTTAGCAACGAACTAAAATAATAGATTAGCGTATTTTCAGGCCTGAAGTTGCTCCCAGAAAGTGGGCATTCTTGAAACAATTAGAAAAAAAAATTCACAAAATTTTCTGGGCGGAAAATTGACCTCAACAGCTGACCGGTTTATGGGATTTTTTTTTCGGGTTCCTAACAATATTACATTTCATTTTGTCGATTGCCATAAGCGAGAAAATGCATCAGTAACCAACTATTTTTTTACAAGATCGCGCCCCTATTTCAACCCTTTGAGTACGTGCAAAACTTATAGCATTGGTTTTTAACTATTATATTGTTATACCTATTCATGTGTTAAAATGCCATAAACGAGGCAATTAAAAAAAACTGCAAAAGGAAAATGAATTTTCTATATGCCTAGCACACGTCTATTTTCTCCAGTTGGGACTTGAAAGAATTTTGGAATGTGTTGAAACATTTTTGGTTGTAATTGTTTAGAAATTTCAGTCCGAAAGATTTTAAAAAATATTTGTAAATTGTATAAATTACTATGAATGGTGTAGTGTGAATGAAAATTTTTGTTTTGATACAGACATTTGGATACCCAATAATAAACTATACTTCACCTGAGTTTTACTGTGATATTTAAAATTTATAATTGTTTATGCTGTACCACTTCTAAATTTTGACTATGATTAGTTTCGATTACTTTAATCATCATGTCTGGTAAGTTGGTGATTAAATATTTTAAAAAGGATGAACTGGAGTAAGGCTTTGGGGTTCGAGGAGTCGGGACAGGAACCGTAGATGACATGCGCAGTAGTCTTGCTGCTATTCTTCGCCTTGAATCTTAGTATTCCATCTCCACCGCATCCATTTAAATTTGAGTATGATAGAATTGCAGTCGAAACGAAATTAGGTGAATTAGATATAGCTTTAAGAAATTTTATAGGAAATCCAGAAGGACCTGAAGCCATTAGGTTGCAGACATATACCATTAACCTTTTGTTAGGTAGGATTGATCGTATGACTCCTACTGGTGCTGAGATTGTAGATCAGAAGAATGCCAAATCAAGTTTATTGGCTAGGATTTTGCTCTTTCAGATCAGATTTATCAGAAACTGTGTCCTGCACCATCGGACTCGATAACACCGGTGATAACTCTCTCTGGTCTGAACCAAACTTTTCAGGAAGGCTCAGATCCAGTGTTTACGTCATCCCATGTTCATATAAGCTAATACCACTGCTGCAGCTGCTTACTCACCGCAAGTGATACAACCCTACAAGTGCGATATTGAAAAATTTACAGGTTCATCTAGATCTATATCTGTTTTCGCATTCCTTGCAATGGTAAAAGAACTCAGATTAACTCATCATGATCCAGAAGATGTCTTATTGGAGTCTGGTATCAATTTAATTTCAGACAAAGCTTATCAATTCTATAATGATTGTCATGTTAACGTTGCTAGATGGCGTGAAGAAGTTGAAGAGTTCCGAAGGGAATATCTGTCGGCTCTTCATGGGGAAACACTGTTTGAGGAGCTTCGGCATAGAACTCAGCATCCTTCGGAATCGATTGAAACTTATTTAGCCATCATGAATAGTTATTTCAACAGACTGGGATGTCCGATTGCTGAGGAGACCAAGATGATAGTCATATTGAAGAATTTTTATCTCTTTCTATCAGAATAGTTTACGGGATCCCTTACCAAATACTTCAGAGAATTTGAGAGTTGTTTGTTGTTCTGGAACCTGATTGCATTGTTCTGGAAAAGGACTTGGGATACATTGAGGTTGACAGTGTTAAAAGTAGAAGTGTTGCGGCCTCTACTTCGTCTTCCGGAATGTTAGATCATAATGGACGTTTCGGTCAGTCGAATTCGAGAAACGGTCCCTTTGGTAATGGTAACTCGCTTTGTTATCGGTATGAGCAACCTGGCCATGAGGCGATTTGTTGTTTAACTCCTAAGAATTTTTGTTGTTTCAAGTGCAACAAGGAAGGTTATATAACTGTCCTACGGGTAATAACCAGGGAAACGGCAATCAGCGCACTTAAGTGGTCAAAGAAGTGTTGCTGTAGAGTCTTCGACCAAGGTTCAATCGCTACTTAATTTTATTTTAGATCATGCCATGAATGATAAAAGACCCTATTTGAAAGTTAGAATTATGGTTACTGAATTGTTAGGTTTGTTAGATGCTGGTGAATCTCGAACTATTGTTGGTAGGTAGTTGTGATGCAAAGTCACTTGAGAATCTACGTTTAGTGTCTAATAATAATAGGTGGTCGGTGGCTAAAGCGGTTTGATGCACAGGCCGTTCGAAACTCCAGCATAGCGGTAGTCGGTTCAAGCCGATGTAGATTCAAGAGATTTTTTATTAAATACTTTATACCGGATCGATAGGCGACCGCATGCCTTGTTGAAAAAGCAAGTGTATTGCGAGTTGTCTAGATGCCAATCTCATTTAGTGCTAGCTTGGAGTGCACACCGACCACCCGAGGTGGTGCTGTAGGTTTTCCGGGTTTTCCTGCAGCTGAAAAAGTGAATACATCACCAAAAACATCAGAAAGTCGCCCCGGAGCGCCACGGCAAATAATAATAATAGCCGTTCTCTACCCGCACAGGCTATGCATTTGGGTACACTCAACGAGTGTTTATGAGTATTATCATTATCGTTAATACTTCGGAGAAGTCTGTTTGTCGTGTCGCTAGTGATCTAACTTGTGATGTTCTAGGATAATGTATGTATGTATGTATGTGTCAGAGATCGTTTGAGAGTTTTATCCGTTCTAGTTGTTCTTAGGTTACCTCATATGCTTATCATAGAATCAGATTTTTGAAGAGTTATGGGAATTGTTCCCGATTTGAGATGTACTGTATGCCATTTTTCCGAGTAACCCATAACGATAGGAACTGTATATCATCTTCAGAGTCAGACTCTGTTGACAGATCTACAAAAGAGTGAGCTAGACGCTATTGTAACCAGAAACAGGAAACTCATGGACTCGTCATTGGGATGAACTACTGTTGCTAAGCATGTCATCAAATATGTAAAGTCGCACCCATCAGACAGAGATATTACCAGGTGCCACGAGTAATGCAATCCCATATTGAGGAATTAGAATTAGAAATGTTGTCGTTAGGAGTTATCGAAAGGTCTAGTAGTTTTTGGCCCTCGCCGATCTTGATGGTCAGGAAGAAGAACAATTTGTTCAGATTTTGTATGGAAGTTGAACGCAGTGACGAAAAGCGTTAGTTACCCCCTACCTTATGTCTCTAGTATTTTGAATGAATTGAGGAACGCTCATTATTCATTGGACCTTGGACATTAAGCCTGCGTATTGATGAGGGCCTGTTGCCGAGTCATCACGCTCTTATACGGCATTCACAGAACCTGGTAGAGGACTTACTTCCCAATTCTGTAGACTTTTCGATTACATAACAGTCCAGAAAGTAGCCACGTCCTATTGGCCGTGTCCTAGGCTTACCTCACTTGCTTGGATGATAAAGTGGTGATCACTGACTCTTTCGAGGAACACGTGAGAATTTTAGAGGATGTTTTTAGACGTTTGAGGAAAGCCAATCTGACTGTCAGTTGAAACAAATGTCAGTTCTGCAGACCAGAATCAAAATACTTAGTTCATGTTGTGGACAGAAATGGATTGCATATCGACCCTGACAGGGTTAAGGCTATGTTGAATATCTCGTGAAAATCAATTTTGAAAATCGACAACTGAACGGAAATGTCTAGCTGTACTCTGATCCATCGAAAAGCTACGTTCATATCTGGAAATATAGACTTCGACGAGGTAAAGATGAAATTGAATTGTTGGAAAAATTCCATGACAATCCCTTGGCAGGTCATATGGGTGTTTTGAAGAAATTTGAGAGAATCGGTGAAAAGTACTTCTAGCCAATAATAAAGGCTGATATTGCTCGATATGTACGGAATTGTATCCGCTGTGCTGCTCGTAAAGTGGAGGAAAGACCCCCTAAAGGGTTAATGACCGCTCAACCCTGCTACACAGTCATGGGAAGTTATTGCAACCGATAAGGGCTATCGTTTTATCTTGGTATTTCTTGACAAGTTCAGATAATTTCTCTTAGGACTTCTGAAGCTCCTCATGTAGCAAAAGTAATTGAGGAGGATGCTTTCCTCATGTTTCGGGCACCAAGGCTTCTTCTCCGTGACCACGGTGAATAGTTTATTTCTAACATATTTTCTGAATTGAAGAAACACTATGGAGTATAGTATAATGCTTCATATCATCCTCAGGCTAATCCATCCGAGCAGTATAATAGGACGATAAAGACTGATGGCTACCTATGTCTCCGTGCATATTCACGTAGTCTCAAATAGAATATGGACACTGACTTGCTGATAGCATTTGGTGCGTTTTTCACCTTATGTAATATATTAAATAACGACAAAGGGGATAATTTCATGAGAATTTTTGATGACAATTTTGAAACCATATGTAGTATAATTATCAGGTATGAAAATGGATGCAAAATTACGGGAAAAGATTGTTTAGCTGTCACATTGCGACTTTTAGCTTCTGAAGAATTATTTACCTGCCTGCTCATAATCACACTCCATTACATTAAATAAGTAATTTAACCTTATCATAATGTAAACTATGCTTTCGGTCATACAAAATAGAATATTGCTCTAAAACATCAATTAAATTAATACACATTTTGTATCCCATACCAGTTCAAGAAGTAGATTCAAGAAACGTTTGAACGCCCCGAATAGACCGAACAAAATGAGCGGCAATAACACCCGTCCAGTAAAGGTGCATTTAAATTAGAGCGTGTAGAAGCGAACGAACGGGAAAGAACGAATTCGTATGAATGAACAAATACCTACGTATTTGTTCATTCATTGCCTTCCTGCAAGCAGGGGCATTCAAATTGAAACGAACATTCGCATTTGTCGATGATCTGCCTTGTCGGATGAGGACGTTTGAATTAGCGTCGCTAGTTTTATAGTAATTGCAGGACTTTTCAAATTTAAAGAAAAAAATGCAGAAAAGTTTGTTGGTGGATTTAACAAGTGACCATTTGGGCCAAGTTACAAATTTTTGTTTGTCCATCCCATACTGCTGGAATGTAACTTGAAGCACGCACTCAATAACAGAGATGTATCAACTGATTTGCAAAAAAGACGTTTGGCAAATGTCAACAGTAGCGTTCGAAACAAATTCGCTCGCTTGTTCAACCACGCTGTCCACATCAAGCACGATTTTCCTTTGATGATACGCTGATTTACCGACAGACGTCGGAACATGACCGAACACGAACGAACTTGTTCGCTTGCGTTCGATTATAGCTCAAGCGGATGAATTCGTTCGTTCGCATGTGTTCGCTCCAATTTAAATGCACCTTAAAGCCGACGCTACATGATGCTACGAACACCCTCCAACGTTGGAGGCTTGACAGTGCGGCCCATCGTGTGGCCGACCTTCAAACCTGCGAGCCACCAATGTCGAGCTTCCAACGTTCGGGTTGGAACACGTTCGGGCTATTGTCGGTATTCTTGACCCGAGTCAAAGGAATTACGAGAACGTTGGAAGGAATACATTCGTGGATTTGATGCACTGCTACACGACTCGTAGTTTCATAGAGTCGTTCGACATAAGCAGTGGTAGGAATTGATAATGAATTCATTTGGTTTGAAAAGGTGTGTATATTTTTTATTATAATTGGCAACAGTTTTTTATTTCATATTCCCTTAAACAAGAGTTTCTGAATTGTATTAGAAAAATAATACATGATGAATATCATAGGCGAATGTTTGTACCACACTTGCTTCAAGTGTTTATTCTTCAAACATTCGTTTCAACGTGTAGCAGAAACGTTTGTCGTACCAACAGTCGAATGTTTTGACTCAAATGTTCGGTCCAGCGTTGAAGCCAATATTCGACGCATCGTGTAGCGACTGCTTAAAATTTAATCCCTTTGAGCAAATTCGATTTACCGACAAGCTGCGAATTCGGCTTGTTCGAGTCGTTCGCCTCATTTCTTCTGTTCGTTCGGGGGTCCGAAGGTCTCGTGGATGGTGTCATTGGACATGTCACAGAAATCATATGGCCCTGCTTCCGGAGAGTACAAAAAGGTATGATACTGACATACCATCCGTCCGTATAGAGTTTGGTCAAGACGGTGATCATCTCATTAAACCCAAGACTGTGCAATTTCCAGCAAAATTTAGTCACGGCACTGCAGAATGAAGAATGTTGCCAATTATATTATATTGAGCTCGCACAACACACAAAAAGCAGGGTTGTACTCTCGACCATGCCGTTGTATACTTAGGCTCGAAGCTCTTCGCTGCTGCTCAAGCATACCCTTAAGTAGAAAGAAATCATTAGAAGGTTTCCTCATTGAAGAGCTAGACTGTTTGATATCAACCGGCAAAAAACCTTGAAACAATGATGCGTTGAATGAGATGAACATACTGAGAAACCTGTCCAGCGATGACTAAGGAGTAAAAAATCAATTAAAAGTAAAGAAACTTTTTTAAAGATCAAATGAATTGTATAATGACGTTATACGTTGATAATACATAAGTTTTGAAGGAAAAGTTTATTTTATTGAAAGATATAGCGACCGTTTACTATGATCAGAATTGTTGAGTTGATGGGAATTTGGCCGGGATGTTGGAAAAAAACAAATTTTAAATTGTCGACGTTTCGAAACTATATTATTTCATCTTATATATATTTAAATAGAATGCTCAAATGGAGATAAAAATAAAATAAATTATGTGAGATTACAATCGTTAAAAAATCCAAGAATGAAGGAAAATACCTCATACACCATACAGAAAAACAACATCAATGTGTACTTATATTTAGGGTGATTCTCCGAATTAAAAATGGATTGGAAGTGAATAAAATCGACATAAAACATAAATACAGACAGAATACGTACACACAGACTCATAAAGATGAACAGACTCGAACTATTGGTGAATGGATTATTTATAATATAAAAAGAGGCTGATGAGAGAAATGAGGAGGGTTTTAACTGATTCGTATATTCTTTATTTGATTTCATCTTTTAGATTTTAATACGAGGTGTTAAAATTTTCAATATCCGATCTTTTGTTGGCACACTTTTCGTCATGTTTTGTTATTCCAATTATTTCATTCAGGAGTCTTTTTTTATAAAAACGTCTGTTGTCGAAATCTAAAGTATGGAGGGATGACTTACAATGTTCCGCAAGGCTTGTTAAAGTTTTCATTGTTTTAAGTGGGTTGTGTATATTTTTACAATCTTTATTATGTTCACTAATTTTTTGTTCAAAGTACCCACCTGTTTGCCCTATATATACCTTGTCACACTCAGCACATGGTATTTTATAAATAATATTAGATTTCCGATTTTTTTGAGTATTTGATTCCAGTCTCATAAAACATTATTTTTTATTGTGTTTTCACATTTCATACCATGTATTGTGTGTCTAGATCTTTCCGATCGATCATACACAACGAAAGTTAAAAAGAAAAATCTTGAAATCATCTGTGAAACAACCTTTGGCGTGAATGTCTCCAGTCTCTCAAATAAGTGACAATAGCAACTTGTGTGGGCCAGAATACCTGTCTAATTGAGCTGCGGGAGACCCAGCAGTACTGGTGTTGATTAATACTCCAAAGACGAAGATGAATGTCGTTGAAGAAAATGTATTGGGAAGAAAAACGCGCATAAAAATGTATATTCATCTATCCCATCTTAGTTTTGACTGATTAATTTTGAAAATGTGCTAGTTGTTGAAAATGTTCAACAAACCCAAACATCTGAAAATGTTTCATCTTCGAATTTTTCTGTTTTATCGAATGGAGTGCCTCATCCACAACTTGACAGAGACTGGTCCTTACCTTTCTGAAACCACCTATGTGGGATTGCGAATTATTAATAAAAAAATCTTTCAGTGTCTATTTAACTCGTTACTGCACTTTTGTTGGAAAAATTGCCGAGACACATCGACTTTCCATTTCTACAATGTTCATTTTTGTATGAATAGTGTTCCGGTTATTTCATCCCTAACTGGAGAGGAGCAACCCTTTTGGTTCAGTCCTCAAGTGAGACTTATTTGGCATATGGTTGGATATTAACTGCAAGTTTTTTTTTAGTGAATTTGCATTGCTTTCAGGATAAATGTTCAAAATAATATACTGGTATCAAGGAGAAAACGAATCATTGTGTTCTAGCTGTAGGTTTTGATTGATATCCATTTCCACACGTGAGTTAAATGTGAAATGCAAAGCGATTGTTATTTCAGTTAGGCTGTACGAATGTTCAATATACGTTTTCGGATCGCTCTATTGATAGACATTATTTCAAATAGGTAATGGAAAAATTTTATGAGAACTGCAGTGTGCAAAATAAAAAACGTTCTGGGTGATCAACTACTGGGGAATATAAACAAATGGGCATTATGGGCGAATTTGTGTGTGAATAATCCATCCTCATCGAGTAGAACTGTTGCCTTGAGTTGTGAGGTTCCGCAGATGACTGTACTGGGAGTTCTGAAAAAAAAAATCATCCCTATGAAATAAAGATGGTTCATGAACTGACGGACGATGATTCAGACCGCCATCTAGAATATTGTGAAATTGTATCTTATAATATTTTGCAAAATCCCAGCTTTATGAAATACGTTCGTTTCAGTGATTCAGTCATAGACAAAATGTGAGGTACTGGTCCAATGAAATCCTCGACTTTTTCGCGAAACTCATACTCAATTTCCACAAAAAGTTAACGTGTGGGCAGGAATAATAGGTTACCACATTATAGGTCAGTTAGTCATTGAAAAAAAATTACTGGTGCTGTCTATTTGGACTGTCAAAAATAATGTAGACGAATTTGATATGGAAATTATTATACAACATGAAGCTTCTCCTCATTTTGCAGTTGCTATGTGGAATCATTTGAATACTGTTCATGCAGGTCGATGGATCGGGGGCCAAGGATCTGTGGAATGGCCTCCGAAATCACCAGATCTCACCTCTTCAGATTTCTTCCTATGGGGGTTATCGAAAATCTAAACTATACGACACCCAGTGTCATTTTATTCAGGAGTTGCAAGCTCGGATTACGACAGTATGTGCAACAAATACTTGAGAAACTTTGCAAAGCGTCAGTGCTGGAATTAAAGATAGACTTTATTTTCACCAGGAGATAAACTGGGAACATTTCGAATATTTATTGTAATGACAGATATTATTAGTGTTAGTTTAGTTGCCTTCATTGCCTTGTTTATGGTGTTTTGTTATTTTTCAAACATTAACAACTCAACACGTAATGAAGCAAATTTTAAATTTTTTGCAAAGTTGGATAGAGGATAACACATACTTTCAGGTGAGCTATCACTCACTACCCCATGCTATTCAACTTTTTCCAAAGTGTTGCTCCCTTCCAGAAAGAGATGAAATTGGGGGGGAAATATTTATACAAAAAAAATTGTAGAAATCAAAAGTCGATTTTCTTAACAAGAGTTCTGTTACTAATTAGATAGGGGGGATACTCATGATGCTCACTGTCCAGAGAACATAAACTTCTGATAAAAATTCAAAATTAAAATGATTATCAACGTTTACTGACACTACATTAAAAGATCACGAGCAGTATATTGAAATACATCAAAAGGTTAGTAACCCAGATCACCCCTTATGATTTTTAATTTTCATATCATATCCCCAAAAGATATATGGAGAATAAATATTTTATCTTAACTCAATTTATTTCAATTTGAAATAATAAACGAGCGCCACGGCAAATATAATGATAGCTTTCCTCTACCCTCACATGCTATGCTATTGGGTGCGCTGATGTGTCAGTTACTCTGGTAACCACTACCCACGTCCGTGGGGTGAGTGATTACTGGTTCCGAGAATCATGTGCCCTGAGGAGGTGGAGTGAACCAAGAATTACGGCGAGTGGATCTCAATATTTAGTTCGTTTTTCCTCCTCTTTTTGAACGATGCTCGTTTCCCCAGGAGGCAAAAACTCAATGACGAAAATCATCTTACTTTGATGGTTGAGGAGTACTGTATTTGCCAGAAGGTGGGGAATAAGTAGCTTCAATATATTCGGCACTCCTCATTCTCCCCGAAGCATAAAGCAATACTGTTGTCTCGTCAATATCGTATGAATGTCGTAGGTGGTAGTACAACACTCGTTGCGCCGCGGTATGCTTGTAGATGTAGGCCGAGACTGCATAAGCTAGACAAACAGATAGCAAATGAATTATGGTTTCAGCTACCCCACGATGCGCTCTACATCTAGTGTCAGGGCCCTCTATACTCATCACGCGACTACGGTAGACGAGGGTGTTGGAGACACCACTTTGGCAGGCCATTATGAATCCCTCAGTTTCCAACTTCAGCCCGTTTGACCTGAGAAAAGCAAATGCCAGGTTTCTGGATAAGCCAAGGTCTTCAATGTTCTTGAAGAAGACCAAATGCATTGGCTCTTCCTTATGTTGCTGTAGAAGCCTCTTTGATTATTGAATATTTATTTCGTTTGATGTGAATATTTCTTGTTCTTCGAACGTTAATAATTTCTCACATAATATAAACTTTTTTGCTGATTTGGTTGAATTCTGCCTAATTTTGGATGTTTTATCTTTCACTTCGTTTGTGAAATAGTCTTAAGTCCACTCGTGATTGAATTTATCTCATAAGTATGTGTTTTATTTCTGAACTCTGAAGAAGACACACTTCATACTAACTGTACTAATACTAACTAAACTTTACTTCTCTCTGCCATATCATCTCCGTAACTCAGTGAATATCTTCATTCATTGCCTAATCGCTTCCTTCCTTCAAAGTTCCGAATATACAAAAATATGAACGGTAATTTCCTCTTACCTGAATATGAAACAATATACCACATAAATTATATATAGTTATCTATGATGCACCAGACCATGACAATTTGTCAGGAGGTGTGAAAGAGACTTGTCATCTTCCAGGCATCACTTGGAGAAGGGTCCATCAACGATCGCAAAGAGAGCCGGATGTTTGTTCAGGTGAATGTTTCCTATCAAGAGCCTTGTCTACAAATAAAATGCGGCAACGATTGCCTCGTGGATTCTCAAGATGTGTCCTAGTGTTTTAACTAAATTGGTGGTTCCATAATCTCACTTTGGTTTATCTGTCTTTCCGCTCGTTTCTGAAATGTCATTCATGTCCAGCTACCGAGATCAACGTTTTTATGTTTTGGTTAGCCAATTCATTTGGGGCGCTCAAGCAGACCCATAACAGCCAAGAGTTGATTGGGTACGTGATGAACGCTTTTATAGCTGTAGGTTTTATGTTCAAGAGTCTGCCAAGTATTTTTCTGAAATCCTGTTGCGGGCTGGGCTGTCTGATGTCTTGACAATCTTGAGATCTCATATGAATTTGTGGTCAAACGTTATTTCTAGGTACTCGACTCTTATTAACGGTGGGATCCTTGCTCTATTGATTGGGTACTGGCGAATTTAGACTTTTGAGTACTTTTTTTAGCGGAAGTTATGACAGTGATTTTCAGGGCATTAGCTGAGTTGCTCTTGCTCGCATATCTTGCCATCTATATTTAGAGTTCTTTGTGTTTACTCTCAAAACTGCGCCCGAAGCTCCTTTATGACGATAGCATCTGAGTATCCTAGGCAATGAATTCCTCCATTGGTAGTTTTCTGATGAGGTTGCCATTGGATACAACCGCTTTACGCTCTTTCCTCTATGGTAGTTTCTCCTAGGGTGGCTATTAACTACCCACAAAGAGCCATACGCTTTAAGCTCCTAAGGTACCTAATTAATTGGCGAAACTGACGTTGATTTGGTGTTTTTGATAGTTTCTTTTTCCTTAATTTCATTCACACCACAGGTTCCAAATTTGCATTTAATTGATAGGTTAGGTATTGACTTATCAGTGAAATTTATGAGTTCTATTTACGGAATAATCTCGAGAAGAAGCCCTGTGTTATGTATATGGAATTTCGAAACTGAAACTGCAATTTCGTTTATACCAACAACTAAGAACATCTCAGACCTTCGGCAAAAACTCCTAGAAATGCTTCTTCTAATTGGTATTATTATCTGTAATGGACCAGTAAAGGACCAAAGTATTTTCCAAAACCGGTTAAAAAATGCGGAATGAGCATGATAATGAAGGGAACGACTTGTTCGTTTTGGGTGAAGAACAATGACTAACTGTAAATATCAGATCGCAAGAGAATGTGACATTTCGAAGTCTTCTGCAGCTAATATTTTGATGAAACATGAAACATAAATATCAACTACACCAGCACCTGTACCAAGACGATAATGCAAGGAGACGAGTATTGCAATTGATTCTTCGGGAAATATTTGGAGGATGACATATTTCCAACAAAATTCTGTATACTGACGAAAGCCATTTCAATAATTTGACACATCTCAACAGAATTGTTGGAATGAAATTTTCAAGAACGGTTTGTTTTCAATTGTTGGGTTGGGATTTTAGGGGCCAGAATTTTAGGCCCTATATTGTTTGAAGGTCTGGCAGGGGATATATATCTAAGTTTCCTCATGCAGGGGATTGAGCATATTTGAACAGAATTCCATTAATGAGTTGGATTATTTTATGTACAAGATGGTGCTCGACCACACGACATGAGGGCAGTTATGGAATATCTGCATGAAACATACAACGAAAACTGGTGGAGCGGTTTCAGCAAGGCATAGGCCAGTGGCATAACGAGATTTGGTGAGTCCATTCCTTTATAATTCTCATATCCTTGAATTGCTTGAATTTGGTGGCAGAGTATTAAATCTGTAACAATGGCTGAGGCAGAGTTGAAAGAATTGAGAAAGAAGCGTGAGGTGGTTAAAAGTAAACTGAAAATTTTGAAAAGTTTTTGGATAAAGTAAAAGATGATCAGACTAATAATGAACTTTTAGTCGAGTTAGAAAATAGGCTGGAAAGGGTGAATCATTTGTTAGATGAGTTTGAAGCAAATGAACGAGAGACGTTTGAGAGTTTTTTTTGAGATTACTCACTTTAGGAAAAACAATCCTGATGAAAAAATAAACAGATGTTCACAATAATGATAGATGCTCCGTTCATAGTGGTTCTAGTTCGGTGGTAGCCCATCAAGCCACTCCTAAATTACCTGCAATTCCCATTCCTAATTTTTCTGGTAATGTTGATCAATGGTTGGAATTCAAAGAAACATTTGAATCATTAGTACACAATAACTCGGCTTTGGCAGATGTTCAGAAATTAAATTTTTTGAAAAGGTCATTACAGGGTGAACCGGAAAAAATGGTGAGATTGAGAAAAATGACTGGAGAGAATTCTGCGATTGTGTAGAAATTGTTATGTGATCGGTATGATGATAACCCCTCATTGGTTGGGCTTCATTTAGACGCCATCATTTTGTTCCGTTCCTTGAATAAAGAATCTGATTTACGAGATATGCTGGATACATTTATTGAGAATTTATTTGCGCTGGAAAAACTTGAAATTGACTTACAAAGTTGGGATCCGATTTTGCTAAGTGGGAAGAGACTCGACCGAAAAAGAAGTTGGCTTCATTGGATGAATTCAAAACATTTCTTGGTAGTAGGATAGATAGTCCGAAAGACCTTGGAAAAAATAGAACAGATAAGAAATTTGATTACAAAGTAGAGAATAAAAATAAAATTTGGCAAAACGAATCTGTAAAATCCTTTCTCAATACAGAGTGGGAATTGTTTTGCAACAACTGCACAGGGAAGCATTTGATTTATAATTGTATAGGGTTTTTGAAACTTAGAACATATGGTAGGTACCAACAAACAAAAAGGATGGGTTTATGCTTGAACTGCCTTGAGGCTAATCATATTAGTAAATCATGTTGTTTGGGAAAGCGCTCATTGTGGTGTTTTTTGTTAATTCAAATTATTATTAATATTATTATTATTTCAATTGCACCGATCGACATATCCGGTCAATGGAAGAGATTTTGGAGTGTCGCGACTGCGCAGGAAGACACCCTGCAAAAAGGTACAAACTGACCAATATAGAAAAACGCTCGATTGGCCACGCACCCCGTTGTTGATCTTGTTCGGTCTTTGCCACTTGTGTATCATTTTTGTGACACCACATCATATATATGTGTACGTTGATCCTATCCGCTGTTGTAAAGGGTGACATAACGTCCCGCAACACATCAGAGAAGAAGCAGAGGTACCCCTCCAAGCAGTAGGACGATTTTGGATAGAACCGGTAAGTCGTTGATGCAATTTAGGTTATTTATTTTGGTCATAAAATTACAGTACATTAACGAGCTTTCGATTTAAAACATTGGTCCTTCGAGCCGGATTGCCGAAAATTCAGTTTTTTTAATGCATCAATATTCAAAAAAAAATCTCTAGAGTTGAAAATAAAAGTTATTTTTTTATATATAATCTATTCAAAATCACTATTACTGCTTGAAACTACTAGAACACTAAACATTCAACCACTTCAATTTCATCAATGTAGTTGAGTTTTCTAGTGAAATTACAAAATAAAAAAAGATCAACTTTCAATTCAAATATTTAACGGCTTTTAGTTGAATAATTCAGAAGTTATAAGCCATTTTCAATCATTTCGTCTTGGACACAGACACGTTTCCTCACTTGATAGGTGGGCGGTCCGTATTAATTCATGCACAAAAAGAATCATGTTATCTGAACTAAGTAAAATTTACGATCCACTAGGGTTTTTAACCCCAATTACTTTCTTCACGAAATATTTAATTCAAAGGCTGTGGGTGTCGGGCATTGGTTGGGATGAGGGTCCCAGTCATGACATAGTTCGAGTCTGGAATCAATATAATAATGAACTACCCTGCACTTTGAGAATCGAGAGAAAATTGTTGTTGAAAGGTACGAACTCTTACGAATTGCACTGATTTTGTGACGCGAGTGAAAAAGGCTATGCCTGTGTTATTTACGTGAGAAGTATTGATCTCAATAATCAAATTAATATTCAGTTTGTTTGTGGTAAGTCTAAAGTGGCTCCATTGAAAAAAATTACGATTCCACGTCTTGAATTATGTGCCGCAGTTTAATTGGCGAAATTACTTTCAGTTTCCTTATATATTTTCAAAGATAAAGTACAATACGTGTGCATGGTTAGATTCACAGATCGTCTTTCACTGGATCAAAAGCTCTCTGCATCGATTCAAAACCTTCGTATCGAATCGTGTAGCCTATATTCAAAGTAAACTACCTCCTGAGTCATGGTATTATGTTGAATCCAAACATAATCCCTCAGATGTAGCCTCACGAGGCATCCTGCCTTCAGATTTATCTCAAGAATCGAGTTGGTTCAGAGGATCGGAAATACTACAGAACTTCAAAACTCCTTGGATGGAAGAGAAAGCCTACTCCTTTCGTCCCTCTCTACCTCTAGAAGAAGAACAAAAAATAACGTTGTTTCTGAATCCAAAGAATGAATCCCTTGTGGACATTTTGTTGAATAATTTTTCTTCTCTCACTACTTTGCAACGAGTTATGGTATACATTCTACGGTTTGTTTTCAATTGTCAAAACCCCCTAAAGAGAAGAAATGGTCCGCTCCTGACCTCGGAACTCAATGATAGTCTCGTTCATATAATTCAAAGAACTCAACAAATTTCTTTTGCCGATGAATTACGGTCTGAAAGTTTTTCCAAACCTTTGAAAAAACTACACGTTTTTATCGATTCGAAAAATTTACTCCGCGTTGGAGGCAGATTAGAAAATTGCCTACTTCCCCCTATGATACAAAATATCCTATTCTTTTGCCGCGAAATAGTCGCCTTACCACTTTAATTATAGAATATTTCCACAAAAAACATTTGCATTCTGGTTTTCGTACCACTTAATTCTTAATTTCTCAACGATTTTGGATTTTATCTCCAAAACGGGCAATTAACTCAATCCTGAGTAAATGTTATCGTTCTTGGAAGGTTAATCCTAGGACTTTCACACCCCCTATGGGAAATTAACCCCAATCCAGAATTTCGAAAGTGAAACCTTTCAGCCATGTTGGAGTAGACTTTGGAGGTCCTTTCACTCTAACCATGACTCGGCATAGGGGACTACGAACATGTAAAGGATACCTTTGCTTATTCGTGTGCTTTGCAAAAAAGGCACTTCACTTGGAATGGACCAGTGACTTATCGACGGAAATCTTTTTAGCCGTGCTACAGCGCTTCATGGCCCGACGTGGACACGTGTCTCATTTATACAGCGACAACGGTACCAACTTTGTCGGTGCTTCTAGAGAGTTGGCTATATTTATGAATATATTTTGGCATTTCACTGATGATTTATTGATGTATTCGATAAATTTTGGATGTGAGCAAAGGAGAAACACGAAAAGATCGATACTGGCAGAAGTATCAAGGATTTATGATCCCTTGGATTTGGTTGGTCCAACTGTGATCGTAGCAAAAATTTTACTGCAGAAGCTTTGGCAACAAAAGCTTAATTGGGATGCATCTTTACCATTCAGTTTGGAAAGTGAGTGGAGAAAACTGAGAAAAGAATTTTCTTTTTTGAATGGTTTGAGAATTGAGAGACATGTGATATGCTCTAATCATTTGTTGACATCCATGGCTTCTCAGATGCATCGATGGTTGCTTATAGAGCATGTGTGTACGTGAGGAGTGTGAATCAAGATGGGTGAATCAAGATTGGTCAACTTATTATGTTCGAAGGTAAAAGTGGCTCCTCTCAAAACCCAAACAATCCCCAGACTTGAATTATGTGGAGCACTTCTTTTGACAAACTTAGTATCGAAGATAGAGAAAGGGTTGTCTCTAGAAATCCAGAAGACACATTATTGGACTGATTCTACTATAGTGATAGGATGGTTGAATACTTACGCCGAAAAATTGAATGTATTTGTGTCTAACAGAGTGTCTCAAATTAGGGCATTGACTGGAGGGTGTGAATGGAGACATGTACGATCCGAATATAATCCAGGAGACATGCTCTCTAGAGGTGTACTGCCATCTAGGCTGATTGAAGCAGAAAGTTGGTGGTTTGGGCCAGACTGATTGAAAATGAAAGAAGAAGATTGGCCAAGATTCGGCTTCGAAGAAGTCTTTGAGCTTCCTGAAGTAAAGATGGTAACTTCAATATTGGCAACTAATTGTGATAGACATTTCAATGGAATAAATTCAGTTGTTTGAATAGGTTGAAACGAGCAGTCGCATGGTGTTTTAGGTTCGTAAAAATGGTAAAGACGAAACAGGGTACAAAAGACAGCCCTCTGACTCCCATTGAGTTGGTACGTGCAATGAGTGCACTAACTTCGATTTCTCAAAGAGAATCCTTCTCTGTTGAAATCCGAGAGCTGAAAAAATTACACTCTTTGAAAAATAAAAATTTTCATAATCTTAGTACATTTCTAGATAAAATTCAATTCAATGTTTTGTCTTTGTTCTTTTGTGGCGTTTTTTTAAATGCCTTTAGGAATGTATCGGATAGGTGCACAAAAAAAGAATATGTGGACGCTTTCACTTGGCATAACATAGTTCATCCTTGAGTTGTTCACTGAGAATATATCTACCGGTCGCGCAAGCGTAAATGTGATCTCAGTAATGATCTGTCTTGTTGACGAAGGGTGTGGAATTTAGTTTGTATCCACTTAAATTCAATTTCCCCCTTTTTTTTTCTCGCAAAAGTAATAAGTAGTGTTTTTAGAGTGAAGTGGAAGAGTTAAGTCAAGACAATGTTTTAGATTCAATAACCATCAAGTTGATCACGGACCTCAAAGTAAGTATTGAATGGTCGTCATTCCGAAGTATATAACCTGAAAACTTATACCGATAATCTTACTTGTAAAATCATCATCATATTTATAATTTATGTAAATGTAGAAAAAGCAGTATATTACTGAGGGTGTATCAGTAACAAAGTTCTATTTAAATTCAGTTGAACCAGACAACGCTTCAGACTGATCTCATTCACACCTTTGATGAAATTTTATTCGATTTCATCTCATGTTGAACTATTCAAAAAACAAATTTGAACTCTACTGAAAATGTACCTTGCTCTTCTTCTGATGATGACTCAAAATATCATTAGTCTGTTGGTTTAAAGGCAAATTCGGAATAAAAATTACCTTTGGAAATAAAAGTGAATTTTCACAAAGATTAAAATTTGTTTTTTCTGAAGATTGTTCTTTTCATAGAAGATATATATGACTGATATTTTTGTAAATGGAGTAGAATGTCAATATGTCTTTTTTTTAATAGTAGATTTGTCATAATAGTACATTATCAATTTGTTGTAGATGCTGTAATTCTACTCTTTAGCATAACAAGTAAGAGAAGACAGCTGGAAATGAAGACCAGAAGAAATGTAATTAACTTTTTAGGCAGAATATATTTCTGTTCAATTTTTATATTTTCAGATAGTGTATTCTTTGTAATACAGGGTAATTCTTGATGAGGGCTAATTAGACATATTTATAAAATAATTCGATCTTTTAATGCAATAATTTTTTGTATACAGAATATATTTTCAGTTTAGTTTTTATATTTTTACCTAGGGTGTGTATGTGATATTAATATTTTTGAAAAATTATTCATTATATATTTGCAGAAAATATTTTGGGTTTGATTTGTATGTGTGTCCTTTGATTTTTTGAGATACTATTAAAATAAGTTTATCTCTGCATATTTTGACTATTGTTAATTTATAGACCATTTTTAATAAGCGGCTTGAAAAAAAACGAGAAGAAATTGCATTTTGTGATGTCCCAGGGACATCTTTGGAAATGTTTTATATACAGTGATTTAATGTAGGCAAACAGCTTTGAAAATTTTATCGCGAGTCTTTGAAAAGGCTTCGAAAAGAGCGAGAAAAAAATGCCTTTTATGATGTCCCAGGAACATCCTAAAAATAGCGCGTGCGGCGGACATTTGGCTATACGTACACGTTCTGTTCATGTATGAACAGAACATCGCAGTGGAGGTTTGATGTCCTAAAAACTCGTACTTTTAACATCTCTGTGGGATGTTTTTGTGCTCGCTGGATACGTTTAAAAATAAAAGGTACGATTAGTATTGGTGTGCCTTATCAGTTGGTTCATAAACACAAAATACTAGGGCAGAGCCCTAACACATAGAATCACACCAAGATAGTTGAGAAACGTTGTAGGAGCAACAATAAGAAATGTTTGCCTTTGTCAGCAAAAAAATTGAGGTCACTTTGAACATCTGGAACCCTAATGATATGTAAATAGGAAGTTCCAATACAATTATTTCATTTTCAACAGGTTCTTCATTTTCTAAATATTTCATGTTATTTCCGCCAACCGGTTGCATCCTTACGAACACAAACCTCAGAAGTCTTTGAAAGAACTGTGTGAGCTAGAGCAGCTGTAGCTCTTACCTTATAACGTGTGATGCTATGCACGAGACCAGTGACCATGCTGGGAATCAAACCCACGCCCCTGTGGTTAAGAGGCAAGCGCTCTAGCATCATTACCACCACGGCCCAATCACATAGCTGAAACATTTTAGATGAAAACAATCTTGTATTTTTACACACATTCTAGCAATAAAATTAGTTATTTGAACGTATTCTTTGGCGTTTCGATTTAAAAAAAAACTGAAAAAAAAAATTGAAAAAATTAAAAAATTATTACCAAGAGTGAAAAATGCTACATGGTTGTATTATAAATATCATATGGAGACAAAAAAAGTGAAAATATACCATGTGTCCCATTTAAAGAACGAAAGTGAACCCGAATTTTGCATGAAGTTGAGTTACTTGTCAAAAAATGCGTATGCATTAAACAGATCCTCCAAATTTCATTCAATTATCTCCGAAAAAAAAGATATAGGGGTGCGTCACCTTCCGTGGAGACCCGGTATAATATATAAATTGAACTTTTTGAAGTAATATTCAATTATTCCCTTTTGAGAATTCAAGATTAATTGAAATTTATAGTAGGTGGATGAGAGTAATCACATCTCAAGTATTTCAATTTTCTCTAGTTCATTTCAAAACGGTGCCAAGTTATGTATCGTACCGCACACATCAGTCGTCTCATTGAAAGAACGCTCAAATGACCGTAACGCCCAGAACCAGATGTTCAGATTAGGTAGAAGAATATTCCGAATTACTATTTTGTCTTGACGCTAATTTCATACCTTCAGATGTTTTTATTTCAACGCCAAGGCCGTTAAAAGAAGAGGCACCATCAACAGGTAAACTTTGAAATAGAATCATTGATGTGAACTATCGAATTTTCAACTATTTTCAATTTGCATACAGTATATTTCTTAATAGAAATTCTACGAATTTAGGTATCATTATAAATAGACCCGATGAAGATACGTTGGTTATTGAAATGCTCATCTAGGAATGCGTTCTTATCAGCCCATTTTTCGTATTTTCAATATTATTATCCCAATTGGCTTCTGTGCAGAGCAAGCAACTGTTGGGTTTTTCCCATTATTCCGTAATGAATACATGATACATAAGTCAGTGGCATGGATTTCAAAACACTTTCACTTTCAGCTAGTACGTTCCGGAGTATACATGTTCTGGTGGAAATTTGAAAATCAGATTGTGTTTCTGGCAGGAGTTCATTGCATGCGTGAAAAGTTGGTTATAAATGCATTTTTCCAAGATCTTTGACATAGTATATAGTTCGAGAGTTCGCAAAACTACAGAGTAGCGACAGTTACTGAGAATATAAATGTTCCAAATGAATTAAGTTATTGTTTAGAAGAGTTATAAATAAATTAGTTGAGTCTATTTTCACTTTATTTGGTGACAGAAATTGGATGTCTATAATAAATAAGATTTCATCGTAAAAAAATGACAGACTTTTTCTCGCGCCTACTAGACCGGTGACCCGTTCAACAAATAAGTGTTAACGAAGTGGATAGTTTTGCGCATCGCAGAAAAATAAACTGAAAACTGTGTGAAATAAATAGACTGATATCTCGGTCAAATATAATAAAAGACAAAATGTTTCTCTGAGGAGAGTTCGCCTAGTCAACTGAAGGTAAGTGAATTGAAGAAAGAATTAGAGAACGTGAATTAGAAATAACTGGAAAAAAGACCGAACTCCAGAAAGGACTTTCAGAATGGCTGATAGAAGAAGGAGAAGACGTAACGTTTTTATTCGAAGTTTCAGGAATCGACTTTAGTTCGACTATAAGAAGAAGAATAAACTTCGAAGAAACTACTAAGTCTCTAAAAGAGGAACTTCAACAAAATGTTGTGAGTCTGGATAATAAATTTCTTCAAAATTCAAAAATTCTAGAAGAAAACCTTCAATAAAATTCGGCGAGTATGGAAGATAAAATAAAAAATTCGAAAAGTCTGGAACACAAGCTTCAACACAATTCGAAGAGCCTGGAAGATAAATTATAAGACAATTCAAATAAACTAGACTAGACATTTCTAGAAAATTCAAATAATCAGAATGAAACTTCAAGAAAAACTCATAGAAAATGCAAAGAGTTTGGAAGATGAACTTCTAGAAAACTCGAAGAATTTGGGAGAAGAGCTATTCTGAAGAATTCGAATTGTCTGACGGAGGAGCTTCTAGAAAATTCGAAGAGCTTGAAAGAAGAAGTTTGTAGTATAGCGGATCAGTTGTAAGAGATAAGGTCAAAAAGGAGCAATCGTCAGCCTGTATCCAGCAAGCTCTAGTTAACAACGCATATGTCGCTGTCCTGCAACGAAGAAACAAAGGTGCTTTTGCAGACGGTCTTATCAACAACAAGCCCTACGCCATGCGGCTAGATACAGGTGCGACTAGGACAATTCTTGGGCCTGCTTTTGCTAAAACAACAGTGAGAATTGAACCGTCAACCAAGAAACTACGCACAGCAACGGGAGAACTAGCCGCAATATATGGTGAACTACCAATTGAACTGACTCCAGGCAACACTAAAGTGAATCACCGGGCTCTAGTAGCGGACATAGGGGTGGACATCATGAACTCCAGACGTTTCGAGTTGAATTTCAGAGATCGCTTCCTATGCGTGAATTGAGCAGAGTTAGTGCTTCGAAGATGTGAGCGTACCGGGGTGAGCTGAAACCATTTTGGAAAGTCGCCTGGATGGGGAGTGCAAGTAGCGAAAACACGTGGTGATATTCGATCGCAAGCTGCATGATGAGAAAATTGGACGAGAAATTGCAATAGGGAAGACCTTGCTGGGATTTGCTAACATCGCTGAACCACTGATCAGGCTCACAGAAGGCAAACAAAGTTCCAGTGGTCTGAAGAATGCCAAGATTCCTTCAAAAAGATGAAGGAAGCATTTCTGAGCTGACCCCCTTCCTGACGCAAATTATATATATATTGGATACGGACGTGAGAAACTTGGGACTTGGAACTGATTGGACAGAAAAAAGTCATCGGATGTTTCAGTAAGACCCTAAGCAAACCAAACCGTAATTACTGTGTCACCAGGCCGGAGCTGTTGGCTGTGATTAAGAGAGTAGGGTACTTCCACAAGTACGGGTGTTCGAGGGTGCCTGGATTCCAGGCATCCCAACGCTACTCTCACCTCCACGCGGTGAATCATGGGCAACAGCATGACCTGTCATGGCGGCTAACGAGAGTGAAGCGGACTCTAGGGGTGGCTGAGGCGCCGCAGCTAACCGGAATAGTGACCAGTGGGCCCCTAGCTCACCGTACACCGACGCCAAAAACATAAACGATCCTTCGACACTCGAAACATACACATTCATACATCACAGAGGGAAGCGAGAACCGACAAACCTGTCTCCACTGGAAGCCAAGGAGGGGCCTTGGATCGGAAGCTGCGGAGCTGGTATTCGGTGAACGAATCGCCCACGGCCGCCGCACTGCCCGGCTGGGAACCAGCCCTACCATGACTTCCTTGAGGAGGTGGATTGAAGGAACTCGCAGCGAGAACTGGAAAACCTGTCTCCGATGGGAACCAAGGAGTGGCCTCGGATCGGACGCTGTGGGACTGGTAGCCAGTGAACGAATCACCCGCGGCCGCTGTAGCGTCCAGCTGAGAACCAGCCCTATCAGGATTTCCACGAGAAGGCGGTTCGAAGAAACTCACTGTGAGAATTGGAAAATCTGTCCCAAAAGTGGCCCAATGAGGGGCCCCAGATCGGATACTGCGGAACTGGTAGCCGGTGATTGAATCACCCGCCGCACCGCGCGGCCGAGAACCAGCCCTACCAGAGCTTTCACGAGGAAGCGGATTGAAGGAACTCGCTCCTTCTACAAGCACCCACAGACTACACATACACACTTTAAGGCGCTACATTTCGGGAAACAGTACGAGAGGGCGAAACAAGGGAGATTTTACAGAGCAGGTCATAGATGAGGAGAACAGGGGATGGCAAAAAGGGCATGCGGGCCTACTTGCCTGGGTGTAGTAGCAGCCTCCTCGCCAACTATTACTACTACTCTACCAGTACGTGTCTGGAAGAAAGTTCCTACTAAGAACAGACCATGCAGCTTTCAAATGTGTTCTACAGTTCAAAAACCCGAGGGTCAAGTTGTACGTTGATTTGAGAGGCTTCAGAAATTCGATTTCGAGATTGAACGTTGAGCGGAGACTAGCAAACAAGCAGAGGAGAAGGCGTCGACAATTTGTAGAACCACCGCAATAGATAAAAACTGGAATGACAACACTATCCAGAAACAGCAAGAGGAAAATCCAAGTCTTAGTTCAGTCATTGGCTAGAAGAAAACCGACCGAAGATCATCGTGACAGGAGAAAGCCAATTATTATGAGAATGAAAGGAATGTTAATTCAACGAAAATGTGGAAAATTAATTCATTGCCTTTCTACATTTATATAGATTTTATTATACTGTGCATGTTAAAATCACCCAAAAAACATGTAAAGAAATAAATGAAATTATTTGAAGTTTACTCAACAATGAGAATTACAAGAATCTGCAACGTTCTGTATTGAGTGCTATCTGTCTTTCAATTGTTTGGACATCACTTGGTGATTACCAAATCGTGAAATAATTGTATATGAATGTCCGATTCTGTGAACAAAGGTCCCGGATTCGAGCCACAGTCGGACCTAAGATTTTGTTCAATTTAATTTGACAGAATAAATTATTGAATTCTAGTGACTTGACTGGAGTGAGTTGCACCATTCATTGTTGCATTCCAATTAACGGTGCTGCTCCTGAGGTAGCGTATGGAGTCAGTGAGGAAGCCTACAGACCACATAGTGGCTAATGACCACAGAAATAACAAAAACATCGAAAAAAATATCCATCTGAAAATCAATCCGGAAACGCTATCACGATTTTTGCCATATCTTGAGCACCTCGTTGTCCTCCCATGGCAGTATACTCACCGGGTCAATTTTGCTAAGTTACTGAAGTGGTCGTGGTCTATAGCGAAGTGGTCGTGGTGTTATATAGAGCATCTTTTAAAGGGATTTTTCCGAAAACCTAGGTGATTCTAAAACCAAATTTTACAATATTTTATACAACTTTTACAAATTTTCCACTCACAATGTCGTCTAACCGATGTTAACGTAAATTAATCCTGTTGTTCTTCTTGCATTCCTTTTTTGCAGAGTAGATAGTTTCTTATTATGGACAATGATTGAGAACCAATTCGTTATCCACCTTTTTCACGCTCCCAATATATTGTTCACCTTAGTACCTCCTGTAAGTAGGCATCCACTAAGTATCATGAATACTACTCAATTACTAGATTTGAAAGGTTTTCCAACAACAACCCACACTGAGGGGTTATTATTCTCCTCACAGGACACTCCCAAGCCAAAAAAGAAGACCTATCAAAATACGGTAGTAGGGAAAACATCGAACACTAGAGTGAATTTGAAAAGTTTCTCCACAAAAGAAAGAAACAAGTCATATATGTGTTCTTTCAACATACATTCTTTCAAGTTTTTGTATTCGGTAATTTGTCCAAAAAATTTCATTTCGTAGGCCAATCGTATTGTAACGACGCGACGCCCATACTAACAAGATAAAGATGCTCCGAGTTTTTCAATACTTCATAAATACTGAAACAATTAAGATAACAAATTTCCATTCGTTTTTAGGGAAATCACTTTTCATTTATTTTATACAAATATCGTTATTTATTGATTTCAGCTTGAACGAGAATAAATTATTTATGATATTCATCAATATTGAGATTTTGGTTCATTCCTCTATCAGTAACCTCAGAAGTTATCATAATGTAATATACTTTCATTCAAGAATGTTAAACTCTTTTAGTTTTTAACATTTGAAGGTGCGATCTATATTCACTGGGTTTGATATACTCTCAAAATATATTTCAACGTCGAAATTTGATATTTTTGCTCTTACTGAAACTTGGCTTTCGTCTGATATTTCCTCCAATGCAGTTAGTATAAACTCATATCACTTAGTACGTGCTGATAGAGACGGAAGAGGAGGAGGGGTTGCTTTTTATATCAATAGCAATATCAATTACAAAATTATCAACTCTGGAACAGCTTCGGATTTAAGTTACTTTCAGATAAAAAATGTACTGCTTCGGTGTATTGTATCGCCCTCCCAATGCTGATTCAACTCATTGCTTAAACGAACTAAAAGATAGTGTTGCCAACCTGATAACCTCGACAGATTTTCTTTCAGTTGCCGGAGACCTTAATATAAATTTACTAGTTAATGATAGACGATGTCAACGGTTTTCTGAATTCCTAAGCTCCTTCAATTTCCATCAGCTGGTTGATAATCCCACATGAATCACTTCTCATTCCCAAGCCCTTTTGGATGTTTTATTCATTTCTGACAAAGACTCAGTTACACCGGTCGAAGTTTCTCATGTTAAATTAAGAAAATGGAATCACAGCATAATGTCAAATTAGTTTCTTATCGTGATTATCGTTACTTCGATTATACTTCCTTCAATTCAGATCTGCAAAATATCGAATGGGATAATATTTATTCAATGAATGATGTGGATAACATGATATCATTTCTGAACATCATGAATTTATCCGAAAGACATGCTCCCTATCAAAATAAAAGGGAGAGAAAGCCTCTAGCAAGATCGAAGACACTGATTAACCTCAGCAAAACTAGTCTAAAGACAATCACGGGATTTCTGACAGGGCACTGCAGACTTAAAGAACACCTAAGGGAGCTAGGCTTAGAGGAGGACAGCACCTGCATATACTGGGATCACACCAGCTGACTGCGGGAGAAATAACACGAATAAACCCCCTCAAAATCCTTAAATTCCTCAAGGAATTGGGGCTTGAAGAGCTGCTGTTAACGAGAACAAGTCGAAATAGCAGAAGATGAGGCACAATAGATCTAATTAGGTCGCAGCGCATCAGTCACCATCATCCATACCATTACCAAGCCTCTAGCTCCCTGGCTAACGCACAATATTAAATAGATGATATCACTGAGAGACCACGCATTCAAAAAATATAAAAATCACTTTTCATAGTCGATTGGAACAGTTACAAAGAACTAAGGAATTATACAGCTGGTTCTATTCGTTGTGAAAAGAAAGCCTATCTTAATTTCATCTTGGCTAAGAAAGACTGCATAAAAACTTGGAACACTCTCAGATCTCTTCAAATTCTAAAAGAGAAAGCTAAACCTGGAATTCCGTATGAACTGAAAGACGTAAATCGTATCAATTCACATTTCAATACAATACTGCAGCCTGGTAGGTCAGATTTCCCTATTAGACCGTTATAAAGAACAAAAAGAGTCCGAGAATCATTTTTGCTTCTCCACCGTAACTGCCCACTCTATCAAGAAATACAAAAACAAGATTGAAAGTAATGCAAGGGGTTCGTTCACATAACATTTCAATGCACATGATCCACTTATCTGATAACTACTTACTGAATCACATATCCCACATCATTAATTCTGTAATAACTTCTGGACAACAAGTGGCAAAACGGTTTAGTCATACCGCTGCCGAAGAGTAGCACACCTTCTGGGTTATCAGACCTCAGACCGATTTCCATTTCATTTTCTTTGTCCAGAGTGGTGGAAATGATACTAATGGATTAAATAAATCTGTTGATGAACATAACATAAAATCATAACTGCTGTTCAGTCAGGTTTTAGAACTCAACACAGTACTACCACAGCCCTTCTTCTAATTACAGATGATATTCTCAGAGCTTTTGATGAGGGTTATATCTCTTTTTTAGTATTACTTGATTATAGTAAATCGTTCGATACCATTGATCACGACATTCTTTGTGAGAAGCTTGCTGCTTTCGATTTCTTGAGAGGTGTAGTACTGCTATTGAGAAACTATTTATCTAACCGAACTCAAAACGTAGTTCTAGATGGAATCACTTCAGAGGCCTTACCTGTAACTAAAGGTGTACCGCAGGAATGTATTCTCGGACCCTTATTGTTCAGTTTATATATATTCGACTTCCATTCTTTTTTGAACTCTTGCACCATACACCACTATGCCGACGACACCCAGAGATCAACTTTTCATTTCCCATTTGCAATCTCGAATAAACATGGATCTCCAAACCATATTCGACATCTCTTCAGCCAATATACTCAAACTCAATGCAAATATACGCAGTGATGTTATTCGGCTCCAAGACGAACGGAAAACTCTCTATGGACACCATATAAATTTGCATTGATCATGACTTACTTCCTATTGTGAAAGAATTAAAAAATTTAGGACTTTGATCCTGAGCTCAAATTCACGAAACATGTCAGCCACCTCAGTCAGTCCTCCTATGATATTCTGCGGCAACTCTACCAAAACAGAGATTTACTTTCGACTGAATTGAAGCTGAAACTTTGTGAGTAGCTTATATTTTGAAAAATTTCCTATTGCGACAGTATATATGGACCAGCTTTACGCCAAATGATGGTGACCGTTTACAACGCATACAAAACAATTTTCTGAGGTTTCCTTTCGGTGTTCGTAAATATGACCATATTATATCGGCGCCTATGAAGAAATCAGGTTTGCTAAATTTGGTTAAACTCAGGGAGTTACATTTTCTAACGAATACGCACAAAATTGTACGCAAATGCCAGATAATTTTTTCAAAAAGCTCAAATTTTCTGCCAGGAACAAAAATACACTCACCATCCCAAAGCACAAAACTGCATTTTTCATACGTAGCTTCTCGTACAACGCTTCGAAATGTTACAACTCACTTTTCAGTGAATTTAGATCGTTCACACTGAATAATTTCAAAAAAAGGCTGAAAACTTTCATCGCAACTAAACTGCTTACCTTTCAACTGTCCTCAGCTATTCGCTCACTTGATATGCATTCATTCTTTTTCTTCAATTCTGATTGACCACAATTATTGTCATTCTATCAATTTTATTCAAAGATTTACATATTTCATCTTACTTAATAACTTTTATAAGTTTTTAACTTCATAGATTAATATTTTTATTGTATTATTTTTTCGTGTTGATTCTATTATGGGGTAATATAGTATTTTCTTCCAAGAATATAAGGTTGAGTTTAAAAACAGCTCACGCTGACACTCCGCCTTTTTACCAATTATTTGTTGTAATTATTTTATGGTGAATAAAGACGAATATTATTATTATTATTCTATTCCTATTCATGCAATATTTAATATTTCTTTAAAAACTTTCATATTATTGGAAAAAATGCATCTTGAAACCCAGTTATAAAAGTGGATCACTTAATAATATCAAAAACTGTAGAGCAGTTTAGAATCATTTTGAATTATCCAAATTGTATAAGGACTAAGGATTAGTTCAACAAAAATAAACTTATACTAAGTGAAACTGTCTGAATCTGGTAGCGAATGATTAGAGTGCGATTTATCTAACTTTGTACGCTGGTGCAACATAAACTCGGTTCACTTAAATACAGAAAAAAAATTATAACTGTACTTTTCACCAGAATGAAAATCCCATATATTCCTCAAATAAAATCATGCAGTCAGAACTAGAAACAGCAAAGAAATTTAAAGATTTGGAAATCATACCCCACATTGCAAATATAACTTCTAGGACACTAAAATGTCAGGTTTCACTATCAGATCTGCAAATGAATTATCTTTCTCTTCCTTGAAAATTATTTATTGTTCAGTTGTTAGATCAATAATCAAATAAAACTTAAAAATTTGGTGCACTCCATGTAATGTATATTCTTGTGTTTGTGTTCATAAATAAGTTTTTAAGGCACTTTTCATACACACTTGTATACTGTATTGGCAAATAAACCTATACAATTATATTTGACATTCTCAACTTGAACTTGTAGCTCATAGAAGATAAGAAACATCTTACACTAATCCACGAAATAATCAATGGTTGCACAATTCCCCAGAAATTGTTGAACATATAACTTTAAATGTAAATTCGAAAGAAACAAGAAATACAGGAATATTCAAAGTGTCTTTTCATCGTATCAACTGTGGCCAAAATTAATTAATGGTTGTTATAGGTAGAATGTTGAGACTTGTAAATAGATATAATGTAGATTCAGAACTTTATGATTAATCGTTAAGATCATTTTGAAAGACTGTAAAAATATTCTAATTACTAATACCTTTTTTATATTATCGAATTTCTAGCTCATATATCAATTATAATCCTATACTAATACATACTTATGTGTGACTTTGTTAAAATTCGGTGGATGAAATAGACACTGCTGTTAGTGAATAAATAGATAAACTAATATAAATTTAATTGATTACTAACATTTGGAAGTTTTATGTAAGATGCCTAAAATTCCTGATGTGCAACTTATACGTGCAAAACTGTAGAATGAAATGGGAGACATTCGCTAGCTTGCTAATGCTAACGAGAAAACAAAATCGCGATATGAGCATAAAATAAATAAAACAACAAATATAAGGAATAGCTGTCCGCAAGCAGTTGTATTCGATACATTTTGACATATATCACTTTTGTTTTTAATAAGTGCTAATCACATGGGGAAATGATTTAGGAAAATGAAAAACAGGTAAATGAAGAAACGCACAATGAAATTTATGATTTTGCCACAACTATTGACTTTCAAACGGTAGGTATATAGATTATTGAGGAAAAATAACACAATTTGAGTGATGTTATTTTTCCAAAAAAATATAGTTACTTAAAAACTGGACTATGATTGTCGTATACTATTTAAAAAGTTTATTGACATTCCGAAAATTCACCCACTGTGTCACTGGAATATTGACACAAGGACGCCATCTGTGGGCCCGATTACAGAAGCAGAAAGCGATTTGTTTTGTCTCCAAAAAAATCTAAACACAATTTCATCAGTCGACACACCAGGGTTTTTAGGAATCATTTTATATACTTTCTCTACTATCGTTTATTCTGTTTTTATTTAGATTGATTTTGAATAACCTGTAATGTGACATGCTACGAATATAAGTATTGAAATTATGTAAAGTGATAAGAACTATAATACATATTTATCGACATGTGTCAAATGACCATCAACCTGGGTCCTTCAGCTTTGTTACTAACTCCATACGACACCTTAGTAACAACACTGTTAATTTAAACCCAACAGGGTATGGTTTACGACTCTTTCTGGTAAATATAAAAATTGTTGCTCCAGCCAGGAGTCGATCCACGGACCCTTGTCCATGAGTTGAATGCACTAACCACAGCACCCTGCCTCCACATGACATTTACCAAACAGACCTTACTGACCTTGTCTATCTAGCCACAATATTTCAAATATACTCAAGAATGTATTGTATCATAGTGTAAGTTCTTCCACACGAGAAAACCACTGTATATTGAAACTTTGTAGTACTTACCGTACTACATGTAGTGCAATAAGCATATCTGGGTTGAAATATGGTTTCCTTCCAAGATCTATTCCTGTTATCGAATTCGGCTCAACAGCTGGAGGAGATATGAATTCAGAGTGAAAATGTAGCCTCAGCATATACCTAACCGAAAACAAACCTCTGAAAATTGAGCTATCTTCCCAAATTGTCAAAAAAAAAATTCATCAATACAACATTTCTACACAAAATACAATTATTTGATTTTTTTCAAAAAACCAGTTATAATATAAATAAAATCACTTTTTTTATTCTCACCAGAAATACCAACTTATGAATACTAAGTAACTTCCGTTAATCTGTACTCAATCATTTCTTTCCAAATAACAAAAAAGGGCTTCATTCAACAAACATTATTCATTCATCAAACAATTGACGACTAATTATTTTCCCACTCCCACCTACATCGCTAAGTATTAGGAGGAGTTGAACATATTAGAGCGTGGTTTCACAGCTCGGTCTTTTGGCGGCTAGCACCAACAATACGGCTCATTGTGTAAAAGCTAGTGTATCAGTCAAGCGGCCGCTTTGACGGCCCTACTTTACCGGCCCACCCTCCGAGCTGTCGAGATTTATGGGTCGCTTGCTGTTTGTTGCCTTGTCTCCAACATTTATATTGGCTGACAGCGCATTCGACGGTGTTTTGCATAGTTTTGCTCGGGATCAAGCCACACAACTAAGTAATCCGTAAAATTAGTTCGAAAACGTTATTTGTAGCCTTTTTAATAATTATGTTCCTTGAGCTTCTTTACCACCAAAAAATGTTGTGGATTCATTTAAATTTTGATTTTTCCTTCCACAATTATTCTTTTGAATAGTATAAAAAACTTTAAATTTCTATGAATTAATTTAATTTAATTTAATCATATATAGGTATCGTTGAAAAAAATGTATTGGTCCAATAGCGAAACAGATGCAATTCTTGCATCTGTGTGTGATTCTATTGAATAATAATAATAATAATAAACGGCTTTGTTATTTCCAGCATAATACAATATTAGCACACATTTGGTAATTTTCAAAAGTCATTGGTATTACAAAACTGAAAATAAAAGGCGAAGTTCAATTCATGTAGCAGGTAAAACCTACTACTGACTTGCTCTTCCACTCAACCTTCAATGGTATCAAACATCAGATAGGAGCCAGGTTTATAACTAAATAATAACTACATAACTAAATAACATTGTTTCGTTCTTATTTCAACTAGTTTTCCACTGTGGTAGGACTTCAGAAATTTTCAAATTTGACTTTCACATATCTTGAGATTCAGACTAGTTTTGAATCTTGATAGTTTTAAGGATTTTATAGAGGTAGGAATATAATTATTGAAGACGTTGCAAATTTGGTATCTGTTAGAGCGTTTGAAAAACTCAGTTTTGAAAGGAGGTGGTGTTAGAATTCTTTTGAATCGTACATTGATTGTATGTACATCAGTTTTTTATTAACAATAATCTTATGATAGAGACATGACGAATGCAGTATCCTTCTATTTTCCATATTCAGCCAGCCAGATTCCTTAAGTTTGTGAGATATTCTTTCTCGTTTTCCTATGCCATTTATGAGACGCAGACAAGAGTTCTGTATTTTTTGTTTGGATAGACTGGTTAAAATTAGTCCATATAGGCAATCAGCATAGTTAAAAAGGGACAAAACCAGACTATCACATATTTTCATTTTCAGTTTTTCCGATAAGTAATGTCGATTACTATAAATAAGTTTAATTGTAGAGTATGCTCTCTGCACAAGTTTGTTGACATATGTCTCCAACCTATGCTTACTGTCGATAATGACACCAAGATTATGTGAAGGAATGCAGTAGTATAGCTGTATCCACTTCTAAAACCAGATTGCATATTTGGAAACAACGAGTGACGGCTCAAGTAAGTTCTCAGCTGACTGTAATTTTTTCTAGAATTTTGGAGAGAGTAGGTAAAATACTTATGGCTCGAAGGTCTTTTTACTCCGTGGGAATTGTTTTCTTGGGTGATACTGTTATCACTGCACTCCTCCATGCATTCGGGAAAACATTTTGACTCAAACAATAATTGATTATGTGGGTTAGATATGTAACAATATATATTGATTTCGTAAGCATTTTTCAGATTTTCAGGTATCTCATTTTGTTTTGTAGGTATAAGTTGATTAGATTCCAGAAATTTACACGTATCTTTGGAACATGAATTGTTCAATACATGAGTAAAATAAGCCTTCTTCTCTCGTATAATTTCTTTATTCACGTAGTTTGTTATATCTTTGTAAAATGCTAAATGAGTAGGTTCTTCAGTTTTCCTATATCTACTCAACGCCTTATCTCTGGTTTTCATCATCTCTTTCAAATTGAAAGTCAACAATGGTGCACGAGGTTTAGTTACCCTACGGGTGACCGAAGGGGCATGCTGATCAAAAAGATACATTATACAATTTACTAAGTAGGGCACTCTTTCGTGTACAGTTTCTTGGTCAAATATTCTAAAAAATGAAGTATTGAGGAAGTATCTAATGAACAAGTCTTCATTAAATATATATATTTTGGGTCCATTACTTCGTTCACCTACCTTCATTTTGCTGTATACTAGCAAATGATCCGAAATATGGCAACTGTCAATGACACCATGCTCCATTACTCCTTCAGTGTTACTCACTGCAATCAAGTCAAGTAAAGTCGTGTTGGACAATCTATTATCTGAGTTAAACCAAATGATTTTAGAAAAGACAATAATTTAATTGCATTTAGATTGTCCTCATTCAGCATATTGATGTTGAGGTCGCCTGAGCAAATTACATCATCAACAGTGGGACAAATCATACTCAGTGTATCTTCAAGATCATTGAGAAATAAATTTGAATCTTGACATGGTGGTCTATACACTATACCAATTGCAACATTAGATTTGTCTAGCTTTACCTATATGCATCCATAATTATTGTTCTATTACTTTTGAGTCACAACTGATTGTGGCACTTTTTAACGTATGACGTACATATGTGCATAGTCCACCTCCTCTTGAATCTCTATCTAATCTGTAGAATTTGAAACCATCTATTCCTAGCACATCACTTTCAGTATCACGAGTTGGCCAAGTTTCACAAATAAGAAAGAATCAAAGTCATTTTCAAGAATGATTTGTCTCATTTCTAACAGATTTGGCAACATTGATCTTGCATTGAAACAGCCTACTTTGAGATGATTCATTATATTGAAATGAAAATAAACCTTATTTTCAGACCTTTTCGAATAGTAGTTACAAATAAAAACTAGCCTAGTTACCAGCAAGAGAAAAAAAAAACAAAAAAAAAGGAAACAAAATAAAAGAAACTATTTCTACAAGTGAAGTAAGGAAAAAGTAGATTAAGACATACTTTTTGTGATTGTGCTAAAAACAAACAGAAAATAAATTTATCTTACCCACAACTTAGAACTATATTACTATTCTTGAAAACATTCGACAATACATTTATTAGGGTTGATGTATGACGATGCAGAAAAATTACTAGAATATTAAGAACTCATTAATTGAAATTGAACCTCAGAAATTATAATTCACTGATATCAACTATTTTAATGACATTTTCTTCATTTTCATACTTGATAAAAATAGTTCCGCGGTTACTCCACACATTACCATTTTTTCCGACTTTCTCTATGGCAGCTTTTATAATTTTTTGTTGTTCCATAGACAGATCTTTCCTTATAATTATAAGAGTATTCTTCAGCTGTTTTTTGTTACCATAAACCATATTTTTGTAATAATCGGAGGTAAATTTATAATTGGCCGATCTTTAGTAACACTTGCTCCTCTACTTGATCTTCCAATTCTGTGGCAACTTTCAATAGATGACTTATCCAACGTAGTTTCATTTTATTGCAAAATATAATATCTAAAACCATGATTTCACAGTTTTCTTCGTTTGATTCTGGTATACCATGTATCAGAACATTTCTCCTTCTTATTATTGTTCAAAATTTTGTTTCTTCGTTAGTATTTTTATTTGTATCTCTTGGGACGCCATTTTTTCTTTCATGCTTTCATTTTCCTTCTTCAACCGAGTGATATCTTCTTGAAAATTTCTACATATTGTTTCACTTATAGAAACTGATAATTCACTTAGAAAGCCTTCGGAAGTACAGAGCTTGGTAATCAACGTTTTTACGATGGATTGTAACTCTTCATCTGCTTTTTCAATATTGCGAGTCGTCACGTTGAAAAATTCTGTTTTATTTCCAAATTGATAATGGATTTCCAAATATTATTATAAATCTGTATCAGATACGTATCCACAGAACAAACTTCACATAAAAGTTGCAAGTAATTCACTGATTTTTACACTTTATTCAGCACAGCTCAAAAACACGTCTGCTTCATCTGACGATCGAGACAGAGAATACCATTCTCATTTGTCTATATTGATTTCCAATGTAAACTGAATAATTGGAAAATCAACTATCTTAATCAAAAATGCGAATTCTCATTTTCAGATTTTCTTTCTAGTTAGAGTCTATCATTGTCATTTGTCTATATTGATTTCCAATGTAAACTGAATAATTAGAAAATCAACTATCTTAATAAAAAATGCGAATTCTCATTTTCAGATTATTTCTTTATGGTTAGAGATGTAGTTCATTGTACCGTGGCTTTGGCCGAGGAAGTAGTTGTGTTCTGTTAGATTATACAAAAAATTCTTCATTTTATCGTGATCTTCTCCAATTAAAAAAAAATCAAACTTATTTTTTTTTTATTTTTATTTGGAAATGTTTCCCTTTTTACAACAGATATAACAGATATAAGGTGAATTGTTAGAAAAATTGTTATTTTGTTTGAATTTTTTATTGGGAATTTTTGGGAAGTTAGAATTCATATAAGTATATTTTCTTCTATTGACGGTATAGAATCTAAAATTTCATCGCCACCTATTAGTTGGTAGTTACCGTACAATAACAGCTAACGGATGTTGTTCTTCAATCCTGACTGGGAGATCAAAGTACTAACGTCATCTACATGTTGTCTCCCATCGGATCCAATTGGTATCCCATATGATTGTCTTACTATCTTGTTACTTCTTATACAATCCCACACAGCACATGGCATCCAATGGATATCCATTTTACGTCCAGCTCAAATCCAAACTTTCATGGATATTGAATATACATCCATTGTATGTACAGGGCACGGACGTACAATGGATATTTCATTTTGTACATCCATTGTACGCATATATAATGTACACAAAATTGCGTATTGATATATTACTATGGATTATCTCATTTATGATATTTTGTTTTCATCTCAAATGGAAGTGTAATATAATTTATTTGATTATAAACTCAACCGATTTATGATCAGTGAATTGATAAACGTATCTGGACATCCAATAGTAAACATCCATTGGACGTCCAATTCATGCACATGCATTTAATATTGATTGTGAATATTGATAATAAAACGACATCTATAGTTTATTTGATAATAATTGTATAATTAATTATTATCACTGGCACAAAACATTTTGTTGTGAATCAGCGATTAAAATGAACTAGGGACAATGAAAGAATCATCACTTGACGAAGAATAATATATGAAGTTAGGTATTCTTTTTGACATGTTTTATGGCGTCTTTGAGATGAAGTCTACTGAATAGTTTGATCATTAGGATTTATTGTGGAAATTAGTGGATTGTGCAGAGGTGAAACTTTCGTGTTTTGCTGGTTTCAGTATATCTTCAACGAATAATCACAGATAAGTATACCTTCTCATTATCAGCTTCTGTTTGAAATGAATAAATATGAATGCATTACATGAGGATGGTTGTTCTTCTGAAAATTATGATCTGGAGTCATTTCAAAATGATTCACAGACAATGTGTGTAAAGAAACTGCTAATTATGTAAGCTCTCATCAGTAAAATACATCAGTAGTTTCGAGGATGAACAAAACAAATCTGACGATGATTATTGGGTAGCTACTTCCAAATTTCAATTATGATCCTTCTGAACACAAAAAGAAGTGGAGAAACGCTCACTAACTCTCCAACTGGATACGCAGGCATTCATAAATTATGTCTCAGATAATTTTGTCAATGATTTATTCACTTCTACAATCTTACTATTCTGAAGTTAGTACCAAAATGAAAAATTCTCGTAAAGTGTATCCAACTGTAATTGCTCCTGGCATTTATCTTCATATTGCTGGATGAATAATTCTGAGAAGAACTGTTTTCCAACTATTTTTTTATGCTGAAAAAGTAGGTATGCAATAATATTGTCACGTTGGGGAGGTACTACCACTTTTGGTCCCGAACGGACTAAAAGACTTACTTGGCCCCCTAGCTGTTTAGGGTGCCCAAAATACTATTTTGCTTGGCTTGCGAGAGGTTAAAATATTGTACAGCCCTGACTACCCTGATGTTGTGGAATAAAATATTTAAATAAACTTAAGTAGTTACTTTATTAAATATAAAAAACGCATTCGGAGAAATGAAACAAATTGAATACAAAATCAAAGTGAAGTGAACAAATGAACTGATTGTGAAAAACATTAAAGGTAACAAGAAAATAAAACTTACATTATAATCATCACATAGGGGAAACGTGCCATGCTGCCAATGATTGCAACTCAAAACAAAGTTATACTTTTTGGTAAACTACCACCCAGTAGTATCAAACGACTAATGATCTCAATGAACGAATGACTTTCCAAAATATTGCTCAGCCATCGAGATTCGACGTACCGGAATGAAACCCAATACATGGGTAATGACTGGCGTTGAACTTTAAATTTGCAGGAAATACTATGTTTCAATAAATGTAATACCAGATGATGCAATTTTAATGAATCAATAAAATATGGAATTTTTGTAAAATGATTTTGAATTTTGAAAAATGTTTGTATTGGGTGCTATTTCTCATACTTGACACAATTTATTGCTTGCCTATAAAATAATATTCACTGTCCAGTCAGTTCGACTTCATAATTAACAGATATTGACAACTGTAAAAAAATAATCAATGCATGAATATCTTTGTTCTGCCCTTTGTTTTTTGTTGTTGATATTCAACGTCCATTCTTCATCCATTGTTTGTACATGTGCCATGGTTATATGATAGAGATAGTCAGTGGTTGGCATGCTTTGAAATAACCGGGAATATCTGTAGATTTCAGAAATATATGTATTACCACCTGTTTCAAGGAGCAATAATGAACAAACTATTGTAAAAGTTCTATTCATTTCTTTCAAAAATGTTTTACTTTTGCATAGATTCTTTGGCACAACTACGTCCACCAGAAAAAAACAACTATTCTCCTGGATGGTATTTGGATGAATATTGAATTGTATCTGCCCCAACATGCGTGCAAAGGTTCTTGAACTCGAGGAAAAACTTTGGAAGAGCTCACTGTGATAAATAACTCTTTGAAACTGAGGTGCTCTCTAATCTGTTACCGAGAAGGACCCTATGATCTAATTGCAGTGTACAACTCAGCGGACGATGACATATAGCGATACCTTTCAAATAATATACAACCCAAGCTACCTGATGATTAACTTATACTCCAAAACCGGTCTGCAGATGGATGCTTCCCAGGACGGTGTTTTCAACCTCTCAACTAACTCTTATACCGGTCTGATGGGTATAGAAGCTCCGGACACTAGATGCAAAGTGTGTCATGGGCTCGTGGGGAGCTTGCGATGGTGGTGGTTTAGGTAATCCGGCAGTTGGAACTTCTGCTCGCATTGGACCGAGTTTTGAGACCTGGGTACGCAAGAGTTTTGCTCAAGTACATCGGCTGCATCATTGGGCGGCAGCATGCCTTGTTGCTAAGCAAGTGTTATATGATTTACGAATGCCGATGCCTGGTGCTTTGCTTGGAGTGTATTGAAAATCCTCCAGTCAAACGTTGAAGTCCTGGTTATTAGTTAAGTTCCCATTGTGAATCCTTTTGGGCAAGTGAGATTTCATTGAATGCAATTTTCCACATTTGGCGACCGTGACATGACTACAATTGAAAAATTACTGAAGACCCTAGATGTTCATCGCATTTCATTCACGCGAGTTTATCGAGAAACGTTCAAACTGATGAATAATGCCGATTACGATATGACTGATATAGAAGGAAACGCTAAAATGCTTGATCAGCTGATCCAAGATTTGCATAGACAGCTGCTGAATACGATGTTAGAAGTTGGTAGCGAGGTCTGATGAATTGATGGGTAACTGTAATAGCGTTAAGGCAAAAATTGATAATTATTCAAGTAAAGATGCTCTCTCTGAACGCTCATCTGCCAGCTCAATTCACATTAGGCTAAATATTAGGTTACTCAAAATTGAATTTTTAAAATTTTCTGGCAACATTAAGAATTACTAACGAAAACGGATTTCAATATTCACTCCAAGTCACCGCTGTCAACTCCCGTGCCCGTCAGCTCATGGAGAACTATTCACCTTTTGCTAACAACAACCCGAAGGTCAAAGAGAGACTTAAGTTCGTTTTGAACGTGAGAACCTTCTAGTCATAGTTTATCTGAGGGAACTGCTGAAACTGATATTGACAAATTTGAATTGAAAAACAATACTTGGGTTTTTGTATGACTAAATTGAATCACAACTGAGATCTTCGGAAACTTTAGGTGTGAGTGGTGTGACATCCGATATATGCACGGCAATGTTAGATATATCCATTAGTAGAGTCATGTTTACCTGAAGATAATCTGAAGGGTTGGGCAGCGTAGTTGCAATTTTTATTCCAGATAAATTGATAGAATTTTTGGCCAGTAATGTCGAAAAAGAACAGAGAATTACTCTCGTTTAATCTAGTTTTGATGACCATCAAAGGAAGACATACGAATTCAATTTACTCGAAATCTAATCTAAATTACTCTTAAACGGACCCAAATCTTCTTTTTTATGATGTCTACAAAATACTTCATATTTGAATGACAGAACAGTATTTTATGTCTTGCAGTAATGTATGAAATTTGTTGTATCATTTAAATTCATCGGTGGCAATGAAAAACGTGAACGCTTTTTTCAACCAAAAATTCTGTAAAAGTTGTTGATAAGTTGTTTCTCATCAAATAGGACCTTTTTTTTCCAGATCACAATTCTTAAACTGAAAACAAATAGGGAAACAAGTAGGTAGAAAAATACCTACATGACTGCTTGAGTATCATATCCTTAAAAAATGTTCGAAAGTTGAATAGGTATATCTAGCTCAAAATATTGCAGCTCCACCACTTTTAAATTCGTATTTTTCAGCTAATACGAAGTACAAACATATTTTGAGACTGAGCCTAGTGACTAGATCATGGAACATTAAAAATTATCAATTGATTCATCTTCTCTATCTGAAATAAATGCATAATTCAAGAATACTGATCTTATAATCAACAAACAATGCAAAACTCATCTACACCACAACAGCATATTACAATATATTATAGTCGAAATCATACCGATAATGGCGAACCGATAAGGGAAAGTATGAAGAACCGAAAATATGGACCAAAGTATTATAGAAAGTGTTGTGAATTTAGATAGGTAAAATATTTTAGTCGAAATCATACGGATCTCTAACATTACGATAGAGATACATTCCGATATTGTTGTAATGTTGGCGGTAATAAATATTTACCAAAAGAAGTTGAAATAGCTTACTATATCGGAAAGTGTGGCGAACCGTTAATGGAAAGTATGGTGAACCGAATATAGATCCAAGTAGGTATAATAGACAGTGTTGTGAATATAGATAGGCAAAATATTTTAATCGAAATCAAACGAATCTATAACATTAAGATAAATACATTCTGATATTGCTGATGGTAATAAATATATACCGAAAAAAGTTGGAATAGCATAATATATTGGAAAGTGTGGTGAACCGATAATCTAAAGTGTGGCGAACCGATAATGTAAAGTGTGGCGAACTGATAATGGAAAGTATGGCGAACCGGTTATGGATCCAAATGTTATAGAAGTATTATAGATACGTAAAATATTTTAGTCGAAATCATACGAATCTCTAACATTAAGATAGATACATTCCGAAGTTCATCCAGCATGCCAGTGGCTATTGCTTTTGTTTCATAACAATAATGAAACACCCAAATGTGTATTTTGCAAGAAAACGAGTAATTTTTCCATGAACTGTGAAACTAGTAAAACAAAAGTACTATCATTCGATGAAAAACAGACCATTTCAATAAGTAACGGTAGATGCTATTTATGCTTGAAATTTGGACATACTGCTCGAAAGTGTGTCGTCAAGATCGTATTTTCTTTGTGCGGAGATAGGCATGTCCAATGTTCAATAAAAAATCTGAGAATATTTTAGATACTCAGAATTCCTACTCAAATTCAGGTGGTGAAATCACTGTTAGATCTATCATAGAGGTTTCATTCAAAAGAGAACAAATAGTTCATGATTTATTCGGTGGTATTCATTCCGATGTTGTTGATCATGACTGCTTGGAAAATGTCAAGTGCACATCTAATGCTCTGAGTCGATCAGTTACGTGTATTCAAATTATTTCGGTTCGAGATTGTCCATGAAAGTAGGAACTTGCAAAGTTAGTTTTTTTGGGGGGGAAGGTAGAGGAAATCTTTTATAGAGAAATATTGAGTCTCCAAACTCAATAAATACTGTGAGATTCTCCTTATTAGGCATACTCACTAAAACCTCCACCTCTGTGTAGGTCCGGTCAGGCTATTGCCTCCGGTGACACTTAGGCTTATGGCCCATTGTATCTTACCTATGTTGTTATGTCACAGTACCCAATCTAATACGTTCGTGCCTTGCACGAGTTTGTACAAGTTCCGTATTGGGTGGGAACTGTATAGTTCTGGGACGCCAGATGGCTGCCTGTCTTTTGCGGTCTAGAGCTTCGCAATAGCACAGTATGTGTTTCACGTTTTCTGCATCCTTACCGCATAGTCTGCAGGTCAGGTCTTCATCGTATTGCCCCATTTTTTTGAGGTGCTCCTTCACTGGTGCATGTCCAGTCAGGGGTCCTGTAACGGTTCTCAACTGGCTCCTGTTCATCGTTAACAGGTCTGCCGTTCTTTTGTCACAAGATCCTTTAATATATTCTTTCCCGTGTATGATTCCTTTGCTAGATTAACTTGTTACAATTGCATACATAATAAGGCCACACTTTGACTACTGTGCCACATTGATGTATCTATTTAACCAAAATCAAATAGGACAAATGCAAAAATTACAGAATCGATGAATGAGAATTATTCTGAGGTGCAACCAATACACCCCTATAGAATTTATGTTAAATACCCTACAGTGGCAGCCGGTACACAAAAGGCACTACTTGACCATGATTTTTATTTTCAAAATTACGAGTGGAATACAACCAGCCTATCTTATCTAGTTAGAAATAGTGATATTCATCCATATAACACAAGAACATGTAATACATTTCACATATCTCGAACAAATTTCAAGAGTGGAATGAATTCATTGTTCTTTAAAGGTCTAGAAAGCTTCAATAAGATACCTGATGAAATAAGTTCCTTGAAAATATTTAACAAATTATTATTAGAATATATGAAATTATAATGCATGACGTACTGTGAAAATTATTTATTCATTTATATTTATATTTATATTTATATTAATTATTTATGCATTTACAACTATATATTGTATATTCCTAAAATAAAGTCTACTACTACTACTACCAGATTTTCCCCTGTAGAATGTCCTTGAGCATTCAGTTCTGTTTGGCACCAGCACTCTTAATAGGTTGTTGAAGGAGTACCGTTTCGGAATGTGGTCCGTTCTCGTTTCTAGCGCGTCCCCGATCACAATTCCAACGATTCTCATGTGTCCCGTTCCAACGTTCAGGTTCGGTGCGATCTGCAGTCTGGATGCAACAAGCCTCTCCACCGCTGCAGTTGGTGTTGATTTGATGGCCCCTGTGATTCCAAGACAAGCAAGTCTTTGCACCTTGCTTAGTCTCGTTATGTCTCTTTGTTGTGTCTTGGGCCACCACACCAAAGAAGCATATGCAATGGAGGGCATGACCACCGTGCTATACAACCAGTGCAGCATATGTGGTTTAAGTCCCCATTTTTTCCAAAAGTGCGTCTGGCTATCACTAGTGAAGTCACCGCTTTTTTGGTTATTTTTTCGATATGCTGGTTCCAGGTCAGCTTGGAGTCTAGTATTACTCCAAGATACTTGATTTTATTATTTGTATGTCCTCCCTTTAAAGTCGTATGGGTCCTAGGCCCTCTGTTTTTCATCTTCGGGTGAATGTTACTATGGTTGCCTTGTCAGGATTGACGTTGAGCCCTTCCAAGTCCGTCCATCTCGTGACAAGGTTCTGCATGCGATCTCTAACCGTTGTGTTAAATTTTCCCTGTGCTAAGATATCATCAGCATAGCCAAGGGCATGATGTCCTGCTTCGTTCAGTGTTTCTAGCAGCGAGTCCGCGATCAGATTCCACAGAAGCGGGGATAGAACTCCACCCTGGCTACTACGGTCTCCTCTAATACAGTGATGAGTATCAGTCTATTTCTCAGCATTGAGTCTATCCAGGCACATGGTTCCTCGATTTATCTGTGTCTGAGAGCTCTAGTGATCGAGTTCATAGAGGTCTTGTCGAATACTCCTTCTATGTCTAGGAAGGCCGCTAACAGTACCTCTTTATGTTCCAACGTGTTTTCCACCCTCGTTACTAGTTGGTGGAGAGCTGTCTCCGTTGAACAGCCAGTCCTGTAAGCATATTGTTCGCGGTGCAGTGGTCTTTCCACCAGCACATCGTCCCTAATATGTCTATCTACTAGCTTCCCCAAAGTTAAGTTAGGTTAAGTTCACCTATAACTAATGAAAAAGGTGGTCCAATTGAAATTTTAATAGGCGCTGATATTGCTGGAAATGCTATTCACTGGAAAGTGGCTTGGTTACTATGGAGACAAAATTGGGTTGGAATCTGATGAGTAAAACTTCCGGTATAAATCAATCCAGATCTTCGTCGATAGTGGTTACTTCATTGTTGAGTCAAAATGATACAGCTAGTTTTTGGTATCTAGATATTATAGGTATTTCAGATCCAAGGAGGAAGCATAACAATAAGGAGCATGAAGTAGCTGTGATGAAAACATTTTTAGAGTCTGTCACTTTGAATGGTATGTTGTAGGTTTGATATGAGTAGATGGTCACCCTTCATTACCGAACAATTTTTACTCTGTTGAGAAACGACTGAATAGACTCTGATGGGTATATTATGGAGACTATGATGCCGCTTTCAATGAATGGCTCCATGAAGGGATTATAGAGAAGGTTTCCACTGAGAATCATGAGTCTGGTGGTAATTTTTTATGTCCAGTGTTTGATGGTTCAGCAATAGAGAGTAATTCTTCTTCATTGAATCATTGTCTTGAAAGAGGTGTGAACTTGACATGTAGACTTTTTATGTTATTTAATTGGAAAATTCTGTGAACAAATTTAGAAAATCAACCACTTCGAAATTAATGAATAGTTTTTTATGTAAACTACTGTGTGACAAGTGGCTAACGGGGAAGTACTTCAGCACTTCATTTCTGAATCCACTTAGTTGATGTTACTGGGTGAATTCGAACACCGTGGAGTACTCTCCTACAGGATTTGAAATAACCATTCACAGGAAAAATTATCACCAGTATAAGGTCTCAATTGGAATAGGGTACGTGATATACTTGAAAGATAATTTAGTTGAATATTGAAGTTCATGTGATTACCAAGAGAGTTAGTTTGTTAATTGGTCATACATTTTTTGACCCTACTGTCCAGAGCAAATTTGTCATCGAATTTTACTGCAAATGATATGGTTTTTGAAAATTGGGTTGGACACGAAAGTTCAGCAAGATATTAGAAGCCAGTTTTTCAATTGGTTAGAAGGAATTCATGTTTTGACAAAGTTGCGAATTCCATGTTGGATTTCATTGACAGACAATATTAGTTCCAGTTTGTACATATTCTGTGATGCAAGTAAAGAAGCCTATGCTACGGTCATTTATCTGAGAAAGCAAAATATCACCGAGAGAAAATCTAACTTTTTTTTTGTTTTTTGGAGACCCTTAGGCTTATTAGCCCATTGTATCTTACCTATCGTTGCTTTAATTCGCAAACCCACCAACTTCACTTTTTATCAATGGAGCCAGCAGGTCCGCGAACCAAGGCACCGCTATGTTTCAATATCACAGTACCCAATCCAATATTTTTGTTTCTTGTACGAGTTTGTACAAGTTCCGTCTAACTACACCTAAAGCCTAGTTCCTAAATTGTAGATAGTGACTCATCGGTTGTACGGTTCATAATTCATATAAAGCAGGTCAAAAAATAGAACAGAAATAAGCTAGGTAATTTGACTTCAAATTAAGTTTTACTTTACCACTTTCGTATATCCCCTCCGTACTCTCAAATCCCGTAAAAAGCAGAAAATGTCCGATGAGTCACTATCTGCAATTTAGGAACTAGACTAAAAACTTCTGGGCGCAACAATAGGTGTGAGGTTGTTGAATTCTGTCCTAGAAATATTGGACAGACTCAAAAACTGTTATTTCTTGGATTAGACGGGAATATATTCGGAAACCCTTTGTATGAAACAGGATTTATAAAATACGATAAACCACATCAAAAAATTGTTGATTCCATTTGCCTGGTTATATGAACCCAGCTGACCTTCCATCTAGAGGTTGGTTGCTTGATTGATGGATAAGAACGACTGGCCAGAGCAGATTTATTATGAAGAGGATGATGGAGAGACTTTTGGGAATAGATAAAGGACCAAGTACCAAGTAGGGATTTCTCTATAAATGTATCTTATTATTTCAGAAAAATTTTAATTCGATTGCTTGGATAGAAAGATTCGAATTCAATTCAAGCTGGTCAAAATCTTTTATAGGAAAAAAGGAAATATTAGTTTGGAAGAAATTGAGGAAGCAGAAATAGTTTTGATCAGAATGATACAGGAAGAGTCATTCGCTGGTACTGAGGATGAGAAGATGATTGGTTTATGTTCTAATACGGATAGCAGAGGAGTTATTAGAATCGAAACTAAATTATCAGAAAGGAATTATTCACTTTTTGTACCCAGTTCTTATTACCTTCAAGACATCTTGCTACTGGAACGATAATACATCATTACCACATCTACAACTATCATGTTGGCATACAGAGTCTACTTTGCAAATTTAGATAGAAATTTAGATTCCTATTGAAAGAAGAACTAACAGTCAAAAGAGTACTGAACAAATGCATTGAATGTTTTGGGCCGTGATGGTCTTGTGGTAGAGCGCTCGCCTTACAAGCTTAAGGTCGTAGGTTCAAAGCACAGCACGGCCATCGGTCCCGGATCTTTTCCTTGCTCGCACAAGCTCCTAGGAGCATCTGGGGGGTTCCACTCTCTGGAAACCTGGAAAATTCGTTACAAAAAAAAATGTAAGAGATTCAGTGCCATAACATCGAATAATGCACCTATGATCGAGTTAGGGACGATTCCTTTTTCGAAGTGTGGATATGTCTATTCACTTGTGCCATCTCTAGAGTGGTCCACTTGGGAATTGTTAGTTCTTCATCGACTGAGTCATTTATTTCATTTACAAGATGATTTTATTGCTCAACGAGGACGTCATTCGATCATATATAGAATAGAAAGAATTCTGTTGAAACTGAACAAGATCAGTACTATACATAAAATTGAATGTAAATGTAATCCACCAGCGGTAGCGTGGTGGAGCGGTTGGTGGGAACGTCTTATACGAATTATGAATGATTTGTTGAAAAATCAATCAGAAAATGCATGCCCAACCTATGAGGAGTAATATTCAGTAATATGCGATTGTGAAGCTGTTATGAATTCAAGACCTTTTACATATTCATCAGAAAATAGCAACGAATTGATACTTTGACCCCTTCATTGTTCATGCAGAATATAAAAAACTGGAACCCTCGATTTGGGCAAAATTGCAAAGTCCAGTCGGACACATTTCAAGTACATCTAGAAATTGAGAGAAGTATTGAGAAAACGTTTCAGATATGAATACCTCGGTCAGCTGATTTTGTTCAATTGCAGTATAGCAGATGAAATAAAAGTAGGAGATTTAGTTCTAGTGAAAAATGAGAGATATAATAAGAGACTTGAATCATCGAATTGTCCTTGGGTATTATTGAAAAGGTGTTTCCGGGAAAGGATGGAAGAGTTCGGCTGATAGAACTTCGAATGGGCAGCTGATGAGGCCAATTTTGCTATTGTTTCCACTGGAAAAAGTCGATAACATAAAGACAAAAATTGAAGAGAATATGAGAGTAAATAATGAAAGAATAAAAGATCAAGAAAAAATTCAGAGAGATAGAGTGCCGGAGCCTTCTGAAGAAACTGAGAAGAAAACATGATATAGGAGAAGAGGCAAACCAACAGATAGACCTAATCTTTGAGATTTTCAAATAGAATTTATTAGTCATACTTTGGAAAGGTGAGAGGTGAAAATCTTTCAGTATGAATTTTATTATGTATTTTTTTAATCTTTGTTGTTTGTAGTGGCATTGATTGCTGTGATCATTAGCCAGTATGTATATTTAAAGTATTGTCATATTCACATTCTCACGTTGAACTCTTTATTATTACTAAAGTCCCCATTGTAAATCCTTTTCGATTTCATCGGGTAGGTGCTACTGTGATGGTCGAGGTGGACTACATTAGCCTCATTGTCTTGTATTTGCGTTAGGGTTGGGAATGAATAGTTCCAATAAATTCCGCCTTTCTTATTTAACATAATGGATTGATTATCCCCCGGAGCATATGGCAATACCAGTATTTCGTTTATACCGAACAAGTGTCGCAGGTGGTAGTACAATACTCGTAAGGCCGCGTTATGTCTGTAGATATAGGCTGAAATCGCTTGAACCCGACAAGCTGATAACAAATGCATTATGGTATCAGGACCTCTATTTTATCCATCACGCTACTATCGTACTTAGATGAAGGTATTGAACACACCATTTTAGTAAGTCATCATGAATCTCCTGATATCTGACTTCAGCCCACTTGACCTGAGGAAAGCAAAGGTCAAATTTTTTGACAATCCGAAGTCTTCGATGTTCTTGAAGATTACCCCAGCATTGGCGTATCCTTATGTCTACAAACTGTTACGTAGCTTTGCTGTGCGTTGCAAGAACGATCCCTGGATAAGGGATGTTCAGCATGTCTTTGACAACAAAGGGATTAGAAGACTGAACCCGACTGGTTAGTCTCGATAGGACCGCTAACTTTGGAACGATAGATATTTCAGAAGGGCATCATCCATCAAAATATTTATAAAACATAAACTAGCTAACTTTTCTGCGGTGTTCCAAAGAAGAAAACGAGATTTTAAGCAAGCATCACAGACGAGACGAAGGGGTCTTTTTTGGACAGTTATCCAGGTCGGATCTGTTCCTCATAATTCATAATCAGTTGATAAGAGTGAATATCATTTTGCACGGAACAGAAGACCTACTTTTTAAGAGGCTCTTTGCGTAATGGACCTCACATGGTAATAACAAACATTGAAATAGAGGACTCTATTGGAATAGACGCACTTGACATAATAACTGGCCACTATGAGATTGGCCTTTCTAGGGGGAAAACATGCTTGCTGTTCGCATTGAATTCCACGAAGTTGTTAGATCCTCATTATAGAATCATTGCCAAGTCCATTTTCGGTAGCGAGGCGGTTAGATGTCGGCCTTTGAAACTTCATCTTGTATTCAGCCAGGTTCAAATTTCATAATAGGAGTCAATAGGCAACGTAATTTATCTAGATGCCAATCCCGACGTCTGGTACTTGCTTGGAGTGCGCGCCGACCACCCGGAGTGGCCCTTGGGAATAGCATACCAAAATTTCGATTTTGTCAGAACAAAAATGAAATGATTCTTTTGCCCACAGTTTCACGCAAGCCGTGTTTACAAATTATTCATTGAAAGAACCTGGCTTCGGGATACCGAAGGCTTGAGTGTCGCAGTTGGCTGAAAGGTTCAAATAAGGTCGCAATCTTGCAAGGAAAAATCGAGATTTTGACAGATTCTTCCACACAGGCCCATCGAAAGTATGAAAACTTACATCGTCACCAGACCGAAAAATATAACGACTGGAGTGTCGCAAATGATAACTAGATTTTCAGGTCGGAAAATTCAACAGAGGTCATCAAATTCTCAAAATATGAAGAAGTTGCAAAGAAAAATTATGGAAATTGACACTATTCTCTCATGATCAAACTTGGTCATCATATGAATTAAACATTCCTTATTTATACAAATGTTTATTTATGCAGGGTTACTATTATTTTTCTAGTCAGGCCGTGTCTGCGAAGCTTAGATATTTCCGGAGGGCACACTGTGGTCATCTGCCCAAATAACCACTTCTCGCGTCATGAGATAAGTGACTATTGGGTCCAAGGGTGAACCATGAATGACAGCTTTCTGTATTCGTCCGACTGAGATTTGTGCCATATTATGAGAAACCATTATGATTTTTGGGTACGAAAGCAGTGTGTTCATCATTCCATCCAGGATCCCTATTATCAGAACCACCATGTTAACAGAATAGAAATTCAGTCAATTTTTATTTCTCTTTCCGGAGAAAATCGTCTTGTTTTGATGGTGGAGGAGGAATTCATTGGGCTTATTGTATTTTATTTGCCTGAAGGTGGGGAATGAGTATTTCCAGAATATTCGACACTCTTCCTTCTCCACTACGGACTCAATATCTCCCAGGAGCATAAGGTAACACCGGTGTCTCGCCTTTACCGTACGAACAGCACGAAACTCGTAGCCCCGCTTTATGCCTGTGGAAATGGGCTGAGACCGCATAAGCTAGACAGGCTGACAGCAATGTCATTATGGTCTCAGCTGCCCGACGGCACACTGACAGCAACGACATTATGGTCTAAGCTGCCTGACAAACCGGCTGAGGAAGTCCCCCTGAAACACGCCCTCATGGAGAAGCGAGTCTTCCAGAGCGATAATCGATCCAGACACATCGGCACCCTGTTCTCATAGATCCGTCCATACATCTGATCATCTACGGAGAGTATTCGCATGTATAAGTTGCGGTTGAACATATTTCAATATGCATTCAAGGATGTTTTTGATCTGTGGTTCTTTAGATCAGACAAATCTCCATTTCTGGGGATAAGCGCGGTTCGCTCCTCGTTGAACCAATCCGAAATATGTTGCTCCCCATTTAATCATGGGTTCAAAACTCTTGCTCGATGGTGGTGGTTGTTTGAAAATGTTTTTATTATTAGTGGTTCAGCCCATCAGGGCCTGGAGCAGCGGAATTCCTAGAGCATTTGAAGGCCCGTCGGATTTCTTCCGGAGTTATTAGATTACGCAGTTCATTGAGAACAGGCTGACGATGCCTCTGTTGAGTAGTTGCGGAAACTGGTAAATATCCTTCGAGAAGGGTTCCACCCGATCAGCCGCCTGAGGATTATCCACAACGCATGTTGAGCCACCAGAACTCGCATCCTATCGAGACCGTTCTGTTCGATGGGAATCAGCAAGCCTTGATTTAATGTGTGGTGAGTTTGTGTCAATTTTACGGCCATTTGCTGCACTGTGGGCGTGAAAGGTTTATTGGCCATCACGTAGAATACCACACATTCGATACCAATCGCGTGTGTTCTTGCCGACTTCCATTTTGGGTCGTGATGGTCATGATGGTAGAGCGCTTGTCTCTTAACCTAAGGGTCATGGGTTCGATTCCCAGCATGGTCATCGGTCTCGTGCATGGCATCACACATTAAAAGGTAAGGGCTGCGTCTTCCCTAGCTCGGACAAGTCTTTCGAAGACTTTTGAGGGTTGTACTCTTAAGGGTGTGCAGCTGGTTGACGGAAATAACAATTTTAACAACAACAACAATTTTGTTTGCACACCGCTAATGCTTTCCAATCAGAGGGGTGGTATCCATCTCTGTTTCAGATAGTTTCTGAGTGGTGGCATATACGGCACAGTTAATTTGACAGATGTCAGGTCCTTCTGAAAGGACATCTTGAATCTTCGCATTCACCTGTGTTAGTTGTTGTGACATCAGGGTCTTGGTGTTATGAAGAGCACTGCGGGTTTTGATGCCTTCCGTTGGTGATATGATGCGGGCCTTCTTTCTCTATAGCCAGCTTGACAAGGGGCAGGCATATCTACTACTTCTGCAACTCCGTTATTCAGCTGAGGAGGGGCTCTGACAAATCCTCGACGCCGAAAATGATACATTATTCCTTAGATTTTGGCGGAATAGGCTGCATGGTCTGGGCGTGCTCACTGCTTTCATAACAATGCAAAAGCGGTTTTTTAATTTGTTCGCCCACTCAAAGCGTCCGTTGCTATCGTGGTTGTCATAATTTGTCTAGTTATCGTTGTCGACCCCACCACCTTTGACGTCAAATACAGGGGGATCGGTTGTGGGGGCCTATTCCTTGTTTATTGAGAAGCAAATGTTTGGCCGATATCAGAGGGAATGATCTTTTCATCCAGTTTGCACCTTGACTGCTCAGGAAAGTGGTGTCGCAACTCACCAATGCTGGACGATATTTTTATTATTATTATTAATTATTAATCGTTATCATTTTCATGATATTTTGAGTTTTTCTGATACGAACGACAGCCTCAAAAGTTGAAACTTGTGCGAGCCAAGGATTAACTAGGTCTTACCTTTTAACGTGCGATTCCTAGCACGAGATGGGAATAATCATGGATAGTCAAAGGAAATCGTATTTGCCCATTTGAATATTTAAGTATTATTTTTCGGTATTATTTGATTTTATATGTTTATCGCTTTCAATACAACTTTGAAGTACCTGTTGATTAACTTCAATAGGTTCGTTGAAAATATTTTGTTTTGTTGCATTTTTTATTAATTTATGTATAAAACAATACTGCAGCTCAAGGTTTGTATGCAGTTCGGATACGGCAACAAATGCCGCTTCATGAACATCAATTTATAGGATGAGATTTCAACTCTTCATTGATTCGGAAAAGTCGAAACATAAGCTCTCTATCAAAAAAATACAGAAATATTCTGGAAATGGTCTTACTTAATCAGACTATCAAAACTATATCCCTGCCTGAAGATTTCTAGACTTTCGTGGGCTCTTTTTCAAATAAATAATATGTTCCATTTCCGACTTTGTTCATGTCTTCCATTAAAGGGTCTTGAAATCAACTTTAGGGCTTGTGTGAAAAAATGGTGGAATTTTCTAGTTTTTTTTTCTGCTCTTTGTTGAATAAATTGTGTATAATTAATATGATGCCTTTTGTTATTATGTCTCAGAATCACTTTTTCTAAGATAATGCCAAACGGCTTGCGTGAGAAATGGGACGCTAGCCTTTGTTCGGTGTTCGAGTCACATCTGATAATAATGCCAATTTTATTATAATGTCTAACACCTCAATGAAAATCTATATTTCCACAGGCTTGCCTGAAAAAATTACTGAAAAATAAAAAATTATTTCTGTTAAATTTTCCGAACCCAAAATCTACTTACCCATTATGTGTTTCGGTCTGTTTTCATATTTTCGATGGGCATGTGTGGAAAAATCTGTCACAATCTCTATTTTACTGACAAACCTTCAGCCATCTGCAATACCCAAGCATTTGGTATTCCGAAGCCAGGTTCTATAAATCAATAATGCAGTGAACATGACTTGCATAAAACTATGGGCTACAGAGTCCTTTTAGTTTTGTTCTAAAAACTCGAATTTTCGAAATGCTATTCCCAAGGGCCACTCGTAATTTTTTCCTTGATTTTACGCAATATCGATATACTTTACAACCCTATTCGAGGCTTGTATGCGAAAATAGAGCATCTAAATCTGGCACTACCTAACATTCTATATGCGTAGACACTCCAAACTCAAATTCCATGGCCTCCCAGTTATCTGACAGATGATTCAAGATGCAAGCTCCTATGATTTCCTCATTCAGAGCTAAATCAACACAGTATCGAGTCAAAACCAATTGAATGAATATGTTGTTTCAGTGAATGTCAGATGTGCTACTGATATTAGTAAATAGGTAAGTGATGGACACTGATTATAAGAATAATTTATAGAGTTTTCAGTTCGTCTCTGTCACTATTTAGGATACTAACATTTTTTGTTGCGCTATCAGTTTCAAAGAAGAGGTGACTGTGATATTCGAACCAAAACGAACTTTATGGCAATATATTCAATCACAGTGCGCTATCAACCAATTATATCTATTTCATCACACAATAAAAAGATCGAAAAGTTTGCCGAGTGAGTCCTAACTTTTCATATCAGCACGCCTTGATTTAGTGTGTGGTAAGCTCGTCTTAAATTTATGGCAATTTGCCCCACTGCGGGCGTGAAGGGCCTATTGGGCGCCACGTACTCCGCCACATACTGGAGACGCGTGTTGTCTCGTCCACTTGATCTTAGCTTCCATCTTGTGTACGCGCCGTTCAAGCCTCTCAATCAGAGGTGCGGTGTCCCTTCTCTCTGTTTGAGACAGAGTCTGAGCGGCGTCATATACGTTGATCTTCTGAAAGGACATCGCGAATCTTTGCATCCACAAGTTCCAGTTGGTGTGGCTTTCGGTACTTGGTGTAATGAAACGTCCAATGGGTACTGACTGATGCCTTCCGTCGACGGTATAATGCGGGCCTCATCCACAGCCAAAACGCCACTTCGTCAATTCGAAAGACAGCATTCTCTGGGTGTATTCCACACCACAGAGCATGCATTCTTGTCATGTATCCTATCCGTCCACTCAAAGCTATATGAAAATTTGATGCACATTACAGTAAATTCCGATTCGTTTCAGCCAAGAGCTTCAAGAATTTACATATCTTATGTGCCTACGACGGACACTATTGAAAAGAGAATTAAGGTTTCTGGTCGAATGTATTTTGAAGACCACAAAAGCAAGAAAGCGATATCGCAGAGATGTTTGTTTTAACTGGGTATATTTTACTCACAAGTGATTTTGTGAAAATGAAATTCACTTTACTCATTGTTGGAAACCAACACGAATCTAGTTTAGATTGTTTTGAAGTGGAGTAGAGGCACGCGGTGGATAAAAGTTTGCGCTGGTTCACAAAAGGTATTCTTAACCTTTCATAATTAGATAAGTTTCAATAGGTGCCTTTAATTACTCAAAACTGAAAATGTAGAATTTGCCTATAAATTTCCCGTAGAAAAGTTTGTACGCAACTGCAGGTGTTCAGATAAATCATATGGGGCTCTCCATCTTTATACGAGTAAAGCTAATATTACTTAAGTATAAAATTAAAAACAGAAATATAAATATAGAGTTGGAAGAATGAAAAATGCTCAAAATCATTTGAATGCATTCATATTTAGAAACTATCACCAACTTGGAAGATAAAAAAACAAAATACAGAAATATGAATATTGAATCAAAGGGAAAACAAATTGGGGAACACTCAGTCTATAAAAATTCTAATACATTGCTCATGTTACTTAGTTATATAGAAATTATAGCAGAGCAGAGCATAAAATTATCTAAATCAGACCAAATATAATGGGAACTACACCTGTAATATATTTTTCTCATATCTCCCCTACTAAATCAGCCTCTTCCGGCTTGTCAGCACATTTCCATTTTTATGTGAACCAGAAAGTCGGTAACTTTCGAGATTAAAACCTAATCTCCTGACATCATAAAAATATCAGCTTAACGAGGGTAATTCAGGCCAAATCCTCTGGACAGAGAAACAAAATTTACACTTTCAGCAAAAATTTGATTTGAGAATATGATTGGGATTCAATGAAAAAAAAAACAATCAAAAAACTAAAAAGTTATTTCGAATTTCGTCTTGAGGTGAATACTGATAAGTTTAGGTGCTACGAAGTGTTTTATAGGTCTGTCGTTGTGGTATAATTTTGTGTGATGTTGTGGCTGGCATATGTAATATTGTGGCTTATGTAATTTCGCGCGATATTGTGGTATAAGTATGTAATTTCACACCTTTTGATCCCTCCCAAACGATTCATGAGCGATCTCTTTAAGTTTTTAATTTCCACACTCGACTGACTGAAGACGCCATTGGCTTCGATATACGCGGTTTCTATGAATTTGCATCTGAACCAATGAAGAACACTAAGAACACTACAACACTAGCCTCATCATTTCTTGTGTTCTGATGTTCTTCCGGATAACGGCCTCTGGAATCTCCTTTAAATATTCTGGCTTCGTCTAGGTGAGAAAGCTTCCTAGGTACTAACTGTCGGAATGGAAGCAGCTCTTGCTGTTGTACTTATTTCCGATCCTGTTAGCTTTCCCTGTAATATCTTTGATGTATGGAGATATTATAACTCGGTTTTGTGGTCGTACTTGGTATTTTTGAGTTTTTTCTGCACTTCTCAAAATAAGAACATTGAAACGAATTTCTTGAGCAAATGATAAATTCTCTCGAAGAAAACCTTAACATCTGTGTACTATTCATTGATGTCTGTCTAACTTTGGACTACATTCATCTGTGTACTATTCATTGATTTCTGTCTAACTTTGAACTAAGTCGACTATAAACTGATGAAAATACTTTGAATATTCTCTGAAGGCTGCGGGGTCCAAAGAGTATAGTAATTTAGAATTCGGTAAAATTCCGTCAACTAATAGCCACGAGCTATCAACATAATTTACGTAGTTTGGCCTCCTGAACAAAAATCCAAATGAAATTTTTGGCGGTCTCAACTAATTTCGGAGATATGCACCTGTTTTTGAGTGATGAATGGCATTTTTTAGGACAAATTTCTACCGCGCCGCGGAAAATCACTCAAAATTCTTCCTTCTTTAAACTAACACAATGTACATACCCTAATTCACCCGTTTCACACAATTTTTTCATTAAGAACGGCAATGGTTATTATGTTGATAGCTCGTGGCTATCAGTTGACGGAATTTTACCTAGAATTCTTTAAGTCAACCATCAACCATTGCAAAAGCCATCCCTCAATGCTCAGTACTCGGGACTTTATCTTGAATATGCTAATGATTTGAAAAATTATTCCAGTAATCTTTCAGATATTCCTGTAATCGCTAATGTTATGCAGATGACACCAATTTTATTGTCAAACACGAAAATGTGTCAGCTCTCTCAAAACTGTCAGAAACTGACTATGATCATATCACTTGAACAGGCAAATCCAGAATAATTTGGTACTCAACATTGTGGTCGTTAGTACAGCGGTAAGATGTCGGGTGTTGGAACTTCTGCTAGCTCTGGGCTCGATCCGTGAGTGTACGAGAATTTTTCTCAAGCCAATCCCGACGTGCGGTGCTTGCTTGGAGTGCTCACCGACCACCCGGGATGATGGTGTATGTTTTCCGGATTTTTCTACAGTAAGTAAATTAGTCGCCCTGGAGCGGCACCGCAAATAATGATAGTCGTCTTCCACTGCACGAGTATATATGAGAGAATGTTATTATTATATTATATTGTTTCAAAATTTCCAAAACAGCGTTGATGAAATTCACTCTTCATAATGTCCCAAAAAAGTTAAAAATCCATGAGAAGGACGACTCGCAGGTAGACTCTTGCTCTACGTTTATTGAAAGATTTTGCAATGAAATGCCTATAAACTGATAGACACTGAGTTTAAAAAACTGAGGTTGATAAGTGTTGCTAAATTTTTACTATGCCTACCACTCATTGTCATTTACGCTATTGAATTTTGAGTTGGGGCACAGGATCTTCTGCGGAGTTTCTATTTTGCAAAAGTGTGCCGTCATAATCAATGCACAAACTTGATAAAGACAATCATGTAGAAATAAATTTTGAAAATTGAAAATACTTATCGTTGCTGGAGTTTATATCAACGAACTTTGCATCTACCTACAGTTGAGTCTATATGTATATGGAAAAATACTGGTATTTTTCTGAAATTTTTCATCTATGCGGAAGTTTTCTGAGGAGTCCGTTTCAGTTAAAATATTTTCAGTTATCTACGACTTCTGGTTATACCGGAAGTCGACCCCAACTTTGTTTTTTCAAATGGAAAACCCTGGTTTTTATTGCAGGTTTAGAATCAACGATAAATTTCATTATAACTGTATTCAAAACATTACATGTTCAAAAGGCTTCAGTGTTCAATTATTTCAAATAGCACAATTGTTTGGAAACAAAGAGAGTCAGGTGCTGTTAAGTTTTCAGTTCCTGTTCTAAGTTTTTACATACACTGTATAACAAATGTGAATGTTGAAATGTATTAGATGCGAAAATTCAATTGTTAGTAACGACAACAAAAAAAATAAAAGAACCAGAAGCAAATCGTCATAGAATTTCAATTTTAATTATTATCAAAACTCAATCAGTAGAAACCAATTTCTAGAACACTCAAACAGGTGCAGAATTGCTAGAATTTAACCGAATACGACCTGAAGCTTCCAAAATCTTTCGAAACTTCTCGAAGAAATTATACTCATTTTTATCAAATGGCTATCCAATTTTTTCTCAATGCCAGTAAATTCTACGCTGAAGAATATGGGTATTTTATGCCCACAACCCTACATCTGAATTAAACGATTTTTATAGAAACTTGCAGAAACTAAAATTTCGGTTTGGAAACATCTATCATGTCCCGTTTAGGATTTAGTAATGGAATTTAATCAAGGTTATTGAACGAGCCTGAAAAATTATAAAATATATATTTACTGGTATGATACATTCGGTGAATTTCGTATGAAACCGAGGATACAAGATGTTTCATTAAGAAATATTTTTTATTCGCGAGCTTTTTCTAGGTAGTTCATCGTCTTGAGAAATTAGTATTTATCCCATTACTCGTAGGCTAATATTTCGTTTGTAAAAATCCCAAATTACGTTGCCTATTGAATATACCGTCGAATATTATTGGTACAACAATTCGAGATCCAATAAGACCCATTCATACATTGAACCTAAAGCGTTCCTGAAAATTTCCCTATCAAATGAGCCTGGGTTTTTTTGAAAAATAATCTTTTCACGAATCCGAAGCCCTCTCTGATTATCAAAGAAAATGCAAGAGTGTCATTTGAAAAAAAAAGTTTTAGGTCACTTCCGATGAGACTGGAAGTGGTAAATCATCAGAAATCGAGAAATTGTGGGGAACGTTCACGTCATGGTCACCCAGTGTATAATAGGGGGGAAAACAAAAGTAAGGTTGTACAACACTTGATGGCAATAGGAAATCTAACATTGACTGCGTCTGTAAAAACCAAACAGTTCTCTCTATGCTTTATTATAACTGAAATAATAAATATCTTCTCCAAATACTATTTTCTCGTAAATTCCACTGTATCATCATTATATTGTGCTATGGCGTAACGCAACTAGTGTATACGGAGTTTTTTCTTCAATATTGAAAGGTTGATATGTGAATCAAATATTTCAAGCGAACACTCGGAGAACATTTCAAACCCTATGAAATTCTAACATTTCCATCAGTATACGTCTTGAAAAGTATTTTATATGCTAGGAAACATTTGTCTGAATCTTGTAGAAATAACGACTCTCATAGCCATTGAAGAAGATTTAGTAAACAATTTTTTGTCCTTAAACATTCAACCAATGCCTCCCAAGCGATAGGGCTTTTAGCTTCCCTAAGACCCTAGTCGCGACATATGGTGGAGGCACCTTGCTCGTCCTGGAGGTTAATTCTCCATAATTAACCTAACAGGTATTTGTTTATTTTGTTCTATTGGAACAATAGCTATAACTACCCCATAGAGTGTGGTAGAATCAAGAGTGTTCTCGATTATTGAGGGAAAATTTTTTTCATCTTTAAAAGATTTCGAGTTATATTATTATTGACAGTTTTAATGAGAGAGAATATTGAGAATTCAAAATGATTAATGATCGTTTGGGCCTACAAAGGTCTAATGCTGTGGCATTTAATTTTTTTTAATATGTATGATGGAATTTCTACAATATTCTCGATTCAATCAAGAGAGTTTTATTTGGAGTTCAGGATAATGTTCTGAACAATTGGAAGTTACCAAACCGCCCTGATTTTATTGACAGGTATCACTCCTATATACGCTGGAGATGGAAGCCACGGGAATGTTTGAATTCAACTAACTATCATGATGTGTATTATAATAGAAAATAATATTTTTTTATGTAGCAGGGACCGTCCACACTGAGGAAAAAGAGCCAAAAGGATGACCACTTATTTGGAGTATAATAGCAAGTATAAAAATAAGTGTATGACAAGGAAAATGTGAATAAGAAAAAATGCAAATGCGAGATGATTGAATGAAATGAGAGAATGATTTTTACAGTATGAAAGAAGTGAGAGAATAGTTTCAAGAGTACCTTTTTGTTGTGTGAGTGCAGAATGCGAGTTTTATCGAGATTATTTAGACCGAAAGTGGTTGGAAATTATTAGAATATATGCTTCGGATGGGAGTTTAGTATTTGCCTCGATTTTTTTTGTGTCTTCCTTGAATTTGTCAATGGTAAGAGTTTGTCTCGAGTAGTAGCACCATCGTGAAAGTTTTTGAATGAGAGGGACAAAGGTATTTTTGAAACGCACACTAACGTATTTCACACTTAATGTGAAGCATTTTTTTATAATGGAAAATCTTCAGTGTTGTATTGACTGTGTATTATGGTGTGTGAATTGGCTCATGACTTTGTTGAATATCGTAATGAGTACGAGTATGTACTGGGAGAAGATACAATATTTTTGGGTAATAAAGGTTACCTATATCTTGAGGGAATTATGGAAGAATATCCTAGGTGGATTGAATAATTCCCTGAACAAGTTGTTGTATATGAAGTGAAGAAGGGACGATGGAACGTCTATTTGCGTTATTTTACTCTTGATGTGTTGCAAGAGATTTGAGATTTATTAAATGGTATATATGGTGATATTCCGGGTGGCTACGGAAGTATTGCCTACGGAATATCTCAGTTATTGTATGAAGTAGGTTTGTGAAATTTGGAGCGTCGATATAATGACATAAAAGCTAGAATTTGAGCATATCGACATGTCGAAGTTAACTTCCGGTCTGACCGGAAGTAACATCAACTTTCTTATTTTAAATGGAAAGCCAATTTTTTTTCTTTTCGCTTTATTCAGCATTCGATTCCCTTTCTAATGACATATCACAAGTTAGTATCTAACCAGAAACTAGATCAGAAAAAAATTATTATTGAAATTCACCGAGTAGGCCGTGGAAGCAAAATGAAAGCCAAAAATTGAAAAGTTGGCTATGGAAACCATACGTCACTTGATAACAGTTGCTACTACTGTGATATTTTATTTTCATTCGTCGGCGTTATAAAAAGCCGTCAAAAAAAATATTGGAAAAATTGTGATAAAAACAATACTCTGTAGGTCCATAACTTAAATAGGAACATACAACTTTTTCTTGCCTGTACTATTCAGCATAACCATTCCTTTCTAATGATATAATAGAAAGTAATTTTTTGAAATGAAATACCAAAAAATCCAATTATTATTATTCAAATAACAAAAAAACAGATTTATCGAAAAAAAAAATTCAAATTGATAGGATCAAAGATAAAATAAATTCTAAACAAATATGGCGCCCCTCCGCATAATTCAAGAATAGCGAGAAATTATCTTCAAAATCGCTTTCAAGAGAGACTTATAACAACCCATGGTCCAGTCAGGTAGCCACCAAGGTCACCTGATCTTACTCCGTGCGACTTTTTTCTGTGGGGGCATCTTAAAAATAGGGTGTATTCCACACAGCCTACAACTCTTCATGAGCTAGAAGTAAAAATTCGTAGAGCTTTCCAAGATATCACGCCCCAAATGTTGAGAAACGTTTTACATGAAAATATCACCAGAGTCAATAAATGTATGGACGCTGAGGGAATGCATTTCGAACATTTGTTTTGAATTTATTTTATCTTTAATCCTATCAATTTGAATTTTTTTTTCGATAAATCTGTTTTTTGTTATTTGAATAATAATAATTGGATTTTTTGGTATTTCATTTAAAAAAATTACTTTCTATTATATCATTAGAAAGGAATGGTTATGCTGAATAGTACAGGCAAGAAAAAGTTGTATGTTCCTATTTAAGTTATGGACCTACTGGGTATTGTTTTTTTCCCAATTTTTCCAATATTTTTTTGGCGGCTTTTTATAACGCCGACGAATGAAAATAAAATATCACAGTAGTAGCAACTGTTATCAAGTGACGTATGGTTTCCATAGCCAACTTTTCAATTTTTGGCTTTCATTTTGCTTCCACGGCCTACTCGGTGAATTTCAATAATAATTTTTTTCTGATCTAGTTTCTGGTTAGATACCAACTTGTGATATGTCATTAGAAAGGGAATTGAATGCTGAATAAAGCGAAAAGAAAAAAAAATAGGGTTTCCATTTAAAATAAGAAAGTTGATGTTACTTCCGGTCAGACCGGAAGTTAACTTCAACATGTCAATATGCTCAAATTCTAGCTCTTATGTCATTATATCGACGCTCCAAATTTCACAAACCTACTTTATATAATGACTGAGATATTCCATAGGCAATACTTCCGTAGCCACCCGGTATATGCTCGTGGTGTGCGAGAAATAAGTTGAGATTGATGTAAGAAAACTTATCCTCTCGAATTACGATAATAGTGAAAAGTCAATGAATATGAGAGAAACAGTTGCACATTGAATGAGTTTTGTTTGAATGATTGTGAAAATGAATCATGAGTGATTATATGAAGTTTCATTACGAAAACAGTATTTAAAATAAATGCTTAGCAGAACATTGAGTAAGTGAAAAATTTGTGTGTTAACGAGGTAGTGAAAAGGTCTAAATTGCTGATTAGTAATTTTAATGATAATGTGATTGAAAATTTGCATGACTGTCCTAACCGAATTGATAAACACACCCGTGTTTCATTCAATACGGTGAACAGGAGGCGTGAACGGATATCTAACAGTCACAAATTAATTAATCCACTATTTGACCATTCTAACCGACTCAAATGAATCTAAAAGTCGCATAAAGCTCCAAAATTATTTTTTTCGTCTTCAAAACATAAACATGAATACGAGAAAGTAAATAGTACTAATACCTAATGATGAATGATGAAGAAATGTGTATTTAAAAAACATTTCCCTGAGTTTTGCTGACTAAGGTCTAGCCAATGTGGAACAATCGTAGCATTTTTATATCGACAAATTTAATGAAATATTTAGTTGTTTTTTTTCATGAATGGTCCACATTGAAGAATATTTGATGATTTACTCTTTTTTCCAATTTTGCTAAAGATAGTTTTTGTTGGAACACTCAAAAAATAAGTTACCTATACAGTGTTTCACTTCTTATGGAAACACCCTCGTATCTTCCGTAATTTTCAACGTAGAGCCATGAAATTTTCAGGATCGATAGACTCAATAGAAATGAACTCGCTGCAAAAAAGGTGTCATCCTACGAGTTATACACTGCACGAAAACAGCGATGGAACCACCCATTTTTCCATTAACTTATATTAGGGGGCAAAATTGGCCAAAAATTCCTTGGGATTCGTGTTTAGGATACCCGAATTACTGCTACTACACATAATTCTTGAAAAACTTTCAGTCTTGAAAATTTCAAACTTGTTACACTTCTCATGGAAACGCCCCCGTATCTTCCGTAATTTTTGACGTAGAACCATGAAATTTCCAGGATCGATAGATACACTAGAGATGACCTCTCTGCAAAAAAGGGGTCATCATCCGTGAAGTATTTGAAAAAAAATTGAATTTTTCAGAACTGAAATTTTTTCAGGAGGCAAGTGAATTAGTAGTAAATTGGGGATCCTGAACACGAATCCGAAGGAATTCCCAATTTTACTCCCTAATATTACTTTCCGGAAAAATGGGTGGTTTCATCGCTGCTGGCGAGCAGTGTATATCGCGTAGGATGACCCCTTTCGTGCAGAAAGTTCATCTCTAGTATATCTATCGATCCTGAGAATTTCATGATATTTCGTCAAAAATTACAGAAGATACGAGGGTGTTTCCATGAGAAGTGAAACACTGTATACAGATATTGTTGATAAGTCGAGAATTATATATTGAATTTTTACTAGTGATGAATTCACATTATTGTTCTTCGAATTTGAAGGCAGTTAGTTTTGCAATTTGTAGAATTGATAAAATAAAAACTTAATTATTGAATAGAGATAAATGTATTAGGACAAAACAATTATTAGTTGTTTATTAAATTTTTTCAGTGTTATAGTTAGTCATATAGGAAATGGAAACGATTGTTTCAATAGGAATATATATGAATTTTGATTAGATCGCTTGATTTTCGTTTTACATTCCAAGTAGAGTTATAAACATATCTTGTTCTTTTTCTCGGTAATGGTACACACACACCCAAGGAGAGATGAGACTGAGTGAACTGAATACCTTCCCGCTGATAGACTAAATACCTGGTATTTCGAGCAGAACAATTGGTCCCTCAAATGGAAATGACTGTCATAAGACTGGGTGAATTGCAGAGTTCAACAGGGGACGCGGAATGAAAATGCTGAACATGATCATGTAGTTGTAAATATTTTGATGTCTATGAACTTGAAAATTTAAATTGAGGGTGGCCGGTGGCTCAGCGGTCTGATGCCTTGTTGAAAAGCAAGTGTATTGTGAGTTGTCTAGATGCCAATCTCGTCTGGTGCTAGTTGGAGTGCACACCGACCATCCGAGGTGGTGCTGTAGGTTTTCCGGGTTTTCCTACAGTTGAAGAGTGAATACGCCACCAAAAATTAGTAAGTCGCCCAGAGCGCCATGGCAAATAATGATAATAGCCGTCCTCTACCCGCACAGGTTGTGCCTTTGGGTACATTCAACGAGTGTTTATGATGGAGTATTATGATTATTCTTGTTATGAATACTTAGTATTTGTGATTCAGAATATATGGAAGTTGCATGGTTTGCATTTACTCAAATGAATTTGAATGATTTGATGAACATTTTATTTATTTGACAATAGTACTAGACGAAACCCACAGTTGAGGTAGCGTAATAGTCTAGGTTTCAAGATTTCAAGAACTTTATTCTACTGAACATTCAGAATTGTATTTATTTCCATACTAGCTTTTTTTCAGTTGGCTATATGTCAGAGATCTGTTTTGGTTATAGTTCTTTTTCAAAACCTGATTTTCAATTCTCTATATCAGAGTCAATTTTCGAAAATGCCATGTCGAACAAAGTATTGTTCAATCGATAGTATAAACTTCCACTACAAAAATGCATATCTTAGAACATACAAAGCAACATACAAAGTTGAAAAGTTCCATAGATGATAGTCGACATTATCAAATGAACCAAACTGTTTTCAAAATATTCAATTAGAACATTATGAATGACCTAAAAAAAGTGAACGCACCTGGTATATAAATGAGAGGTTGAACAACTGAATTCATCACAAAGTTACTTCATCTTCTGTTTAATCAACAGTATCTATGAATTATTCTTTTTGTAGTCAAAAACGATCTGTCAAATGGATTCTGGAGGTATTTTCTAAAACTTTAAATATTCGTATTTCAGAGACAGTTATCAAGAAACAAAACACATTTCAATCGACTAGAATAGACTGAAACTATGATGTGTTACCAAAACATGACTTGTTTGTTCAAGAGTAGTGCTACCTAAAATCCAAAAAGTTGTCTTCTTGGATATACTTCGTATAGACCCTGATGTACTATCATTAATAAGATTGAAATTGGGAATGTTATCGAGTTCCAATAAACACATTCTCATCCTGAATTTGTCTTATTTCGGCAAACAAAACCCACCCAACTACGACGTTTTTACGAACTTTGACCACATATATCTCAGAAACGACACATACAAAATCCAATGCTACTGCAACATAATAAAATTTCAGCTAGTTTGATCGAGAGCCAAGTTCTCATATGTTTTCGTTTTCATCAATTTTATAGCTGTTTTGTTTTTATAAGTTTCCATCAAGAGCTAAATGAATTCACATAGCCACATATCCGGGGTTTACACCCAATACGAATGTATGTATGTGCATACTGAAAGATCAATAAAAATTAGAAATAGAAAATTTAGCACATCTATGCAATACGTAAGAAATGAAAAATCAGCTGTCTCTAATCATGTTCTGCAACAAAACCATTCTCTAGACTTCAGTTCATTGAGATAAGTAAGACAAGTTATCAACGACAGGCAGGTAGATGTCTAGGAAAACATAGAAATAAGTGAACATAAAATTATAAATAATAATTATGATCCAATACCTATCTAGATTACAGTGAGGAACTCAATTGATTATTATTTTTATGTGACCTATCTTGTACCAAATGATGAAGAGTTTGGCCCGGACGCGGTGGTTTATCACCTGTTTTAACGTAACATCTTTACACGGTTACCGAATAGATGTATTTTAATTATTATCTAGATATGAGGCACGGCAGCAGCTGTTCTCTATTAAATATTTGCCAATAAATTTCTAATTCTAATCAGAACTTATTTGAAATTTTTACAGAAATGAGATTCACCAACTGGAAATTTTTAATTCTGTAATAATGAATAATGAAAACGGATTTTCAGTGGGTAAGAGTTGATACTGAAAAAGTAGTAATTACTGAAGTGCATTTGAAATAATTGGAAGGTAATATGTGTGTTCAGACTTTCAATTTACCTCCGTATATGTTATTGAGATAGCATCGAGCAACCATCTATCTGTTACTGTGACAGAACTCCACTAAAACGTCTTTCTACAATTATTCAAAGGAGGACAGTTAGGTTTTAAAATAACAAAAACCTCTCCCCAAATATTTTGGTCCTTCAAACCGGATATGTCAAAGAAGAAAATTGCGTTTAAGTTGGAACAGGCAAATTCTTGAACTTGGACATTGATTGCAGAAGAACAGAAAACGGAGAGCAGCGTGTAAAGCAGAGAAGGCCAAACAATCTATTTTAAAAATTTCCTTATCCTTATCTAAGCTTCCTTATTGCATTATTTTTCTAATAGTATCTATCAGCTAGATTCAAAATGACTGAGCAAATTGTGACATCAATAGCTGAACGTGGAACTTATAAAGCTCAACTGACAGATATAATAACAAATGATTGATCGTTACCAATCATATAAAGATAGATAGATAGATAGATAGATAGATAGATAGATAGATAGATAGATAGATAGATAGATAGATAGATAGATAGATAGATAGATAGATAGATAGATAGATAGATAGATAGATAGATAGATAGATAGATAGATAGATAGATAGATAGATAGATAGATAGATAGATAGATAGATAGATAGATAGATAGATAGATAGATAGATAGATAGATAGATAGATAGATAGATAGATAGATAGATAGATAGATAGATAGATAGATAGATAGATAGATAGATAGATAGATAGATAGATAGATAGATAGATAGATAGATAGATAGATAGATAGATAGATAGATAGATAGATAGATAGATAGATAGATAGATAGATAGATAGATAGATAGATAGATAGATAGATAGATAGATAGATAGATAGATAGATAGATAGATAGATAGATAGATAGATAGATAGATAGATAGATAGATAGATAGATAGATAGATAGATAGATAGATAGATAGATAGATAGATAGATAGATAGATAGATAGATAGATAGATAGATAGATAGATAGATAGATAGATAGATAGATAGATAGATAGATAGATAGATAGATAGATAGATAGATAGATAGATAGATAGATAGATAGATAGATAGATAGATAGATAGATAGATAGATAGATAGATAGATAGATAGATAGATAGATAGATAGATAGATAGATAGATAGATAGATAGATAGATAGATAGATAGATAGATAGATAGATAGATAGATAGATAGATAGATAGATAGATAGATAGATAGATAGATAGATAGATAGATAGATAGATAGATAGATAGATAGATAGATAGATAGATAGATAGATAGATAGATAGATAGATAGATAGATAGATAGATAGATAGATAGATAGATAGATAGATAGATAGATAGATAGATAGATAGATAGATAGATAGATAGATAGATAGATAGATAGATAGATAGATAGATAGATAGATAGATAGATAGATAGATAGATAGATAGATAGATAGATAGATAGATAGATAGATAGATAGATAGATAGATAGATAGATAGATAGATAGATAGATAGATAGATAGATAGATAGATAGATAGATAGATAGATAGATAGATAGATAGATAGATAGATAGATAGATAGATAGATAGATAGATAGATAGATAGATAGATAGATAGATAGATAGATAGATAGATAGATAGATAGATAGATAGATAGATAGATAGATAGATAGATAGATTGATAGATTGAAAGAAGGCAACTCAAATTAGCTACGCATAAAACTGAGGCTGCGCTCTTCACCACAAAGAGAAAAATAGACCCGATCAAGTTCAACATTCAAGGTCAAGTGGTTGAACTCAGCAAAGCTGTTAAATATCTCAGGGTGTGGCTTGACACAAAGCTCACCTTTGCTGAACACGTCAGCAAAACTATAGAATAAGCTGAGAAGACAGTAACTGCTCTCTGTAGTATCATGCCGAATATGGGAGGACCTAGGGCTTCAAAGAGGCACATGCTCGTCAGCGTGGTTCACTACCAGCTATTATATGCTGCACCTGTATGGCATACAGTTACAGGGAACAAGAAGCTCATCCAACGACTGAATAGAGTTCAGAGGCAGATGAACATTTGGGTCTGCCGTGCATACAGAACTGTTTCGACAGAGGGTGTGGGTGTTATTGCTGGAATTCCTCCAGTAGAGCTCCTAATTCAGGAGAGATTAGAAAAATACAACGGAGCACCAGGAGTGACAGCAAAGTTCAACCTCATGACCAAATGGCAGGAGAAGTGGAACCAAGGAAGGTATGGGCACTGGACATGGAGCCTCATTCCGGATATCCATAGATGGATGAATAAACCGTACGGAGAAGTAGATTATTTTCTCACCCAGGCACTATCTGGTCATGGATGTTTCAGGAAATATCTTTTTGAACGGAGAAGAGCGAAAACGAGTGAATGTGTCTTTTGCCCAGGAACCGAGGACGATGTAGCTCATACCCTATTCAAGTGTTCTAGATGGAAAGAAACGCGAGAGCAGTATGAGAGAACAACCAACACGACATTCAATGCCTTCAATATGATGGAAAGTCTCATAGAATCTGAATTAAGTTGGAAACAAGCCTACACTGTTATAAGATTTATAATAGAAAGTAAAGAAAGAGAAAGTAGAAGTCAGTGATTGACAGACAGCCTTTACGTTGAAGGAATGCGAGAGCGAATTCCAACGTGGAGAGCTATAAAGGACGAAGGGGAAGTTTTTTAGTCGGTAGGTGGCCCCAGGGACCGAATCCGACACTGGCCAGCCGCCAGAACAACAGGCTGGTGCGTCTTTTGAAGATTTTTTTACCCTTTCGGATAAAAAAAAAGATAGATAGATAGATAGATGGATCTTTATTCGTAAATGCATGCGTGGTCGTAGGTAACCCCCTGGCGGCCGAGGACACCGTGCCCAAAGTAGTCTTTGTGGAGCCAAATGACCCCCTGATGAACAACAGCATCCAGAGGCAGTTCAAGATTCCCTGAGCTAGCAAATCTTGCTGAAGAGATTAATGTCATTGAGCAACAGACGAGGATCAGGGGCTCCAACGAGGCGCTGGTAACCAAAAAAATCATAAAAGTAATCCACGACGGAACGGAACCAGATATATGGAACAAGATCCTGAAGGTAAGGGAAGAGGTCGGCCAATGCAAAAAATTAGTCATGCACCACGTTGAGGGAATGAAAGTGGAGGATTTGCAGAAGATGGTGGAAGCCATATTTCACAAATCCCCTACCAAGGTGGTGATCTACACCACAGGAAAGCAGAGCCCCGGAACTAACGCAGCGGAACCTAGGCCTACATACGGCATTATCATAGACGGCGGTACGAGCACGTTCAAGGAGACTTTGGGTAGGGTAAAGGAGTCGATGACCGATTGCAACGCGGTGGGGCATATCAGGGGTATCAAGAGCACCACTGACGGAAAGATTCTACTCACGCTGGAAAGAGACAACGAAGCTCTGAACACAATTAGCTCTGCGCTGAGAAGCAGGGAACAATTGAAGATTCGAAGGCTGGGACAGGAACCCGCAACAACGGTCTTTGTGCGAGAAATGGTGGCGTATACCACGAAAGAAGAGGTGATCTCTGCGGTGAAAGGGGTCACTGGCATATGGGACGACGACTGCAAGATCAGTGAAATCAGACAGATGCAGAACAGTACGACAGCGGCTACCCTAGTTATGCCCAAGCAAATGGCTGAAGTAGTCCTGGCCAGGCGACACCTAAAAGTAGGCTTGGCAAGGTGTAGAGTTGAGAGGAGACTTAGGGTGACTAGAAGCATGAAGTGCTGGTCCTATAATCATACGAAGGATACATGTGAAGGTCCTGACAGGTCGGCGCATTGCTACAAATGCGGACAGGCAGATCATAATGCGAACCAGTACGAGAATGACGAGTACTGCCCGGTGTGCGAAGAGGAAGGCCACAGAATGGGGACAGCAAAATGCCCCGAGTTCAAGCACGCGCTGAGTGGGGCAAGACGGAGGGAAAACCGGCGGAGGCCAACGAATGGAGCCCAGGCGGTGGTGCGGGAACCCGAGGTCAGGCACGCGGCGGAGCCAGAAATGGTAGAATCACTGGTGGAATTAACAACCAGTGGAGGCTCCGAAACAACGGAGACTGTGGCCCCCACCCAGGTACAAATGGAACAATCAGCAGAGTCTATAGGTATCCTTCAGGATATCATAGATGCGTAGGACCACGATAAGAACAATGCCGCTACAAATACTCCAGATCAACGTGGATAGGAGGAAAAATGCGCACCACCTCGTGCTTCGCATGGCCGAGGATATAAACGCAGACCTAGTAGTTGTACAGGAACCAAACAAAGCCATTGCCCGAAGAGACTCAAGGTGGATCCTTGACCTATGCGAGGACACTACGATCTGGTGCAGAGACTGGAGGTGCGGTGTTGTTAGCCACATCCTGGAACATGGGTTTACCTGCCTGAGGTTCGACACCTGGAACCTGTACAACTGCTATGTATCGCCAAATATCACACCAGCACAATTTAGGGGGTATTTTGACAGGCTGGCGCAGCACGTACGTGGTGAAGCTAGAGAAGCGGTCATCGTTGGCGACCTTAACGCGAAATCACAGCTCTGGACTTTGAACAGGACGGATGCCAGGGGACAATATCTGGAAGACTGGATCAATGAAGCGAATATGACGGTTCACAATATTGGCTACGTGCCCATATTCGTGGGCGCAACAGTCAATAATCGATATCACCCTGGCTACTGGTAGGATCTCTCCCAGTATAAAGGAGTTTAGGTATGTCTCGCAGGAGGAAAGTGGCAGCCTGCATAGGTACATCCTGTTTAAGGTTGAGACCGGAAGCAAACGTAGGAAGATGGGAAAGCACCTCGTGAAGTACATCGATCCTGCCGTATTCAGAAACTCTCTTCTGATGACTAACCATAATATTAAAGACCTACACGAGCTCACGAAGGTCATAGCAGCGGCGCAGGAGGTCAGCCTTAGGCAGGATGATACTGGGGCTGACAGACAGCAGCCTGTATGGTGGAGGCCTAGTTTGGATGAGGCAACATCAGACTGCAACCGAGCCAGGAGGGAGGTCACGAGAGCCCGCCGAACGAGCGCGCCTCTGGCAGTTATTGAGGAGCGCGAAAGAATTTATAAGGGAGTAAGAAGGGATCTGCGGAAAGCAATGAGGAGTGCGTAAAAGGAAGAGTGAATGGCACTGTGCGACAGGCTTGAGGAGGACCCTTGTGGGCAGGGGTACAAGCTAGAAATGAGGGAGTTGAAGGGGTTCAGTGCTCCATACGAGATGGATTCGGCTAGGAAGGAAGTGCTTTTACGTGAACTGTCCCCAGTGAATGGAGCAATAGAACAAGAACTGCAGGAATGAGGGGAAGAACTATCACCTCCGTTCACCATTAACGAGCTTCGGTTGGCAGCGGAACTTTTAAAAACCAGGAGATCTCCTGGTCCTGATGGCATCACGTCAGAGTCCATCAGGTTGACAGTGGAGTTGATTCCAAAAACCGTCCTCGAGCTTCTGAACGAGGTGTTTGCAGGCAGGATCTTTCCTGATACATGGAAAAGGGGCCATACTAATTCCTAAAGGAGACCCACGCACAGAGAAAAAATATAGACCCATATGCCTGCTGGATGGGTTCGGAAAGCTCTATGAATACCTCGTAAAGGGCAGACTGGTGGAGGAGATGGAGGACAGGGGTTCCATCTCTAATTCGCAGTTCGGATTCAGGGCCAAGAGGTCTACAGTGGGAGCCATCAAGGCCGTTATGAAAGCAGTAAATGCGGAGGGAAGAACATGGGGGGCTATAATAATGATGGACAGACGGACAGACGGACAGACGGACAGACGGACAGACGGACAGACGGACAGACGGACAGACGGACAGACGGACAGACGGACAGACGGACAGACGGACAGACGGACAGACGGACAGACGGACAGACGGACAGACGGACAGACGGACAGACGGACAGACGGACAGACGGACAGACGGACAGACGGACAGACGGACAGACGGACAGACGGACAGACGGACAGACGGACAGACGGACAGACGGACAGACGGACAGACGGACAGACGGACAGACGGACAGACGGACAGACGGACATGAGACGTGTGTTTTCCGGTTTAGGCCGGACGGCCTTCCCACCTTTCGGCATGAGGCCTCTGTTTCTACCATCTAACTAGCGAAAACCCTTCCAAGGCAACCCTTCCCAACTCCACACTCCTTAAAATTAGCGGTTCCAGTTTTTTATTTTATTTTTTTTTTTTTTTTTTTATTTTTTTTTTTTGTTTTGTTTTGTAAGGTTTATACAATTTATAAAAGTATTGAATTTTTACATATCTCACCTTGGTTTGACGCCTCGTGAGGGTGCTTCAGTCTGGATCCGGTCTTTGCCCTTGTTCTTCGTCGTCCATTATCATTTTATCCCCCCATTTGTTTATTTCCTCTATCATTTTTCTATCTAGTGTCTGTCTGTCTATGTATACGGGTGGATATTGGATGTTTTTATTCCGTAGGTATTCAATCATTTCCGTCCTTGCTTCCCTCCTTTGTATTATTTGGCAGTGATTGATTATGTGTTGGCTGTCTTCTTGTTCTGTTTCACAGCTGCACATGCCGTTTGTTTGTCTTAGCTTGAATCGCGCGTAGTACGTTTGCATGTGTCCGTGCCCTGTGACTAATTGTGTTGTCTTCCATGAAATCGGTATCCTATTATTGCTTACTGTAGGAAATAGGTTGTGTGTCGTCCTGCCTGTTTCTGCTGTATCCCAGTGTGTTTGTCATTTTTCTTGTTTTTCCATCGATTTTGCTTCCCTGAGTTCTTTTTTGGTTTTCCCTATGTTTTCAACTGCCTCGTTGTTTATTTGTCTTTTCGCTATTCGTTCTGCTTTTTGTATGTATTGGTTTCTTCTGTTGATGTATTTTATCTGTGTTCTTTGTCCTTGGTCGTTTTTGTCTTGAATGACTTTTTGTATATAGTTTGCGGTTTTGTAAGTGCAGTTAGTGTTATTAATTTTATCTATTGATCTTTGTGAATCTGTGTATATTATTATGTCTCCGTCTGCTATCGTTGTCCAGTTTATAGCTTCCTTGATAGCCCATAATTCTGCTTGGTGTATATCTCCAGGGTTTATCTTCTTACCTTTGTTTTCCCATGTCACGTGTTCTTTTGTTTTTGTTAGTCCATATGCTCTTTGTCCTTGTTCGTTTCTTGTTGCGTCCACGTATATGTGAGTACTGTTGGCTCGAGGTTCCTCTATTCTCCTGTGTACTTTTGCGGGATGTGCTTTGTCTTGCTGTTTCGCTTTGTTGTTTTCTATGTCCTGTTTGTTTTTTGTGTTGTGCGTATATTCAACTTCGGCGTCAATTTGGAGTGGTGTCGTGCCTGTGAGAACATGAAGCGTGTCTGTTGGCGCTGTCCGGTATGCTTTCGTGATGGCCAGCAAGAAAGGTCTTTCCATGGCTCTTAAGTGTTTTTTTACCCTACTGTCGTTGGCTCTTTGTCCCCAGATATCGGCTCCGTATAATATCAGTGGTTTTACTGCCTTTTCGTATATTATCTTGAGAATTTCTCGATCTGTTCCCCATTCCCTGCCAGCCACCACGAATAGCTTGTTTGCCATTTCTTGCGTTCTGCTTCTGATGTTTTTCACATGCTCGATCCATAGCATTTTGCGATCTATCGTAAGTCCGAGATATTTGATGCTTTCTTTATTTGTTGTTATGTATTCGTCCATTTGTATGTGTGGTGGCGTGTTTTGGGTACTCCCTGTTATATACATAGTTTCGGTTTTCTCTAGGTTGTACTTCAACTTATTTCTGCTCGCCCATTCTTTGCATGCTTTCCACACTTTTGCCCATCTTTGTTCTATTTGTTTGTTTGTTAATCCCGCTATCATAACTATCTGGTCATCCGCAAAGGCCTGGATCGTTATTTGTTTGTCTTTATTTGTCTCCCTGTCTACTGTGGCAAACCAATTCTCCATCACCATGGTCCAGAGTATCGGTCCCATGCTGGATCCCTGTGGGCATCCTCTGTCTGTTGTCCTTGTAGTTTGCCCACTGCTTATAGCTCTGTCTGTGAGGAAGTCTATTGCTGTTTGTGTGATGTTTTCATATACTTGTTTATCTTTCATGATCTTTTTTATGTTTCCTTTCCATGCAGTGTTAAAAGCGTTGCTTATGTCCAATGTTATGATGTGTGTATTTATTTTTTGTCTTTTGTTGTACTGTATAGTTTTTATTATGTTTTTTATTGCTCCTGTTGTGTTATGCGCCTTTCTGAATCCATGTTGTCTTTTATCGATTTTGTCTTCCATTTCTAAATAGTATGTTAGTCTTTTTGTAATTATCTTGTCGATCAGTTTGCCCATTGTTGGTAGTAGTGAGATAGGCCGCTGCCCTTTGCCTTTTTTCGGTATCCAGACAATGTTCGCTCTTTTCCAGACCTTTGGAAATATCCCTTGTCTCATAGCTTCATTTATGATGTCTAGCAGTTGTTGTCCGAGTGCTTCTATTATGTGTATTGCTGCTTCATTTGGGATCCCATCACTCGCCGCTGCTTTGTTTGGTTTTAACATTTTGGCTGTGTCTTTGAGTTCTTCTATTGTGATTTCTATGTCATTTCTCTCCAGTCTTTGTTGTTGCCTTATCGTTCTTATTATCTCTAGATGTTCCTCTGTATCTTGGCTATTTGGCGGAAAATATTGGTTTAGTAGTTCTGCATGAGTTTCGTTCTCTGTTTGTGTCCATGTTCCGTCTGGTTTTTGTATCGTGCCGAGTGTTGTTTGTTCTTTCCTTTTCCTTCTTAATATTCGATAAGCCAGTCCCCATGGGTCGTTTTGGTTTTGCTCTGTAATGTATTTTTGTATCGATATTTTTTTAGTTTCTTTGATTTTGTTTTTATATTCTCTTCTTATTCTTTCATAGTTTGTTCTCTTGGTTTCGTTTATCCTATCCTGTTGCCAATTTCTTCTAGCGTTGTTTGTGTTTCTTCGTAGTATTGTGAGTTCATCTGTCCACCAGATCTGTGTATGTCTCTTTGGTGCCTTCTTTGTAGGTATAGCTTCCTTACATGCTTTTTCGCAGCATTTTTGTATATGTTCTGCCCTGTCTTCCATTTCTAGCTGTCCCTCTACTGTGTATTCTGCTAGTATGTTCTTAAATTTGTCCCAGTCAGCTCTTTTTGTGTTGCTGCTTTTTCGCGTTTTCTTTCTCTTCTATTTGTCCTGTCATGTACGTGATGTATCGGTGGTCGCTGAGTGAGTCTTCTTCTTGTACTTCCCATTTTTGTAGTTGTATGCCCTTTGTAACTGTAACGTCTACCCAACTCTGGCCCCTGTTACAGCTATACGTTGCAATGTCTCTTCTGTTATTCTCTATGTAGAATCCGTTTGTGATAGTCCAGTCCATAAATTCTTCTCCTCGTGTGTCCGTGTCCACTCCTCCCCATACCGTGTTTTTTGCATTTAGGTCTCCAGCGAGTATAATTTTTCCTTTGATCTTCTCAATTTTTTGCCTCACCTCCAAGAATCTTGTTCGTCGTAGATATTAATAATTGTTGTCTTATCTTTTCCTTTACCCACCTGTATTGTCGTTGTGTTGTCGTTTGTCATTTCTGTTATTGTTAACACTTCCTTCATTCTTTTATTTGTTAGAATCCCTGTTTTTGATTTATCCCCCTGTCTGATTAGGTTGTGTGTATCCGTTGATGTTGTCCGTGGGTATATTTCTTGTATCAATATGATGTCTATCTTATCTGTTTTTATTTTGTGTATTAATTGATCTGTGGCAGTCTTACCTTTTCCTATGTTTACCTGAAGCATCCTCAGCGATTTGTCTCCCCTCGGTTTGTGCATTGTCTGTGTTGTCGCGTCATCAAGTTCTGTAGTTGATGTAGCTCCTGTTCAATTGCAGTTTCCTCTTATAGATTGGGCAGTTGTTGTCTCTGGCTTCGTGTCCTCTAGGTGTCATTTTCATCTGTTCGCAGTTTGGGCAGTTGGTTGGATTTTGACAGTCTGTTCCCTGGTGTTTCCCTCCGCATCTATAACATCTTTCTTCCCTTTCTCTACAGTGTTTTGACACATGACCAAAACGGCTGCATCTAAAACACATAGCGACGTTCACATATTCTTGTACCCTGATTGAAATTAGGTCCAAGCTGACTTCTTCCATTTTGATGAGTGTTCTGAAGATATCTGGGGCGGTTTGAATTAGAACATTTTCTTTTCTTGGGTTCCTGCAAGGTCTTTTGTATATGACTTTTATATTGTTTAGCGCATATTCCTCTCCGTGTTCCCTAGTGATGACGTCATTTTCTTTTATTAGGCTCTCGACTATCTCATCGTCGTTGAGGCCTGTTTCTACTCCCGTGAGCATTAGGGTAGGTTCTCCTCCTCCCATTTGTCTGGTTTGTAGTTGTGCATTTTCTTTCAGTTTTTCCTGTACTAGTTTGATTTGTTTTTCGTCTTTCCCTTCTATTATGACTCCTCCACTTTGGAGCTTTCTTATTCCTCGCAATCCTTTGAATTCTTGTTCTCCGGTTGTCAGTATTTCTTTTATGGCTTTTGTTGTCTTCAGGGGGTCGTCGTTTTCGGGTAGTCTTACTATAATTTCGTGCCTTTTTGTGGGGGTTGTCCATTTCTCTTTATTTTGACTCTCCTGTGGTGGTGTCCTTTCTGGGATGTTGGCATATGTTGTCTGTGGTGTTGTTTCTTTCGTTGTCTGGAAATTTGTTGTTCCAAGATCGAAGTTGCGTATGGGATCTGTTTGTAGTGGTTGTGTTGGCGGTCTGAATTATGTCCTGCTGGGTAACCCGGGTAGTGTCCATGGTGTCGGTGTCATCGTTGGTTGTCGTCTCTCTGCCTGTAAGCTGATGTTTATCTGTTGTCTGATCACTTCTGTTAGGTCTTCCATAGTTTTTCCTGTTAGTAGTGGAAATTGTTCTTTCTGTCTCTGGTTTTGCTGTGCTCGACTCCTCCACATTTGTACTTGCCCCGACAGTCTAGCATTTGCTGTTTGTAATGTGCCTATTTTTCTTAAGGTCCTGGTAAGTGTCTGCATAATTATCTGTGATGCCCCTCTAATTACGTGTAGGTCAGCTTTATTTATTTTCCCATTATTTTCTTTTGCTACGCTATTGTTAATCCTGTTTACTGCTTCCATTATTTCTTCCATTTCTTTTTCTTCTTCGTCCAAGATTTCGATAAATTCTTCGTGTCCTATGTTGGATGTTGCTCCTTCCGCATTGTCTCCGTCTGTGTCGCTTTCTGAGTTTTCTTCGTTTGTAGTCTGTTTGTCTGCTCCTTCCATTATTTTTGATTTTTTGTTAATTTGTTCGTTTCCTGATGGTGGACTTCTCAATGTTTTTGTGCTCCGTTGAGATAATTTTTCTGTTTCTTCGATGTTTGTTATTTTTGTTTTGTTATATTCCGTATTTTTGTCTGCTGGTCCTAATGTGTTTGGTTGTCCGGTGTCAGGCGGACAGACGGACAGACGGACAGACGGACAGACGGACAGACGGACAGACGGACAGACGGACAGACGGACAGACGGACAGACGGACAGACGGACAGACGGACAGACGGACAGACGGACAGACGGACAGACGGACAGACGGACAGACGGACAGACGGACAGACGGACAGACGGACAGACGGACAGACGGACAGACGGACAGACGGACAGACGGACAGACGGACAGACGGACAGACGGACAGACGGACAGACGGACAGACGGACAGACGGACAGACGGACAGACGGACAGACGGACAGACGGACAGACGGACAGACGGACAGACGGACAGACGGACAGACGGACAGACGGACAGACGGACAGACGGACAGACGGACAGACGGACAGACGGACAGACGGACAGACGGACAGACGGACAGACGGACAGACGGACAGACGGACAGACGGACAGACGGACAGACGGACAGACGGACAGACGGACAGACGGACAGACGGACAGACGGACAGACGGACAGACGGACAGACGGACAGACGGACAGACGGACAGACGGACAGACGGACAGACGGACAGACGGACAGACGGACAGACGGACAGACGGACAGACGGACAGACGGACAGACGGACAGACGGACAGACGGACAGACGGACAGACGGACAGACGGACAGACGGTCAGACGGACAGACGGACAGACGGACAGACGGACAGACGGACGGACGGACGGACGGACGGACGGACGGACGGACGGACGGACGGACGGACAGACAGACAGACAGATAGATAAATAGATAGATATCCTTGTGTTATAGACGTCCTATACAGACCTGGTTTAAGAGAGACTAAACTAAATCACAATGCAGAATAGTAAGATATGAAATATTTGAAAGTTACATCAGCAGTTTAGATAGGTTCATTGAAGAATTATTCCAGTAAATAATAAGCTTTGGAGAGAAGCAAAGTTTTCAATTTATTCTTCAAGATTGTAGAAGACAAAATTTTGAGAGATTCGGGTATCTTGTTATAAATAGTAATGATTGAAAAGGGTATATTTTTTTGCAGATAGGTCAAATGTGTCTTTATATTCAAAAGGTTATTTTTGTTTCTTGTATTGTGGATATGATTCCTATCATGAGTCGCAAAAAGGGATATATTTTCATTGACAAATACTACAGATTCATGAATATAGAGACCGGTTAGTGTTAATATTTTCGTCTCTGTGAATATTTTTCTACAGCTTTCTCTCTGAGAAAGATTGAATATCTTTCCTAGACACCGATTTGGCAATATAAATATTTTTTGTGTATGTACAGACATTCCCCAGAGAATAATACCATATCTAATGTGACTCTGAATATATTCATTCTCAGCCTCAGAGGATACATTTTGAGTAATTACTGTCAGGGCATAGCAGTACCTCGACATATGTGTAGCAACTTTATTCATGTGACTCATCCAGTCCAGCTTTGAGTCAATTATGATTCCAAGAAAGAAAAGTTGGGTATCTGGTTCTAGAGTCTTCATTCATTCAAGGCTTCATTTCATTTACCATCAATTAATTAGGAATCTCCTGCATGTTCAACTTAGAAATTTAATTGATAATTTAAATAAAAATGTGCGTTCCCTCGAAGCCCAGTCTACAAAAGATTGGGATCTTCATTTCTGCAATGACGTGTGAATGGGAAGAAGAAGCACACAAATCCACAGATCCACCTAACGTGAAAGAATTTTTAAGTTTCCTTAAAAACAAGGCTCACCTTTTAGAAACTATTCATCACAATAAACCTGATTCTGTTATTTGCACAAATCAAGAATTGAGCATGTTCAAAAGGCAAATCTTTGCAAAAGTTGTCTCAATTTTGGACACTCAGTTAGAGATTGCAAATTTTAAGCATGTAAGAAATGTTCATTGAATCATAATAGTTTACTACATATGAATTCAAACGTTGCTACACAGGATCAGGAAACTGCAAGTTATACAAGAAATTCAGAAATCAGATTCACAATTCTTGCTAGTTATATCAGTGCAACGAATCATATATTATTATCTACTGCTATAGTATAAGTTAATGACGATCAGGGAAAAGTACCTACATGAGTGTAGGGTTCTTTTCGATAATTCGTCGGAATCTAGTTTTATAACAGAAGCTCTTTGTAGTGAGCTAGGTTTGGAAAAAACTAATTTTAACATTTCCGTCATTGGTATTGGTCAAGTTTCTTCCTCAAGAAAACACAAATAATGTGAAGTTCGTATACACGTAATTATAATATATAATAATAATACTCATAAACACTCGTTGAGTGTACCCAAAGGAGGAGGAGGAGGACGGCTATTATTATTATTTGCTGTGTCTAGTCATTCCAGAAATATGCAACTACATGCCAACTCAATTTATTGATATACCTATCTCCGTTCAACATTCCTTCAAACATTTATCTTGCTGATCCACAGTTGTTCATTCCATCTTCTGTAGACATGTCGATTGGAGCTGATTTGTTTCGATCTCTTCTTTGTATATAGGACAGTTAGTGCATGGTTGAGGGTGTCCGATCCTTCAAAAGACATAATTGGGATAGATTATTTCGTCTAATCTTCACATCTCTTTCGAGTTCTCAGACGTCTCGTTGTAATTTCATTAGGCATTTTGATGTACAAAACCAGCTTGAAAAATTTTGGGAGGTCCAAGAAATGTATTTTTCGTCAAAACCTTTGCCCAAAGAAGAAGGAGTCCACCTTCAGGAGGAATGATGATGGCAAATTCATAGTTTCAATTCCTTTCAAAAATAGCCTTGATCCATTAGGCGATTCAGAATGATATGCTAGAAAAAGGTTTTTTAATCTTGAGAAAAAACTTGTGGCAAATTCTGAGATGCATAACAAATATGTTGCATTTATGAATGAATATATCAGATTGAATCATATGTCGGAGGTGGTGGATAGTCATCCACAAGTCGTTAATTTCTTTCCCCATCATGGCGTGCTCGAAGAGGATAGTTTGACTACAAAAGATGATTTATTTTCATTTTGCGCTTCAGACAATTCTCTTACGTAGTTTCGGCAGACGTCAAAAAAATGTATCGTTGCGTTTGGATTGCTCCTGAGCAAAGATCATTGCAGCAAATATACTGGAGAGAAAACCTCTCAGAACCACTTCAAGTTTTTTAATTAAATACGGTTACTTATGGAACTACTAGTTCTTCATTTCTAGCAATACGGTGTTTGCATCAATTATCCATTGAATCATCCGACATGTTTCCTTCAACTTCCAAAGCAATAGCTCATTCATTTTATGTTGATGATTTTTTGCATGGTGCAGATTCCAAAGAGGAACTTCGACTATTTGCACAAACGTTTCCAATATTCTTCGACAAGCAGGTTTTCATCTTCGCAAATGGATATCAAATGAAGCGCAGATCTTAAAAAATATAAAATTTTCAAATAACCACACTGAGCTTTTGAAACTTGGATTAACTAAAAATTTCAAAACACTTAATATTTTCTGGTCATCAAATACAGATGTTTTGTGTTTCAAAATCACATCACTGGATCTTGGCTAAAACCAAAAGGTCGATTCTTTCTAGCATTTTGCTTTATGGTCCATTAAGTTTGTTGAGTGCATGCGTCATCACTGTAAATATACTGCTTCAGAGATTATGGTCTGAAAATTTGGATTGGAATGAGACGGTTCCTACAGACATTTATTCAAAATGGTCTAACTTTGTTCAAGAAATATTGAATATCAATTTCTTGATGGTGCAGCGTTATATCAGATCAAATCAAAAACAGTGTTCGCACTGAATTACATTGCTTTTGTGATGGTTCGAAAGATGCGTATGCAACTTGCCTTAACGTTCGAAGAATTAATGAACAGGGTGAGATTAGGTCACATCTTCTTTGCGCTAAGTCAAAGGTAGCCCCCCTCAAGGTTCTTACAATTCCTAAGCTCGAACTACAGGGCGCCTCAATTTCATCAAGATTGTCAGAATTTGTAATTCTTTATATATAAATTTTGATAACATTATTATTGGAGTGATTCCATCATAGTAATTTCCTGGTTAAAAACTTCTCCAAATCTACTAAAGACTTTTGCTGCAAACCGTGTTTGTAAAATTCAGTCCAAAACTGATATCACGCAATGGAGACATATAAATTCAGGCGATAATCTCGCTGATTTGGCAAGTCGCGGTGTTAGTCCGATGTCATTGCGTCCACGTAAAATTTGGTGGCACGGTCCACAGTGCGTTGTTGTCTGATTCACAAAATTGGTTAGTTCAGAATAATAAATTTACTGAAGAACATCCAGAAATGAAAAAATCTGTATCCCCATTTTAATCAAAATTAGAAGATTTCAAATTTCCTTTCGAAAGATTTTTTAATTATCTCAGATCAGTTCGTAGTGTGCATATTGAATCCGTTTGCATACAATGGTTGAATAAAATATTTGCGCTTGAACGATACTTTGACTGTAGGTGAAATCAACAAGGCGACTTTAGCCATCGTGAGGTTAATTCAGCGTGAACACTTCAACTTTGAGTACACTACTTTGTCTCAAGGTAAACCATTGAATGCAAAAATCCATTGTTGAGTCTAACTTCATTTTTATCACAAGGGGTACTAAGAGTCGATGGGAGACTCAGAAATTCAAATTTTGTTTATGATAAACAACATCCGATTTTGTTTCCCAAAGTTAACGAATTTGTGAAATTTCCGATACGAGCAAGAACAATTAGGTACTTTCTTCAATTCGAAATACATTTTGGCCGATTTCAGAAAAAATGTATCGAAACAAACAGTGCATTCATGTGTTCGTTGTTTTCATGCAAAACCTGTTAATATGGTTCCTTCAATAGGAAATCTTCCCTCATCAAAGGTTACACCATCCTTCCCATTTTTCACAACAGGCGTCGATTACCAGGGTCTTTCACGTTGAAGGATAAAAAAGGGCACGGTTGTAAATATATTGAAAGGTCTGTTTCACTATTCATATGCTTCAGCACCAAGGAAAACCTTTACGTATGATTTCGGATAACGGTAGAAATTTTGTAGGCGCAAAAAATGAACTTCATAATTTGGGCCAGTTTTTACAGAATTCCAGCGGCAAGATCGTAGAAGCAACTACATTAGAAGTCATCGACTGGATCTTCATTCCTCCTTATTCGCCTCATTTCGGAGGATTGTGAGAATCAGGGGTGGAGTTTCATCTGAAACGAATTATGGGGAATTCAAATTTCACCTATGGAGATTTTTCAACCAATTTGATACAGGTAGAAGATATATTGAAGTCATGTCCCTTGTGCCCCTTGTCAACAAATCCTAATGACGTAGTTCCTCTCACTCCTTCGCATTTCCTCATTGGCAGACCCATCACGAGTATTCCATACCCGGAAGTATGAGAAATTGAGCAGAATCGATTATCAAAATTTCAACATATGCAGCCAGCTCTTATAACATTTTTGGGCTAGATGGTCTTCAGAATGCATAAATGAGCTACAGGATCGCAAGAAGTGGAAAGTCAATCAAAAACATCTTCATCCTGGGGTGTTAGTCCTCATCAAGGAAAATAACCAACCACCTTCGTGCTGGGCACTTGGCAGGGTCCAGGAAATTCATCCCGGAAAAGATGGTGTACCACAGGTGACATCCATTCGAACCTCAAAAGGGGTTATTCGCAGGGCAATAACAAACTTGTGTCTATTGCCCTTGGAAGAAATTGGTGTATCTAAAATTGAAAATGACAGTAAAGTGCTAGTTCCGTGACATTCTATTTGTGCCTTTGTTGAAAGTCGCAGTCTTTCAAAAGGGAGAATATTTCAGACTATTAATTTACCTCCGCATATGTTATTGAGATAGCATCCATCTGTCACTGTGACAGAACTCCTTGGAATATGAATCGAGTTGTATTCAATTTGATGTTCTAATTTGCAATACTTTGCTACTTATTTTATAATCAATTACGGTCCACTAAAACGTCTTTCTACAATTATTCAAAGGAGAAGTAGTTAGTTTTACAAATAACAAAAATTCTCGTCTGAAAATTTAATATTCTCGAATTGATCCATCTAAAATGATAACAATACAAAGTACCTACCGTTCGAAAACAGAAACTGCACGGAGAAGAAAACAATAAACAACTGTCACAGATATAAATTATTGAGTAACTCTAGGTTGATTCAGTGTAATATTGAATGACTTTTTGTAGTTTTCTATTCTGGGTAAGTTGTTTCTAACGTGATTCTGAATTGAATCTTCTCAACACTCCATGGTTTTTCATCATGAACAACTTACTTTTCTGTGAATATTTTTAAGTATGAAAGGTATAAAATAAATACTGCTACTCATAAATTATGAATTTTGTAAATAGCAGTCGTAGTTTCAAATTCATTCCCAATACTTTCTTTTTTCAACTACTGCTATCATTAATTATGCGCTCAAATATTTTGTCATAAAAAAAATAAACATTTGTGAAGGTTCCGTAAAAATAAAGAAACAAAGAAAACGTAATCAATGAAGGAACACCAAGGCGGCATGGTCCTTCCAAAGAAGAAACTTAATATGTTAATGAGACAGATTATTACCGAACACGTGTGGTATCTGCCTGTTTCATCTTTTAAACAAGTTACTTTTTTCGTTTCAACTTGCCCTTATGTAGTCCAGTGATTGGATTGCAATTATTTCCAATTTGAAAAAGTCGTCAGCTTTTTGTATTCCGATACATTTTAAATGTCGTAATTCAAACAATACAAAAGAATAACAGAAAAAACGAGAAACTTTTGGGTCTATACGAAATTTTGATTAATCAAACGTTTAATTATTTGCTCCTATTAAATTTAATACTAAAAATAATTCTCATATTGATCCACTTGAGAGCCTGTGTTTTCAACTAACTGGAAGAAACGTAGATGGTCTGAGAACAGAGAAGGTGGTACTATCTCGAATCGCAAGTTAACACTTTAAAATAGATTCAATCCTGGGTATGAGGATAAAAACTGAAATCGAAATGAAAAACAGTTCTCCACTATTGCGATGGTATTCCCGTAATACCTAGTTTGTGTGCAAAATATAATTGATGAGACTAATTACTGGGGGCGCAAGACTCTACAGATCTGTAACATATACGTTTGATTGATAGTTTATGTAGTCAGTCGACCAGTACTAAAAATGAAAAGTGAGATAAAGTGTTTAAGATTCAATTTCGAGAGCTCATTTCACTTTAGATTCTGTTTGCTTTCCTTCTAACGCATGATAAACTTGATTGCGTCTTGGGTTGGTCTGATTAACGAAATGTTTACTACCTGTCAGTGAGTAGACAAACGTCTAACGTTCAATTCTATGACTCTAAAATGCCTAAAAACCCTGGTGTCCCGACTCATACCTGTAAAACTGTAGACTTAAACGCTGGATATTCGCTTTCTTGATAATGAGAAAACAAATAAAATCGCGGTCTATTTTCCAAAAATCCCGCGATACTTCGTGAACCGCCACCGTCGGTTTTCTTGTTAGGGTGAATTTTCATGAACAGAAGTTTCAAGTATTACGCACGAGCATGAAATGAAGAAAACAACATTATCATTCAAATTTACAGAATCACTGTCCGCAAGCAGTTTTATTAGTTAAATTTTCGACTTATTATATAATTTTTATTTTGCTGATATGCAATTCACTGGAAAAAATAATGATCACACATTTCACAGAAAAGTATTGAAATTCAGCTGCATGGAAATTTACCATTAGAACCTGTCAATCTTGTGGTTGTGCCTATCTGACATCTGCCCAACATGCGCATGCGCAAGTATCTGCGCCATTGTATCCGAGTTTTTCTTTTAAAGTTCTCTATTATAATAAAGTATATATAAAGTAATAATTTTTAGCTCATTTTGAGTTTAATTGCTTTTCAGAAGTGATATGTGTGATGAGTTGTGTGTTACAATCTTCTTTCGCTATTTTAAAAACTGTATGTCATGTAATAGTGAAAATGTTTTTTTTTGTGCAATTCTTTCTCGACAGAAAATTAATTTATGGATGATCTAACCACACCGAAAAGATTTTACGAAAACGAATGGTAAAATAAGAAAACCTAAACAAGCTTGATGATATATGCAAAATTAATAGATTTCAGTAGAAGTGTTGATTTTTTTTACTTTGTCACGAACTTTCGCAACTTGAACTTATGGAATATTTAAAGAAACAGTAGGGTATAACAACACGCACCCAGTTGATTGAACCAATTTGAAAAAATGTTTGCCATGTTTATTGGAGCATGACGAGTTAAGAAATAATATGTAAGTTCCAAATTGGTTCCAAAGTATATTTTACAGATTTTAAGTAGTATTTACTCACTTTTGGTACTAGACATAAATGGATTATTGTGTTCATCTCTATGAATTTTGTCCACACAAAAACGGATTATGGTCAACTTCTTTAGGAAAATAATATAAAATACAGAAAAATAAAGAACCGAACATCATTAATGGTCAATAATATTGCACTACGAAATTTTTGATTCTGCCACAACTATTTTGATTTTCAAACGGTATTTACATTATTTTAAAAAAATAAATACCTCCTTGTTCATTTTTCAGGGAGTATATTGCTTGATATGTATCCTTCGAGAGCCTTCTACCGCCTACAACCTTCTATCTTCAGGAAACTTTCTTGGATTTGTTTAGAGCATTTTTATTATCGACCAATGCGTTCTTGTTGTCTTTTCACCTTCCATTTGAGTGGTGTTTGTTGAACGTAGAGATGGCTGCGTCATTGAACTCTTCTACAGCCAGCTCTAGGTCCCTGTTTGTTCTTATTGTTCGATGCATTCCTTGGAGTTTGCGAACTAGGTCTGCTCTGTATGTTTCCCAGTAACGTATCTAGTTTATCAACCATTATGACTTGTAGTAGGTTTCCACCTCTTTCGTTGGTGTCGCTGCTGTCCCAAATGATGTGGTGCGCATAAGCGTCACAACCGATGATCAGTTGCAGTCCTTTATTTCTGTAATGTCTTATTAGGTCTTCTTCATCCTTTGTGAGTGGTGGTTCAGGGTGATCCGATGGGAAGTAGGTCGAACCGAGTACTATCCCCTGGTCCTAACACTTTGGATTGGGGATCTTTGAGTCGCCTTTTATGGCAGGCAGACCATACCTAGGACTTGTTCTTCAACCCATGTCCACAAGGGATGGGTTGAAGGTTAGGAGATTTCAGTTTTTTCAGCAGATGAATGCCTAATCTGACCGGATAATGACACTGCGAAGCAGTGTTATGTGAAATCATACGTGATTATTATTATAGCAAATAAAATTCGATAATTCTCATGTGTTGATGCTCGTGGAAATATTTAATTATTTCAGAAAAAGGATGGCACAGTTTTCAGTTTACGTCCTGAGCAATTTGATGATTCTCTTTCAATAACTTTTCATAATGAAGAATGGATCAACATACAGAAAACAAAAAACTACTGAAAGGAATCCTAATGAAGTCTATAAGTAGCAATATTAAAATTGCCAGTAAAGCTATAGAGGTTAGTTGAGTTCTGATGCAGTTTGTGTAACAATTTCGAGGGTGATTTATTTGATCCGATGAAACTACTGACGAATTATTCGATTGACCATTGGTGGTCTTCTGTCTCCAATACCGATTGTTACTTGTCAGTATTGGCTTTTTCGAACACTGCTGAGAGTTAGATTTCTCTGTTCCAATATTGGTTCTAGTTCTATGTAGGTTGCTTCGATACCAAAACCAGTTCGCAGTTAGAATACCTAGTACCAGAATGGCACTGAAGGTTTCTAACAGCCGATGTAGTGAATGTGCCACAAAACAATCAGTTAGTCGGTCCAATGTGCTGTGGCGAATAATGAAGTTAAAAATTGCCGCCTTTATGGGCCGCAGTGGTCATGATGGTAGAGCGCTAGTCTATCAATCAGAGGGACGTGGGTTTGATTCCCAGCATGGTCACTGGTCTCGTGGTAGGAATCGCATGTTAAAAGGTAAGACCTCGTTAATTCTTAGCTCGCACAAGTTTCGACTTCTGAGGGCTGTCGTTCGTAGGGGGATGACAGCTGGTTAACAAAAAAACAATTTTAAACAGTTTTTTTATGCGCGCTGGCTTCATTTTTCATAGAAAACCGATTTTTGTCAGCCTGACCTCTCTGCAAATGGTTGCTCATGTATATTTAGCAAAATCCTACTATTCTTTCATAAAAATGTTTGGCAGAATTCATGATCTTTGTGCGTATATGTTCCATGGAAACATCTGGAACACAACTATTGAACCCTACGATCATCGAAATATATCTGTTTACAAGAACTACTTTGCAATGCGCTTTGAATATCATATAAAGAAAAGTAATACCAGCTATGATATTTAAAGAGCATTGCAAAGTAGTTGTTGCAGAAAACTCTGACAATTCAGTGGTCGGATGGGGTTAGTACTTGTTTTATGTTGGGAACTTTCCGGCAAAAACTCTAATTGTATAGGGTTTTTGTAAAATATTGAATTACCTACGTTAATTCTCTCGAAAACCAATTACAATTTGAAAACATTGCCAGGCGTAGGTCAGAAGTGATTCGGCAGTCGTATGGGGTTGTTGAATAATTGATTGTTCGACGTTTGTCGACAATCCCGTAGAAAATGAGCATGACATTTCCAATGAAATAGATTTGGAGAAAGTTGTGGAAGACTTCACCAAACAGAAAGTTAGGAGGATACATTTCTAATACATAACCAAAGTGTCCAAAGTCATAACTGCATATTTTTATTTTTTATTTGTTCCTTGTTGTTATTCTTTTGAAATGTTTTCGGTTTATTTTGTGCTTATAAGTTCCATAAGGGTTTATTTTTTATCAACCCATTTGTTTTATTTTTGTTACGCAGTAACCAAAACTCAGGAAAGAATTTTTCTATCTTCTGATTTTTTTATGAAGTTTCATCGCCACTACAAAGTATCAGAAAAACCAACATCTCCAATGAAAAAGTTCGTCTGTGGCAGTTTGAATTCTCGCAGTTTAATATACAAGGCAAGGCGGCATTAAAGACACTCGCCTCAGGTAGCTTTTCCAGTCGCGCCGGCCCTGGAATTTTCATTTTGTGAATTCGTTTCCAACGTGGCTCCTATGTGGAATGAGAATATTGAAAGTACAAATTTGGGCGCTTTGTTAAAAATCGAGAATGAAACTTTATACAAAGAGTAATTATTGACAAAAAAACTAATTATTGAAATCACTCGATAAAGCTCCTATCAAAGGATATGGCAAATAACATACTATGACTTTACGAAACACTGCACGCGAACCGCCGAAGTATGAATTGTTTTAGTTTCTCTCGTACATCATCGATCATTTTTACACCTACTTCTTTCTATCCCTTTCAGACATGGTTTTAAACATTCATTTATCCTTTTCTATATTGAAAACGATCACATATCACAATCTCAAAAGAGCCGACCATTTAACAACTTCATGTTATTGGTTTCTCCCTGCGGTTATAAGCGACGACTTCGAAACGATTTGATGCGAGCTATGAATAGGGAATTTCGAGCGGAATTTTAAAGACTTGTTTCGGAATTCTACCCCTCCGTTAACTTTTGAATCGATCACAATTACAACTTCACATAACACCGACCAAGATTGACTCTTAACAAGTTTCTGATGATGAATTGATAAATGAAAATCAGCTCGATGCTATCTGAATTACAAATTATTCGATTCGTAACGTAAGACTGAGGATCATGGCAAAATTTACGTAAGAAACAAAAACTAAAGGACAATTCTCTACAGTAAAAAAGGACTCGTGATTTTAGATTGCAGGGAGAACTAAATCCGGAAGTGCTTTGATATGAACAGTGTCATTCAAAACTCTTTCCATTACTAAACGGGATTACGTATTATCCAAGCTTGCTGACACTTTTATAAGTGCATTGTACGGGTGCGAATAGTGAAAATTGTCATTCTATACTGAAAAAATGATCACTGATGTGATGCGTGAAAATTCGTAGGATGATTGTGGAGCTACTTAATATAAATCCCTATTATCTCATAGCTAGATTTGTGCAGAAGTAGTTGTGAATTAATATGAAATTTACAAATAATCATAGAAATATGAATCACTTCATAAGAATTTTATTTGAACTAGTTATAATATCTTTAAAATGCGTGATGATGAGCATGATGATAGGCGGTTTTGCAAATATCTAGACTGGCGAAAAACAAAGGTTTCTTCACATATCTACCACTCTCTCTTCCAGAAAAATGATTGAACTTTGTTTTTATTATTATTTTTCCAAATAACAACTCCACTAGCAAAACCAAGTACGCGGCCTTCTGCATGAGTCCGGATAAGGTTTCTGTCACATTACGGCAAGTAGATATGATTTTTAGGCTTGGTAGTAGTGTGTCCATCATTTTACCAGGGATCCTTATTATCAAAACCACCATTTTAACAAAGAGGTTTGGGAGCCTGCTGAGTTCAAAGAAATCGATATTTAGTCATTGCTTATTGGCTTGTATAGTTTATTTTCAATTTTGGATGAAGTCCATATTTATTCGAACCACAAAGGCTATCGAATCGCAACCAATATCAAAATATAACAAATTCTTTTTTTCTAAATAAACAAGAAGAAACATATGCAAAAGGGCTCGGACATCATGATGATTTTGATCTTCATCTTGTAACAGTTTCCGGATTCTCGGCAACTGCTAATAATATATTCCAAGCGTTTTCTTCATTGGCAACGTTCTTTTCATGGGAACCTTTCCATAAATTATCAACAGAACCAGTTTCTTTGAATTTCTTCAGAACTTTTGACACAGTAGAACTGTGAACATTCTTGTCTGGATGCATCTGATTGAATATTTCAGCAACTTCTGTACTACTTTTGTAGTGTTCCTTGTGAACCAAAATCAATTCAATATATATTATCTTGTTTCGTAAGTGTAAGTGGCATTTTAAAAAAGATTTTAATTTTCTTACTGTTTACGTCTTGTGAATAGAACTACCACAAACTGTCTAGTAGGTGTATACTATTTGATACAAACCGAGGCAAATTTAATTTTGACATTTACAAATCAGTCGAGCAACATTGTTTATTACAAGGTTAATTTGGCTTTATTTTTAACAACATATTAAAAGTGATATTACTTGAAATTAGGTTGTTAAGGAAAAATAATGATTATGATTTTCTAATTAGTCTAGGAGTCCATCCCTCAGCAGTCTGCTAGATAAATATCGTGTTCCTTTTTACTTTTCATGGTTGCTGTGGTTCCTAAAATGAAACGTTATTTGTTTATTCTTCAAAAAAATATTTGATGGATATAAAATTGAGAAAGTTTCTACGTTGTACTGCGGAATATACCTACATTGTTTTCCTTATAGTTCTACAAAACTTGATTACGGTTGAGAAAAGTGGTCTGTGCTGACTTTTCAAGCTTAAAAAGTTTCAAAAAAATCGAACGAAGTTGGAAGATATGAACCATTGCAACAACAGGAGTCATAGTAAAAACATTTTTTGAAATTTTGCACAACAACCGTTTGGGAACATCCCTAAAAAGTACCATTTCATTAATAAAATAAGTTTACAATGATCCCTAAAAAAAGGAGCGATTTTTAATCAATAAAAATATTTGGAAAAAATTGTGACTTTCAATTTTTCCGAATAGATACTTCAAATTCCGCATGTGGGGCTGAAATGAAATTATAACTAACTTCCTCAAATAACTCCTCTGCTGTCTTTACAAATAACCCCACTTCTGCCTATTCGTAATCAATTATTCCAAATTGCCGCCATATTGGTAGTCACGTTATATGGGTCAAAATTGATTATTAGGTTTTCCAATTTTCAGAAACAATCCCCTATAACGTAATTTTTGTAACTCTGATAATTTAATGTTTCTCATATATCTGCAATCGTTATGGCTCACACTGTATAATACTCAAAGTGGTGTGGTGATTCGGACGAGGAACAGATGGTTTCAGAGCTATCTGTATTGACCTACCCTTGCACTGATGAGAGGCAAAACCTCGAAACTAGTCTGCAATTCGAATCCGAATCAAAACAAAATTTTGTTAAATGTAGAAATTCACGGGGACGATTTGATCTTTACAAACTTTACTTTAAATTCACATGTCCTCTAACACAGTAACTTTGTTAAGTGAATGAAAAAGCCACTCTGTCAGCCAAACATGTCGTAAATTTGAAATAAAGCTTACAAAAAAATTATTGAACTCCGCAAATATTCTGACTCTTCGTATTACTTAGGTATCATCGCGAAGGTATTATGCTCGTGCTTTGGAGCGAGTTAGATATGAGTTAGATAATACGCAGTGATTTTCCCCTCTTAAACTCACAGTACGCCTCAGCCGACTGTCTGTGTGTGTGTGCGTTCACATTTTCACTGAATGTGACTACAATCCCGCTTTCTTCAGGAAAGGAAGCAAAAATCCCCTATAACGTATTTTTTGTAACTTTGATAATTTAATGTTTCTCATATAACTGCAATCGTTATGACTCACACTGTATAATATTCGCATTGAATTAAGATTTGATAAGTTTAATATCTTGACTAACATGCTTCATAAATATATGCCAACAAACCTTTATTGCGCGGAGTGAGGAATAAATTCGACTGTTCGGTGTGACGCGCTGATGGTGGGATCTTTATTACTTATGTTATTCCATGTAATCACCTCGAGACACACAAGTCTGAATTCTGGTGGAGGATCCAGTGTTTTTGGAACACATACTCTCTAATGCTGATAATATCGGTAATAACACTATGAGAGAACTTTTAGGTTTGAGGTGGCCGTTTAATTGCATGCAATCTTACTTTCAGTTCAACCGCGAATCGGTGACACATAAGGAACTCATATTTGGTTAATGAATATGAAACAGTCAAGTACTTGTTGAAAATGTCGAGAATAAGTATTTTCATAAAGCAAGTCTATATAGTACGAGAGCTAGTGAACCCTTCGAATAACGGTATGTCTGTAAGGCTAAAAATCCTTATAGTGATGAGTCATAGCATACTAAGTACGGTAACCATCGCCTGGCGCGCATCAGCCCTGCACGTCATCGACGAACGAATAGTTTGGCGGCAATGTACGAAAAACCGGCGAATTCATGAGGAATTGTCTCTGTTACTACGTCAAAATAATGAATCGAAACGGAATAATGGTTTGATAACAATAAACATTCGTAGAACTACAGCATAGAAGAACTTCTCATTGGGTGGTGACTGGTGAGTAAAAATAGATGTTCAATAATATGTGAAAAGTTTTCATTTGCATTCAGTTTCAGCCAAAATTTTTGGAATGACTATAAATTAATGTCAAACGAATCAGTGGAAATGGGTAGTTCCAATGTTGGAAGCAAACTAGTGGATATATTTAAAAAAATGACAAGGCTACAGTAACAGACTCTGAAGTTTATACTCTACAGGCTGCTATTGCATTTAAGATATCGGGAAAAAATCATAAAGCCTTGAAACTGTTCGAACATGCTGCAGCAATCGCTCCTGAAAATGCTGATGTATTGAATCAATATGGGGAATTTTTGGAACAACAGCATTTTGATAGTGTCACTGCAATTGAACTATATGTCAAGGTAATTTGAATGGCATTCTTCAAAGTATATTCATATTGAAGTCGCCACTGAAAAGTCTTGCATATTACTTTTTTCCAGGCCCTGACACATTCTCCCAACCATTAAGCTGCCCTTATGAATCGTGAATGCACCGCTCAAGTAGTAGAAGGATTAGATTATAACTTATTCAATGACATAGATGAGAGAAATGACTTTTTGAGGAATAGAATGAAGTTGGACTGTTCTGAAACTGTGAAGAAACAAGCATATCATTTACACATTTATCATACAGTAAGCAACTCAGTCTCATCGTGATAGACATAATGAGTCATCGCAGCGTTTTTTATGGATTTTCAGGTAAGTATAGGAAGAAACACAATGACTGTTGAATAGTTGAGATATCTTTTGGAATCACGACAAGTTGTTAGTGGAAAAAGTCTAGTGGAACATAATGAAGTATTGGGATTGGAAAATGCAATGCAATATATCAAGCTGTTGGTGAGAACTGAGTATATTGGAATAAAAGAAATATTGAGAATTCACCGAAGGGTCATGGGTCATGTGGATCCCATTGCATCAGGAGTTTTTAGACCAGTGGCTAAGGTATCTAGCAATGGAACTTCTGGCTCGCATCAGACAGATATTCAAGGCTCCGGTACGCAAGAATCTTTATTGTGCCGCATAGGTGGCCACATGCGTTGTTGTGAATCAAGCGTCGTGTGATTTGTCTAGATGCCAATACCGATGTCTGGTGTTAGCATGAAGTGCCGGGGTGGTGCTGTGAGTTATCCTACAGCTGAAAAGTGAATACACCACCAAAAACATCAGTAAGTCGCCCGGAGAACCACGGCAAATAATAATAATAGTCGTTCTCTACCCGCAGAGGCTATGCCTTTGGGTACACTCTATAGAAGTTTTTATGGGGAGCATTTTTTTTCATTACGGCCTTCTGCATTCGTCCGACTGAAATTTCTGCCAAGCCTGTATGATTTTTATACTTGATAGTATTGTGTTCATCATTCCACCAAGGACCCCTATTGTCAGAACCACCATTTCAACAGAATGGTTTGGGTAAAGCCTGCGGAGTTCAAAGAGTACATCTCAATATTTAGTCCGTTTTTCCTCCTCTTTTTGGACGATGTTTGTTTCACCAGGAGCCGAAAACTCTATGAACAAAATCATCCACTTTGATGGTCGAGGACGACTACATCAGGTTTATTTGCTTGTATTTTCCTGAGGATGCGGTATGAGTGATTCCTATAACTTCAGCACTTCTCAGTCTCCACAACGGACTCAATATCCCTCGGAGCATAAGGCAACACCGGTTTCTCGTCAATACCTTACGAGTATCGTACATGGTAGTGTAATACTCGTAGTGCCGCGTTATGCCTGTAGACAAGCTAACAGCAACTGCACTATGGTCTCAGCTGCTCCATGACACGCTCTGCATCTAGTGTCTATACCCATCACGCGACTACGGTAGATGAGGGTGTTGAAGACACCATCTTGGCAGGCCATTATGATTTTCGACTTCAGTCCAGTTGACCTGAGAAAAACAAATGTCAGGTTTCTGGATAAGCCAAGGTCTTCAATGTTCTTGAAGAAATGCTTTAATACTTGCTTATTTCATGATCGCATACAAAGCAGATAAGGGGATTTGAACTCCTGGTGACTCAACAGGCTCCATCCAGTATCCCTCCTTTCCCCTTGGAATATGGTCTGAACGGCGTCTTCTGCCAGATGTCAGCGTTTTCTGAAAGGACAACGTGAAAATACCAGTTGTTGTGGCTTCAGGGGCTTGGTGTTATGAGCGCCCTGCGGGTCCTGATGCCTTCCGTTGGTGGTATGATGCGGGTCTCCTTTACAGTCAGACTGACACGAGTCAGTCAGACTGAGACTTCTGCCATTTTGCAAACCGGCCTCGAGCACAAAGATGAGATACATAATCTCTTAGATTTCGGGCAGAAAAGGCAGCATGCGCTAGGTCTATTTCACACCACAGAGCATGCACATTCGCCATGTATTCTCTTCGGGCGGGCTCACTGCTCTCATAGCAATGCAGAAGACCGTCCCTTAGTTCATCTGTCCACTCAACGTCCATTTTCATTACGGTCGTCGTTATGGGGAAATCCATCGTTTTGGGCCCCACCACCTTCCCTATGACCCCTATTTCGAGGGCGTCGATTGTGGGAGCCTCTTTCTCGTGCGTTTTCATTATTAAAACAATATAATAATAGAAGTAACAACACTCATAATAATAGAAAGAAAAATAAAAAGTGTTATATGTATGGATGATATTACTGAACATATGGTATATTGTCCATATGGTCTCCAGGCATTAGCATTTTATCAGTGAGTCAATAAATGATACTACACAGTTGCACTCGAGTTATCTAAGTAATTTTGATTTATATATTGTGATACAATCCCTGCTTAGGCTACCTGTCATAAAGAGCTCATAACATGGTGCCAGGTTGTTCTGAATAAAACATAGAAGAAAGCAGATAGAGGCAAAAAGTAGTAAAGCAGTGATATACTTGGCAAGCAATATGACAAATGTTGAAGACAAGATCAAAGCATTGGAAGACAAGTTGAAATTATACGAAAGAGGTCAGATTTGTGTTGAAAATACAAACTTGAACATTCTCTCGATATTCAAAAGATAGGCCAAGCAGCAGTCGATACTATTGGGACAGGAAACATATTGTGAAATATAAGGATAATGAACAAGAAGAATGCAGGTATTGTGGATATAAACATGCAGAGGATAGAAATTGCCCTGCTAGAGGAGCAACATGCAAATTTTGCCATAGAAGAGATCATTTTGCGAAAGTATGCAGAAAAAAACTTACAAGAATGAAAAATGTCAAGCATATTCAAGATAGTTCTCAGGAAAGCGACCATTCTGCTGAAGGTAGCAACCATTCAGAAAGCTGTGAAGAGGTGATCCTGAGTATACATGATGATCAAAGGAGGGAAGTTAACGCAGAACTTTGTAATCGAAGCTGTACCTCTTCGTCTATTGTACTGATACGTGAAAGTTACTTTGATAAAATAGTGTTCACAGTATAATAACACGAATTTTTTGAAAATTAATGAATATTTGGAACTTTTGGTATGGATACAATTCAAGAAATAGAAACTTCCTAAACACTAAAACAACGGTAATTTCACTCAACGCGTGTTTCGCCAAGAGGAGCTTATAAATATTCTATACTCACTTATTAGCTCCTGAAGATGCTAACTTTGTTGGTGAAACGCGCGTCGAGTGAAATTGGCGTTGTTTTAGTGTTTGGAAAAACTCGTAATACGGAAGTTTTCAATGTCGCATAATTCCCATGTTAAAAATTTCTGCTCCAAAATGGTGAACAATTTATTTTATTTATATTCCGATTCATCTAAAAATCGAAATCTGGAAGTTTTCGAAGTCGCATAATTTATAAACCTCTGGTTGAAATTTCGAAACTCAATTATCCTATAACAAGCTTTTCTCTAACTTAATCTGTTCATATGTCCATTTTTCAAGCACTTGCTGACATCCGATTGGCTTGATATTTTGCACCCCCTTGCCCCTCTAAAGGCGGGATAGGGAACGCGAACAAAGTCCAAAAAATTTCTGACGGTTTCGTATGTGGAAAATCACGACGAAAAAAATGTCGGTCGGGTGGCTCGGACCCCTTTTTTCTTAAAGGAAGTTGCTTAAACTTCCGCAAGATTAATAAAAAACACTTGACGGTCAAATAATTTGGTTTAGGACAATGCTACCCCTTGAAGGCTAGATTGAGAACGCGTAGGCACTTTGGTCTTCAACCCCCTTCTTCTGAAAAAAAAATCGTGAAGTCTTGAGAAAATAAAATCGGAAAAATCCGTGAAAATAGTGAAAAACATGGGATTATCGAATAATGAAAGCCAGATACAGAACAAATAGGAATTCGGAAAAATTCCCGATGATTTCTCGAAAAAAATTGCGAAAACCCTCGAAAATAAAATACGAAAAATCCGTATGAATAGCGAAAAACATCCAACCATCGAATAACGTGATTAAAAAAAAACCCTGTCCCCCCTGAAAGCCAGAAAAAGAATGAGTTGGAATGCTGACAAAATTTTCGGTGGTTTCAGTAGTTGAAAGAAAAAAAAACGTAAAAAAATTACGCATGATTAAAGAAAAGATACCTCCTTGTCCCCCTGACATCCAGAAAGAGAAAGCGTAGGATTTCGGAAAAATATTTGACTTTTTCGAAAGTGAAAAAGTACGAAAAAAAAATCGGTTGGAGAGGTCCCGGAGAGCACGAAAATAAAATCGTAAGTTTGTTTCCATTTCCAGTAGTCATATTTTTTTCTTTAATTCTCAATTGGGAATGTTACCGTTTTCAACAAAAAATGGAAAAATTCGTAAAATTTCTAAAAACATCGGAACTTCAAAAAATTTCATTTCGAAAAATGTTACCGTCCTACCTCCCAGAAGGCTAAATAGGGAACGGTAGGAATTCGGAAACATTTCAATTGCAAAACTCCGTAAAAATTATGAAAAACGTCGGACAGTCGAATAATTTTCGTAGCTTGTCCTGTATGTGTCCAATAAGAAAGGATAACTGAAAAGTTCACTGACTCCAAAATATTGCGAGAGGTAAGAGAACCGAATACCAAAGCTTGGATTCATCCTCAAACTGTGATTTTTGGCAAATCTTTCTATCTTAGAAAGTTCTGATTGAATCGTTGCTTGCGTTTGCAAGTAATCATTCGGGTTGAATTTTATGCATATTTGCGAGTCACCAGCATATTGATGTAACTCACTGGATGCTAATGATGATTTCATGTCTGATTCATATATTGAGAAAAGTAGAGGACCATGGAATGTTTCCTGAGGAACCCCACAAGTTACTTTCTTGAATGATGAAGATATATTACAATTATTCAGAGATAATGTGAAGCATTGATTACGATCACGAATGAAAGATTCAAACCAATCGATGCTATTTCTTGAGAATCCTAGGAAGTGTAGTTTTGAAAGAAGAATATCATGATCTATAGTGTCGAAGGCTTTAGAAAAATCCAATAGTACCATACTTGTAGCCTGTCTTTCATCTATACCTTCATTAATTCCTATACTAACTATACTAACTAGAGTACTACTGGTACTGTGGTTCCTTCTAAAGCCCGACTGCCGATCATTATTCAAATTGTTTGCACACAGGTACTCATTCACTACCGTGTGAACATGTCCTTCAATAACTTTTGAAATGGCTGGGAGAATACTGATGGGTCTTAGCTCATTCAAACTAGCTGGTTTGGCTACTTTGGATATTGGTTCTATTATAGAACGTTTCCATATATTTGGAAATTAACTTTTTTCTAAGTAAAAACCAATTATGTGTTTTATGGCATCCTGGCAATATGGTAAGCATAGTTTTATAGCCCTTATTGAGTATCCGTCATTCCCGACAGCTCCTGTTTTTATTTCATTTGTATATTTTGCAATATCGCGCGTTTCAATAGGAGAAATGTAAAGTCAAGTTTTTTTTCACGTTATCATGAGTCCTTCTAGTGTAGTGATTGAGAATTAAGTTTTTCTCTAAGTTATTTTCATTGGCTGATAAAAGGAAGTGATTTTTCAGTTTCTCCGCATCAAGTAGATCCTCAGGAATTTGATAGTTTTGGGTTTCTATGTAAATTTTAGTTTTTTCATGTTTTGCCTAAATGAATCACGATTTTCAGTCCTAGCTATGAAATCAAAGTATGCCCGCATTTCCCTTTTTATAGCATCAATAGCTGAATTTCTCAACTGCTTATAATATTCTCTATTGGGAAATGTGGGGTATTTTTTATATTTCAATTGAGCTTGGTCATCATTATCATGACGTATGTGATCCACGGCGCGAAAGGTCTTTCGATTACTTTAATCGACTTCTCAGGAGCATTCAGTAGGTGTAAGACTATCGTATAGAAAAAATTTATTTTATCATTGATTGTCTTCTGATTCCTTACGTTATCCTAGTTAGCATTTCGGCAATCATTTTCAAACTTTCGATATACGTTTGCATTATTGAGGAAAGAGTTAAGCTATGATCTGTGACATCTCTTGGCATAAGCACACATTCAAATAAAGTGAGATTCAGTTGATGATATTTCAAGTTTTCATTCAATATCCTCTGAAATGAAAGTTTGGCAACACTGTATTAGCACTTTTTCTCTTGTTGCCTAATTGTGACAACTAGCACACACCTTTTTATTTTCGTTCAATACTTGTGACAACCCTTACACATTTTTCTTGTAGAAATATAGTTGTCGCGCCAGTTGCCACAAATATGTTCAGTCATAACTCCTCACCAAAGGAGTGTAAGAAGGTGATTTTAATACCAATATATTCCTCAAAGATGTCACCACCTATATATGATTAATTTAAAGATTTGCTACAATTTGGGAATATCCATGGGTTGTCACAATTGTTCTGATACGGGTAGGTGTGTGTGAGGGTGCGTGTGTGTATAATAATAATAATAATAATAATAATAATAATAATAATAATAATAATAATAATACTCCCTCATAAACACTCGTTGAGTGTACCCAAAGGCATAGCCTGTGCGGGTAGAGGACGGCTATTATTATTATTTGCCGTGGCGCTCCGGGGCGACTTACTGATGTTTTAGGTGATGTATTCACTTTTCAGCTGTAGGAAAACCCGGAAAACCTACAGCACTACCTCGGGTGGTCGGTGTGCACTCCAAGCTAGCACTAGACGAGATTGGCATCTAGACAACTCACAATACACTTGCTTTTCAACAAGGCATGCGGCCGCCTATCGAATCCGATATAAAGTAGTTGAGAAAAATTCTCGTACCTACATCGGATTCGAACCGACTATCGCTATGCTGGAGTTTCGAACGGCCTGTGCATTAGACCGCTGATCCACCGACCACCACGTATGTAAAATATCATGTGGGAAATGGGTCATTGGGGCAATGGAGGGTAGCAAAGTATTCAGCAAAAATATATTTAGGATGTCTTATATATTATTTAAGAGAAAAAACATGGCGACTGCTTGTCAAATTTAGTATACCAGGTGTACCAAAATATCATTTAAGAGGAGAAACATGGTGGGTGCTTGTCTTATTTAGTATACAGGGTGTCTCAAAATGTATCATTCAAGAAAAAAAAAATGGCGGCTGCTCGTTAGATTTCGTATACCAACATATTTAAGAGAAAAAAAAACATGGTGGTTGCTTGTCTCATTTAGCATACGTCTCACGTATCATTTAAGAGAAAAAAACAAACAAAAAGATGGCTGCTTGGGGCAGAGAAAAAGGTATAACGGGGAAAATGGGGATTTAAAATACGAAACATCCAAAAATAAGCACTTCCGGTTTGAAAAAATTGAGGTGGAAGAGAAATAATGAGAATTCGGATTGTCCACATCGAGGAGAGTTCAAATATGCAATGAAATGGCCACTTCCGGTTGTCCTATTTCGATGATTTTAATATCAATGGATTTGTTTCGATGTCAAGAAACATTTTTAAGCATTTTCCAATGCCAAATGGGCATAGGAGGCTATCTTCGTTATTAGTAAGGATACAGAAACGTGCAGGTACTCTAATAAGACAACTTTTATGGGAGATCAAGAAAATAATAGAATTTCCTCCCGTCATCTGCCATAAGTGCCATAAACCTAACATTTTAATGCGTTGTGTACTCATCGATCGAATGTTAGAAGTCGGTTCGTTAACGTTTGACATTTTTCGTTTAGAACATCGCTCAATATATTGGTGATAGGAGAGAGACAGATTGACAGACAGACAGAGTGACAGATAGTCAGTTTGATCGAAGCAGAACGAACTAACCTTATAGAACGTCTGTTTCAGTCGCATTTTTTGCATGTTTTAGCGTTTAAAATTTTAGATATTTTCTCGAACTCATAAAAACGGTTATTGTGGTCGCATTTTAACGTGTTTTAGCGATTCAAATATCAGTAATTTTTCCGAACGCGAAAACGTGTATTTTGAGCAATTTGAAAATGTCAAATCTCCATAAAAAATACATACAGTTTTTCGGTTTAATATCAAGTTGTTTTCGAGAATGCGAAAACGTTTATTGTGGTTGCATTTTTGCGTGTTTGGGCTTTTCAAATTTTAGTTGCTTTTTGGAACGCGAAAAACGTCTATTTTGATCACATTTTTGCAGGGAATCGCAGCCGCAGTACGTTTCATTTCGTTTCAGTTTTACTCTGTTCCTTTTTTGGTATTCATTATCAGGTGGGTGGGGAGAGGGTTAGGTAACTTTATTTTTGGAAAGTATGTTATTGCCATTGAACAGTTGAAATAATCAGTAATAAAATGTCATCTGAAGAATACAGACAGAAGGATGAAGATTTTTCTAGACGTGTCCAAGAGTTAAAGGAAGATATTCAATTTTATGAAGAAAAGGAGAATATGGTGAAGCATTTGACTGATTTGAGCATTCAAGACAAAGTGTTTAATCGAAAATTACCGCAAACGAGCTATCCGTTAGGAAGAATCCAGCCTCAAGCATTGTTGAATATGTCTCCTCAACTGAAAACAAATTTTATACTTTTAACTGCAACATTGAATAATGTTTTATACGTGAACGTGCCAAAAAGAGTGAAATTCATGGCAACATGCGTGAAGGAAAATGATTTCTTCGATCATGGTTGTAATAGGACACAATGGAAAACAATGCGTTTAATTCGGGTCAATGAGGAGCAGTTAGTAGTATTTGTAAGTGATGTTCCAAAGAATACAGCATTTAAGTATAAGCTGAAGCTGATATTTCAAGATCTTCGAGAAATTGACACAAAAACTGAGGAATTTGTTCCAGCAGGGAGAGAAAAAAAGAAGTCACAAGTTGAATTTGAAGTTTATAGAATTCTTATTTGTTGTTCTGAAATTTTATATCAAGTACTCTCGAATGTTTTTATGAAATTTGTTTTCACATTAGGGTCATAAAAGTGGTTGGGGATGAGCGATAAATTTCAGTTTTCGATTACCCAAGCAGTAATAGATGTTAGACTTATTTGCGTGTGTGCACAATCGTCAATAATAAGATGTAAGCACAATATTTTTCTTCGAAAAAGTACATTTAATTTAAAAAAATATTGAATCGTAATACTGGGAGACATGTAGTCGTATTTTATTATAATAATATCAAAATGTTTTTAAAATTATTCACAAAAATTACAAAATATAGTATTTTCTTTGAAAATGTGATTGAGTTTACAATGGAGGATAGTGATGAGCGAAAAAAAGGTTAGTTGAAAATGTTTTTATGTTTTAATGTCTGCAAATTAATAAAAATTTGAACTTGATGACATTAAACACACATAATTTCATTTTCTTATTTATTACATAAATCATACACAAATTTTTGTCTATAATGAAATAAATATTCACGTAAAGCATTAGCCAACAAACTATCTGAACATGAAGCCTGACAAAAACCTTCTATAATTCCTTCCAAACTCACATTAGTTTTATTAACACGTAACCATAATTGAATAATGTCAAAAACACCTCGATAATAGTCACAAAAGTTCATAGCATCCAGCATAGCGATACGATCAGACAGCACCCCCAAGTGTGTATGTAGAATGTCATCTTGTTGGGACAGCTCTATGTTCGTGATATCCTTGGAAATGGAAATTTGTTTGGTATTACTTTCGATGTACTGTGTGATGTAAATGTAACCCCCGCAACGTGTTGTGATTGGATCATACTGATCTACATACTCATCTATTTGTGATTCAAAGAAATTTTCCTTAATTCCTTGCAGGATATCAATGAGGGTTGCCCATTCAAAAGAAGCAAAATTGATGGATCGAATGGAGAACTGCTGCTTCAAAATGATGCATGAGTTAAAATCCCTGGAGGGACTTATGCCACATCGAATTTCGTAGGATGGTATAGGGAAGACCATCAACATCAACTGATGTTCGCTTCGAGTAGCCATTTCATATTGTCCCAATGCTCTGTCGATGGCATTAAGAGTTTCGTTGTAATCTTCCTACACCACTACCACACATTACTTCAACTTCGCTGACGTAACCACTATCTTGAGACATTTTCGTTTTCAAACTGAATATTCGTCTGTGCTTGCATACGCTTTTATAGCTTCAGATCACGTGGCCAATTTTAAAATTGTTGTTGCAGGTTGGTTGGCTGTGAAAAAATATTTGAAAGACCCCTCGGAATTATATGATTTGTGTTTGTTTCCCATAAGATTCTATACAAAATCATCGCTTTCGATCCAACTGTTATGTTTGTTATTCAAACCGAGCCATTCAACGTATATTTTTTTGCCTTTTTTCCTCATAAATTTTTCCACGAGATGTATATCTGGATTTGCAGTTTTTTGCAATTCCTCCGCATAAAAAGCACCCTTGATAGGAGTACCCTGCTTATCTTCCAGCATGAAGGTGGCAGGGTTGGTAATATTGACTTTGATGATTTTGAATAATTCCGTAGTCCAATTGGGCGTGTAACCTTTTTCGAAAACGTGCTTTGCCTTACTAATTCGCACAACATCGCCGACTTTGAATTTTCTCGGTCCAGCTATTTTCAAGTGGCTGTATGTTGATTTGAGAATTTCTTTTTCGTTGGTTTTATCAATTTCCGAAGGTTTCATACCCGTCTTTGAATGGCGCGTATCATTGTAAGATTTTGTGATTTCAGGTAATATATTCAACCATTTATAGGTGCCATTCAAACTGAAATACTTGTACAATCTTTCCTTCAAAGTTCTTATAAACCATTCGGCCATAGAGGCTTTGAGGATGCTGTACGTATTGTAGTGATTTATCTCATGTTTTTTCATCAAACTCTGGAATTTACTGTTGTAAAATTCCGTTCCCTGATCGGTTTGTAGATTTTTTGAGCATCGTTTTGTGTGTGCCAAAATATCTGCAAATGTTTTAGTAATTTCCTCACCCGTTTTCGTTTTCAGTGGACGGGACCACACGTATTTCGAGAAATAATCTATAACGACTAGAATGAGTTTGAAATTACGATTTTGATGAGCGTACAGTCTCATCTCAGCCAAGTCCATTTGCCATAAATCATTAATTAATGATGGTGCGACGTCGACGTCTAATAGGTTTATGTGGTCCACGGACAAGTTGAATCTTGTCTTCGGAAGCCATCACACATATGTGATGGCGAAACTGTGAAAACTGCTATTTTATTATGGTGATGCATTCACTACATTATGTCTTTTAGTAATCTCCTCGACAGCTTATTTTACACTCGCTAGATCTGAATTTATTTTGGTGATTTGCTGTGAAATATCAATTCGAAACTGGTTTAACTCATTATTGGTTAGCAGCATTTCCTTGTGTTTAATATCCCATTTTAAATTGTGTGCATGAATCGAATCGGTCATTTCAGATATTTTTTTCAACAAATCTCCACGAATATTTTCAATATCAGTTTTGTATTGTTAAATTGCATTTGTCTTTCCACAATCACTTGGCCCACAAATAATTGCACGAAACGAATTCGGTAATAATTTTTCGTGCTTCCCAACTATACTGCTATTGAGGTCTCCACTCAAAAAATCTAAATTTTCAATAGGTAATGTCTTGTCTTGTTGATCGACTTCCATGATGTGATGAAAAAACATGAGCGCGCCACTGTTATAAATAAACGCATTGAAGGTATCTTTCATCATTATCAATGTTGACTTACTCTGGTGCAGGTGTTGTCAATTCAATCATCAACAAGCTCCCGTTCGAATTGCATCTACCAGGTTATTCGTTTTGCGGGCCTGGCACCAAATTGAGGCAGAGATTACAACGCGGAGAAACTGGCGTGAATCCTTTGGACGAAAGCTGCAAAGAGCACGATATTGCATACTCTCAATCCGACTTCCTAGAAGATCGTCATAAAGTAGATCAAGTGTTGGAAAATAGAGCTTGGGAACGAGTAAAATCTAAAGACGCTAAATTTGGGGAATGGGCTGCAGCTTGGCTTGTTACTTCCACCATGAAAGCGAAACGTAAGCTATGTATGGGCGTGTCCTTTCGACGTAACTTGCTTCAAAAAGTTATTAAAAATTGGAAATACAATCCTACTAATATTAAGAAATCTAGTGCTTCGGCTATGCGAGCAGCTAAAATGGCATTGAGTCAAGCTGGAGGACGTAAGAAAATACGAGTGCCTGGAATAATTCCATTCGATGCAAAATCTGGAGGAATCCTACCCCTCATACCTATATTTGCTGCACTTTAGGCTTGGGGTGCGTTGGCAGGTGGAGCGAGCTCCATAGCAAAAACCGTGATAGACGCAAAAAATGCTAAAAAGAAATTCGAAGAAAACCAGCGTCACAATAAATCCATGGAACATTTGGATTCGGGTTTGTACCTACGGAAACCCCCTCGAGGATTTGGACTGTTCCTGAAAAAACAAAATCAACGCAAAGGACGAGGTCTTTACCTGAAAAAGCAGAAAAACTGCTAGATGAGCTACCCCATAGAGCATTATACGATTCAGAAATATAGGAGTGTGTTCGTCAGCTGAAAATACCGCATTTTCGTGGAGTCTTTATGCGTGATACGTTGCCAACTTGTGATCCTGCATCGTAAGCGCGAGTGGCTATCTTGATAAATTAGAGAGCAAAAAAAATAAGCAAATCTAATTTGTTTTAGAAATTGAAAGGAAGGCAAACTCGATAGTAGAGATTTTTTTCACTTCGAAACAAAAACTGATTGAATTGAGAACTTGATTAAATTTTCAGGTTAGGTTCGTGGTAGAAAAATACAAAATAAAGGATAACATAATTTTCTCATTCCATAATAATGATGAAATAATTATAACTATCATCCAAGGCCGATGAGTTGCCACACGACTTTCCTAAGCAACCGGTGTAAAACCGGACCGACAGCCAAGGCGCACCCTGGAGGAAATGCTTATTCTCTCTGATGTCCGCCGAGAGTATACTAGGCTAACCCCTCGGTAGGTATACCCTACTACTTGGTTAAAGATGCACGAGGACGAGGCCCCCACAACCGATCCTCGGAATAGATGGATGGATGGATTGGCTCATTATAACGACCGCAATGAAAAAAGACGTTTTGAGTGGACGGATGAACTGAAGGACGGTCTTCTGCATTGCTGTGAGAGCAGTGAGTCCTCCCAAAATGGACACATGGCGAGAATGCATACTCTGTGGTGTAGAATACACCCAGAGCATGCTGTCTTTCCTGCTCAAAATCTAAGGGATCATGTATCTTATCTTCCGGTTCGAGGCTATGTCAGAGCACTTCCTCAGCCAGTTGAGGAAGTTTAAGAAGTGACAGATATGACACGTGCCGTTCTGGCTATAGAGGAAGCCCGCATCATAGCACCAACGGACGGCATCAGAACCATCAGGGCGCACCATAACACCGAGCTCCTGAAGCCACAACAACTGGCACGAGTGGATGCGGATATTCACGATATTCTTCAGAAGAGGCTGGCATCTGGCAGAACAACTCTGCCGTGTATGACGCTGCTCAATCCATGTTCCAAGAGAAGAGGAAAGATACCACTCCATTGAATGGGAAGCATGAGAGACGCATTCACAAAATAGAAGCTGATATCAAGCCAGCGAGACAACACGCGTCTCGTATCCAGTGTGTGGCGGACTACGTGGAGGCCACACCCGCAGTGCAGCGAATTGCCTACACACTAAATCAAGCCGTGCTGTTAACCATCAAACAGCACTGTCTTGATAAGGTAGGAATGCTGATGGCTGCAAAAAAGTCACTAGTGAGGCAGGCGAGGAGCATCCCGAAAAACATGAAGTACCGCGATAAACCTTCTCACCTATTTCAAGAGCCTCCACGTGCTATGGATAACCCGCCGGCTGCTCATTGGGTAGAAAACTTCTGAAAGGGCATTTATGAACTTCCGCAACCACTCAACGTAGATACTCCAGCCCTAGCGCAGTTCGAAGCTTCCTGCAGGAAGGAATCGTGCTACTCCTCACAAACAGAGATTTGTCCGATCCGAAGAACTACAGACCGAAAACATGCTTAAACGCATGTTATAAGATGTTTACCTGCATCTTATACATGCGAATACTCTCCGCAGTTGAGCCGATTGATTAAGGAATATATGAGCAAAGAGGGACAGAGGAGGGGGTCGCTGGATGCAAGGAGAACCTGCTGATTATGCAGGAATCCGTGCAGAATGAGCATAACCTTTCAATGACCTGGATCGATTATCGCAAGGCATTTGAAATGCATCTCACTATTGTCATTGTCCCTTGCATCACGGAAAACCCGTGGATACAACAGCGGCACCCCTAGCAACCTGAGGCACGAGGTCACCCATCTGTTCTACATGGATGATCTCAAGCTATATGCCTCTGGAGAAAAGAATCTTCATTAGTCCTTGAGGGTGGTGCAAGAGCACACGCTTGCTGTCGGAATTGAGTTTGGAATCGACAAATGTGCCACGGTTCATCTCAAACGAGGACGATGCGAGGAATATGAAGAAGACGACCAGCTCGTATACGGAATCATCCAACATCATCTGGATGCCAGAGAGACGTATACTATCCTTGGGGTGGAACAACGCTACTCCCAAGCAGTAACCACTATTAAAAACTCTTTCCGTGGCAAGTATCAGCATAAGCTCCGACAGATCTGGTCATCAGAACTGTCGGGAAGAACAAAGTTACTGTAACTAATATGCTTGCCGTTCCGCTTCTACTCTTAGGAGTAGTGAAATGGATTCAAGAAGAGCTGAGACAACTCGACGTGAAAACTTGCGAAATGATGCATCTCCATAGAAACTTGCATCCTAAATTATCTGTTTCACGGTTATACTTCCCCAGACAACGAGGAGGCTGTGGTCTTTTGAGCTTGGAGTGCCTTTACAACATAATGGTACTGGATGGAGCCTGTAAGGGAATCAGGAGTTCAGATCCCCTTTTCTGCTCAGTATGCGATCATGAAGCAGCAGAGATTGAAGCATTTATTTTCAAGACAGCAATCCGTGCTGCCCATGAACTCGGTCTCTTATACGACTCTGAACGGACGAGCCCTAACTCTGTCACTTAGCTAGAACCTGTTCAGCTAAAAGCCCACTTGGAAGCTCCTGATAGTGAGAGGCTTTCATAGCTACATAAGGATGAGCCAATGAATGGGTTCTTCTTCAAGAATATTGAATATCTTGGCTTAAAGTAGGAGGATTTTCGTTATACACTGTGTTCGGCTCCTGGCGAGACGAACATCGTCCGAAAAGAGGAGTAAAAATAGACTAAATATTGAGATCCAGTCTTTGAACCCCGCAGGCATTACCTAAACCATTCTGTTAATAATGGTCGTTGGTGGAATGATGGACACACTGCTCTCAAGCTTAGAAATCATATCTGTTTGCCGTGATGTGGCAGAAAACTTAGCCGTAAGAATACAGATAGCTGTAATTCTCGGTTCACTCCGCTCACTCAGGGTTTATAATTCTAGGACCTATTAATCACTCACCCCACGGACGTGGGAAGTGTTTTGTAGGTTTGTTGTTAAATTTGTTATTTCCGTCAACCAACTGCACCCTCAGAAGAAATACGTAGCCCTTACCTTTCAACGTGTGATGCCATGCACTGGAGTTAACTGGGTTAAATAACACAACAGCGCGCCCCTCCGGTTGTATCGGGGCACCAAAAATTATTTTATTATCCTGTAAGACAATCAAAAGTATATTGTGTAGGATGAGTTATAGAACACCTTAAAATTAAAATAAAATTTGAAAGAAATAGATAGTTTACTCACTCATTAACATATTTTCATATTCAATAATTTCATCCAATCATTTCTTGAATGGAATAATAATTATTTTACAGAAGAAAGGCCGCCTTAAGAGCAGTTTTAAAGCTGTAGATAGTAGTACAATGTTTCAGTTGAAGGGGAAGCAAATTGAATAATCTGAGTCCCATTAGATTGGGAGAATTATGTCTTTCACCTAGTATTAATGGAATGCACACCTTCGTTTCTTATGAAACAATGACGTTATCATTCCTTATTGATATGTTACTGAGCACCCTTACTATATTTGAGAGTTCCGCTATAACATGCCATGCTGATTTTGTGGGTTTATCAGAGATGTTTAGTTTATCTTGAAAATACTTCTTACTGGTGTGTGTAAAATGGTTTGGGGCAAAAAATTAAGATTTTTTTAATTTCCACTGGATTGTCTACATCGTTATTTATACATTTGTTGCTTAAATCACTTGTTATATATTTTTTTCGTGAAGGAAAATTAATATTAAAGTAGTATAGGAATACATCCACGAAGGTCTGGAATGTCTGATTTACGCTTCTACTAGTTGCAAATAATCGAAAACCTTGGTGACGTTATCGCGAGATTTGGCATGCATTGCTAGCTCTTGATGTGCTTGGACATGCCACTTTTTCTTCGATTGGAGTCGAGCAAAAAGTAAGTTTACGCAGTGTGTTCTCTGAGTGTTTAGTATTTGATAAGTCGGAATTGGTTGATTTGCAGAGTTGTTTTGTTGGGAAAAAGGGGTAGAAAATTTTGTTACATTTCATTTGACGACGATTTTGATTTTGGAAAGTTGGTTGGTTTCAGTTGATTTTGTAAGTTTTGGCAATTTTGAACATGTGATTTTGAATATAAGAATGACGAAGTTATCAATGGACTTTCATCCGACAGTCTCTCTGAACGCTCGTGTGTCTCAGGAATACGTTCTATTATCAACAACAAACAACACTGTTTCTTCTTCACCTCATTCACCTTGAGAAAGCAGAAATTTCTGCATGCTTTTCAAAATTAATGAAAAATTAAAGACAGATATTCGCCATTTCCGTTATTTTGCTATGATTGGTAATAGCAAAATAACGGAAATGGCGAATAACGGTGAAGTTATTTTTAACGGAAGTGATACAGCATAGGGCTCATTCATTGTCTTCACAAGTATAACCAAATTAAAAAAAAAAAAAATTGCCTTTCTCAATACCGTGAGACATTTTTTATCTCACGGTATTGAGAAAACTGAGGAAAATTTTTGAGGGTTTTTCCTCAAAATAAAGAAGTTATCGACCATCTGCAGAAATTGGTTAGAGCTAAATAATGAATTCGGGTCACAGCCAACTCGATGTTTTTCAACAGCCAATTGAGAAACGAATATCAATATGTAATACCAAATGGTTGGGTAGATAATCTTAAGATAAATGGATATAGTTGAAAAAATATACAGGATGATTTCCAAAAAAATTAAGTTGGACCTCCAGTCAAACACGTGTTAAAATAATTATCGTTTGGTTAAAAAAATCGCTATCATTGATTACGTAACTCCCGTAGATTCCAAAATTTTATCCCTTCAAATTTACAAAACTGCAGGCTGTTACATTTCTCCTGTGTCACTAGAAGTTGAATAGCAAAAATTTTGCCATCAATATGGTCGAGTTATATCTGTCTAGACAAGTGTTCTAAAATGAATTTTTTGCACAATTTTAAGCATAATACCAGAACCTGAAGTGTATGCTCAATCTTGGCTTTCAACAGATAATGAAATGTCACTACCAATGTTGGCAAACCAGCAATCAATCATTGTATTGATAATAATGAAAAAATACGTTTTTCTTGGCGAAAACATGTTCTTTCACAAAAAATGTTATGGCATGAATGCATTTCTCATAAATAAAGGCCATTATATTCATATATTTTATTGACAAGACATATACAATATTAACTTTAAATAGACATTAGGCAAAAAAGCCGTTTGTGAGTATAAACTCGTTTACAAGTAACAAGGTAACATTTATTGTCATTTTACGTTGAGGAAGTACGACTCTTATTATCTAAATATTGTCTCACACAGCAAATATTGTCAATGTTTCCAGCCTATAGTATTCCCACTTTTCCCCACAATTTAAATAGATTAATTGGCCTTATTCTAGACTAAGAATAATATGTAAAATATGATATTCTTGATCATGTTATTTTCAATAGATAAGTTGATATTTGTTGAAGATATGATGAAATAGTTCCATGATATGTTATTTTGAAGTTTGTGAAAATATTGAAACGAACTGATGGAAATAATTGTTATCAGTTGGCAAGAATTCATTTCGAATAATGAAGTTTGATTAGCTGTAGAATTCCTTCACAAGATCGAAACATGTATTTTCTCGATCATTATTGATCTCGATTATTATCGAAAGAAATAATTGATCAGGATGAAAAATTCGGTATGACAAATCAGTCAAATGAAAATAAAAAATATCAACTTTCTATATATGATTTCTGACTCAATGGAATCTTGGATGATGAAATACAGTCCTAAGAGAAACCTTGTTTTCTTTTGGTTGGTTCCTATTTCGGCCATCTATAAGTGATATCATTGGGTGTTGGGGGTTGCTGTTGATTTTGGTTTTCCCATCTGAGGTAAACGTCCTGAAATGAAAAATCGTCATTTTATTGATTCACTCGATATAATCTTTCATTGGAAGTGGGATAGTTCTCTAACACAACACGCAACTATGTCAAAACACATGCATATAGAGCTGTGGATTCATGAAATATTCATGACTCACATCACCTATGTTCTTCGAAATCAGTCTTATTAAGAGTAACGATACTCAATATATTCCGAAAAATTCATCAAACTTTGACAACATTTTCAGTTTTTCGGTGTTCAGTTTTAAATTTTTTTATGAAGGTGAGTTGTAGTAATGTTTCAATATTATGGAGGCAGTGGGAAAATGAGAAATTTTACAGGGTGAGTCAAAATAAGACCGACAAACTTCCAACACAGATTCCTTACTTCATTTTGAGGCGAAATGTTTGGATTTAGCATTTGATTTTCCCATTTCTTATTTTCAATTGCTGTAATCAATTTGATCACCCTGTTGTATAATTATTTAACAATAGTCGTCAAAAAGGCATATAATTTGTACCAATTCATCATCTGTACACAAGCAATCAACGCAATGAAAGGTTTTGGAAATACAGCATTTTTCTAAAAAGAAGCATTAACCAGAGTTGTCCAAATCAGAAGGCCAACTCACATACCATTTTTGGTGACCCCGACGGTATTCAACAACATTGCAAGAGGAAGCAGCTCATTCAGTCACAAATACGAGGAAAGCACAATCAAAGACGGTGTCAATTCAGACGTTCAATAAAAACCTGCGGCGAAGTAGGAAGAAAGCACTCAAAGGTCGTACCAAATATTCATTCATTCCTTATTTCCTCTATATCCTTGCAGTTCAATATTTCTTTCACAGGAATTTTAAGCGTTCTTCTAGTTGTCATTTCAATCAATTTTTCAATTACTTCACACAAGTTTGATTTTTCAATTGCTGTCATTTCTAACAAACGTCAAAATGACAGAAGATTTACAGTCACTGAATATACATAGTGGTCGGCTCAAGGCAGTGATCAAACTATTCGAAAATTTCATAAATGCGTTCGATATATCCAAAAATAGCATAATAGATATACAAAAAGATTGCAAAACACAGAAGAGTCAGTCATTTCCTACTTTGGAGATATTCAACAAAAAATAGAATTATTGGATTCAAATTCTGATCATGAAAATGATAGAAATGAATTCGAAAACGATTATTACAGAGTTATTGCACGAGCGAAAGAATTGATCTTAAAACACACACGCTCAATTCAGCAATCTCATTCCAGTATTGGCATTGGCAATGAACCTGTTGGAGTTGATTTTCAAAACGATTCTATTAATGTTAAACTACCTATTATCAAACTTCCATGTTTTCAAGGCGCTTACAATGAATGGCTGAAATTTCATAATTCATTTGATTCTTTGATAAATCAATATAAAGTCATTAGTGATGTTCAAAAACTCCATTATTTGAAATCATCCGTAAGTGGTGAAGCTGCAAAAATCATAAGCTCTTTAAAAACATCAGCAGATAATTACAAAGTAGCGTAGAAATTATTAAGTGACAGATATGGTAATAAAAGATTACTTATTTTCAATCACATAAAGTCATTATTCAATTCACCAAAAAGTCATTTCATTTCTACTTTTAAAAGAAATGAAGATGGAAAGTTTGTTGTCGAAAGTCCATCAAAAGAGGATATAGATGTACTGGGCGATTCGAAATGTTATGATGCTAAGAAACGATTTTTGAATTTAGAACACAAATTTTTGAATAAGTCAGATTTCAGAACTAAATATATACAATTCATGGATGAATACTTGTCATTAGGACATACGTATATGGTTAATTCACCAAATTCTAATAATGTCGAAGTATTCTTTCCACAGCATGGTGTATTAAAGGAATATAGTTTGACTACAAAACTTAGAGTAGTATTCGAGGGCTCCTTTATTACCACTTCAGGAATTTCAAATACAAATGTAAGGTGCAAATATGCAAAGTGACTTGTTTTCCATACTTCTAAGACTCAGGCAGTTTTCATTTGTTGTATCTTCAGATTTTGAGAAAATTTATCGTTGTGTCTGGGTTACTCCTAAACAGAGATCTCTACAACAGATTTTTTGAAGATCAGATCCATCGTTTCCTCTCAATATATATCAACTCAATACCATAACGTATGGAACAACAAGAGCCCCATTTTTGAAACAACTATTAATAGAAAATGCAGAAAATTATCCAAATGCATCTCAAGCTAAAGATAATTTAATTCATGTGGATGATTTTCTTCACGGTTCAGATTCCAAACAGGAGCTGTTGTTGTATTCAATGTGTTACATCAAGCAGGCTTCAATTTGCGAAAATGCGTATCTAATGATCCTAGCATAACAAGATATTTTCAAAATACGAATTCACAAATATAGTTACTTCAACTAGGCACTACAACAAATTGCAAAACGCTTGGGATTTTTTGGTCTTCAGAAGAAAATATTCTTTCATACAAAATTGCAACCTACGATTTTTCTTAACGCAGTACGAAAAGATCTATTCTTTCTGGACCATCCTAGGTCAATGATCCTCTAGGACTGAGTCCTTATATGTCAAGATTCTACTTCAAAAACTATGGAATGAGAAGCTTGATTGGGATGAATCAGTTTCTTTTGATATTCATACAAAATGGGAAGAAGAGAAATCTTAAATCTGAATGAAATGAAAATAGTGTGACGAAGCGTTATTTTGGACTCCGAAGATCTTTTCAAACCCCCCGTATATGGACCGAACGCCGGCATTTTCCACTTATTCGTCGATTCGAAACCCTCGTATATGGATCTGCCTCCTGTGTTCATGTTTATTCATTCCAGTAAACTCTGCTGCCGTATCACGCCAAGAAACTCCGTTTTTGCACTTTTTGTGGTGTGTTAAAAATTTTAACTTTTAAATGGTTTCCAGCTCCGATTTCTTGCAGCCCCGTTCTTTGGATGGTTAAGAAGTCAGGACGAATTTTTTTTTGTTTTTCAGGCATTTTGCTACGACCGTCTACGAAGGTGAAACGAACCATATAAATATAGGCCTCACCGACTGGCCGGGGGGTTTTTGTTTTTTTTCTCTTTGGTGCTCCAGCCATTAGCCGGTATAGATCTGGCAGTGTTCAATTCAACCGTTTATTTGAATAATTCAGCTATCAGCCAAAAAGACTGAGCTAGCAATTTTGATTCCATAGACCGAGTGTGTGCCTAGTGTTTCACCAGCCGAAGTAAAGTAAGACATTTTCCGTAATCTTATCTGTAATTAGGGCTATTTCTTCGAAACCGTTATTTTTATTTTTTTTTGTAATAGAATACTACCAAGTGCATTTAACGCAGGTGTTTTATTTCTTTCCCAAAAGTATTGACAAACTATTTAACATTCATTCGAACTTCTGAATCGAAACTCGTGCTCCCGTCCGGGTAACACCCGTCCGTCCGTTTTCGCAAAACCGCCAAATAGCATAGATAGGTTGTCAATACTTGGTTACGGTTGTGTGCTTTCCGCCGTACGGAGTATTCTGTCCGCCGTACATTGTAGAGCGTATTCATAAAGCAGCGGGTATTCCTGATAAACAAGAATTGCAATTAAAACCTGCAATCTCTTGAGGAATCGATAGAGTGTCATAAGAACTGACCCCTGGAATACCGTATCTCCATCTGTAGCTGCCCTGGGCCTCCCACCGTGCTCTAGACTGGGAGAGTGGAGCATATCACTTTAAAACAGCTGGCGCCTGAGGATTTGTTGGGTTCTGACAAGTTCCTGGTGTTCGGGAATTGTCGGAGACAACAACCGAGAGCGTCATAGTAACGTCCGCCGCCCGGCTGCACCCAATGCACGTTACAAATTGGCGCCCGAGCAGGGACCTGATGTTATGGCCAAGCGAGAACACTGAGAACCAAAATTTGAAGAAAAACCGATTTTTGAAAGAATCTGTCCCTTTGACGAATTTTGAAAATTTGTCGAAAAGCCGTGCGACACCTCGAATAGTAGGGTTTCGAGGGTGTAGAAGCGATTTCTGACAACCGTTGGACGATAACACACATCGTTCGCAAGCAACGACCCGTTTATCCGAGCAAAAAAGTTGCTGGTCATATACAGGGTAGTCAATTCACTCTCAGAGAGCTGAATGATGATGGCCAAGGACTCGAAAAAGTCCGAGGAGGTACCAGTCTCCAGTACCGGATCCGCTGTGACTCCGACTGCTGCGACAGGAGGTTTACCTGCCGACACACGAGTCGGGTGGATATACCTTCTGCGGAAGGAAGAACTAGGCATCGAACTAGCTAAGTTTCAGCTAGGCACTACTGGTACTGTGGATGAGAAACGCCGTCGCCTCTGTAAGTTTATTCGAGAGGGCCTTGCTACTCCCGTACCCACCACTACCATGCCGTTTGTGTTTCCAACGATACCTGTAGTGAACACCGGCCCGGTCACGTTACCTACCGTCTCGGTAACGAATACCAGTATCCCGACAGTAACGAGCACACCCAGTGGCATTATGTTGGGAAGCCAAACCGTCCCGCCTCAGCACGGAACCTCTTCAACGCCCGTGGTGACACCCTTGAAGGTGTGGGACTGGAGGATATCCTTCGATGGTAGTGAAGACCCCGTCGCGTTTCTGGAAAGGCTCGAAGAGATCTGTGTCTCTCAAGGCGTCTCTCTTGATCGCCTTCTGCCGGCTATGCCCGAGTTATTACAAGGAATGCCTGCCCTGTGGTTCAGAAATAACCGGAAATATTGGAGGAACTGGCAAGAGTTCTACAACAGCTTCCAAGACTTCTTCTTTCCTGTGAACTACCGTTTCGATTTGGAAGTTGCTATCAGTAGAAGGATACATCAACTACACGAATGTAGCTCGGTGTATGTGACTGATATGCAAGCTCTCATCCGCCGGCATGGAGAAATCTCGCAGGAACAAGAACTGAACTGGCTCTACCGGAATCTGCATCCAGAGTTCAGACGTCAGATACGGAGAACAGACTTTGCTGATGTTCCCAGCTTTGCTAAAGCTGTCAGAGAGTACGAGCTGCTGCTCGCCGAAATTGACCAGTCGCAGGCCTCAGTGACATACCCTTGTACCATCCGTCTGTCCGCCCCATCGTTACCTGTTTCAGCACCCCCCCGGTTATCTCAAGGGAGTACGTATACAGGTCCGTCCGTAACAACCCCGTTCCCCTCCAGGCCGTATACCCCGGCCGGGAACGCCGCCGCCGCCGCCGCTGCCGCTGCCGTTCGGCAGAACGGTACGGCCCGCCATACCCCTGCAGTGGCAACCTCACCACGAGATGCACCGGGTACATCGTATCGTGAACGACCGCCGCCGCCCCCAAGAATCCCACAAGGAAACTCACCACCAGCGGTGCCGGGAAGAGCGACCTGCTGGAGGTGTGGAGAGACCGGACACATGAGAGCTGACTGCCGTAACCCGCCAAAAATATTTTGTTCCCGCTGTGGCCGGAATGGTGTCCTCTCCCGAGACTGCGACCGTAGCCCGTCGGGAAACGGACCAGAGGCTCGATAGTTTCGAGAACCGTCGAGCCTCCGCCGTTAGTCACCTCGAATCATGTCTCCGCCGTCCGTGCTGCTGACAACCGACCATTTGTAATGGTACTGAGGGTGGGGGGGAGCCCCGAGCATCGGCTAGCTCGCCCCCCCGGTTGGTGTTGGCTTCTCAGGGGCAAGTGGTTCGTTAAGGGGACTGCGGGGATTTTGGGGGACCCATTCATGTGTGCGTGCATGATCCTTAGGGTACGAAGCCGTCACAGTTCCGGCAACATCTCAGAGCTGAAAGTCAGAGTCATAGTGAAAACCATGTTAGCTGAGAGCTAAAGAGAAGTGGGGATGGTCCGGGGACGGTTTGCGGTCCCCACGGCAGGCCCTTCCTGTAATGAGAAACTCACGGTTCCCCCTTCGAAATCGTACGCGAGCATGGCAGGACGCACAGCTAACACCCGGGGGAAGTCACAATGGGGGGAAAAGTCTAGGCTCACTAGAGCACACCGGCGCACTTGGCCGCCCACCCTGTGGGAGACTGGCCCAGGCTGGTGGGGCCTGACCGGCCCCCCCAGACCCCCCCGGTGCGGTCGTAACTATGACTCTCTTAAGGTAGCTATCGGTGATACCATCTTCCTGGCCCTGATAGACTCAGGCGCAACCCGAACTTTCGCAAGTCTGGCCGTTGGCACCTGTTGCGAACAAAATGGATGTCCGCCGTTACCGTATACCGTACGCCAGTCTCGACAAGCTGACGGGTCACTCATCCCAGTAAACCGAAGTTTTAGACCAATCATGTCAATCGGACAGGAACAGATATCCGCCGAACTTTTGATTGTGCCACACCTCACTATAGACATAGTGATAGGCATGGACGTCCTAAGTTCACACAACTTCCAAGTGGACTTGGGTAGTGCTACTGTATTCCTAGATCAGGAGGACGTTACCTATCACCACAATCATGACGCCGGAGCGAACAAACACCCCTTAACGACTACGTCCGCTCCCGAGGAGGCATGTCCTCTTCAACCGGAGCCTAACGTGCTGGGATACCAACAAATGAGTGGCCGCCCCGAATTACCACTGGAAAGGCAACTCCCGTGTACGGCAGATACAGAGGGGAGGAACCTAACCTCCGTTCAACCAATGGGTGTCCGCCCCGAAAACCCCGAACTACCACTGGATAGGCGACTCCCGTGTACGACTGTTACGGAGGGGAGGAACCTAACTCCCGCTCAACAAGACCGGTTGGACCGGTTCCTGGAGGCTGAACTGCCTGTGTTCCAGGTGCTAACAGGAAAGACGTCCTTGATTCAACATCACATCCGATTGATAAACTCAGAGCCGATCAAACAACGATACCGCCCTCAAAACCCGAAGATGCAGGAAGTTATCAACCAAGAGGTAGATAAGATGTTGGGTGAGGGTCAAATTGAGCCGTCCAGCAGTCCGTGGAGCTCTCCTGTAGTTATTGTCCGAAAGAAAGATGGCAAGCCCCGTTTCTGTATAGACTTCCAGAAGGTCAATGAAGTCTCCGAGAAGGATGCGTATCCGTTGCCCTTTATCCATGCCATCCTTGATAAGCTCTGTGAAGCAAGGTATATATCCAGTCTGGATCTCAGACAGGGATACTGGCAGATACCCCTCGCTCCAGCTAGTAAGCCGATAACTGCGTTTACGGTACCAGGGCGTGGGCTGTTCCAGTTTACCGTTATGCCGTTCGGACTGCATTCGGCCCCAGCCACGTTTCAGCGGCTCATGGACACCATCATCGGACCCGACATGGAACCGTTTGCCTTCGCTTACCTAGACGACATCATCGTCTTAGGTAAAACCTTTGAAGAACACTTGGAAAACCTACATAGAGTGTTCAGCAGGTTGAAACTAGCTAACCTTCAGCTGAATCCCGAGAAATGTAAGTTCTGCCTGAGCTCGCTCCGATATCTCGGACATTTAGTCACTCCGGAGGGTATACGAACCGATCCCGATAAAATTGAGTAAATCATCAAATGGCCCGCCCCTACCTCCGTCAAGAAACTCCGACAGTTTCCGCAGGTTCATTCAGAATTTTTCTCAATTGGCGTCTCCGTTGACCAAGCTTTTGAGGAGGAATTATCACTGGAGGTGGGAACAAGCCCAAAATGATGCGTTTGAGAAACTCAAACTTTGTCTGACTAAAGCCCCTGTACTGACTTGCCCGGACTTCACGAAACCGTTTGTCTTACAGACCGATGCATGTGAATATGGGATAGGTGCCGCCCTAACTCAGACCGTGGATGGTTCAGAGCACGTGATAGCGTACGCCAGTCGAACTCTGTCTCCCCCTGAGAGGAATTACTCCGTCACTGAAAAAGAATGTCTTTCTATTGTGTGGGGAATAGAGAAACTGAGACCGTACCTCGAAGGTTACCGTTTTACCGTTTTGAGTGATCATCAATCCCTGAAATGGATTAGGTTACTCAAAAGTCCGTCCGGCCGTATTGCCCGTTGGGCAATGTTCCTACAATTTGATTATGAGGTCAAGTACCGTAAAGGTGCGTTGAACCGAGTAGCCGACGCCTTGTCCCGCCAGCCGCTAGCCGCCGCCGCCGAACTCAGTGCCGCTTGTCTGACAGGCGCAGATGTTGAAGAATCTGGCTGCCCTTGGTACGTACGGAAGAAAGAGGAAGTTAGCCATAACCCCGAAATGTTTCCGGACTATTGTGTGAGAGAGGGTAAATTATTCCGCCATTTCTGGGATACCAGTGACATGACTGAGCCTGAAATGTCGGATCCGTGGAAACTATGTGTGCCCAAACCCCTCCGAGCAAGGGTACTGGAGGAAAACCACGATGTGGTAACGGCAGGCCACATGGGGATAGCTAAGACTACCGCTCGTATATCACGAAGGTATTACTGGCCAGGAATGTTCCATGACATTTCCCAATATGTTCGAAGGTGTTTGAGCTGCCAGCAGTACAAGGTATTCCAACAACAGCCCCCAGGAAAGATGCATCCGTCTCCAAATGTCAAGCCTTGGAGTACGGTTTCTACCGACTTGGTAGGTCCCCTACCACGGTCCAGCAAGAACAATAGCTACCTGTGTGTTTTCCTGGACAGATTCACGAAATGGGTACAAATCCGTCCTCTTCGAAAAGCTACGTCTCGTGCTGTAGCACAAGCTTTTTACGAAGATATCGTACTCCGTTTCGGCCGTCCCGATACCGTCATTAGTGATAATGGGACTCAGTATACCGGACATGCGTTTACCGAACTGCTAACCGAGTTGGACATACATCACCGTTTCACACCGCCCTATACCCCGCAGACCAACCCCGTGGAGAGGGCTTACAAAACCTTGAAAACGATGATTTCGCAGTACTGTCTCAACGATCACCGGAAGTGGGACCAATATCTTCCGGAACTGCAGTTTGCCATAAACACCGCCCGTCAGGAATCGACTGGATTCAGTCCCGCCTTTTTGAATTTTGGGAGGGAATTGAACCCTCCTAAAACCGTCTTTCCGACAGCCAAGCCTGACGATGGACCCGAGGCCTTGTCTCCGAGCATCTGGACCCCGAACCTGGAGAAGCTCCAGGAGGTCCATGAACTAGTACGTCTCAACCTGGACCGAGCTTTCACTACTCAAAGTCATTATTATAATCTCCGTCGCCGAGAGTGGAGGTGTCAACTGGGAGAACGAGTAATGAAGAAAGAACATACCCTTTCCTCCAAGGTACAAGGACACGCCGCCAAGCTGGCCCCGAAATACTCCGGTCCATTCACGATTGTCCGTGTACATTCTCCGGTAGTATATGACCTTAAAGGACCCCATGGTAAACGGGTACAACGGGTGCATATCAAGGACCTGAAGCCCTTCCAGGAAGAGAACCATCCCTAGTATGACTGATTTCAGGTACCATGACCGATCGTTTTGCCGCCGTTGGTAGCTGCTCCGACGCTTATGACGTCGAAGGGATTTATCCGATCCGCGCCGGTATGGCCCTGGCGTCTCCCTTGCCAGGTCCCTCGTCTGCTCAGGATCTCCCTCTGTCCGAATCCGTCCGCCGGGAATCCGATGGACACGCCGTTGAGGGAATCCATCGACTCCCGAACAGCATAGCCTTGACAACTCTGTTGCTAAGCCTCTCGCCCTCTTCATCGTCAGAATTCGTCCGTCCAGCGCCCGAGGAATACGACCCCGAGAGAACCCATCCTCTCCCGATACGCCCTGTCGTGACCTCTCCTGTACCAGGCCCTTCGATCGCTCCCGACGTTCCTTTGCCAGGATCCGTTGTGCCTCAGGAGGCCGAGGGATCTCACGTAGAGAGATTCCCGCGACTCCTATACAGTCTCGACCTGACGACCCCTTCGCCAAGCCTCACAGCTCCCGCTATTCCTTGTTCTCCTCACCTAGAGAGAGACCCCATCTGCACTGAGCTGCGTAGACCCGAATGGCCGGGGTGGGAACGCCTCAACAGCCAAGATATCCGGGCAATGCAAGAGGTATACGACATCCTAGCCCAGCAGCATCCCGTAGACCGGGAGATATGTCACGTGGCCTTGGAACTCGCCCTCCGACGCCTCGAATCCCCGACCGTGCTCGCGCCGACTACAATAATGAGGATGGCCGTACGAACTTGGGTAGCCGAGAACTGGGTCCGCAATGTCGACCGCGGATACACCTCCGTCGCCCGACAGATCCTGTTCCGGCTGCGACCCCGCCACGTGCCCCGTGACCGCCGTTACCGCCTCCGGTTACCGACATTGGATGGCCGACTCATTTGGGTTACCATCCCCGCCGAGCTTTGAGCAAATGTAAAACCGACCGTAAATACGTCGAAGACACCATAGCTAATATCTCGGTAATTTACAGGTTGGCTATCGACGTGGGCCGCCATTCGCCTTTTTAGAGACTAAGTCACTGCCCTCAGAACACCCCGATGTCCGAACTACTTACACTCAATACGTCCCCACTGCCAGAGGAGTGGTGCGTGGTGACCCCAGTTGACACCCCTCTGACCTCCGCCCTTGATAACCACTCCAACCCCCAGGATGTTTGTCCGAACACCCCGGTACGACCCCCGGCAGAGCCCGCCCACCGAGAGCCTGATGAAAGCCTTCCCGGAGATGACCTCCAAGACCCCATACCAGGCCCGACCTCCGCAGATCGGAAGACACTCGTAGGCGACGAGCTGGGATCAGAAGAGGACCCCTTTGCCGACAATGCCTACTACACTATACCACCAGACTCGTCACGCTCCGACCTCCCTTACAGGACCGCCGCCCCGTATACTGTGGTCAAGATGGACCCCGTACTTCGAGCTTCGCAGGACGCATATGATGCCACCCTAGAAGTACCAAGGTCGACCACCTCCGTTCCGGTTCCTCTGCATCCGACTAGCGTCGCCCGAATGGCCCCGACCCGGTACTACCCCGAGGATGCCACCCAGGACTCCGCCGCCATCTATTTACTCGTTGAGCGCGATTTGTGCTGGCGATGTGGATACCCCGGCCACACCCGAGGAACGTGCAACCAGCCGCGCCGCCTGTTCTGCTCCCGTTGCGTCCGATATGGCGTTATGTCCCGAGAGTGTACTTGTTCCCCGGAGGGAAGCCCAACCAGTATCCCGCCTAGGAGGACGTCCGTCAATAACCGGACGATCACCCGATGGGTCGCTAACCGAGGCATCCAGTGCCGCTTGTGTACATGCCGCAACCACCACTTTTAGGTCCGAAACGTCATCCGCCCGCCATCCAGAACCTAGAGAGCTTCCGCCGAAGACTTCACGTAACCACACATCCACCAGACGGTGATGGTCGCAGCTTCAGAGCGTTTCCAGAGAACCAGGAGAAGATGAAAAAAAAAAAAACTGCAACGAAGTTGATATTTTTTTTTACCGGAAGGAAGAGGGGGATGTGACGAAGCGTTATTATGGACTCCGAAGATCTTTTCAAACCCCCCGTATATGGACCGAACACCTGCATTTTCCACTTATTCGTCGATTCGAAACCCTCGTATATGGATCTGCCTGCTGTGTTCATGTTTATTCATTCCAGTAAACTCTGCTGCCGTATCACGACAAGAAACTCCGTTTTTGCACTTTTTGTGATGTGTTAAAAATTTTAACTTTTAAATAGGTTTCCAGCTCCGATTTCTTGCAGCCCCGTTCTTTGGATGGTTAAGAAGTCAGGACGAATTTTTTTTTGTTTTTCAGGCATTTTGCTACGACCGTCTACGAAGGTGAAACGAACCATATAAATATAGGCCTCACCGACTGGCCGGGGGGTTTTTGTTTTTTTTCTCTTTGGTGCTCCAGCCATTAGCCGGTATAGATCTGGCAGTGTTCAATTCAACCGTTTATTTGAATAATTCAGCTATCAGCCAAAAAGACTGAGCTAGCAATTTTGATTCCATAGACCGAGTGTGTGCCTAGTGTTTCACCAGCCGAAGTAAAGTAAGACATTTTCCGTAATCTTATCTGTAATTAGGGCTATTTCTTCGAAACCGTTATTTTTATTTTTTTTGTAATAGAATACTACCAAGTGCATTTAACGCAGGTGTTTTATTTCTTTCCCAAAAGTATTGACAAACTATTTAACATTCATTCGAACTTCTGAATCGAAACTCGTGCTCCCGTCCGGGGAACTTCTACCAGACTTCCGCGTGTTAAATAAAATTATCTTGTTCGACGACTAGGACACCTTTTTCGGTTGTCGAACGGTGTGCAGTAGTTTTCTTGTTGGCACGAGTATTATTCCGTTCAAAGGTGGTAGAAGTTCTCCTCTCTGTGCTTCTTCAAACCCGTAAGGAACCCCATTTCCGTTTTATCAACCGAGCCGGAAACGTACGGACTCGATAACTAGGACACCCTTTCGGTTGTCGACTCCGTGCTCACCAGGGAGCTCATAACTGCGTTCCACAGTCAGGACACCCTTTCGGCTGTCGAACGCAGGTTGTCCGCGAAGTTTTGAATCAAATTAGGGATTCCTCAGAGTTCCGTTCGGCACCGGTATACGTGGAAACCGCCATAGCAAGTTTTAATTTGATTTCTCTGGGTCAAGCTCTGTACCGCGACTTCTAATCCCTGAAGCCTGTACAACAGATCATTCGGGATTAGCCGTATTACATTTAAGAAGAAAAATACTTGCTACGGTTCCCAAAAGTACAGTAGAGTGTGGAAGTTTCGCCGATTTCATTGAGACCGTAGAAGCCGAACACCCGTTGCCCTCAGCCTTGGTTCTATTCACCGCAGCCGCCGCCGCCGAAGCCCTATTACAGGTATTATATGCACCCGTCCGTCCGTTTTCGCAAAACCGCCAAATAGCATAGATAGGTTGTCAATACTTGGTTACGGTTGTGTGCTTTCCGCCGTACGGAGTATTCTGTCCGCCGTACATTGTAGAGCGTATTCATAAAGCAGCCGGTATTCCTGATAAACAAGCGAATGCAATTAAAGCCTGCAATCTCTTGAGGAATCGATAGAGTGTCATAAGAACTGACCCCTGGAATACCGTATCTCCATCTGTAGCTGCCCTGGGCCTCCCACCGTGCTCTAGACTGGGAGAGTGGAGCATATCACTTTAAAACAGCTGGCGCCCGAGGATTTGTTGGGTTCTGACAAGTTCCTGGTGTTCGAGAATTGTCGGAGACAACAACCGAGAGCGTCATAGTAACGTCCGCTGCCCGGCTGCACCCAATGCACGTTACAATAGTGAGACACATCCGATACAAGGAAAGTATTCGTAGAGATTAACATGGCTTTTGGGATTCGTCTCAGGATGCTTACTCAGCATGTATCTATATCTGCAGCACAAATGCTGAAGGTGAAACGCAATCACATCTTCTTTGTGCCAAATCAAAGGTAGCCCTTTTGAAGGTTTTAACAGTGCCCCACTTAGAGTTGCAAGGTGCATTGATGCTTGCGAAATTAATGAATAAAGTCATCAATCATTTACATTTTCTTTCGATAAAATTCAATATTGGTGTAATTCAACTATTAGTTCAATATCCACAGACAAATTTGTGCCAAAACCGAAGAATGAATTGTAACAATATGAAACTTGGCACGTGACTTTTTGGCATCATGTTTAGTTGAAAAAAAATTGCTTACCAAAAAATCAAGGGTGGAACACAAAAAAATGATGACTTCAATCAATGGTGCTTTAGAAACTGTCCTGAGCGGTCGATTTCATTCTTGTACACATTTTTGGACACAGATCAAACAGCAATGCGAGGAATCGAAGCTTTCTGAACTGTTCCTGAGATTGGATTCCATTGGAGAATATAAACCAACTCGAGGGTCAGGGCTATGAAATTTTTCATTGCCATAAGTGAACTTCTTAGAGCTTGAAGCCCTGAGTGTATGTATATCAGTCGAAATTTTTCATTTACTTTGACGTCCGCCAGTTCATCAAGATTTCTGTATGCCCTTTCTCTGCTCACAGAAATCAATGTTCCAGCCCTGCTGAAGTGAAAGGACACCAATCCTGGCAAAATCTATCTGTATTGCAAATAAAACAAATCCCTCTCTTTCATGATATCCTACAATTGTATTTTTAAGATTCAACCATTTAAATCTACCCCTATGTTCCTTCTTATTCGACCGACATATATTTCTATATAACATTCTCCCAAACAACTCTAAAAAATTATATATTATTATTATTCATGGAAATATATTGAAAACGTATTTAATCATAATTGTCCTGGGACGGAAAAATCCCTGTGATTTGTGTACGTACTCTCAATTCTGCATGTACTAATTTCAAAATCCTGAAAACAGATTTGTTGGCACACAGCAAATATACACAGCGTTTACTTCAGAAAAGATCAGTGCATGATAATATATAAAATTCCATTATTTTCACTGAAAATACCACTGGGAAGAGGATATTCGTATGACTTAGTTATCAACTCAAATAATTCCTTTAGGAAAAACTTCTACATAACAAATTCAAATGGAATATCACTTTTTTGGGAGAGAGAAAAATTATGGTGTAGGCACTTGACAATACTCTTGTTCTTTGTCAGAATAATTCAATACCCTGACACATTTCCACCCTACTTTTGGTTAAAGATAAGCAATAATAATTTCATAGGTACCACAGTCAATACAACTCCAATCCACTCTAAGAATTTTTGATGTCTTGTCGGCTCTGAAATGAATGTCTACTCACTTTCAGACGAACAATCACAGCTGGATCTATTATAATCTCAATTAGTGCCTTTTATCATGAAATTTCACAATAATAAACTCAAATTTTCACAGCAAGAACAAAAAAATTCGCATGACAGTAGGATTTGACATTTCTATAATAAGCCAGAAACCGGACTCGAGATACTACGCTCGCAGCTCATGATCTGAACTGACATTATACTGAGAAAACTGCTTCAATAGCGTGGCCATTGTTGGCTTAGATATTATGACTCGATGATCCTGGACTATGTTGTATATATGGAATGAACAGATAAACTCATCTTCTTCCGTTTCGGATGGTCAGGGTTCAGGGGTTCGACAAAAGTATCTATCGTTTAAAAAGAATGAGTTTTTGGACAGCTTCTGAATTTTTCAAAATTATAACACATTTTGGAGTTGTGTTTGTGAGTTCAATGACAGAAGTGTGAAGTGCAAACCTCTATATAATTCTTGTAGGATTCGTACGGCACCCAGTTTTTTGAAAACTTTCGTAGCTAATCGTGTAAGCGAAATTCAGTCAAAATCAGATATTAAAAACTCGTATCACATCAATTCGAGAAACAATCCAGCAGATCTAGCTAGTCGTGGCATAAACCCCAGTTTTTTATTATCTTGTGACTTGTGGTGGCATGGCCCTGCATGGTTAGTCGATAACGAAGATTCATGGCCAAAGCAATCTCATTCATATCCAGAACTTCCAGAAATGAAACAAAACAAAGTTTCATTCGTATCTATTCCATCATTTCAATTTCCATTTCATAGATATTCTAATTATATGCGAATGATTCGTAATGTAGCCTACATTTTCATGTTCTTTTATAACTGCAGACTCGAGTTGACAGATAGAAATCTCCAACCAATTATGCCAGATGAAATAAAAAGAGCTACCATAGCACTTATCAGACTGATCCAAATGCAACATTTTCCATCTGAATATTCTAATTTATCTCAAGGAGAGGCATTGAATTCAAAAGGCGCATTACTATCTCTCAATCCATTTATGTCACAGATTGATTTTGACAAACATCATCCACTTTTGTTGCCGAAAAATCAGTATTTCACAAAGTTTTTATTGAATTTTGAGCACACAAGACTTTTTCACGCCGGTCCTCAACAACTACTTGCAGCAGTTAGAGAAAAATTCTGGCCAATCAATGGCGAAAATGTCGCTAAAAAGGTAGTCTATTCTTGCATACAGTGTTTTCGTATCAAACCCAATAGTGTAGCACCAATAATGGGCGATCTCCCTGTTCATCGCGTAACACCATCATATCCATTTTACGTAACCGGGGTTGATTATGAAGGAACTTTTCTTCACAAAGATAAGAAGGGTCGCGGTTGCAAGTTAATAAAAGGATATGATGTTTTATTTATGTTTCAGTATAAAAGCAACTCATTTAGAGCTTGTTACCGATTTATCAGCTCAATCATTCATTGCAGCTTTACGAAGATTTGTAGCTAGGAGAGGTAAACCGTCGCGTATGATTTCCGATAATGGAAGTAATTTTGTAGGTGCCAAAAATGAACTAGTCAATTGAGCCCAATTTCAAAAAAAATACACATTAAACATATGAGGAATTCATCACTCTTATAATTCAGGTGGAGGGAATATTGAATTCGCGTCCTTTATGTCCTCTCTCCCAAAATCCAAATGATCTTTCTCCATTGACCCCCTCACATTTCCTTATTGGTCGACCTTTAACATCCGTGGCAGATACAGATTACAGGGATGTCCCAGAAAATCGTTTATCTTCATATCAGATAATTCAGAAAATAATCCACCACTTCTGGTCCCGATGGTCAGTCGAATACATTGGCCAACTCCAATGTCGTTCAAAATGGAGGGTCAATAAAGGTCAATTACGAGTGGGATCTATGGTTCTCATCAAAGAGAAGAATCAACCTAGTCTATGTTGGGCCATGGGCAGGATTCAAGTATATCATCCTGGTACCGATAACATCTCCAGAGTAGCATCAGTTTTAACTTCAAAGGGAGTCATCAAATGAGCAGTAATCAATTTGATCTCCCTGTTGCATAATTATTTCACAAAAACAAGTTTAGTTCGTTGCCAAGCAAATATCAATATGTATTGATAGAAATTCTTCAAGATATTTATACAGTCGTCAAAAAGGCATATAATTTGTACCAATTCATCATCTGTACACAAGCAAAAACGCAATAAAATGTTTAGAAAATACAGCATTTTTCTAAGCATCATTAACCAGAGTTGTCCAAATCAGAAGGCAAACTCACATACACAATGTATATCCTGGAATGCATCCCATCTGGGATACAGTGTGTCGAAAGTCCGAAAAAAATGTACATTACATTAAATTTTTTTTCTCCAAAATTACTGAAAGAAAAAAATTTAAATTTGGTTCACTAATCTAGGCTCATCGATGTGATAATTTTATGTTTTAGTGTTTAATTTCCGTAAAACAGTGGCGTAGTTAAGGTCGTAAGTTGCCATATTTTCATTCATATTTTCTTAAGACTGAATTGAATGAGTTTTTGAAGTCAGTCAGACTTATCAATACTCTATATAAAAGTCATTCCAAGTGCCTACATGTAGAGGTTTCTGAGAAAAACTGAAAGTATGTCCTGAGGAAGCATCGTGTAAAGATATCATTTCCCGTCTGACATAATCGCAGAAATTTTATTTTTTATACCATGTAAGAGTATTTTCATCATCCTGAATATTTTTGAATGTTGAAAAAATTGAAAATATGACCACGCACATGCCATATCCGTGAATAGAAGAATATTTCGGTAGGTCTTTTGCTCCTTCATACATCCTCAGAAACCATTCAAAAATTCTACAGTGGTCATAATCACCAGTATTTGGGGCCATCAACATCATTGTGCTACCCGACAAAATGTAAAAAAAAAAAGTTGTTGAATTTTTTACTTTTGTCAACCGGCTGCATCTTTACGCGCAACCCTTAGCTTGTGGGAGCTGAGGAATTTTTTCCGGAAATTATGGTCACATACCAGCGTATTACGACACTACTTAAGGAGAATTGAGAATGAAAATTCTGAAACGAATAAAATATTATTTGACCACAAAGTACTTCTTCAAAAGTTCCTGCTCGTACTATACGTGAGTTCAAGAAAAAAAAAGCAAGCTTACATTTTCGTCAGATTCAACATCTTGTCTCAAACAGATTGAAGTTCAAGATTCAGCTTGAAAATCTGTTCACTTTGAAATAATGTGTGGAATGATGATAGGGAGTTTAGAGGTGTAATTCAGACCCACCCTCGCCATGTTTTTAATTCATCCACTATTCAAAAATATTCAGGAGGATGAAAATACTTCGATATGTTATAACACAATAAAATTCTGTGATTGTGGCACACGGAAAATGATTTTGTTGTTTTACATTCTTTACCCGATTCTTTCTCATGACATACTTTTATTTGTTAATTCACTTGTCTGAAGAAAATGTGTAGGAAAATATGGCAACATAACACCGTAACTACTCCACTGTTTCGCGAAAATTGAATACTTTAACATCAAATTATCACATTGATAAACCTAGATTGGTGCAACAAATTTCAATTATTTTTCTTCAGAAGTTTTGAAGAAAAAAATTAAATATTAATTTTTTTCGGACTTTAGCTATCGGAGGGGATGCATTTTAGAATAAACATTGATAGAAACTTTCCACCTCCAAATTTGAATTTTGATTCGTTGTCAAAGAAAAGGTGATTATTTCATTTCATGCACACTTCTATTTTGATAATAAAAACAAATTCAATTATTTCATGAAAAGCTTTATCATATTTGGGTTGAATAATCTGGATGAATATCCTTTCAATGGTTTCTTGAGAAAAAATAAGATTGGGTCATCTTAGAGCGAAAATGAATGATCTTGGGAAAATGGTATTGCCGTTTAAAAAAAACTTAGTTACACAATTTTAAATATAGATGAATTCGACACCAATTTTTGGGCACCCCGTATAATTTTTTTTTTTAATTTTCCAAACATTTAGGAATTCTCAGGTCGTATTCGAGCAAATTCTGATTCTGGTAATAGGCAAATTCTGATTCTGGCAATTCATGACCTGACTCAGTTTCCAAATATTAATTTTTTTTATGAAGGGCTGCATCTGTTGAAATTCTGAAAAAACTTCAAATGACTAGAAACCGGAGCCCTTTAGTCCTATGAATTTTTGATTGAAACGAGCTACTCGAAAAAACGTATACGAATATTCAGAAAAATACTTTTAGTAGGTTCCCATGTACATATCGACTGGCTCATCGCGGAATACTTCTATATACAGGCCGTTTCTTTTGTCATGTGGTATATTCTAAACCGTAATGGATACAAAGGCGATTAAATGGGAAAAAAGGTAACTATTGTGGTGAGCAGTAAATTGGTCATAGAAAATTTACGGGAATTCTCGCCCTTCCCAACTTATACAGGGAAAACTGAAAATGCTGTTTTCGGTTTTTTAGGAATAGAATTGTTATTTCAGAAAATAATAAAATTAAAAACGAAACTTTTATTGTATTCAAAATGTACTAGAACTACGTAACGATAAATTTTTAATCAAACGTTTCGTGTCAACACCGCCATCATCAACTATATTTTTCAAATACGGACCTGTCTATTTCATCACAAATATTGATAGAACGATAAAATTACAATTCAGTGGTAAATCACACTCGACATTTTTATAACGTTTCATATAAAATAATTAGCATCATCAGTGACAACAGCATTTTTAGTTTTCCCTGTATAAGTCGGGAAGGGCGAGAGTCCCCGTAGATTTTCTCTGACCAATGTACTGCTCACCACAATTGTTACATTTTTTCCCATTTAATCGTCTTTGTATCTATTACGGTTTAGAATATAACAATGTTACCACATGATAAAAGAAACGGCCTGTATACTGGTTTGGGTTAGTGGATCTTGATTTTGGTATGATTAGAGCTATATTCCTTCATTTCTCTTTCTCATGTCTGATTTCACGAACTTAAGGGAGGAAAACAAAAATTTTACATCACCCCTCTTCTGCCAAATGTAAGCTGCTATAAGCTGCTATAATATATGGCGAAGTAGCTGATGCAAACACGTCGGTTGGTAAAATTATTGGGAATTTTTTTAATAATTTTAATATATGGTGAAGGAGCGACTGAGAATACGTGGGTTGAATCTACGTTGGCCATAATATGAAGAAACCTGAAAGAAATCTTGATATCAGACTATACAACTAAAGGGTCAAGTGATGAAACGGAAGCCTGGCGTGATATGACTGATGCTAACTAAACATGATAAAATTCTATGATCAATATTTAATGCCAGGGCCACTGATTCATCCATCATTATATTTGTATGATTAGCTGCTATATTATAACGCCAAGAACCTGATGTAGACACGTGGGTATGAAAGAGAGAACAAAAATGTAAATTGTTATTTGATTAGATTATGAGAACCTTCTGAAAACTTAATTGACTTCAACTGAACAAAGGTAATGATGAGCAAAACTTAGCATTAGTTAGAATTGCACATGTTCCTTATCCCGCACGAGTCTTACGAAAAATTCTGATTGTTGCTCGTGAGAGGGCAGTAGGCCGATGAAATCCTCAAAATAATTTTACTCAAACAATAATTTAATTCTTGACAGAATATTCACCTGATGCAACAAAGCAGAATGTTAATAATTATCAATAACTTTAATCTTGAAGAGAAAGGAAAGTATTTAATGTGCCAAAAACCTGATTTTATGTACTGAAAACAAACCGAACATAGATTGAATGATGATATGAATAACTTTAAGATTTGAAAACTTAAATTTAAGGGGAATTCTTTTTGATGATATTAAAAAACTCAACGAATTCTGTGATAAAATTAAAACATTCAACTTTGGATACGTCTCCAATATTATAGCTGCGTCAATGAGAATATTCAGCGTATCCCAGCAGGCATATCATGGTGTAGGAATAATATTTCTACAGAAGGTTTGTTGGTACAATTTTACATTTTGAAATGATGCATTATGGACTTGATAAATTCAAAATATACTTCAAAACTCACTCTTCACGAATAAATGAAATAGAGGCGCAACATTAGCAGGGCATTTTCAGTTCCGAATATAGCAAAGTGGAAAAATGAGAGGAAATAGAGTATCTTGGGTTATTAGATTCGACAATCGTTGTGACTTCGTTTATTATATGGCATTTCTAAAATAGAAAATTACACACGTAGTACCCCCACATCAATGATAATATGTATTCATACAATCCAGTGAAATTGTTCTTAATGAAAAATAAATCTGAAATTTGTAATTAACATAAAATGAACGAAACAGAAGGAGTCCCAGACTCGGGACGAAACGTCTCCTCCAATATAATTTACGAATCTAATAACCCGAAATACTCTTTGGAAAAAAAAATTATTTTGGTAGATTTATGTAACCTGTGGGATTAATTAAATTTATACCAATATTTGTGTAAGGTTATGAACTGAATAATCGCTCTAATGTGATAACGCTCATTAAAGCTGTAAGGGAAATAGAACGCTGACGGTATGGATTTTGTAGTAGTAAACTTTGATGAGCGCCACTAATTTTATATTCTAAATCATTCCCTGGGGCTATTATACATGACAATATATACAAAATTTTGTATACCATACTCAGGATAAATTAACATCGTACTCGTGCTTATGTCTGATGCATTATAAACCACATGAAAGCAAAAATATCATTTGTATTCAACAATTCCACTTGTAACAATTATATCACGTCGACAAATTAAACAAAATATTCCATGGGAATTTGGAGTGATTTGGAAAGCGTATAACATTCGATTGAATTCAGATATTCAATTTAAATTGGGAAATAAGTTGTTGTGGCTTTGTATTTTCCGTAGACAATACACATAATAGATATACTATTCTAACACGTAATATTGCAACTAAATCTACATTCAAGTCAATATACCCATATAGCATGCACATTCACGTAACCTGCAAGAATTGTCAGCAGATGTCGATCGGCCAGATCTGTTGAACCTTCGAATTTGCCTCAAGGTAGGAAGCCAGCCTAATCGGGCTAAAGATCCAATATGACGCTTTTCAGTTCTGAAGTAATCAGAATACTTCGAAGGCTTAGAAGGTGATCGAAACCATCCAGTTTTCGCTACAGAGCCTGATAATTATAGATAAAATGTGTGAAATCATGAACATTCGGTATTTATCAGTCGATAAATGATATAAATTGAGTATAATTCACATAAAGCTGAATAATGTGTTTCCTGTGGTTCTGAAGTACTTAACGCTTTTCCGCGCATCATTCAGTTTCGTGAAATTGGTGGTGAGTGAAAAGTCCAATTCACACACTTGGGAAATTTGAATCATTTAGATCCATTCTTTCCATTTGGTGAATAGGTTACATAACCCAACAATTTTTTATAATATTGAGATACCATTTGCTACTGAATACTTTATGCTTTCAGTCGATTAAACTGAAATAATTGGTGTGTATACCATTGAAAACATTAAATCTAGGTTTCCCACAAATTAGCATTTAGAACTATGATCACACTGAGGAGAGGGGGGAATTGATTATATCTGCTGTTAGTGCTGGCGAAACTGTTTGGATATTTTTTATATATTTTTGAGTTGCTCTCAGCCGACTTATCATTTCTCGTTTTCTGTTCTGATTCGGGTAGGAAAAATTAAAATATTAATTTTCAAGCTGCGAAATGACCTTATTCAAGTTAATATACCCATATTTAATCACAAACCAACTTTTCATTAGTATCTTCATTTTTTGTTGAACTCCAGCACAATTTACGTATATTTATTAATAATAATATAACGTATTTACAAAATATCTCAGAAGAATTAGTGAATTTTTTTTCGTCATTAAGAATAAGTCAGTTTTTCTTTCCAAAGCACCGGTTCATTCGGAACACAACCTAGATAAGTAATACCTACTCAAATAGAACTGAAGGTAACATCTTTTCATAATGTTATCCCTCAAATCATAAACATTATTGCCATGTCGCAATTTTTTTAGGATACAATGAGCACGTCAGCTAGATTTTGATATCTGTCTGGTATATTCATAGCAACTAAAACCCAAAAATACTGTCTTGAATGAAATATATAGCAATAAGTAGGCAATGGCAGGCATGGACGATATCGCTCCCGCCAGAGAACGCTAGTGTGAGTGGAGGTCATGAGTGACAGTAATAACAAGTAATAATGTACAATAACACTTTAATTAGTTGCTGTTATGGAGAAATACGGCCCTATAAGTGTAAAAATCATCAAAAAAGGAAAAGCAAAAACTTCCAGCCGTAAAGAACATTTGATACGAAAATGAGTGGATGGAATCGGTGCATAAACGTCAGTTTTTAGGTTAACTTGTCTATATTTGGTGAAATCTATTTACTGGCTAAATTTTATTCTTTCAGATCACTCGATTATGATAGGAATAAACTTTTCATGTCCGTTATGCACTTATCAACTTCTCCAATCTGACCTCCACTAACAATTTACATGCTATTGAAACGTTTATTGAAGCTTGTTGGGAGCATGTAAATACGATATAGTATTTCCATCGCCGAACGGAGATTCTTCGTTGTCGATATAGTCTGGTCAGTATGGCAACACTGCATTTGGAATATCGAATGGCAAATACGACAGAAGAACAACAAACATCTCTGTTTTTTTCGTATTTGGCTTAATGGAGTGTTTTTTCCGTGAATTAAGGGCAAATTCTGAGATAATTTGTGTTAACTATCGTTTGTTTAAATTATCAAGCAATGGTGAAGCATTGTGAGATGTGTAAAAGACCATTTGAAGCTGGAAATCAAAATATGTCATTTCATAGGTAAGCCGTAACTATCGACAAAGGAAAACCGAATTGGAAAAGGGTAAAATGAATGAATTATGAAAAAACATGTCAATTAGAGCATCGGCTGTTCTCAAAATCCTGTGGAGATTATTCCATCATAATTCCACGTTTCCATTATTTCTATTTTATTGAACCTCAATATTTCTGTTAACAACGCACGACACTGCCGTTGAGAGAAGATGTTCCTAACACAAATTTTAATGCGTGTGCGGCGAGTTAAGCTAAGTTCTCATGAATCCGAATTTTTGGTTTTTCGTAGGAAATTTGAAAGAAATGTCACTTTTTCGTACGAATGATTTTTGAGCGGTTTTCATTTGTGCGAAATGCCTTCACGGAATAAATGAAATATTCAACGTCAACCCCCTATTTACCGTCCATTTTCTCAAGAAAATTCCTCTGCTCATTAATTTAGCTGTGGTAATTGCAATGTAATTTTTGTAGTATGAAAATAGGTCTCACCCAAAAATGTTTGGGGGCCCTTTTTCTTCACTTCAAAATTCCAATACGTTAACAAAATCAGTAAAATATAAAATATTACGGATGTTCTTATCCTTATATTATTAATCATAAGATTGCTGTTCATATTTCACATTAAAATTTTTAATATGGCTGGAAACAAAAATACATAACCGATCATCGTTTTCCTTCAAAATTTCGGACAAGTTGACTTTATTATTTCAACTTCCTGAATTTATTCGTACCATCAGTTGAAATTTGCCGTCACGAAATATATTTGAATAGCTTTTGACAGATTTCGTAAGAAAAACGAATAATTCGTGTACATGAAAACTTAGCTTTACTCATTTAGGTTGTGTTATTTCGGATGAAGCGGTGGTATCATTCAACCAAACAGCAACAACTCACTCCTTAGTATTAATTAGGTCCAAGAATCACGTGTAGCGAGAAGATGAAGTGAACCAATGAAAACAGCTCACTGCATTCTGCAGGTATTGATTTTTGTCGTCTTTCGGCTAGTAGAAATTATTTTCAGATTCGAAAATACCATCGAGGACCACTATATGGTCCAAGCCATCATTTGAACAGAATAGGTAGGTAAATCCTGAAGAATTATTTCAAACAGTAAAACTTGATATTTTGTCTGATTCCTCTCCATTTTACTGGCTATATTCGTCTCCAGTAATATGACGTTTAAGAATGACTAGAATAGGCTAATGAATTCGGCCTACTTGATCTATTCTGTACGAGTCGAAGTGGTAATGATAATAATAATTTTTATTGGTCAATGCGTCTTCTTCAAGAACATTGAAGGTCTTGGCTCATTCAAAACCCTGACTTCCGCTTTTCTCAGGTCAAGTGGGCTGAAGTCGGAAACCGAGAGATTCATGACGGGCTGCCAAAATAGTGTCTTTAACACCCTCGTCTACCGTTGTTGCGTGATGGGTATAGAGGTCCCTGACACTAGATGCAGAGCATGTCGTCAGGCAATTGAGACCATAATGCATTTGCTGTCAGCCTGTCCAGCTTATGCGGTCTCAGCCAATATCCACAGGCATAACGCGGCGCTACGACTACGACACTTGTACATATTGACGAGACACTAGTGTTGTCTTATGCTCCGGAGATATTGAGTCCGTTGAGAAGAATGAGAAGTGCCGAATATATTGGAACTACCCCACCCTTGGGCAAGTACAAGCCAATAAGCCTGGTCCTCCTCGACCATTAAAGTAGGAGGATTTTCGTTATACACAGTGTTCGGCTCATGGCGAAATGATCATCGTCCGAAAAGAAGAAAAATTAATAAAATATCAAGATTTACACCTTGAACTCCACCATTTTGTCAAAATGGTGGTTCTGATCATTGGGGGACACCCTGCTCTCGAATCTAAAAATTATACCCGCTGGCTGTAATGCGGCAGACAATTTAGCCGGAAAGATGCAGAAGGCCAAAATTCTTGGTTCACTCCGTTTTCTCAGGGCACATGATTCTTGGACCCAGTAATCACTCACCACATGGATGTGGGGAATGTTTACTGGGGTTAATGACTCACCAGCGCGCTCTCTGAAAGAATCAGGGCTCCGGCAACAGGGCCTGACTGGGATAATCTTGATGGAAAAAAAAATTGGTCACAAATACACTGGATAAGTGAGGAGTTTGAATAAAATCATCATCATCGTCCGAAAAGAAGAAAAATTAATAAAATATCAAGATTTACACCTTGAACCTCACCATTTTGTCAAAATGGTGGTTCTGATCATTGGGGGACACCCTGCTCTCGAATCCAAAAATTATACCCGCTGGCTGTAATGCGGCAGACAATTTAGCCGGAAAGATGCAGAAGGCCAAAATTCTTGGTTCACTCCGTTTACTCAGGGAACATGATTCTTGGACCCTGTAATCACTCACCACATGGATGTGTGGAGTGTTTACTGGGGTTAATGACTCACCAGCGCGCTCTCCGAAAGTATCAGGGCTCCGGCAACAGGGCCTGACTGGGATAATCTTGATGGAAAAAAAATTGATCACAAATACACTGGATAAGTCAGGAGTTTGAATAAAAACTATGAAAATACAAAAATGTTTGATAAATATATATAGATATAGCGACTGTTAGAGATTCAGTTTCATTGGTTATATTGGGGCAAGCAATCAAATTGAAAACAATAAGGATTTTTGGCAATAGAGCTCAGTTTTCGCTTTTATTTTGTAAAAACAATAATTAGGAATACTTACAGCGAAAGTTAATAAAATTGGGTAATGATAAAACATAAAATGAAGGTACGAATGTGAAAAATAAAAAAATTCATAGATTTTGAAACGCCAAGTTCTGGCTGACTTTTAATATTATGTTTTGTTTTGGCAGAGAACGATGATCTGAGCCCAGTTCATTGTAGGTATGAAGATAGAGTGACATTTCACACAAAAATATGTACTGAGGGATTCATTGGTAGGAAATTATCACTGATTCTATTTCATATAACACATTTAATCGGATTAAAAGATGTACATTGTCCTTGCGGAGTCGAAATTTGAGAGGTACTTTGGTGTGAGTTGAACTCAGATTTCCTTTTGTTCGCAGCCTTAGGTTCTTCCATAATTTCAACCGTTTCCAGAAAAAGTCTTTTTGTAAAATAATTCTCGACTTGTAACACTTTACTATCAATGAAATTTGTTTGATGATTTTTAACTCTACAATGTTTTGTGAAAGAATATGACTTTTTGTTGAGTTTAATAACTTCACATAGAAGTTCATACCTAACATGAACTAGGATCATATCATCGTTCTCTGCCAAAACAAAACATAATATTGAAAGTCAGTCGGAACTTGACGTTCCAAAAATTATTTTTACATTCATATCTCCTTTTTATGTTTTGTTAATAGTCAATTTCATAAAATATTCAACAACAAACCCATGACCTCTGTAGTTGAAGCAAGCGTCGCACCCAACGCTCTACCAACTAAGCCAATGTGACTTGTATATATGTATCAGACAAATTTTGTACAAGAATAGTAGGCATTATAAGCTTTATCTGTCGGGGTTGTGAATTGAGGTATTCTCTACCAAAGTACCCAATTTAGCAACTTTCTGGTATGCACAGTCAAGCGCTTACAATATGGCCCTGAGACGTGTCGGTAGACTCATATGTCTCTTGGGGTTTCTTGGGTGCCAGGATTTTAGTGGTGTGCTCCACGTACCTGGTTAGTTGCAGATTGGGATCGGTCAGTATTCAGGGATCAGTTATCTTGACCAAAACTTTGATGATTTCAAGTGAATGCATGCTTTAATTCACTTAATCCACTCGTGAATCTGACCGGTTGCTACAATTTCACTGTCAGATGTGACCTTCCCCGATACACTTGGACATTTCTTGAAAAATAAAATGTGGGAATAATACTCAAGAATAAACCATATAATTATGTATTCATTTAGCTGCTTTGGCACAGGTTATTCTCCTCTCCAAATCAGTAAATGATAGATTTTATCATAAACAAATGTGACAGTTTGAACAAAAATAATAATTCCTAACCAACATGCAAAGACAGGATTGACAGACAGCTTAGACACAGGTTTTTTCCATTTGAAACAATCAAATTAAATATAGATTAGTAGTAATTTCAATATTTTTTATTTGTAGGTGTCCTAATTTTGGGTATCAGTGGTGCTTGTCGCCGTGAAGAATTATTATAAGTATTGATGCTGGATCTATATTGATTGTTAAAATACCTGATACGAATACCTAGTCCGCAAGAACGTTTACTGTTTCAAATTCAGATAATTTATTGAGATATACCGCAAGTATGGAGCACTACGTCCGTCTCATACAAAAAGTAACATATTATTTTTGAAATATTCGAGAGGAAAATGTATTAACCAACATGTTAGGATGAATGAAATGGGAGAAATCTCCAGCTTGATTGCAAAATGGCGTGGAAAAAACATGAATAAGAGCTACACAGGTCACTTTTTCAGGAGAAGCTCTGTAATAGACCGTCAGATAACGACAGATTTTGCTGACTCATTTTCTCTCTTAATTATGTCAGTGAAGAGCCCAAAAATTGAAAATTTTGCGATCGGACGTATGCTAGGCATATAGAAAATTCATTTTCCTTGCGCAAAAAAAAATTGTTTTTTATTTTATTTTCTCGTTTATGGCATTTTAATACATGATTAGGTATAACAATCTAAAGGTGAAAAACCAAAACCATAAGGTTTGCACGTTTAAGAAGAAATTAAAAATTGTTTTTTTCGTTAACCAGCTGTCATTCCCCTACGAACGACAGCCTTCAGAAGTCGAAACTTGTGCGAGCTAAGTATTAGCGAGATTTTACCTTTTAACGTGCGATTCCTAGCACGTACTTAAATGGTTGAAATAGGGGCGCGATCTTCTAAAAAGATAGTTGGTTGATGATGCATTTTCTCGCTTACGGCAATCGACAGAATGAAATTTAATATCGTTAGGAATCTGAAAAAAATTTCTCATAAGCCGGAGAGCTGTTAAGGTATATTGTCCGGGCGGAAAATTTTGTATTTTTTTTTTGTTTTCCGGCAAACTTTCTCGTTTATGGCATTTGAACCATATGATTTTAATGATGGATAAACATCATAATAAAATTCCAATAAGATTTGCATGTACTTCAAGAAAGCCATAAGTTGTAAAGTTGTAGGAAAATTTGTGGAATTTTTTTTCATTTTCTCGTTGATGGGAATTGGCATGTGAGAAGAAAATAGTGTGTCAAGAAAGAAAGAAAAAAAAAGCCATAAGTCGGAAACATGATATCGATGTTTTATACAGTGTGGCCCATTTAAAATGGAAGCACCCTCATAGAACATACTTTTTTCAACTATTCTTTTTTTTTGAGTTTAAACACTGAACAATTTATTAGCGATTTTTTGAGAAAAAATCTGACTACACCATTGGATTCGTGACATTTTCAAGTAGTTCATTTTAAAATTTTGTTGAAATTCGTTTGTCAATAAAAAAGTTATGAGAGAATTAAATTTAAAAAATATGCCGTTCAATCAACGCACCATTTCAATTTCTACTCTTATCCAAAATTAAGAATACACCACTGGACTCAGGGAGTCTCAAAATATAACTGATCAGAATTTCATAGAAATCTATTAATAAATAATAATGAAAGAATCATTAAATAAAATGATATTTTCATGAAATTCCATCAACATATTTTTCAAATTTTGTTATCCTATGATTTTCTTATTTATAAATAGATATTGATGAAATTCTGACCAGTGATATTTCGAGACTAGTAGTATAGCAAACCCACTTCTAGGACCGGAGAGTGTCTCAGAAGTGGGTTTGCTCCACACGGGGATTTATCTCTCGATGGCCGCGTCCATCGAGTTCTCGCCGTTGCACAGTGGGCTCACAAAGCGATTTCTTGGCAAAAAATTACTCAATGTGAAATGCTTCTATTGCAAGTATTTTCAGTGTTAACCTGAAGTTTTCAATCTTGTAGGTCTGGGAATTGAAAGAATCAAAAAGAAATATTGGTTAACTAGCGTCAACAAAGATTTGTTTTAATGTTGTGATTTCAAGATTTGTGATGTACATTTTATTCAATATTTAGATGAAGTTTGACAGCGTTTCCCACTTGGATTATTCTCAACTGTGAATTGAGTTTATCATGAATATAAGACAGGAAGGTAAGCACATTCCAGAAATGTTTATCTAAGTAATTAATTAAATGACTTACGGATAGTAGGAAATTCATCCTAGAATTGTAAAGACCTAAAAAACGTTATTTAACTTTGATTTTGCCAAGTGAAACTTTATATTCTCCATGAACCTCCACTTCGAATTACATATATTTCTATACTATATACTATCTGCATTCATTTGCATTTGTATGATATTTTGCCAATTATTCTTAAACATGCTATTATAGAACTGGATACATTCCACAGCAATCCTATCAATTGCTATGTATACACAAGACTGGATTCGTTCTGTATACCGTTTTTTGGATTCATATATTCAAGGTTTTCTTGACAGAATTAGGATCGATTTCAAACCCATCTGGGAATTTGACATTTGACAGCTCTTTCGCTTCGTTTTCGCCCAATTTTGTTATTTCTCATCACAGGAAAAATATTAAAATAAAAACGAAGAATTGATTGTGGGACATCTTCTGTAGGTTATCTTTAATTTCCAACGACGACAGAGATGTTCTAACCTCCAAATGGTCCGGGCTTGTTCATCACGTGATTTAATACGATCTCGAATCGTTATTGATACAAATGATCCCAAATTTTGCCTAATGGACTTTGGGCTAGAATTTTACTGAGTAACGGGACTCAGTCTTGAGTGTCGAGTGTCAGTCTTCCAGTCTCTTTTGGTGTTTTTTTTTAATTTACCCACCCCTGATACATTGTTCGAAAAAAATCTCTAGATTTAACATAATTCAATATCTTCTCAATAGATTCCTTATATCATCCAACTATCTTATTTCAAGCCTTGAAACCTTGCTAAAACGACAAAGGCATGTATTTTTTTCCGTAAGCTTATTCATGGACCCTGTTGTTGATAACGATGCCAATGAATCTTCGGAAATTGAATAACAGTTTGACACTTAATTTAGTTTCAATTATTGTTTATTTTGCACATGCAGTTTATCATAAAATTTTTGAATATGCAGTGAATTTCTCTAATAAAAATAATGAAAAGCGTAACAAAAAATTGTAAACATTATTTCGTTCAGTTATTATTCTACGACACTGGCTATTAATTAGGAAATTATGATTCACTAATGCTAGTAATGTAATTGCGATTTAATATTTCACTGGAGCAACTAAAAGCATACCACTTCATAAAACCATAATAGCGAAATGACGTTCGCCTATAAAATTAACAATCAAATTTGTATATAGAAATTGTGTATGTAGAAAGTGAATGAATTGAATACATGAAGAAATCATTTTTGAGTCATTATTATAAAAACAGGAGTTTTAACCAAAAAATCGCTTTGTGAGCCGACTGTGCGTTGGTGGAGGGTTGCTGAAGATAATGACGTATTCGCCGAAGAGTTTCGGGGGTGGGGGGTCGTCAAAGCGTTGTTTCACCCTAAGTGGCGCGCGTGTTTTCCCACACAAGGAGAAAGGGAGCCAACCGATCTATTTGTCAATAAATTTAGGGCACTATTATCTCTCTTGCCAGTTACTCCTGTATTGCATGAAACCCATAAGATAGATATGATATACAGTTCAATATCTTCCAAAATTAGAGAGCGTTTACCGCGTGCAGATTTCACCACGTTTGGTGTTCTCATAGACAAAGCTAGGGCAATTGAAGATTCATTTTCAGAGCAGGATTCAAAAACGTCAAAATTGAATTTTGATAGTAATGCTGCTCCTAATAGGCTTAAACCTACGTGTACGTTCTGTAAATATTTTGGTCACGTTCAGTCAGAATGTCGAAAACTCGCTTCAAGCACACGAGCATCCAAGCAAACGTCAGATTTTAACTCGGAACGAGATAATTCACCCGTGTCTAGCCAATTCCAATATTGTGTGTTACGGATGTAACACTCCAGGATATTCAAGGACTAACTGTCCTAACTGCAAAACGAAACGTCAGCAAACTCCTACTCCAGGGACTTCTTCTTCTTCTGTTGAGGTTCTCATGACCTCGACTGAAAGGTTCGATGAGAGACCCCTATTACCATTAACTATTTTGGGTCTTAATGGCTGTGCTTATGTCGATACTGGTGCTAAGTGCAGCATCGCAGGTAGTCGAATCTATAATCATTTTCTAGGTGAAAATGTAGATTTCCATGATAAAGATATGACTTTAGTCTTAGCAGACGGCGAAGCACGAGTGACATCAGCACGTGTTTTCTGCTGCCCAGTTACTCTTTTGGGAAGGGTAATACAAACTACTTTTGTCGCATTCCCTGAACATACATCTTCCAAAACACTCCTTGTTGTAGATTTTTTGGTCAATGCTAATTAATCTCATCATCAATATTCCACAGATGAAATTTTGGATTTGTGATGAACCAAATCTCCAGTATAACTTCTATTCCGAGTGTAATTCCGAGGATGGCGCTTCCGTAAGTCTCCTTTGTTTGACTTTGAGGCCAGATGAAGCCATACAACTCAATGAAATTGAACGTTCACAACTTCAAGATGTTGTAGAGAAACACAGAACTGTTTTTGACAGTAATGTTCCTACCCCTTATGCTGAGCATTGTATCAATCTCAACAACGAAACGTTCATTGCTGTACCTCCCTACCGCATGTCGCCGCCAAAATTAGAAATTTTGAAATCAGAAGTTGAACATTCATTGGAATAGGGTATAGTTGAAGAATGCGATTCTCCCTATGCCGCATCTGTTGTCTTAGTTGCCAAAAAGGATAGTTAATTCAGAAAGTGTGTAGATTATCGCCGTTTGAATAGTATCACCGTACCAGATAGGTATCCCCTACCTAGGATGTATGATCTAATGCACGCTGCTACCAGAACCATTTATATGTCGACACTTGACCTGAAAAGTGGATATCATCAGGTGTCTGTACGCGAGTTTGATCGCCATAAAACGGCATTTATAACACCTTTCGGTATCTATCGCTTCAATCGGATGGCTTTTGGTCTTCGCAATGTTCCAGCCACGTTTCAATGACTCATAAATCGATTTAGAAATTGGCTACAGGGTATTACTATACTTGCGTACCTCGATGATATGATAGTTATGTCGGAAAATTTCGGAGATCATCTTGAACATCTGACCTCTGTTTTCAATAGGTTTGAAACATTTAAATTATGCGCGAATCGAGCAAAATGCACTTTTGTGCGCGCTTCTGTCAAATATTTGGGGCACCTCATAACGCCGTCTGGGATCGCTCCCGATCCAGATAAAGTATCTGCCATTATGAGAATGTGTCTTCCTCGACACGTTAAATACGTTCTGTCGTTCCTGCAGACTTGTAGTTGGTTCAGCCGATTCGTTCAAAATTTTGCTGAAGTATCCAAGCCTTTATCAGATCTCACCAAGAAGAATGTCAGCTTCGTATGTGATCCTGCACAACAACAAGCTTTCGAAAAACTTAAAGAGTTGTTGACGTCTACACCGATATTACAAGTGGATTTCACAAAACTATTTACCTTGAAATCGGATGCCAGTTCATATGCACTCAGCGCATGTCTCCTTCAGGGGGAGGGAGTAGAAGAGAGGCCGGTCGAATATGCCAGTCGACTGATTACCCCTGCGGAACGCAACTATACAACTACGGAGCGTGAGACTCTCGCTATTGTTTATGCAATCAATAAATTCCGAGGGTACCTTGAGAATCCTCAGATAATCATTAAAACTGACCACCAGCCCCTAAGATAGCTAATGTCACTACGACCTCCGAAAGGACGTTTAGCAAGATGGGCCCTGGAGCTACAAGCTTACGACTTTAGATTCGAGTATATTCCTGGAAAATCGAACCGAATTGCAGATATGCTCTCCCGACCACCTTGTGACCCTTCGTCAGAACAAGATTGTGAAATTTGTACTATAGCCCTAGATATGCCCACGGCAAGTAGTCAAACTCTACGAGAGGAGCAATTAGCTGACCCTAAGCTCAATACGATAATAAAATGCTTCGAAGCGGACGAAGCCGACCAAGTGGATTATAGTCGATACACCGACAAAGGTTTTGTCATGTTTCAAGGAGTACTTTATCGTTACAATCAAGAGGTGGATACCGAAGATGTACAATCAGTTATTCCCGAGTCAAAAATACTTGACATTTTGAAAGAAGTCATGATGACCCGCTTACTGGCCACTATGGTGTTGAAAAAACTATTCAAAGAATAGCCCTCAGATATTACTGGCCCACAATCTGCAAAGACGTAGCTAATCATGTCAGATACTGCGTGACTTGTCAAAAATACAAACCAAGCAACTTGAAACCAGCTGGGTTAACAAAAAACTTGTTGGTCCACTGCCCGAAACAGAAAATGGTCATTATTGGATCTTTGCAGTCGAGGACACTGCTACCAAGTAGAGAGTTATTCGCTTTGAGAAATGCTACCGCGTGTGCCAGAATACTCATAGACGAGATTTGTCTCAGATTTGGGACCCCACGACGGATCGTAAGCGACAATGGACCCCAATTCGTTAGTAGAGTGATGCAGCAAGTGACTTACTGTCTAGGTATTCATCAGTCTCTCATTCATATTTATCATCCGTCCTCGAATCCTGAAGAGAGGAAAAATTTTTGTCGAAAGCGACCACACTAAATGGGACGAAATGATACCTACCCTTCGGTTTTCTATGAATAGTGTACCCAATTTAGCAACAGGTTTCTCTCCAGCCTATCTCAACTTTGCGCGCGAACTTCGTACTCCTATGGATGTGCATAAAGACTTACGTACGGTAGTTACCAGTGATAACGTTATACCGGAGATAACGCTCTATCTCCGCCGCCATGCCGACACTTTACTTCGTGCCAAAGAGACTAACGAACTCAAACAAGACTCTGCTAAACGGTATGCGGACAATCGATTACGCGTTCAGGACTGTTTGAAAAAGGTGATAAAGTGCTAGTAGAGACACACACCCTCAGTAAAGCCAGTGCCTGTTATACTTCCAAATTCGCACCGCGTCGCGATGGACCATATATTGTCATGAGGCAAGTTACCCCTACCCCATATGAAATTGCTGCCAAGACAACGCGCTCGTATCTGTAGGCAAGCTTCACGTATCAGCTTTGTGACGATATTACTGTGAATCCAACTCCAGTACGACCCCTATAAGGAAGAGGTTGCCGCCAAATAGCACCCGGAGAACCTCGCCGGTGTCTCCGGCTAATCAACAACCACATTCTAGCCCTAAGTCAGCTACACGGTCTAGGCGCCAGACACGAATCCCAAGTCGTTTAAGAGATGGCAGCGAGTACGTCATCTTGCATCCTGAACATCAACCAACGTCCAGACGTGCTAAAAGAGGAAGCACATAAGAAATAGTTTATTTTTGTCTCACTCCACGGGACGTACGAGTGATCCAAAGGGGAAGGCTGTAACGAGTGAGCATATACCCTGTACATCGCCGTTGGAATCAGAGGTCTCCTAGCGACGAAATATATTATGATTGATATTGGTATCATACTTTTTTCAGATTTGTTTTTGCATGTTGGAAGTTTATTGCAAATATAGTAAAAGTTCACTCAATTCCGGTGATAATTATTTTCACTGTGCTAGTGCTGCAATTACGACAATTGTCGCTTATCTTTGAAAGTTCGCAGAAGTCTGGGTTACTCATGAGCCCATCAGAATATTATCCCACATCAGCCTACGTTGAAACCCGTAACCCCCTTACAATATCTCGAAAACTAACAAATTTGGGTATAGACATTGTTAGACAAAGTGGGGCTGAAATCTGCTGGGAAATTAAAAAATTCAATTAAATACAGGGTGTTCCATTCGAAATAAGGAAGTTGCCCTCTACTTCCAGTATAACGGAAAAAGACCGGAAGTTGAAAATATTTCAATAAGGAAGGCCATATTGTAAAACCCACTACCACAAATTTTCAAGTTTTTATTTTGAATGGTTCTCCATATATTCCTAACGAACGCTCGTCATGAAAGACCCTGTATATGTACGGCCCTAATCCCATTGTCTCTCCGTATAAAATCTTTTTGTAATATCAATTCAAGGACTCATTACTATTGACAATACTATGGTACCTTCATTTCATTTCAATTTTGTCTCCTCGGATCCCTTTAAAAGCCTGCTTACCTTATTCCTTCAGCTTACTTCAAAAATACAATCTTAAATGTATAATATTTTTTATTCAGTAGAATCCTATTTATGATACTGTTTAATTTGTTTTCACGAATCATCCAGGTTTTCAGAGAAAAGTCTTCCGTCGCTCATCTAAGATCTTGTGTGATTAGAGGAGAATCGTGACCTACAGCTTAACGTAAAAGTGGATTCCGAACCACTTATTTTCGACAATAAATGTTGAACTACTATGAATATGTATTATTTAAACTATTTATAAACTCTTTGATTTTTCATTTTTCCAAATTTTTTGTATCTCCTGACTTGTTAACGTGCAAACATGTTAATGTTAATTTGTATAAATATGTCCATTTTTGAATATGGAATAAGACAAGGAATAAAAATATAATTCGAAATCCAATACATGAAACTCACCTAAGAATCTCTTTTCGTAATCAGAATGCATTCGGGCTGCATTAGCATTTTGAACGAAGTTGTTTTCATTTGACATGGGATATTGTCCTTTCTCGTAGTAACCATTTGCTTCTCCCTTATATCTTATATTCATCTCGTTTGAGGGTCGTTCAAAATTGGACTCAATTTGTGTTCTGTCTACAATGTCTTCTGGGCTTCCATCAAAGTAATAACTCTGACTATATCGTTTTCCTAGAAATGAAAAAAGAAAACTTTTGAAAATTATCATCAAATCATTAGTTCTGCTAGTAAATCATGCATTCAACCGTAACGTTGCCTTTAACATCGTGAGATTTGCATTGTATTTTCCAGTCATTCTAATAGAACACATCACCATCAAATATTAAGATTTGTTGATCCAAACTCAGATAACACGATTCACAAGATTGGAACTACCCATGTACTTAGTTGTCTTGAAAACCCACTGAGGTTTCACTAGAAACTTGTGTGAATCGAATTCGTGGAGATCACTTAATGAATTAATATAATACTAATAATAATAATAATACATGAAATACAATGAATAAAAATGTACAATGGTAAATAATAGGAGAACTGTTAGGCCAAGTGGCCGATTCTTCCACAGTTTCCTAAGATGATCCTAACTAAATGAACGAAAAATAAATGAGAAGAGAGAAAAGAAAAAGAAGAAGAAATCGAAAGAGAATGAAAAATTTATCAAGAAATACTTTCCTATAATAGGGTACATAAATATATCGTGTGTAACAAGTAATATTCATCATTGTCGGGAAAACAGAAATCGTTTATACCATATTTTGAATGCATCATGCGACATGGAAAAATTTGGTACATCCATTATATCACTAAAAAGGGTAACATTGTAGGAGAAAGACCGTTTGAATATTTGCTTTTTGTGCTTTGGAGTCGTTAGCATATTTCTACGACGCAAATTTAGGTTATGTATTTCAGTTCTAAATGTAACTTTCCTATATAAGTAGTCCGGTATTTTACTTTTCAAGATTTTATGGACAAAGCTTGCCATGTGGTGTCTGCGGCGATTGAACATGCTAAGCCATCCGGTATCCTTCAATTTATGCGAAATGCGCTGTGGTCTTCTAATCCCATATGTTAATCTCAAACACGAATTTTGAGTCTTTTGAGATTTCTTCTGATGTCAGTACTATCAATACAAGGACCGTAAACAACATCACAGTGATTGAAGTGCGAAAGTACTAGACTATCACAGAGCACAGTTTTTAATTTGGTGTTGAGAAAATATCTATGTCCATAGATGAACTTCAAAGAAAGATATGCATTTTTTAAGTTTTTGGGTAACATGATATTTGAACCGTAGTTTAGAATCCATGAAGAGTCCTAGATTCTTCCATGTATCCTTGAATTCGATTGAGTCGTTGCCAATTTGTATACGCAAAATATTCAGAGTCTCATTTCTCTGTTTATCTGAACCAAATAGAAGTGCAACCGATTTTTTTGAATTTATTTTCAGCAAATTCTTGTTTGTTACATCGAGAAGATCATTCAAATAAGAGTTAATCAAATCGTTGGCTACAATTGTATCACAAAATCTGAATGAGTAGTACAGTTGCGTGTCATCTGCATAGAGGTGATATTTGCAGTGTGCCAGGCTAGAGCAAAGGTTGTTAGTATAAATGGTGTACATCAAAGGACCCAGAATACTTCCCTGGGGAACTCTTTGTCGCAAATTCATTAGGTCGGATGTGATGTTATCCAGTTTAACTTGCTGAACTCTATTTGCTAAGTAAGATACCATGAAAGTACGAGCTGATTCACTGAATCCAATGAAATATAAAATGGCCGTCATGATTTTAAGATTAATAGTATCGAATGCTGATAATATAATAATAATATAATATAATAATAATAATAATACTCCCTCATACCCAAAGGCATAGCCTGTGCGGGTAGAGGACGGCTATTATTATTATTTTGCCGTGGCGCTCCGGGCCGACTTAGTGATGTTTCAGGTGATGTATTCACTTTTCCGCTGTAGGAAAACCCGGAAAACCTACAGCACCACCTCGGGTGGTCAGTGTGCACTCCAAGCTAGCACTAGACGAGATTGGCATCTAGACAACTCACCATACACTTGCTTTTCAACAAGGCATGCGGTCGCCTATCGATCCGATATAAAGTAGTTGAGAAAAATTCTCGTACCTACATCGGACTCGAACCGACTATCGCTATGCTGGAGTTTCGAATATGAGAGCACACATTTCATTATTATCAAGTGAATGGAATATATCATCTGAAATTGAAGAAAGTGCTGTGGCGCAACTAAAACCTGATCTAAATCCTGATTGATGCAGGGAAAGTATATTATACCTTTCAAAGTGACATCTTATTTGTACATCCAGGATTTTCTCTAGAACTTTAGACAGTACTGGAAGGATGCTTATGCTCTGTAAATGAGAGAGTTCCGATGGATTTTTTATTTTAAGTAGAGGTAATACATATGCATGCTTCCAAACCTTAGGAAAGTAAGATTTTTTCACACATTCGTTCATGATGTGAGTAATAGAAACGATAATTAGCGGACAACAGAGAAGTATGAGATTTATATTCAAATTATCCGAACCAAATGATTTGGATTTTATGTTTTTGATTATGGAGGAGATGCTATCATCAGTGACTTGGGAGAAACTGAAGATACTAGCAATACCCTCTTTCACTCTATTAGAATAATAATCAGTCACCTCAAGGCTTGGCTGTTGGTCGTTTCTAGATGCATTTATGAAGTAATTATTCAAATCATTCACGTTATTGAGGTTGTTTGGCAGTTTGATTTGTTTGCTTTTCATTATATTCTAAAAATTTGCCACTATTGGCGCCTATTCGGTTGCCGTAGTGCATATTCTAAGTAGGCGTTTTTCTCCCTCTTGATAGATGACAATGTGAAGTTTCGCAGTTGTTTGTAATATTCAAAGTGGGCGGGTAGTCGACTTTTTCTGTATCGTCTTAATGATTTATCACGCATTTTTTGCATAAGCCTAATGTTGTTAGTAATCCACGGTGTGTATTTTTGTTTACTCTTAGAGAAACGCGATGTTTTCAGTGGAGAAAGATGTGATTATTTAAAAATTCAATTTTATCATCAATCGATTCAATAAAATAAATATTTTCCCAAGTTAATGCCACTAAATCTATCTGAAATTGGTTTATATTGATTCTGCTGATGTTTCAGTAGAAATGTTGTCCATGAGGGGAAAGGAGCAGTAGATGAGAAAGTGGTCTGCTATATCTGCGTTATAAACGTCAGCATCTGTGATATTATCTAGATTTGAAAAAAGTAAATCTATGAGTGTCATATTGTTATTGGACACGCGAGTATTGCATATTTCACCACATTCTACGCCACTTAATTAAGAATGAAATCATTTAAATGCTTTGGAATTTGTCTTGTTCTGGCGGGTCTAGATTCATTGCTACTATTTTCCTGTTCGATGCATGTTTCGTTATTCCTTACGTCTTCTTCCTGAATAATTGAGTGACTTTAATTTTCATGAGAATTTTCGGATTGTGAATTCGAAATGGAAACTCGATCACAGGTGTCATTTTGGGCAATCTCAGGTTCGGAATTCGTGTTTTTGAAAAGTAAGTTCAGATCACCTCTTGGGACCAGGTGCTTGAGAGATTACATTTGTTTCTCGACCGTTAGTTAATCGTACTAGAACATAATCAGGATTAGCTTCAATGAGATAAGCTTCTTCCACTAGGGTCATATTTCGAGTTCCTCACGTGCTTTTTCACTAGTACTGGTCCGGGGCAAGTAAGCCAGGACGGCATAGAAATTCCAAAAGAAGATGCATGATAAAACATTCTCTCGTAAGGCGTGCAGTTGGTAGCGGTACAAAGCAAGGATCGAATGGAGTGCAGCGTTTGGGATAAAACCACTTTCCATTGATTTACTTCAAGTCCTCTTGATTTCAAAGCGAGTAGAAGTGATTTCCAAACAATACCATTATAGCGTTCAACTTGTCCGTTACCTTCGGGATTGTAGGGAGTTGTACGGCTTGTCGCTATTCCTCTAGAATGTAGTTAGTTTCTCAGCTCTTCGGATATAAATGAAGTTCCTTGATCTGAATGGATATAGGAAGGCATTCCAAAAATAGTGAAAATTTGTTCAAGACATTTTTTAACAGTATTTGATGTCATGTCACGACAGCTAAATGCGAAGGGAAATCTTGAATATTCATCCACTACAGTCAAGAGCTACTTATTTTCTGTGCATGTTGGAAGAGGCCCTTTGATATCAATATTCAAATGTTCTAAAGGAGCCGTGGCATTTATTAATTTCTTGTTTGTGTTATGATAAAACTTTGATTTTATTTCGGCTCATACCGGACATTTTCCGAATATCTTCAACGGAATATGGAAGATTCCTAGTCTTTATCCAATGATTCATACGGGTGATTCCAGGATGACAAAGGGATTGATGTAATTCGAAAAGAGGATTTTCCACGGCTGTACTACCAATCCTTGAAAAAGTGTCTGCAACGGTATTACTTTTTCCTTGTCTATAGATGATATCGTAATTATAGCATGCTAGTTCTAATCTCCATCTGAGAATTTTTTCATTTTTTATTTTACTTTTATGAAAAGTATGGAACATGAAAGAAACTGACTTCTGGTCTGTTATTAATTGAAAATGTCTACCTATCAGATAATGTCTCCACTTTTTCAATGATTCAACAATCGCATACGCTTCTTTTTCTACTGCTGAAAGCCTTTGTTCCGATTGAGACAGCATTCTTGTGAAAAACGCAACTGGCTTACCATTTTGACTTAAGCACGCAGCTACTGCATGTTCAGATGCATCCGTTTCAACCACAAAAGGTACATTTTCATCAATGGTAGTAACAACAGAATCTGCTATATCTCTTTTTATCTTCTCAAAGTCAGAAATGGCTTTTTCAGGTAAGGGAAATGTTTTAGAGTTTATTAGAGAATGGATTTTTTCAGAAAAACGAGATATCCATCGTGAGTAGTGAGAAAATATTCCGACAACTCTTTGCAGTGAGTGTTTATCTCGAGGCTCGTCTATATTCATAAGCGCTTCGAGTCTTGAAGGATCTGGTTTAATAGTGCCATTTTCAATAAGATAACCAAGTAACTTGATAGACTGCTTGCAGAAGTGACTTTTATCATAATTGATTGTGAGGTTGTATAGTTTACAAACATTCAAAAATTTTTGTAGATTATCGTTGTGCTGTGCTTCAGTTTTTCCACAAATGGTGACGTCATCAAGATAGGCATATACTCCATATAGGTTCTCATTTCGGATAATATTATCGATTACTCGTTGGAAACATGTGACTCCATTCGTGACCCTTGGAACCCTTTAAAATTGATACAATTGATTATCAGCCTCAAAAGCTGTAAATATTTGCTCTTCCGTCATCAGTGGCAATTGATGATAAGCACTTCGTAGATCTAAAGTAGTAAATACTCTATATTTGGAAACTTCATTTACTATATCTTCAATTCTGGGCAATGGATATGCATCAAGAAAAGTATATCGATTTATAGTCTGTGAGTAATCGATAACTATTCGTTTTTTGTGACTTTCGTTCTTGGTTACTAGCGCTTGAGCTCTCCAAGGAGAGTTACTTTTTTCAATTATTCCTTAAGATAGAAGTCTTTTTACTTCTTCACAAATGAATTTTTTATCTTATGCGGTGTGACGGCTATTGGTTTACACCCTGACGATAGGTTCGAAAAAAGTTGCGGTGGTACAATGTTTGCCATGGCCAATGAACATATGGAGAGGGATGAGTTTTGTCCTCCGAAGTTGATGACGATTTTGTTGTACTGACTGAGAATATCGTGTCCAATTATCACATCGGCACATAGATCGGGTATGACAGATAGTTTCATATTAGGATAAAAATGTCCTTGCATTTCTAAATCAACAATACAATGTCCACTTACAGTTGATAGCAAACCAGTTGATGCCATGCAAATTTGTCGAAAGCTTGGGAATATTTGTATGTTATGTAATTTGATGAAATTTTCATTAAGGTATGTCTCTGAGCTTCCAGTATCGACGAGAGCATCAGCCTGTATTTTATTCACCAAAACTTCAGTCAGTGACTTTGACAAACATTTTGGTGCAGCTGCTAATAATGGGTTCGAATTCAGTAACAAGGGAAGCTGAAGTTTGCTTGAATTTCTGCCTACTCCTACAAACTTTCTGGAAATGACCCTTTTTCCCACAGGAACCACAGTCAACATCTTTTGCGGGACACAATTTCCTTTCATGGTACTTATTTCCACAAAAATAGCACTTCATTGGGGAGTTTCGAGTGGAAACCGCTACTAAATTATCAGGATCAACTGTAGCAGCAAGAGTTGAAGATGACGAGTATACTTCGGACTGTTTTTGAGCAGATTCGAGCGAACGAGCTTGAGCTTTTTTCCAAAAGTCTCTGTCTAATTTGTGTGGAAAGTAATCCATTTATAAATGTATCTCTTATGAAAAAATCACGATTATCTTCTGCAGAAACACTCTTAAAATTACACTCTTTTGCCAATAATTTCAAAGCTTGTAAATATTGGTCAATGCTTTCGTTTGGTATTTACTCATGCTGTAATACGCATTTTTGAATGGTTGAAATTTTTGTATTGATGATAGACAGCATCATATTTTTGATTTTTTTAGTTTATTTTCCTTTTGAATACCTATATGATGTATTTTCGATTTTGCAGTTCTCTTTCTCATTACCAATAGCGAATCAAAACACCGAGCTTTGAGCAAAACCATGCTAAGTACTCTCTATTAAATCCCTTTCACTGCGGACCTTCAACAAGACCCTTTTGCCATGTGCGGAACATATTATAATTGTTTATAATTAATTTACATATTTCATTTGTTATGGCTTAGGGTTCTTATGAGTTAAATCGAGATTTTAATTTTGTTTTTTTTTGTAAACGCACATATGCGTCCTGCGCACATTTTGACAAAATTCTACTAATATGAGGATAACGCGCTTGTGCGTGCAAGCATTTTTTTCATATGCTCAAGAGTAAATGATGTTTGTTATCTTTCTTTTCATTTATTATTTGTTTTGGGCTTAACAAGATAAAGAAAATATATTATAACAAATAAAAATGAATTTATTTTAATATTAAAATGAAAATCACATTTCTATCACATTTTTATTCATGATAGAAAATACAGAAAAATAAATTATATGTCATAAATGTTCAAAAAATAATGAAATAAAAATAAAATAAATAGATTAAATGTTTATCTACGGATGTAACAAACTCGAATAAAGTCGACCAAGTCGAAGTACCCTTCTCACCACACGTTTTCAAAAAGTGGATGAATGAGGCGAACATCTGATATAATGATTAGTTTTGATGAAATCTCCTAAAACATTCATCTAAACATATGTCCGATTTATCAGGGAATGTTGTACAACGATAAATCGTGTCTTTTCCTATTCCATTTACGACATCTTTTTCTGAGTATTTTTCTCTTGTGTTGGTGGTTGGTATTTTTTCACTACTATATTTGCGATTGGCTTCTATGTTAATTTTATTCAAAAAACTATCAAGAAGCATTCAAAAAAAATCTACAGAAATGTCGTTTTATCTCTCAGAACAGTCTTCACCCTTACATTCAAAAAGGTTTCTCTCCAATTCCTTGAAAATTTCAAAATCCGCCGAACGAAACATATTTTTCGCAAACGTAAACTTCTCGAAATGTGCGGACTAAAATTCATCATCCTACCGTGCTTGCGGAAACCGTATTACCACTTCAAAAGTCAATCGATAAAAGACGCACAAGCGCGACGTCCGCAAGTTGTGGAGGCAGCCTGAACGCACATGTGCGTTTTCCGCAGCGAAAGTGTTAAATCATATCAACTTCACATTCATCGACAAAATCTGTACACATATGGATTGTTATAATTAATAAACCCAATAGCGATCAAAACAATTGTGCTCTAGAGCAGGAATATTAAAACACACTCGATCTCCATTGCTTTCATAGAGAACGAATCTATTTTTGCATGATGGCAATTAATGGAGCTGAATTCATAGTATTAAAAGTAACGACGATATACACCAATCAATAGAACATAAAATGAATGATTTTTCAACAAAAGTACTAGTAGGAAAGAAACCGACTATGACATCACATGAAAGATAGTCCGTAGTTATATTTTGTTTTTCATTCTGGATTCGCAACTGTCATTTATTGATTTGTTAAAAAAATATTTTAAAACAAAAAAACTATTTTTTTAGTTTTTTCCTTATAAAATGAAAACTCTTACAACAATCTGGTTGCTCCAATGGAAACAGTTGTTACCTATACATTTATATATAAAAATACGAACAAAATGGGAATTTCACGACTCGATCGGATCATAAGTAACGGAGAAAAAACCGGAAAATTTACCGAAAATTATAACTGCGCCATTTGAGAATAGTGCGAAATGGGTAAAAAATAAAAAATACTTCTTGCATGTAAGCGGTCGAGTAGTAGGAGAGACCAAGAGATCAGGAGAAATCTTTGAATGAACGCGTTACGTGATAATACGCTTTCCCCGTTTACGGTTCCGCTTCCGGTTTTTCCAGTTTTTCTCCGGTCCTAATGATCCGATTGGGTCGTAAAAAATATAACTTTTTTCGTATTTTGATTAAGTATCTACAATTCTTCTCATTGAAGCAACCAGATTGCTGCATGAGTTTTCATTTTATGAGCAAAAAACTGAAAAAATAAATGTTTATTACAAATTGATAATTGTACAAAGTATAACAGATGGTTTCCAACTAGTATTTTTGTTAGAAAAATCACGAAATTTATTCTCTATTGATGGGTGTATATCTTCATATATTGCCATCTTGAAAAAAATCGTTTTCAGAGGAAGTATCCCTAGGACATTGATAATAGACGAGATAATTTCATTACAATCGGAAGCTGGTTTCTTGGTTTCCAAGCAACGAGTTTGAGAAATTTGTCACAAAATCATGAGGCATCTTTCAATGTCCGAGGGATATTCGGCAGAAAATTTTATTACCAGTTGATTTCAGCCAATCAGATGCCTGCATTTTGACATGTTGCTATGACAATAACCTAATTTCTTCAAAAATTTCCCTGCGTAGAGGGAAATTAATAAGCAGAAATTCCACTCTGGCTTGACAGCTGTCATAAACACAGTGGGGTAAAATATTTTTGATAGATATTTATTTATAACTTAATTATAGGTACATATTATTATCTATTATTTAATTATTTAAACCACATTTTGATAGAGCATAGTGAAATTACAATGTTTGACAACAAATCCGAGATTAATAGATGAAGGTGCCACCGATGTAATTCATTAGCGTCCGATAGAAGTAGACCTTAACTTTTTTTCCCTTTCCTCTAGTACTATAAAATTATGATTTTGGTAGAATATTTACTTCTCTATTTAATTATTCAAACCACATTTCACTAGAGCATAGGGAAATTAAAATAAATGATATAAAATCCGCAAAAAAAATAATTCGCAATTCGCTGTTGTGAGACAAAGACTTAACAACGGCCTACTACGATGTCCGTTACATGGATAATAATATGTCACCTAAGTATGTCTCGAATTTAATTTCTATTTAAAAAAAGTTTTGGTATAAAATGTTCTTACCGTATCTCCCGCGAGCATGAGTTAATATTCCGAAAATTTTCCTTAGTTGCGAATTTTTTTAAGAAAATTCGCACTTCGAGAAAATTTCCGGAAATAATTCATGCTCCAGGTAGATTATGAGTGAAAATTTTCTGACAAAAAATTCATAACTCAACACAACGAAAGATTCATTTATTCATAAAAAGTACAGTTACTGAAAGTGCAATTTTAAAAATTGAACTTAACATTAGATTCGTTGCTGTTCTTTACTATAAAAGGTAATAGTCTCTCAGGATGAAACACGGAAATGTTGCATCAAAACTGATTTATTATCACGCATAATATGTATAATCTTGTTGTGGTGTTCTTGATACAGATTTAAGTATGGCTATAGAGAATTTTCTCACTTCTCCTCGACCTAGGCACAACCAATTAAGAAATCACTTTTCTGCCGTCGGCCAATTCCCAAGCTCTCTTCAATAGACCATTCTCAACAATCAGAGAATCGTAAGGAGATTTCCTTCCAGGTGGGTCTTTCCGCCGCTTTCCTTCCATCGTAGAAAATCTGCAATGTTTGGATCACTTTCTTGGTCCTGCCTCATTTTTGCTGTGGTCCAATTATCGTCAACCATTAATCTCACTTGGCTGATCCCTTTGCGACGTACAATTCGCTCACAAGTATTCGAATCAGGACTTCTAGACAAGGCATCTGTGTTGTTGGGCAATTCAGTCGTTCGTAGCCTCTTAAATGGGATGGCCTCGGGGTCTTTATCATTGCTAGTCGGCAAGTGCCCCGATATCATTTCGGTTTTCATTCTCTTCAATGGTATGACCCTGGGGGCTATATCATTGCTAGCCGGCCCCGATATCTATTCGGTTGTTTGTAGCCTCTTAACAGGGATGATCCTGGGGGCTTCATCTTTGCTAGCCGGTATGCGCCCCGAAATGTCGTCCGATTCAAATTTTTCCTGCCGCCAATTTGAGGACTCGCTAAAAGACCTTGTCCACACAGGTTATAGCGAACGTTGTGGCATTCTTACCCTGCAGTCTCTAATGAAATGTCTCAATTTTCCACATCGATAGCAAGCCCTGTTCTCCTGAGTGCTCATTCCACTTTTCAAAGATTTGAGCGCATCCAAAACCTTCTCCAATAAACTAGTAACTGTGCTTGCTCGTTGTTCGGGTTCCTTGTATTGAAACCGCTCGCACTTTCGGACTCAAGGAGTTGAGGGCCGCCTCCACTTTTCTACAGAACGTACCAAGTCATCGCTACTCCTCTTAATGTGTGTCAATCGCAAAGTCCTCTGGATTTCGGTGTCTCTCAGTCCATCTATGAATAACTGCACCGCTAGCTGTTCCTTGAATTCTCCCAGTGCTTCTGGGTAAGCCAGCTGTATTAGACGTCTCACATCCGCTTCAAATTTTTGTAGACTCTCATCTGATTTTTGAGTGCGCGTTTTCATTTGAGCCCGATACAGCTGTTCTCGATGTTGATCGCCATACCGCAACTCTAATGCAGTAATCAGGTCTTTATATTTATTTTGCTGTTCGATGGGTATCGTCTGCAACATACCCAAAGCTGGCCCTCTCAAAGCTACTACGAGTGCCGTAGCTTTTTCTTCTTCGCCCCATCCATTAGCCACTGATGCAGCTTCAAATTGTCGACGATACATTGACCAAGACGACTGTCCATCAAATGTCGATGGTTTTACGGAAATTTCTGATGTGACAACCCTGTCTCGACGATCTTGGTTCTTGAGGAGAGCTATCTGGTTTTCGATGAGTCCTTTCACCTCCTCTCGCACTGTATTCACTTTCTTATTAAGCTTTTCTTGACGTCTTCCTCTATTTTTCCTTTGAGTTCCTCCATTCGTACTTCGGTTTTCTGTAGAACGTGTTGAAAGAACTTGTCTTGATGTTCTAGAACCTTCTGGAAGTCTGTTTTCCTTTGTTTTTCTATTCGTTCCAATTCATTCTTTTGTTGTTCCAGAATTTTCTGGATTGCTTCTTCTCGTTCTTGTTTTTCTTTTTCTCGTTCTTGTTTTTCATCTTCTCGCTCTTTTCTCTGTTCTTCAAGAATTTTCTGGAGTGCTTCTTCTCGTTCTTGTTTTTCATCTTCTCGCTCTTTTCTCTGTTCTTCAAGAATTTTCTGGAATGCTTCTTCTCGTTCTTGTTTTTCTTTTTCTCGTTCTTGTTTTTTATCTTCTCGCTCTTTTCTCTGCTCTTCGAGAATTTTCTGGAGTGCCCCTTCTCGTTCTTTCTTTTCCTCCAACCGACGTGTTTCTTCTTTTTGTTTTTCATTTTCTCGTTCTTGTTTTTCCTCCTGGCGCCTTCTTTCCAAATCCGCAAATTGATTTTGGATAAATTTCACAATGTCTTCTATCGTATCGTACGATGTACTCCTCGTATTCACCATAAATAGTTTATAAAAAAGTTTCAGTTTTTCACTAATATCCTGCTTCGGACACCACTGTTACGATTTGCTAAATAATATTGCCGAGCACACTACTAAACTGTTTATTTTCTAACTTCACTAAAAACAAAACAATAACATCACTGACTAAATATTCCAAACACTTCTATACTTCTTCACAAACTGCTTATCACTTCTTCATAATCTCCTTAATCTTCTTAATTAACTCAACTTCCCCTAACTCTCGCTTTATATAGTCCAGCTGTGCACCAGATGCTTCGCGACGCGACGGTTCGATTATCCCGAATATTCCATACCGAAAATCGTCTACGATTTTCCAGGAAGTAATTACCGACGAACCGCTAGCGAAGCGACCCAGCGGCGCAGCTAGGGGGATTTTATCAATCTCGCAACAGTATTGTGAGTTGTCTAGATGCCAATCTCGTCTGGTGCTAGCTTGGAGTGCAAACCGACCACCCGAGGTGGTGCTGTAGGTTTTCAGGGTTGTCCTACAGCTGAAAAGTGCCACGGCAAATAATAATAATAGCCGTCCTCTACCCGCACATTCTATGCCTTTGGGTTCACTCAACGAGTGTTTTGCGGGAGTATTATTATTATTATTATTATGTTCATGCAATTCATACTCCCGTTCGTAGCAAAATTTCATGAATATTTTCCAAATATATTTGTGACTGTATTTATACTTTACATTTTCGCGATAAGTCTGTTGATTTATTTCTGAACGAAACTGAATTGCTTCGAGAAAACACCATGAGTCCGCAGGACGAGTTTTGTTTTCTTGAATCAATTCAGTAGAATTCGAAAATAAATGACAGACTTATGAGATAAATTCAATCACGGGTGAAATTTTATTAGACCATTTCACAAATAAAGTGAAAGGTAAGAAATCTGAAATTTGGCAGCATTAGAAGAAATTAGCGAGAAAGTTAAGAAGTTTATCTGAGAAATTAATAAAATATAATGAACAGTAAACATTGACATCGAACAGAATACATATTCAATTGAACCATTAGTGTGTTCATTTTTTAATGCGTGTATAGCGGATTACTTATACTTGAGGTTTAACTGTCATATACACAAATTTGAAAACACCGAACTTTATAGGCCTATCAGAGTCAAGAGTCAAGTTTGGTATTATAGATAATCCGAACTTGAGCTTCTGATTGGTCAATTTGACAAGTGCGTGAAATGGTCAGTGTAATGTTGACATGATTGGGTAATATTGGTTCTTATGACACAAAACGACACAGTACCCTTTTCACGTCGGCACCATCCGTTTCACGTTAGCACCATCTGTTTTGAGTTTGTGGATACGTTCATTGTTCTACTGATTGAAAGAAAGGTATATGTAAAATGCATTGTGACGATTTAAATAACATAACTCGTGACCAAGTGGGCAGGGCAGACATCAGAAAAATGTGTGGGTAAATATTTTTTGGAATAGACAGTTGATAAATTGACGAATTCACATTCATGTTCTGGTTGTCACGAAAAATAATATATAGTGTTAGGAGAACACCTGGAACATTGCTGAAAACTAAATAGGAATTGGCGTTTTTTCTGAATTTCTGGAAGGGAATGTATCGGAAACACCTCATCAAGTTGAAAAAGCCTTGGCATTTGTTCGAAAAAAGAGCACTGGGGAATAAGATCGTTGATGTGTCCATATCAATTAGAATGACAACGTGTGGAACGATTGAGATGAAAAATAGAGGCAATGGTAAGTGCAACCACAGGTAGCGCTGTCAACCTTATTTTTGAATTTTTTTTCCGGTTCGTTATACCTAGAATTAGTTGAATTGTATGTTCTGTTCATCTGGTTGGAGAAAATATAGGTTTTTATTATTAGTACTGATGAAATTCTAGAGGAAAATTGATCATGAAAATATGAATACAAGCCATCAGCAACCAGACAATTTTCTCGCTATTTGTATTGATAGTAATATTACGTCCTAATTTCTTTATTTTTACTGCTTCTTGACATTAAGTTGCTGAGTGTATTTTTTCATTCCTGACTCCAATTATTTGTTCATTGATTTTTCTTCACACAAAACAAAGTCTCTTTTGATCATGGGTGTAGAACAGGCAGTGCGGCCTTCACAAGCACTTCGACCTACTAGATCTTCTGTGCACAAATTTCATTATAATTTTTACAACGTTTTCCATAATTCATACTTATCTGTAATTGATGATAAGGTCATCCTAGGATCTGAAACGGTTTTTGGAATCAGTAACTCCATTCAGAAAATTCTTGATGGAATATTTTTTTCATTTTCGTAATTTACAGTCATTTTCCTTCACCAAACCTGGAGTTTCGGTGATATCAACTTGAAGTCGTTCAAGGCGGAGTTACAAAAACATTTTTGAATGTAATATCTACTTATTCAAAGAGCAGTATATATATATATATATATATTATATATATATATATATATATATATATATATATATATATATATATATATATATATATATATATATATATATATATATATATATATATATATAATATATATATATATATATATATACTGCTCTTTGAATAAGTAGATATTACATTCAAAAATGTTTTTGTAACTCCGCCTTGAACGACTTCAAGTTGATATCACCGAAACTCCAGGTTTGGTGAAGGAAAATGACTGTAAATTACGAAAATGAAAAAAATATTCCATCAAGAATTTTCTGAATGGAGTTACTGATTCCAAAAACCGTTTCAGATCCTAGGATGACCTTATCATCAATTACAGATAAGTATGAATTATGGAAAACGTTGTAAAAATTATAATGAAATTTATGCACAGAAGATCTAGTAGGTCGAAGTGCTTGTGAAGGCCGCACTGCCTGTTCTACACCCATGATCAAAAGAGACTTTGTTTTGTGTGAAGAAAAATCAATGAACAAATAATTGGAGTCAGGAATGAAAAAATACACTCAGCAACTTAATGTCAAGAAGCAGTAAAAATAAAGAAATTAGGACGTAATATTACTATCAATACAAATAGCGAGAAAATTGTCTGGTTGCTGATGGCTTGTATTCATATTTTCATGATCAATTTTCCTCTAGAATTTCATCAGTACTAATAATAAAAACCTATATTTTCTCCAACCAGATGAACAGAACATACAATTCAACTAATTCTAGGTATAACGAACCGGAAAAAAAATTCAAAAATAAGGTTGACAGCGCTACCTGTGGTTGCACTTACCATTGCCTCTATTTTTCATCTCAATCGTTCCACACGTTGTCATTCTAATTGATATGGACACATCAACGATCTTATTCCCCAGTGCTCTTTTTTCGAACAAATGCCAAGGCTTTTTCAACTTGATGAGGTGTTTCCGATACATTCCCTTCCAGAAATTCAGAAAAAACGCCAATTCCTATTTAGTTTTCAGCAATGTTCCAGGTGTTCTCCTAACACTATATATTATTTTTCGTGACAACCAGAACATGAATGTGAATTCGTCAATTTATCAACTGTCTATTCCAAAAAATATTTACCCACACATTTTTCTGATGTCTGCCCTGCCCACTTGGTCACGAGTTATGTTATTTAAATCGTCACAATGCATTTTACATATACCTTTCTTTCAATCAGTAGAACAATGAACGTATCCACAAACTCAAAACAGATGGTGCTAACGTGAAACGGATGGTGCCGACGTGAAAAGGGTACTGTGTCGTTTTGTGTCATAAGAACCAATATTACCCAATCATGTCAACATTACACTGACCATTTCACGCACTTGTCAAATTGACCAATCAGAAGCTCAAGTTCGGATTATCTATAATACCAAACTTGACTCTTGACTCTGATAGGCCTATAAAGTTCGGTGTTTTCAAATTTGTGTATATGACAGTTAAACCTCAAGTATAAGTAATCCGCTATACACGCATTAAAAAATGAACACACTAATGGTTCAATTGAATATGTATTCTGTTCGATGTCAATGTTTACTGTTCATTATATTTTATTAATTTCTCAGATAAACTTCTTAACTTTCTCGCTAATTTCTTCTAATGCTGCCAAATTTCAGATTTCTTACCTTTCACTTTATTTGTGAAATGGTCTAATAAAATTTCACCCGTGATTGAATTTATCTCATAAGTCTGTCATTTATTTTCGAATTCTACTGAATTGATTCAAGAAAACAAAACTCGTCCTGCGGACTCATGGTGTTTTCTCGAAGCAATTCAGTTTCGTTCAGAAATAAATCAACAGACTTATCGCGAAAATGTAAAGTATAAATACAGTCACAAATATATTTGGAAAATATTCATGAAATTTTGCTACGAACGGGAGTATGAATTGCATGAACATAATAATAATAATAATAATACTCCCGCAAAACACTCGTTGAGTGAACCCAAAGGCATAGAATGTGCGGGTAGAGGACGGCTATTATTATTATTTGCCGTGGCACTTTTCAGCTGTAGGACAACCCTGAAAACCTACAGCACCACCTCGGGAGATGTGCTCTCGAGGGAAATTGTGAATAACAAGTAGGACATTTTATTGGACTAAGCCCTCTGGTAAAAATGCAGTTACCTATTGAGATATATGAGTAGATTCAAGCCAGGGCATTCAATATCTCTGAAGCAATTGATCGCGTTTAACACCAGGTAACTACTGCTAAGCTTCCATGTCATAGCCTGCCCCCCAGTTATTTCGACATATATGGGATTTCTTTTAACTCTCGATCTATGAATGCTGACGTCTCATTCTGGTACCAACATTATTTTTACTCCACATTAGCAATATTTTGGGAAGAACCTAATATCCTGGACACATTTTCGCAAATGAAAGTAGACTCAATAATGCTTTCTTTTTCTGAACTCAATTGAACCATAAATGAACGGATGAAGAATGTGAACGATAAAATCTTTTTACTCAATTGAAAGAATTCAATCAACAGTGTATATCCATGTATATGCTCGGTAATACCTCCAGTAATACCTTTTCTTGAAAAAAACACATGAGGTCCATTGCCAAAATGATCTCCTAAAAGCTAGGATTTCTGTTTCGGTCCATGGGCTATTTCACTTCTCGTCAGCTGCTTATGATCTGTAAGGCTCAGATATGACCTATCCTGAGATACTGTTCAACTCCTTACTATACTCATCAAAACTCTCAAACACATTTATGGGGTTTTATCTCTCTCTTCTGAATTCTTTTATGACCATAGCTCTAACCTATTGTCATTGTACTCAGGCGCAGAAAACCTTGTGGATAAAACTATTTACGGCTTTAAATTCTTTTTTACATGGATATTGTTGAACTTCATGCTTCGGGAGAAAAGGCTCTACATGAATCCTTGAAAGTGGAAAAAAATACACACATGACGCACGCTATAAGAATGCCATTCGAAATCAACAAATGTGCCATACGGTTCAATCAAAAAGATGATAAAATGAGAAATATGGAAAATAGTAGCAGCACTTGGAAAGAAGCATTCTACATCACCTTGATGCTGGAATATTGCCTCTCGCAAGACGTTGCCACAGTAAAGAACTCCCTTCGCGTGACGTAACAGCATAAACTCAGACAGGTCTGATCAATACATTGATCATATTGGATTTGATTAGATTAGATCTGGTCGGACCTCGGCTACGCTACGGGTTTAATTCAACGTTGGTCGTAGTATTAGCCAGGGAAATAGTTGTTTTGTCGGATATCTGCCTAAATTACGGAGACAATAAGGGATTTTTCACTGATCTAAACTTTCAGTATTCTACAAAATCGATGAATTGTCATTTACTTTATACAAGAAATCGAATATTTGCTGCCACAAATTTTTTCTGACACCAACGGACTGTATAAGAAAAGTTCATTAATGTATTACTAGTTAAGTGTAAATGGTTTGTTTATAATTCTTGGATATAAACAAATATATTCTTCTCACCTGGGATCATTCCCTCTCGTGCTAGAGCTGCTATGTTTCTTTTATCCATCAATTGTCGATTGTATAAGTCTCCAGCTTTTGCTAAACTACTCAGAGACCTCTTTGTACTGTAAGGGAGATTATAGTTTTTCACCAGACTTCTCATTAGATAAACATCCTGTAGCGGATCCAAAATTTCCCTGTTTTGATGTAAGCCTCCATTTCTGGCTAAAGACTCTATACCTGAAAAGTTATATTGAGTGATGATGTGGAGCAATTTTTTCACAAAAACAGTAGAATTCTACAATATTGGGAGAAGAACATCTTGAAAGTCAGAGACAATTATGGGCACCCGATGAGAAAAAACATCATGAGATAATAGAAGAGAATGGTGTTTGTATGAAATAAAACATAATTAGAATAAGGGGAATGTTAAAAGAAGATACATCAGTCAACGTTTGATCAAATGATTATCATCACAATATGTTACAATAAAATCACATTGTTACTTCTGCGATGCGCTTAGTCCTACCCTGTGAAGAATCTCCGACGTATTGGATTTCTGTATTCACATGACATCAATAATCAGTGATAAGTGATCAGTTAGTTGGTCGAAGACCCATGGGATCTGAATAGACACTATAAGAATGATGATCTCCTTCATGTGGCCAGCTGATAATTCGAATAACCAAAAAAATTCAGTAGAGTCAAGTGAACTTGGGGATTTCGACCGTTTCTCTATTACTTCCATAGGAGTTTTTGAAGCGAGTGCTGATATTATTCGTTTTGAACTTGACGTCGTACTGATATCATTATTTACTAATGATCGCTTCCTAAACTAGTCAAGCTATGGTAAAAAAAATATATTGATAGATCTCAAACATATAGGGAGATCATTCTCAATGGAGTGGTACATTTTATGAATGAATATTTTCATTATATAGGTGTTCGAACTCACCACGCTTTCGATCTTCTTTCCGAATTGGCAGCTGCCCATTTTTTGCCAGATTTGCTATACTTCTTTTGTAGTTAGCGTCTGCATCTTCTTCATCCGGTATTGTTTTTATGTATCCTGCCCTTGCCAGAGCTTCTAAATTTCTCTTGTGTTCTGGTAAATCATTATATTTTGCCAATGCTACTAGGGCTCGTTTATTGTCATCTTCTTGTTTTTCCGAAGCTTCCTGGATTTTTTTCAGAAGTTCTAGTTGCAAAGCTCTGACTTGCATAGAAGGATTCTCTTGTGCATTAAGTAGGGTGTCCAGAGTTTTTTCTATATCAATATCACAAGATTTATCCGATAAAACCTGAAATCAAAAAAAAATAACAAATTGATCCACTCTCAGATAAATTATTATCTCTGAACTTGCTATGAAATCAACGACAGTTTTCTTATATTTCTAAACACATTTGTATTTTTCATTATTTGTGTACCCAGAGGAATACAGATAAATCTCATCGATATCATCATTCACCCATAATATATCATGGAAAATTTCGGTTTGCACATTGAAAGAAGAGGCCAATGGTTATTCCTAGTTCACAGAAAAGGAACGAAAAATTTTATATTTTGTACTCGGCTGAGTTTTGTTTATATATATTCACTTGCTGATGATAACCGATAAGTCTGAAACACGTCGTGTATACGGGAACTCTACAATCTGAAGATTACATACATTATTTTGTTCTTTTATATATATTGTTACATTTTGGCTTCAAACTCTTCAATACGGGCATGTATCGTTCATTTCCGAAAATTTCAGATCGGCTTCACATATACGGACCCCTTGTCACTTATCTCTAGTCAATACCTTGAAGCCATTAGTTTTCAAACTCTCTCTTATGCCAGCATCAACGGTATCTATTCTACAGTATTCTATTAAATTAGATTTAGTCAATACACTGCGACCCGAGAGGTCTATTGTTCCGATATTATTCAATTTGCATGCCTATCTCATCACCTTGTTATTTCAAGAACAATCGTGACAAAAGACAATGATATAATCAACAACGAGAAATGTCACAGTTTTCAATTCTGTAATTGCTAATTTGGTTGTTTGTTAAGGCTGAAACACAATGGAAGTTTTATGTTTTTAGTTTTAATTTTCTTAATTTTGGATTTTTTTTGACGCGAAACTATTTCTTGGTAAAATTCAAGATTCATTTTTCAACTCTGTTCTGCATCTTGTTTTATTTGTGAAATTGATATCCAAAATCCCAAAACATAAAACTTCCATTGTGTCTACGGCTTTAGGGAACAGAAATGAAGTTTGTTCAGTTCGTTGATACCAGATAAACATAACATCCGCTACACATCCGTTTAGGATGTCTCTACGATGAGACCAGTTCCTCCAGTCCTATGGCTTTACGGTATCTATTGTGGCTCTTTGCATAAAGTCCATTTGGATTTTTTTTTTTTTTTTTTCGGAAACGCTTGAGTCCACCACAATTTACCGTACTCCCTGTTGACGCAAGGACGTAGGAACCACCACGCATTGAAAATGAACGAACGCTTCCATCTCCCGTTCCACCACTAATGACTGTACCACAGTTTATAGCTAAAAGAATCAGTTCGCTCACTTGGCGTCGGCACTTTGATCTTTTTGTGCACGTTTGTACATTGCGCAACCTGCAATCTTATCCCTTGCGCATACAGGCGCTTGCAATTCATAAAATGCTCAACATAAAAATGTATACACTCCTGGAACTAAAGATAGATACTTTAACAGCGGATGTTTTGACCATGTTGAGGTCTGATTTTTTTATTGCAGATTATTGTTTATTAACATCATTCAGTTGATAAAATATATGCATTATGGGCTGACTATTAAAAAATTGCTGAAAACCTAGAAGTTTTGAAGAAGATAACGAATTATGTGACAAAAACTTTAAATGGCAAAACAGTTTTGTGGTTATTGATCTCACTTCTTTCAAAATTGGGTAGGAGTTTGTGAGGGAAATATTAGATACGTATTTTTTCTTTAATTTGAAGATGTCGGACGAGTTTTGCGATCAATATTCTAGCTGACGATGACACATCAAAATTATCCAGAAGCTCATTTTGAGAACAGATATAAGTTGAAGAATTTAAGCAAGATTAAATTTCATGTGACGATTTATTCCAATATTAGTGATTACCACTATTGTAATTTTACAGGAGAAAGTATTTCAACTTCTTCGAAACACCGAAGAAGATACATTTTCCAATGTCAGTATCTTGAATAAAAACCATAGAGTCCTGAAGAATGTGGTAAACCAAATGGTACTTATGGATCCAGAAAGATAAACAAGCTAACAAGCAGTTCGTAAATATTAGGGTAAATGCAATGAAATGAACGAACACAAATTCCCTATTCTCATCTTAATTGTAAACATTAAAAATAACTAAGTGTTCATAAATGAGTTTTCATATTCATAAAACTAATAATTATGTTTTAAAATAGTCAGTTTAGGATCGTTTTCTTTACCTGTGGAAGATATCTTGATAAAGGAATTTAATAGTACAAGAAATACGAACTCTGGTAAACAGTGACACTAACTTATATTTTGGGAAGTCTTGACGCTTACAAAAATCAGTTTTTGAAAGACAATCTTTAATATTTTGTCCAATACCTTCTTTTGTGGTAAAATTTTCAAAAAGTTCAGAAGTACAGTTTTCAAAGGCATGTATATATTGCAAAAAAATTATATTAAGCATTTTTAAGTTGCCAGATGAATCTTCAGAGAGATATTGCAGTTCATAATAATGTCAGTCAGTAATAAAGTTGTCCTTATTTTGACATAAACGCATGCGCAATGTGAATCTGGAATAAGAACAACCTTATTAAAATACTGCCTGTAGTTCCTTTATTTTCACATCGGGTGAGAAAGTAATTAGGTATTAGGTGTATTGAAATTTGAAATATTTCATTGATACTAACTTTATTGTTCATCTTAATTACTATTACAATTACTATTGAAATTCGTATAAAATAGCAACAACAAACACAACAATTTCCAGTCTTTCTCCCCTCGCCACTCTCTCACTCACTCATAATTCATCACAAATAAATACTCTCAAATAAAAACCCCACTCGTAAATGGTTCTTCTGGTGGATTTTGACAGTACTTGTACCTAGGTTAAATCCACACGGAGAAATCATCATGTGAATTATTATACTGTACAATAGTGTAAAAATGTTACCGAGTAAATTATTTTTTCATGTATATGACAGAAAAGGGTGTAGGGGGTGTAGGGTGTATTTATTACAAAGTCGGAGTTGTGCAATTGTTCTTTTGACTTGGATGGGTATATTGAGGTTTAAAAAATTCTGGTTTAATCTGTGCAGAGTGAAAAAACAATGAAAACACAGAAATGTAGCACGGCATGAAAGTGAGACATCATCTTGAACAAGTTTTTCACGGAGTTTAAGAAGTATGATATTTTTTGACTAGTGATAGATCCACGTTCAATTTGAGACCAAATTTCAGGTAGGTTGAGAGAGGTAAAGAGTTTTTTTACTTGCAGTGTCCAGTTGAACTTTTCAGCACAGTTCTCAAGTGTGAGCTGTCGTCTGAGACATATCTTAGGTAATCGGGTGTCATCCATGTTCAGTATTTTGGTTATCCAATTGAGACAGAGTTTGAAAACATTATAAATGAATTTGACTCTACCGGTTTCTAGTCTGACTATATAGTCAGGTGACGTGATAGGTAGAAGTAGGATTTTTATAAATTAATTTGACTCTACCGATTTCTAGTCTGACTATATTTTCAGGTGACGTGATAGGTAGAAGTAGGATTTTTTTAAGGAATCCCACCTGTACACGCTCTAACATTCCAGCATATCTTAGTCCCCAGACAGAAATATAATCGAATTCATTTCAAAAATAGTTCATTGAATAAATGTTCACAAAAAGTAGATATTTAATATTACGGACTTTCTTGTAGAATTTCGGGAAGTATAATACTTTCACCATTCATTTGTTGATTGTATGCCAAATATCCTAGGTTTTCGTCGGCTTGATCGGAAAATATACCCTATTCAGTAAGAAATAATGAGAATTAGTTTCAACCTCCAGAGGGATTTTGTTTCCAATGCATTTGAATTTTCTCTAGTTTCTTTGGAAACAGGGCTTTCTCATGAAACATGAGGTATTGCATTTTTGGCATAGGTACCGCGAAATGCATGGTATTTATTGAAAAAAACTTAATTTTTCTATGAAACTTGGACTGTTTCTTTTTACTCGCCCTATATACATGGAATGACTATGCGAAGTTTGATATATACAGTGAGGACGTAAAAACTCCTCCCCCCCCTTAACTTTTGAACGGAACAAGCTATCGAGATCGGGTAAAATTCAGGTGGCAAAAAAATGATTGAGGTCACGTGGCCTAGTGTCAAGAGGGCATCATCAACTTTTTTTTTTCAAATTTACATGGGGGTCACGTGGCTCCTGGTTTTGAATGTCTTTCGATTCTATATCCAACACTTATTTGTTTGTGAAAATCGACAAAGCCGTTTCAAACTGACGAGCGTTTGAAATTTGCTTCAAATATTTAACAAATAAATTATTTTAACTATTAATTGTAGCTGAATTTCAACTCCGTTACTGATTCTGACCGAAAAGACAATTTTTTGTGGTGAAACAGGTGCACATATTATTGGTATTTTACACTGTGGTTTTTGTTTCAGTTTTTTACACCTTAGTTATTTTGCTGGAGACTCCAAATAGCATTCCATTTCAATCTCAGTCAGTCCCTTAGAATATTGAATTATATCTGAAATATATTTGTCCCACAGGAACACACTATGGCAAGTGCTGATTGCAATCAAAAATAGATCCTTATCCGGTATCCCATATCCGTTTGGCAATGACCACCTGCATACATGTTTCGAGGTTCTCATCTATCATCAGTGCTAGGAATTATGATAGGTCGGCTTAACTTAGAGTTATCCAGCCACATTCAACAAATTATAACACCAAAAACCCAATGGTAAGAAACACCCCTCGGTGGCACAGACTTCAGGAAGAGTAAATGCATGAATTTGAACAGTTTCAAAAGTTTGCCGGAGAGTTTCAAATAAAAGAAATGAAACGAAGTCGAATCAGGCTTCTCCCTACTGATTTCCACAAAGTGGGAAGGATAAAGTAAATATTTGAGAGAAAACAACTACGTTTCCTCACGGACATTGATTTACATATGACATATTATACAGGTTGAGTCAGAATAAGATCGACAAACTTCGTACGCAGGTTCCTTACCTAATTTCGAGGTGAAAGGTTTCTATGAAAGTATACCCTTGAATGCATCCCCTCTGAGATACAGGGTGTCGAGAGTTCAAAAAAAATTGGGATGATGTTAGTTACGGTGGTATGATGCCATACTTTCCTTCATATTCTCCTTAGAAAAGGGAGTGAAAAATGATTGTTCGATATGCAGTTAGGCTAATCGATTCATAACCTAAAAGTCCTAACATTTCCTAAAGTTTTTGAAAAATTTACGAAAAACTAAAAGTGTATGTCCTAAGGAAGCATCGCGTAAATATATCATTTTCCGTATGCCATAATCGCAGAATGCTAATTTATTATAACATATCGGAGTATTTGTCACCCTCCTGCATACTTTTCAATTTTGAAAATATTGATTACATGACGAGGGTGGGTCTAAATTACACTTTTAAACTCCTTATCTTCATTCTACACATTATTTCAAAGTGAACAGTTTTTCAAACCCAACTTGTTTGAGACAAGGTGTTGAGTCTGACAAAAAAATGTAAGCTTAATATTTTTTCTGAAACACACGTGTACTACATGAACCGAAACTTTTGATGAAATAATATTTTATTCGTTTCAGGACTTTCAAATTCAATTCTCATGAATTAGTGTCGTAGATATGCTGGTATGTAACCCTACTTTCCGGAAAAATATTCTTTCGGTTCATGATAACTAATTGCAACGTCGAGCATTTCAGAACAGTTTGTCTTAGGCTGTTCAGCATGCCACTGGTCAACGCATAAATAAAATTTGAAATGGAAAAAGAACGTGATATTTTTTTATTGTACGTTTTCCTCAGCTCACACAAGCTGAGGGTAGCGCGTTTTGCAGCCGGTAACACGCAAGCGGTTGACAAAGATAACAGTTTTAATCATTTTTTCAACAGCGAAGTACGTGAACAACTAATAATTGTATCCATCTCGATGACAGAAGTTGATGGCCAGAAATGGTGGTGATTATGGCCTCCGTAGAATTTGTGAACGGCTTTTGAAGATGTATGAAGCAGCAAACTATTTTCCTATTCACATATGAGGCATGTTTGTATGTGGTCAACTTTTGTACTCAACACCTTGTATCTCAAATAGGTTGCACACTACAAGGCACAACCTTGAAGGAATTGTTCAGTTTGAAGTAATAATAATAATAATAATAATAATGCAGTATAAGCGTAACCTTTCAATGGCCTGGATCGATTATCGCAAGGCATTTGATACAACATCGCATGAGCTCATCATGCATTTGCTCAGATGCCTTGCGGTACCCGATCAAATAGTGAGATGCATTGAACAGCTGATGCCGCTTTGGAGGACTCGCTTCACCATAACATCTGGTCAAGTCAGAGTCCAAACAGAGCAGGTTATCTTTAGAAAGGGCGTGTTTCAGGAAGACTCCCTCAGCCCTCTTCTCTTCTGCATCTCACTACTGCCATTGTCCATTGTACTGCGGAAAACCCGCGGATACAACTGCGGCACCCCCCGCAATCAGAAGCATAACACCCATCTGTTTTACATGGATGAACTTAAACTTTATGCCTCCGGAGAGAAGGACCTTCATCAGTCCTTATGGGTGGTGCAAGAGTACATGCATGCTATCGGAATGGAGTTTGGGATCGATAAATGTGCCACGATCCGTCTTAAAAGAGGACGATGCGAGGAATACGGAGAGGACGTTCAGCTCGTAGACTCATCCTACATTATCTGGATGCCGGAGAGACGTATACCTACCTAAGGGTGGAACAACGCCACACCCAAGAGGTTGCTACTGTCAAAAACTCTCACTGCGGCAAGTATCAGCACAAACTCCGACAGATCTGGTCATCAGAACTGTCGGGGAAAAACAAAGTTGCTGCAACTAATATGCTTGCCATTCCAATTCTACTTTACTCCTTTGCAGTAATGAAATGGACACAGGAAAAGCTGCGACAACTTGACGTTAAAACTCTCAAAATGATGCATATTCATAGGAGCTTGCATCCTAAATCGTCTGTTCCACGGTTATACTACCCCAGACAACAGAATGGTACTGGATGGAGCCTGTAAAGTTATAAGGAGTTCAGATGCCCTTCTTGGTATGCGATCACGAGAAAGCAGGGACTGGGGAATTTCTTTTCAAGGCAGCAACCCGTGCAGCCGATGAACTCGGTCTCGTATGCGACACTGAACGGACGAACCCAAACTCTGTCACCGAGTTGGAACCCGTTCAGCAAAAAGCCCACGTGAAAGCTGCGGAGTGTGACGGGCTCCTACAGCTACATAAGGATAAACCAATGCATGCGGTCTTCTTCATGAACATTGAAGACCTTGGCTTATCCAGAAACCTGAGCTTCGCTTTTCTCAGGTCAAGTGGGCTGAAGTCGGAAACCAAGGAATTCATAATGGCCTGCCAGGATGGTGTTTTCAACACCCTCGTCTACCGTAGTCGCGTGAGGGGTATAGAGGTCCCTGACACTAGATGCAGAGCGTGTCGTGGGGCAGCTGAGACCATAATGCATTTGCTGTCAGGTTTTCCAGCTTATGCAGTCTCAGCCTATATCCACAGGCATAACGCGGCCCTTACGAGTGTTGTACTATCATCTACGGCACTCGTACGTTGAAGACGAGACACCGGTGTAGCCTTATGATCCGAAGAATATTGAGTCCGTTGTGGAAAATAATAATTGCCGAATCTATTGGAACTACTCATTCCCCACCCTCGGGCATATGCAAGCCAATAGCCTGATGTAGTCCTTCTTGACCACTACGTGGCGGCCAATAGGCCCTTCACGCCCACAGTGCGGCGAATTGCTGCAAATTTAAGACGAGCTCACCACACACTAAATCAAGGCATGCTGTTTACCATCAAACAGCACTGTCTTGATAGGATACGAATGCTGGTGGCTGCAAAAAAGTCACTGGTGAGGCGGGCGAGGAGCATCGCAGAAAACATGAAGTTCCGCGATAAACCTTCTCGCCTACTCCAAGAGCCTCCACGTGTTGTGGATAATCTGCCGGCGGCTGATCGGGTAGAAACCTTCTGAAAGAACATCCATGAGTTTCCGCAACCACTCAACGTAGAAACCCCAGCCCTAGCGCAGTTCGAAGCCTTCTGCAGGAGGCTTCGTCAGCCTCGGAAGAAGTTTGACGGGCCCTAAAGGCTCTAAGAACTTTGCTGCTCCAGGCCCCGATGGCCTAAATATTTATTGGTGGAAAAAATTTCCATGTAGCCACCACCATCTAGCAAGAGTTTTCAACTTATAGCTAGATGGAGAGCAGCAGATTCCGGATTGGTTTGTTGAAGGGCGAACCGTGCTAATCCCCAAAAACGGAGATTTGTTCGACCCGAAGAACTACTTGATCGCATGTTATAAGATCGCATCTTATACATGCGAATACTCTCCGCAGTTGAGCTGGTGTATGAACGGATATATGAGCAAAGAGGGTCAAAGAAGGGGGTCGCTGGCTGCAAGGAGAACCTGCTGATCGTCAGATGCATCACGCAGGACTCCGTGCAGTATAAGCGTAACCTTCCAATGGCCTGGATCGATTATCGCAAGGCATTTGATACAACATCGCATGAGCTCATCATGAATTTGTTCAGATGCCTTGCGGTACCCGATCAAATAGTGAGATGCATTTAACAGCTGATGCCGCTCTGGAGGACTCGCTTTACAGAGCAGGTTATATTTAGAAGGGGCGTTATTCAGGGAGACTCCCTCAGTACTTTTCTTTTCTGCATCTCACTACTGCCATTATCCGTTGCACTACGGAAAACCCGCGGATACAACTGCGGCACCCCCAGCAATCAGAAGCATAACCCCCATCTGTTTTACATGGATGACCTTAAACTTTATGCCTCCGGAGAGAAGGTCCTTCATCAGTCCTTAAGGGTGGTGCAAGAGTACACGCATTCTATCCGAATGAAGTTTGGGATCGACAAATGTGCCGAGGTTCATCTCAAAAGAGGACGATGCAAGGAATACGGAGAGGACGTTCAGTTCGTAGACGAAAGCATCCTACATCATCTGGATGCCGGAGAGACGTACCTACCTAGGGGTGGAACAACGCAATACCCATGAAATAGCTACTGTCAAAAACTCTCTTCGCGGCAAGTATCAGCACAAACTCCGACAGATCTGGTCACCAGAACTGTCGGAGAAGAACAAAGTTGCTGCAACTAATATGCTTGCCGTTCTGATTCTACTTTACTCCTTTGTAATGAAATGGACACAGGAAGATCTGCGACAACTTGACGTAAAAACTCGCAAAATGATGCATCTTCATAGGAGCTTGCATCCTAAATCATCTGTTCCACGGTTATACTTCCCCAGACAGCGGGGAGGCCGTGGACTTTTGAGTTTGGAGTGTCTACACAACAGTATGGTACTGGATGGAGCCTGTAAAGTTATCAGGAGTTCAGATCCCCTTCTCTGCTTGGTATGCGGTCACGAGAAAGCAGGGATTGGAGCATTTCTTTTCAAGGCAGCAACCCGTGCAGCCGGTGAACTCGGTCTCGTATTCGACACTGAACGGATGAACCCAAACTCTGTCACCGAGTTGGAACCCGTTCAGCAAAGAGCCCACGTGAAAGCTACGGAGTTCAAGAACATTGAAGACCTTGGCTTATCCAGAAACCTGACCTTCGCTTTTCTCAGGTCAAGTGGGCTGAAGTGGAAAACCGAGGGATTCATAATGGCCTGCCAGGATAGTGTCTTCAACACCCTCGTCTACCGTAGTCGCGTAAGGGGTATAGAGGTCCCTGACACTAGATGCAGAGCGTGTCGTGGGGCATAATTGAATGCGATAATTTTTTTTTATTGTTTGTCTAAAATATAATGTATTTATATTTGTATTTAAATTTATTGATATTGAGTATTTTCAAATTCTCAGGTAAATTGTAATAATTTGTGATAGCGCTGTATAAGAACGATCTCTGAAACATTGCGGTTCGATGTTGTGTCATTGTCAGTTTGCAGACACTCCTCACATTCCTAAATTGAATGTCCTTACGTAATATCAATTTAGATTTCAGTGGAGGAGAGTTATCCGTTGTCTATCATAATTATACAAAGATGGGCCATATATGAAATCACAGAAGTGACTGTGTACCAAGGAATCACAAAGCATTTTCCTCAAAGTTTTGCTCAGAAGGTGTCGATTGCAGTATAACATTTTGAGAGACGCGTAGGATTTTTTCATTAAATATTTCACATGTTCAGAGAATTTGAGATTCGAATCGAGCACAACTCCCAAGTTCCTTGCTGAGTCAATAGAGATTAAAGATGTATTGCCTAATTTCAATTTCAAATTGTCTTCATCAATTTTTCGATTCTTATCGTTACCAAAGCACATCATGTTCTTCACGTTCTATTGACAACCTATTAATCAATTCCAGATCCGCATTCACCAATTCTTGCGCCCTAGCACAATCCTCAATTCTAAAGGACATGTATAATTGTGTATCATCTGCATGTTTGAATTTCACAACTCCTGATGGAGTATATGATGTCAGTTGTATAAATTATGAATAAAAGCGGCCACAATATTGATCCGTGTGGAACTCCTGAAAGAATGCCAATAGGAGAGAAATGTTTAAAGTCAACACAACTTTTTTGTGACCTTCCCAGCAAATATGACCAAATCAAATGTGTGGAAGCTTCGTCAAAGCCAAAATATCCCAGTTTTGCACAAATCATTTTATGGTTGATAGTATCAAATGCTTTCGAAAAGTCTAGAAGAACCAAAACACTTGCCATACCTTTGCCGTAAGCCTCAAAAATATCATTAGTCACTGTCGCTAATGCTGTACCTGTGCTATAACCCTGTCGGAAATCACACTGAGAATTAGACAGCAGGTTATTCGTAATGAAATACTCATTTATTTGTTCATAGATAATCCTTTCAAAAATTTTTGACATGGTAGGTAGTATACTAATAATTCTGAGATCTGAAAAAGAAGTTGGGTAATTTTTTTTGGTATTGGTTTACCCACAGCAATTCTCCAGATTTGAGGGAAATATGACTTTTCAAAACAACTTATAACATGTGTTGTTATATATTTATCAATGGATGGGCTACATAATGTCAGCATTCGTGAAGAAATATTGTCTAATCCAACAGCTTGACTCTTAATATCACTATGTTATGAACCTCATCTACCCCTGCTAGCCGAAAGCAAAAGGTATTTTCGTTGTTATATTTATTCTTGAAATAAAATTACATGATTTCATCACAATTATTTGAAACATATTGTGCAAAACAACTATTGATTTCATTGGGATTACTAAGATTAGCAGGAATTGTACAGTTCTTATTGAGTCGAATATTTAAGTCTGTAAGAGCTTCCCAAGTTTTTCTTGAATTTATTTCTCTCAGCCAGTCGTCATAAGAATTAGTCTTTTTAAATTTCTGTAAAGCCTTATTACGTTCATTCATTATGCGTTTCAAATTATTATTCAACCATGGAGCAGCAGGTTTAGTAACTCTCACCCGTTTTGTCGGGGCGTGCTTATCAAAAGTTGAGATTAGGAAATTGTTCAGTATTTTCAGTTTTGATCAATATTTTCTTCTGCGATTATCAGCCCTTACCAGTATTACCGTTATTTTTAATGGAAGTGATACAGCCAAGAAAGAGAGTACTGATCTGAAAATAATTCATTCAAATTGAAGTTTTTGAAACATTGATGAATAATGAATTTTGGATCAATTTTAAACTTCTTTGTTTTATATTCGACATAAACTAATCTATGATCTGAAATTCCTTCTGAGGGTGATGTACCACATTTCAGCACGCAATCCTTGTTGCTAACGAAAATGGGTTCAATGGATGTACCCGTGATCCTTGTAGGATCATTCAGAATATGTTCAAGGTCATAGCAAACAATAGCAAACAAGTATCGGATTACTTAAATTGAAAAAACTACGTTGAGATCGCCCATACACACCTACATACACACATACATCATCAACCATAGGACATACTCTGGATAGAATATTGTCATTGTCACCGATCAAATTTTTGAACATTAAAGTTTGGTGGTCGATAAAATACTCCGAAAGCAAAACTCCTGGAGGCAATTCTCAATTTAAGGAACATGTTCTCAAGATATCCACTGACTGAAAAATCAAAGGAAATTTTGACATGATTATAATGATTTTTTAAATAAACCCCCACTCCTCCTCCCCTTTCCTTTCTGTCTTCACGAAAAAACTTGTAAGCAGGAATATTAATGGTATTCGAATCAATTTCATCCGATAGCCATGTTACAGAGACCATAACGATATCGAAATCACGGTGAAGTGAAAATCATTAAATTTTGTAAATATTGACCTAAGATTTAAATGAGCAATTTTCATTTGTAATACTGAATTAAATGAACATTTGATACAGACAAACATTCTTTATATGGATATGCACACTATTTATAAATATTTTTATGTTTCTATTGTATAAGATGAATGTACGGAAATATGTATAAAATGAATGAGTGAATTAAGAATTCGAGAATTTTTTTTCATTGCTTAGCAGTAAGAACCAACTGAGAAATATACCTGATTGAAAATTCATAAAAAAAAGCGAAAAGAGATTTATGATATAAAAAAGACAGAAAATGAGCGATTTTGTTCGGAGATCACCACAGAACAACAAAAAAAAAATTTTATTTGAGCAATATGCTACTCAAATTAACAGATAAATACCATAGATACCAAATAGCATTACCAATAGAAGAATGATACTTCGTAGTGATAATTGCAAATGATTAATTTTTTCAACAAGTTCATTGAGTTCAATATCACACTTTATCAGTTTTTTACACCCTCGACTTCAACATAAACCAGGCCGTTGAATGTCCACGAATATTTCTTGAAATGAGTTCGGGCTCCTTGGAACAGTTTTAAATTTTCATGAGTCAGTTTTTCGGTTATCATGCAGTTGAGACCCTTCAGCTTCTTTTTGTTGGAGAAAAAAGATCACGTGTCCAGCGCCGACAAAACTGTACTACAACCGGTCTTGCTTTGTTGTTTTTTGTTTCTTTTTTTCCTAGTCTGTAGCATTGGCTTAAGAACGTCCCTATGTACATTTTATTGATTCTCATTTAAACCGTGAATAATAACAAAATTGAAATTTCGTTGGATTTCGAAATTATTGACCTCAAGCCTCAAAGATTCTACATCATTTTCAAGGTCGGAAATAGAGCTATTTTTAGGTAGATAATTTTTCGAAAAAGATATCATTATTATAATTATGACTGATAGATGTACTTGCGTTTGAAATATTATCCGACATGTTCTCTCTGATTTCTTTCAGCCCTTTCTGGAATTGTTAACTTAGTTTATCCACTCGCGAATTGAGTTCCTTCATGGTTATGTTACCTCCCATTTTATCAGCACAACAACAAGAAACTATAGAAAATAGGTACCAACGTGTTTGGTGTTCAATTCGAATAGATACTGCAGTAAAATTGTAAAGAGTGGCAGACCGTCACAATACGTGTATTCTGCTCGGATAATCATTCTACTCTGTGATTAAAAAATAATTTTTTCTATTTCAGAATTCGGAAAGTAGCATGGATCAAGAGGAAAGCGAAGAAGAATCACTCACGGAATCTGCGTCTGCAAGTGTGGAGGGTGGGATATACAAAGACATATCGAGTCATACAGAAGTGAGAGAAAAAGACAGTAATTAAATCGAGGCATCCACGGATATGGATTGGCCCTAGTCTTTATTAATTTCAATTTTGAAGAACTTTGCTCCGCCGACGCTACCGACAAATGTCGCACACGCCTTAGGCCGGCTCTGACCGAAAATGACTGCTATCCAGTAAAAAGAAAAGCAGGCGACGCTGTGAACTCCAATTCGTAGACAGGACACAGCAGAGCCGACTGATTTTTATCGATGAGGTTTCCGAGTCTCCACCTGGAAAAAAATTGAGGCACTGCAAATTCCACTAAATTCATAGACTGTACTCAGCAGAGGCCACTGATCTCAAATGACTTAGTTTCCGCGAACTCCACCCAACAAAAAACTTGAGCCTCTGCATTGTCTAATTTCCCTCAAACAATTCAGAAGTGGTATCAAACTGCGAGGATTAGTCTGTTACAGCTACTATTGTGCAGAAAGTAATCCTCACTCCTAAATAAAAACTGAACAAAAACCTGAGAAGTGATAAAAAGTTTGAACTGTAAAAAGAAGTTTATCTTCAATTGTTTTGCTCTGGATAGCAGGTCAGGCTCCAGGAACTTCAGCAATGAATTGTCCAAAATGTACCATAGTTTTGAATGGCCCCACAGTTGGGTGTAACGGTTGCACAAACAAAGTACATCGTGACTGCAGTGGATTGAAAGTACTGGACCACGAAGGCCGAAGACTATTGAAATACTACTGTCCAGATTGTCTTCGCGGAATGTAGTTGATACCCAAATTATTGCAGAGATTTGATTGGATAGAAATCGAGTGGGAAAGGGCAATAAAAATGGTATTCGGGCACTGAAAGTTATCTTTTCTAGTGCAGATGAGGCCCTCGAAGTGCTAAAGAAACGTTGATAAAAGTAGAAAAATATTTATTGATGCTGACCTCACCCCTCGACCATGGCAACACTTTCAGGAGAAGAGGTATACATTAGGTATGAGGGCGTTATTCCACGAGTCCTGAAAAGAAGCTTGTAGAACTGTCCAAATTGAGCACTAAGTAACAACTACATTTTTACTATCAAAATAATCGAGGCTGTTTCCAAAACTACGGAATTTCTTGAGTCTTCCTCACTATCTAACGCTAACAGCTCCGAATTTTTTAGTGAAAACTACTTTGTGTTCAGAAATGATCGTAACCTGAATGCAAATAATGTAACTAATGTAACTGGTGGTGGCGGTACCCTGCTGGCTGTACGTGATGACTATGATGCAATCGAACCCAACCTCACAGAGTTTCGTGATGGTTTCTAAAGTGTTGATATAGTTGGTGTTGAAATAATCTATAAACGTAAGACTATTCATGTATTTGTAATCTACATGCCACCAGTCGTTAACATAACACAATTCACAAACCTTCTGGAAACATTCTAGTCACTAGATTATCTTTATGAAAGCAATTTATTAATAATTGGTGACTTCAATCAGCCCAACTTCAAAACCAGATGCTCTCCCGAATTTGCAAATAATTTAATGCTATCCAATAAAACCAATTCATGAGCTCCTTTGATGTCAAACAGTATAACACTATTTTGAACGACTCCGGTCATATATTGGACTTGATATTTTCTAATATGAATTGTCACATTGAAAGAGACAGTTAACTATATGTTTCAGAGGACAAATATCACCCTTCTTTGAAGTTTTGAGTTGACCTCAACGAGTGTCACTCTGATGTCGCATACAACACAGAAGCATCCAATTATAACGTCAAGAAAGCTAATTTCCCTGAGATAATTCAAATCTAATGGATATCGATTGGAGTTTCCTACATAATATTTCAGATATAAATGCAGCATTAGATTATTTTAAATCTATATTGAATGAAATATTTGATAGGCATCTTCCACGTCAACCCAACTTTGAAAGAAAATACCCACTGTGAGAACCATACTGTATAGTTGAATAGATAGTTGCCTTTCATTCCAAATATTGTTTAAAAAACGGTTGTTGTTTATGAATGTTTTTTATCTTTGACTTGACTTTTGGCTCGTAAAATTTCTGGAATTGTTTCAATGACTTTCTTCGAGTTACAAATCCAACTGCAAATTTCGAAACCACCTGTTTCTTTGATAACATCAGAAATCAACTGAATCAGTTGAGTCCAAGTAATCGTCAACATAATGCTTTTCGATTATTGCGTTGGCTGCCTCAGGATGTTCATTTGCATGTTCTTCAGCATTTTTGTTCTTGACGCATTGTGCCATGCAAGGTAATAATGTCACTCCAAAAATCATGGCTTTCATTTCAAAAACTTCTGAAGCTTTTTCTCTGTCCATTCCTTTCCAGAAGAAACGCTGAGCAGAACAATCCTCATCTCAACCTCGATGAAACAATTTCTTGATGTCTCCGCAAAGGGCTACTTTCTTCTGTCTGAACTTCCAAATAATTGCAGTCAAATTTGTTAACAGATCAGGACCTTGTAGTAGTTGGTACTGGTAACACCCGATTTTGCTGCAGCGTCGAATACCAGTCTCAGTTTTTACGGTTTATGTGGATTGACAACTCCAAAATGTGGTAAGTACCATGTTCTGGGACTATCATTAGCTATTTCTTCTAGATTCAGTTTTCTCACATATCTTTTCTGCTCGTAGTCTTGGATTTTCTTACAATAGTAGTTTTCATTCCTATCCATCTTTCGTTCCATACATTTCAATCTATTTTGAGCAACTTGTTTACTATCTGGCAAGTCAACAGTTTCATTTTTCCATAACATGCCGGTTTCGTAGCGATTTCCCACTTTTTGGATGGTACTTTCCAATATTTTCATTGCCTTATCGTCTTCTTTCGACTTTCCATTTTCTTCAGGAATGCGGTTGCCAAAATTTTCTATTTTGAAAGATTCTTTAACAAGATCATGCATTTCCAAATCATGTTGTTGATGAAGATCACAACATAAATGAAAAATTAAAAATTTCTTCCACTGATATCTTGTCTGATAATGATTTCCATGAACGACCCATCCCAACCGAGTTTTGGAAACAAAAGGCGAGTTCCACGTCGAACCATGATAAAATTTGCGGGCAATGGATATCTGGCATTGATCTTGTCCCATGATTATTATTGGTTGTGCATCTTTGAATGATGTAATTGGAACCATATTAATATATGGGTAAGTTTTTGCTAATTCTTCGACATCAATTGATTGTTTAGGTAGGAACAAGCCATTAACAGTTCTGGCTCCAACAATCTTGAATGTTTTGGAATTTTCGCCGAGTCCAGATATTTCCGCAGTTACTCTTCTTGAATAATCATCATTTCTACTGACTTCATTCAACCACTGGTAGCACAGTGGCTCAATAGGCCCATCTAACCCAATTTGATCAGCAATGCTGGATTCAATTAAAGTTGTTTCACATGAAATATTATTAATAAAGCTCGCTCACTACGGATTGAGTAACCATAGTATAAATCTACTTCAGAGTTACTTAATGGAAAGAACACAAAAAACTTACTTCAACAACATGTCATCAAATTGGGAAAATGTAAAGCATGGAGTTCCCCAGGATTCTCTCCTGGGGCCTCTGCTTTTTCTGATATATATAAATGATATTGATTCTGTTATTAATGACAAAAAGTTAATTTTATTTGCTGATACCACAAATATACATACAGGTTATGAATATATAGAGCTGACCGAAAGAATGACGATAAATATGACCGAATACAATAAATGGTTTATAGCAAATAAGCTTTCCCTAAATGAGTCAAAAACAGTAAATATGATGTTCAGTCTAAGACAATATAATCATATGGAAAATCCATCAGAAGTCAGATTCCTAGGTGTTCACATTGCCTCAACTTTGACCTTCAAAAGCCACGTCGACTCAATTGCAAAAAAACCTTTCAAAAATATTTTTCTTCTAAGGAAACTTACAAGTGTTGCGAACTCTGAAGTATGCTGGCAAGCTTATCATTCAGTGGGTTGCTATGCAATTTTGGCTTGGGGGCACTCATGTCACGGTGAAATAATTTTTAGCCTACAAAGAAGAGCTATCAGAATACTAACAGATCTTTCATACAGAGCGGAAGTTAAACATAAATTCGTTGAAAATGAGATTCAGACTATTCCTGGTCGATATATTTATGAATGCATTATGTATGCTTACAAAAATCCTAACAAATATAATCTCAACAGAGACATACATACCTACAACACTCAAATAATAACAATATCCATAAAGACTTCCTCAGACTCAAGTGTTCACGGATTGCACCAAACTATTATGGTCCTCTATTCCTTGCAAAAATTCCAGAAGAAATTAAATCACTACCACTAGTAAAATTTTCTTCGGCCATAAAACGCATGCTCTTAAGTAAAGCATTCTATAACTATGAAGAATTTATCAACTGTACAAGCCTTTTCTGATTTAAAACTCTAGGCAATACTCAGTAGTTTATTTTATATGTATGTTACAAAGACTCCAAAAATGTATCTTTTTTATTTATACCTTCCATGTCATTGTGATTGTGAAAGTAATTTATGCAATAGTTTTATTTCTATATTTTATTTCTATTTTTGTACCAAATTGACCTGTGTAAAAACTGTAGTTTGACAAGCACCAATACATTTCTGATTTCTGTCGTCGCAGCTTCGCCAAATAGCGCAAATGTGGATATTTCTCCTCGATCACCTATGAGTTTAACAGGTATTATTCGAAGTAATACTCCAGTTTCTCCCCTCTTGGTATGGTGAATGGCTGCCATATGACTATGATCTGATGAGCCAGACGATGTCTCTGCTTCCTATTGGGTGTTCGTTCCCTTGATTTCGATCACTTCCTTCTTTTTGTAAATTTCGCAATTTCCAATCTGGTGGTCGTCTTTTTTGCAACAATTGCATTGTATTTGCTTTTCTCCAATGGGTTTCTTAATAGAAAATACGTTTCCTCTTCTTCTTCTGGGATCAAATTTATCATTTTCATAGGGTTTTTTATCACTGGAACCCATATCTACACAAGTTGACGCTGCCAATTCAATTTAACAGTCGTTAATTCTTTATATTTTTTAGTAAAATTACTAAGTCAATTCAGAACTTTTATTGACAAGTCAAGTCAAAGATAAAAAACATTCATAAACAACAATGAAAGGCAACTAGGATTCTGATTCTATTCAACTATACAGTATGGTTCCCACATTTCCCCCCTCCCAGTGATTCGGGCTAGTAATCAATTTCATTCATCATTCTTCTCTGTTTCTCGATCATGTGGAAGTCTACAAATCTCTGTCACTGGTCGTCGATAGGATCTATCTCTCGTTTTCACATCTACCACTCTTACTTTGCCATCTTTTCCTTCATACATTTTCTCAATAATACCCAGAGGCCGTGTATTTCTGGGTACTGTGTCGTCTACTATCAGCACAACGTCGTCAACTTTGCAGTTATGAGTCGGTGAATGCCCTTTTCCAATTTGGTTCAGGGTCGGGAGGTATTCCTAAACCCATCATCACCAGAACATATCAGCTAATGCTTGGGACACACGCCTTTGTTTTCTCAAGTTTATTTCTCTCTCGTCGAACTTTCCTGGTTGAGGCGCAGCGCCACTAGAAGAACTCAGGAGAAAATGTTTAGTAGTTAGACTTTCCAGATCTGAACTATCCGTTGGAACATAGGTGAGCGGCCTACAGTTTACTATGTTTTCAGCTTCGATGATAGACGTTTGAAGAACTTCTCGTGGACTCCTTTCCTTCAGAGAAACTCTCAGAACATTTTTAACACATTTAATGAGTCTCTCCCAGCTCCCACCCATGTGTGGAGAAGCTGGTGGAATAAATTTCCACTTAATCTTTCTTGTCATCAAAAACTCAGATAATTTTTCTGTTTCTAGTTCTGTCAGTGCCTTCTTCATCTCTTCGTCCGCTGAATGGAGATTGGTACCATTGTCAGAATGTATCTCCTCTGGACATCCTCGTCTTCCTATAAACCTTCTTATAGCCATTATTGCCGAATCGGTATTCAGGGAATGAGCAATTTCTAGGTGAATTGCTCTTACACTCATTCAGGTGAATAGAACAATGTACCTCTTTTCGTGTCTTCTACCGTCTTCAGTGATTAGTCCGAGTATCACACGCTTTAAATTTCTCGTGAATTTCTCGTGAATATCTTGTGAAATATCGTGGTTTAAATAAGCTGATTAATGTGAAAATTATAACAAACTGTTCAGTTTCGGCAGTAGAAAAAGTGGTGCTAATCCTGACATATGAACAATCCGCATGACCTAGAAATTGCATAAATACCTAATCTGGATACCAAACATTCATTCATCGAAGTCCAAGCTGATACATTTGTTTTGCTGCCAATCCTTTTTTTCGGGCATTGATATCGTCGAGACAAAAACATTAAACAGGCAAGTGCAAAATTGATTTTCTTTCTTATCGACAGCATCGATACAGTAAATAATATTATTAGTCTGGTGGCCATATATCTTCTAGAATATTCTATTCGAAAACTGGATATGGGAACTGAAGGTCAGAAAAATTTAACATTAGGAGATTTCCATCATCTTCTCATCTCTTTAAACACAAAAATTGATAAGCATCAAGAGACTTTGCCTGATATTAAATCGGAAATAACTGGTCTGACAAATGAGGTGTCTATACTAGAAGACGAAAATTTCAAATTGATAAACCAAATCAGATCATATTAGATTATCAGATGCGAAAAAATAACATTGTTTTTGGCCTGGAAACCAACGACGCATCTGAAGCCTTACAGAAGTTGACGGTTGCACTTGATATTCAAATTGATTTCCAGGATTTGAATAACATTTACTTCCTTCCGAATAAAAACACGAATATTTTAAAAATAGAATTCCTCTCATATTTGGCGAAAGCTGAAATCTTGCGAAAACTCCAGAAGTTGAAAGATACAAAACATCTTCGTGACCAACGATCTCAGCCCCGGAGATCAGCAAACTCACAGGACCCTGAGAGGGTTTTTGAACTCCCTGAAAGTTCATGGAAAGAAATCCTCCACAAGAAATAACCGTTGAATTGTCGATGATAGGAAATATACTGTGGACGATTTCATCGCTAAAGCTGATTTGTTGCAGTCTCTGATTGGAGAAGAGAAGAAAACTAAAAATCCCCCTTCTCTTGCTGTTCCACTGGTTACCAAGAGAGTCACGAGAGCCGCTAAACCAAACTGAATTCTACTGATTTGTATTTTTATACTTTGTTATTATCGTATTAATTTTTTTTTTCTTTCTCCCTTTATTTTCTAAAAATTGTTAGTGTTACTTGTAAAATGAATATAAAGCGCAATGTAACTTTTTCTCATTTTAATGTAGGATCTATTATCCCCTCGTACAACTGTATAGCCCAGTACATAACGAATAGACAAGTTGATATTTTAGGTATAAGCGAGACTTGGTTGAACCCACTTATCGACTCCACAATAATTAATATCGACTCTCATAAATTAATTAGAGCGGATAGAGATGGTAGAGGAGGTGGTGTCGCCTTTTACATAAACAATCATATTGAATACAAACATGTTCATTCTCGGTCCTCTCCTGATCTTAAACAGCTCTGGATATCGACTAAATCGGAAGGGAAAACCTACATTTTTGGAGTTGTATACCGCCCCCCTTCTTCAATCCCCAGTTTTATTAATGAACTGGAAGACTCAATCGGTGTCCTGTTACCTACCTGTGATTTTCTTATTCTGTCTTATTCTGTAATATAGATTTTTTGACACCAAATAGAGGCGTTGAGTTATGCGTAAATTTTTTGATCTTCATCAAGTGGTCAATGAACCCACTCATTTCACCCCACGGAGTAAAACTCTAATAGACATAATCTTTGTATCAGATATTGATCAAGTGTCTTGTGTAGAAGTGGTAGATGTGAAGGGTCGTGGACTATCATATCACTCTTGTCTTGACTACTTGAATACCCGTGGATTTCCAAAGACGTGACGTGTATCGAGATCCATTATCCTGAAGCAGGCGCCGTACTACACCATAAGTTGGAAAATAATCGTTAAACAACCTATCCAACATAGCTCTGGAAGTTGCCTTTTTGAGAGGGTAAAGAGCTACAAATTTAGTAAACAAGTTATAAACGACAAAAAGATATTGCACTCCTCCTCGACTACGAATCAAGGGGCCATAAATATCAGTAGCTACAATGTCCGACTTGCCAGTCAACACAACCTTCTTTATTTGATGGTACATGTTCGTCCACCACAGTTCCCCTCTCATAGCGGCCCAAGTCTTGTAGATGGCCTATGGCTGAATGAAAGTTTTCTACAAAGCGATAAACGAGTGGTTTGGGAACACATAGAAGAAAACTATGTTCATCAGAACTACGTTTGTATAATATCCCTTTTTGGAGGACAAACATGCGTTGTAACTTTTCATCTACAGCTAAAGACTGTTTGATTTGGACTAGCTTTTCATCTTGCGCCTGATGATGTTCCATACGAGACAACACATCCTGAAAAGAAGATGGGAGTTTTCCACAATTATTGAAGATGGTAAAACATTTATCTTCGGGTGTAAGCGAACACAAGCGTGTCTAGACAGTGCGTCTGCTACCACATTTTCACACCCAGGAACATGTTTTACTTGAAAAGAAAACTCTTGTAGAGCCAAAGCCCATCGGGTGACCCTTGGTGAGAGTAAGCGGCAGGTATTCAAATAAGTTATAGCCTTACAATCCGTATGAAGAATAAATGCATTCCCCAATAAATAAGTTCTCCACCTCTGAATAGCCCATAGTGCAGCTAGGACTTCTTTTTCGAACGCACTATAGCGCCTTTCACGTTCCAAGAGTAGCCGTGACCCATATGCGATCACCTGTCGCTGGGTATCCACTAGCTGGAAGAGGACTGCTGCAATGCCGATGTCACTGGCATCCGATTGTACATGCCAGGGTAATTTGGGGTCACGATGATAAAGAAGCACTTCTTGTTATAGGTGAGTTTTGACATTTTGAAACGAAGCTTCTTCCTCGTTTCCCCATCTCCACCTGACTTTTTTTTCAGGAGCTCAGTTAAAGATGCAATGACTTCAGAAAAATTATAAGTGAAAATCTTATCGTAATGACAGACACCCAAAAACTTTATTGCCTGAATACGCTGAGGATCTGGACGCACGCCACTGGAACTCAAAACATAACCCAAATAAGGAATTTCACTTTGAAAAAATCAATATTTGGATAATCTCAGAGTGAGTCCAGCCTCTTTCAAGCGATAAAATACAATTTGCAAGTGTCTCAAATGTTCTTCTATCGAAGAACTCATAACAAGGATATCATCCACATAGGCGACAACAAATCCCTTGCATTCTTCTCCCAGAATAATGTCCAGGCAACGAGTAAAAGCACTTACCGCTGTTCGAATGCCAAAAGGAAGTACGCAGAAAGTGTAAGTTTTGGTCCCTGTATATTGTTGATTTTTTTTTTTCAGGGGGATTTGCCAGTAGCCATGTGTTAGATCCAGTGAGCTGAGTAATGTCTTGCCTGACATCATTTTAATAATTTCACCGATGGGCCGGGGCAGCTCAAAGTCTGGTTCCATGACAGAGTTCAAACGGCGAGCATCGAGATACACTCGTACTGTACCATCCTTCTTCACCGTAGTCATTATTGGTGAAACATATTTGGTTGGACAACGTTTTACCACTCCCCAAGCTTCCATTTTAGTTATTTCTCTTTGGACAGCTTCTCGATGTGCAAGCGGAATGGGGTAGGGCCTTACAAAAAAATCTGACTTGTCTGTCAGTCTTACTGAATGAACATATTTAGAAGTGCGCCCAGGTTTGTCAGAAAAGAGGCAAGCATACTCTTTCACCAAATTTTGGAATATATTTTTGCTTTCTTCCGCTAGGGAACCAACATCAGTACCTTTGGAAAAATCATATTCATTTTCGACTTTTATATCCCCTGGAATACGAAGAGTAGGTTTTTCAAACAAAATACAAACATTTAATGAGTCCTGAGTCCATAAAAAATCATGAACCTTGTCTAATTCAGGAACAATTATTTTCTCAGTACCGACATATATAGAAATATTACATTGAGACAAACTAATATTTCCACGAAACAAACGTAAAAAATCGCTTCCTAAAAGAGCAGGATATAACAATCCTGATATAACCAAAAATTCATGTGATACATTTATGTGCTCTACTTTGAAGGTAAGTAGGGCTTGCAGTGAAACTTTTTCATATTTAGTTTTGAATGCCCCCATTACCCGAACTCCTGTGGTGTTGAAATGGGGGATTATGTGCTGAAAATCATCTAACTGTGCCCAAACATTATCTGAAATGGCCGAAACTATACTCCCGCTATCTACTAATGTAGGGAAATTATACCCATAACAATTGAGGAGAATAATTGGTGATCTACTATCAGATAATGTGTGGTCAAAATCACATTCCTCCAAGATATCTTCAACAGGATAGTTTGGAGCGGTAATGCTTTTGGCTCGCTGCAAAATGGCCCTCATTCGAGCCTTCATGTGAGAGTCTTCCTCGTTTCCCGTAATTTCAATATCTTCAAACTCTAAATTAGAAATATTATGTTCTTTTTTATTTTCCCACACTCCATTTTTATTTTCAAAAGCTCTATTTCTATCGTCAGACCATTTTGCCTGCATAGATTGTTTATTTAACCCCCCTTGTCTGTTTAGATATGTATCTTTTGGGTTGGGAAATATTTTAATTTTTCTTGGGGTATTTTTGAAGTATTCGTCAGCATGACGTAATCGCACCATAGCCTGCGATAACGTACTAGCACCCAGTAGTGAACCTGCGACATTGGGGGGAAAATGGGAAGCTATGATCGTAATTAGTTCAGTAGGGCTATACTGAGGTTGGAGATGCTTGGCATTTGACACCCAGTAATTGAAGTAGTCTACAAAAAGACCTTCTGTATATCTGGCGCTTTCTAATTGCAATTTTATTTTATTTTGTATTCTTGGATGCCAAAAATGTTCAACAAATGCTATTTTAATAGTCTCATAGCTCTCACACAAATCCGAAAAGGCATTCCACCATAATTTGGCCGAATTTTTGAAACAACCATTCAATAAAATTTTTACTTTGCCAAATGAGGCTCTACTTCCTTCCAAATATTGCAGAAAATCTAACGGTTGTAAATCAATTTCATCTTCAAAAGAGGGAAGCAGGTTTCTTAACTTGCTGAGAGAAAAAATATATGTTCTCTGACGTTGAACACCGCCTAAATTTTGAAAGGTAAGTACGTCATTGGGGCCTGATCTTACAGAGTTATTTTGATAACTACAATTGAAATTGTTTTCCCTATATGTACTGAAATTATTTAAATTACTTTTAGTTTGATGCTCTAATATTGAAGACACCACTTGAGTAATAAGAGGGGTCAAATCTTGATCCAATTTGAAAAGCTGGGGGTTGCTGAAAGTATTTTCTCTTCGCTGCACATTTGGTGGAGCTAAGTTGAAGGTCGAGCCAAGATAACCTGTATAGGAGAATTTTGCCCCGCATCAAAAGTTCGACCTACAGGAGGGTTTCCCCCCTGGAGGTGGATGAACTCTGGGTCGTCCATCACGTTGATCTGATACCATGTTTTTTAACACATCTGTTATGGGGGTGTGATTTCTCAAGGAAGTGTCTTTAGGCACTGCCCCTTGTAATTGGTTATCAATGTTACTATCGGATTGAAGGTGCCCTTGCACTTCTGAGTAATTTTAACGGTCCTACCTTGTTCTTTTTCAGATGACTCACTTTCATCCAGCGTTCCATTATGTAATCTCTCATACTTCAAAGATTTTCGAGCCCTCAGGTTGTAATCGTTTGTAGTATGATGCATTATGGAGATCCTAAATGAGTGAAAATGTACTGAAATCATTCTTACTTGTTGGTCGCCACGTTGAGCCAAAACTATTGCTCAGGGTAAATTTATGGGGCTGCTGATTTTTTAAGTAAAAATACCAGTGCTCCTTACAACTCTACTAGGACAGTAGTGCATATATTGACGTCCAACAATGTAACTAAAATTATAAGATACAGTTACACCTTTTAGTGTTAAAATATAGTTAAACAGAAAAACCTACCTAAAATTGACCAGGCACCATTATCCAGAAATATTGAATAATATTTAGTATAAGGTAAAAACCGAAAGGTTCAATATATAGCTATTGTTTGACAAAATATTCGGAAGGTGTGTGTAGAATCTGAACTCTGCTAATAAAAGAATCATTCCAACAAAGTGTTTCGTTTTTTTTCAGTCTGAGTAGTTTTTCTCAGTTTCATAAAAAAGCGCCGTACACGGACGGCGTTTCCAAGTGTATCAAATTGATCCCCAAGGTAGGCAACCAGTCACACCTTTGCGGGAATTAAAAGTTGTCGTAATTTTGGCGGGAACCGAAATTATATTTTACCTTTTACGATTTAGGGAGAAACAACTCTATGGATCTGTGGAGTGTCCTTAAACGCTACGCTACAGTATCAACAAAATTATTACAGAACCAAGTAAAATATGCCTGGTCATAGAAACGCAAGTAAAAGGCACTTATGTGAGATTTCAAGCAAAAGGGTCAACAAGAATACATATTCGTCTAAATCGCTTCAAAAACCTTGCATGAGCACTCATATATCTGAATCGGCGTAAGAGAAAGAATAAATATCAACTTTAAATTTGTTTTATCCACCATCAGGCTGCACCCCTACAAGCAACCTTGAGGAACTTGTGCGAACTGGGGATTACTATTTATATACAACTAGTATCTGAGTATACCAGAAACATAATTTCCAACTGGTGCTTCCGTAAACAAAACCAATATCTTTATTTTGCAATCAACATATGTACAATGTATAGGAATAGTCAGAATGAGAGGAATGATTGTAGTTCACAGTGTCCATTCTAGACTCAATAAATGAATAACCCATTCTATGAATAAAATGAAAGTAACCTCAACTCTCGATCACACGTTAAGTCCAGAAAGTCTTAGACAAGAATCTTGTCTATAATACTGATATATTGAAAAATGTCCCCACTCACTAGCTGATTACTTCTTTCTTATCGGATAGCTCAGTTTAGGATTTTTCTGTTTTTATTTTATAGATAATCTTGTGTTGTCAACAACCAATGTATACTTCTAATACTATATTTTTTATTCTATTATTTCTATACATGTTGATCGGATAATAGAAATGATTATTCATCTTCTAGATTAAATGTGAGAAAACAGTTTGTTTTTTGAGTACCAACTATTGCCTATAAAAGTAAATCCTTGTTTACAATTTTTTTCTCATTTTTCCATTTTCATTAAAAAAACAAAATGAGGTTTGATCATTTATTTTTGCTGTACAAGTATTTGTAAATGTAATGGTAAAATTTGCTTTTTAACATGAGCTTCTTCTTGTCCTCTATTTTCCTCCTCAATTGCCCAAGTCTGCTTTTCAAGATAAACAGTCTCTTCCTTTCAATACTCTTCTTTTGGCTAATATTGCTGGGTTCTGAATTCTTTCAATTTATATGGTGTATAATGAGATCATTCACATTTTGTTTTCTACAACAGAAGCAGAAGCATAAAGTTCAATCAAAATGTACCTACGTACTATAGGAGATGCTGGTAAAGTAACTTTATTGACTACTACCTCATTGACTTGAGTGGAATGTGAAATAATTCCAACAGCGGTGCGACTTATATAGGCTCGTTTTCATCATTTCATAATATATAAATAACTGTAATATACCGATACTTCAGTAATTCGATTCCACATACTTTATATAGCCAGTTTTAGAAAAATCATCCACTTTGTGTTTCCTGTATCTGTGTTTACGTCCTACAAAATAAATAATAATGAAATTATACTTATCAATAGTTTATTTTCATACTGAGTCAAAATAGACAATGCTGCCAGTGCCCTGCATTGTTTTGATATCAATGATTTTCAAAACGCTCTCTATAATTGGATTGAAATCCTCAGTTAAAGGAGCTGTACCACTAGTCCCTTTTATATAATTACTTTGCCACCTACCTTGTTTTTTTTCCTTTTTTATTTTGACTTCATATGGTCCATATTTATGCGATGCATAGATACGGCATTAAATGCTGTGTAGCTCACTGCCAAGCTTGGTCCTAAAAAACAGTTACCCTGGCAATTGATTCTAAGAGACTTGTTCCTCCACACTGAAAGAAAAATTTTTTTTTCTTGTCTGATTTCATCGCGAATTTCAAATTAAACTTACCGTAAACTGCTAATTTTGAAATTTTACTGTGACCATAATAAATCTTACATTTAAGAAAGTATTGTTTATGTTTATTTATGAAAATATAATCTCATAACCTATGACAGTAATCACAGAACTACAAAACACATTGAAAATTAGCAAGATCACCACAACTGTATTCCTAAAAATACTACTTTTCAGTGTAGCCACCAGTATAAAAATAACGAATGCTGCTTTAAAGGAGTATTTATCTAATTAAAGGGAGGTGTTAGTACGTTTATGGAACCAAAGACACTTTAAAGTGTACTTTAAAGAATACTTTATCGTAAAGCCGACTTTGAATAAAGGAGTCTTTATGGTGTTGATTATGGAACTGGCTGTAAGTCTTGTAAGTTGAAGAAATTCTGCTTGTGAACCAGATTTTTTGTATTTTTTCCTATGCCTAGATTTCAGCTTAATATTCCGAATAATGGACGAGCTCAACCAAGGAGGATATTTATGGATATGGTTTTTATAAAGTGGAACATGTTCATCAAAAATGGTGAATAATTTATGGTATAATTGCTCAACAGCCACATTCGCATCTAACTCGTTTTAAAAATCCCACTTCACCTCATACAGTGTTCTATACAATAAGGGAAAATTTGCTCTACGGAAGTTATAAGTTTATTTGTTTAGAATTGCTTTTAAAATTTGAGGATTTTTTCACTATAATTTTATAATTTATCATTAGAGCTGGGTGATGTCCATTCTCAGACACCAGAGGAAAGTTGTCTCTAGTCACTTCACAATTAAAGTTAGAAATTACCAAGTCTAGTAATCGGCCTAACTGATTTCTAATGTGATTATATTTTTCAAATTGTATATTTCAAAGAATTTTTTCATTATTGTTACCTTAGTATCGACAGTATCACCATCAACAAATTTTGGAATATTAAAATATCCTAGCATAATAACCGAGCCATCATTCAAATAATCCAATTGTTCCAAACACTCAAAATATAATTCAAATTCAACAGTATCCAACTTGTCTGGTATATACAAGATTACAGCATAAAAGTTATGGTAGCCCATGGAGCATTTTACAATTAATAAACCAATTGGCGGAAATTCTATATCGAAGTGGGAAGTATCGACTAATTCAGTCTTAAAAAATATATTCTTATAGGCTGATAGGACACCTCCACCATCAACTTGACCAGGTGAAATCGGCGATCCTTTCTGCAGACAAAATATTCTTCTGGAAACAGTTCAGAGCTCAATACATCCTCATTCAACCAAGTTTCGCTCAATGCCACTAAATCATATTCCCCTTCACTAAATGATGCATAGAAAGTCTGTACTTTACATTTTGGTAATAGCACAGTACGTTTTCACAAACAAAACTGGAACTGTTGAAGCAATTTAGTTTAACGCCTTCACTATCCTTGGGTTTCCATTGATGTATTTGATTCTGAACTTCTCGGTACCACTATTATTCCTTTTATCAACTTCCTAATTTTCTAATAGTGAGCAAGTTGCCTTTGAGTGCGATCGACGGATATGGAGATTTTACTGAAAGAGCTGTTCTTCAGGGTATTTGCTTTCTTGATCAAGCTCCAAACGTCACTCTCACTATTCAAAACAAGTTTTACTGGTTTCCGTTTACTAATATCAAAGCGGCCCATTCTACTTGGTTTAGTGTCAACTAAGTTCAGTTCGGGATTGAGAAAGTTCACAAGCTTAGTAATATCAGCTTTATCTTTTTGTATTCTCTCTGTGATACTATCATTCTGATCTTGTTCGGAGAGTCCGAAAATCATCACATTTTTCTATCGTCTATTCCTTTCAAGCTCTTCAATCATTTCTTCGAAATCATTACTGTTTACCGCACCAGGATCCATGAGTTCATTTTATTCTTTTAGCAATTTGATATCATTCTGTAGGGCTAGGATTATATTTTTCAGATCTTTGATTTGCATATAGCATATAGCACCAAACATCGACGTGAAAACTGGGCATGGACGAACAAGGTATGTTTTCCCCTGAAATTGGCATTCAGCTCAAATGAAAATACAGTCCACACTCTCTGCATTCAAGCAAAATTCAATATTCCAGATATGAATGTCAAAGCCATTATACAAAATGAAATTGAATGGGTTACAGCTGCCTTGCAGGGTAGTGCTTTCAATTGTACATGAATATCGACCCGTCCTTCAAATCTATGAATATATTCACTTAGCTCCCAAATCCATGCTGGAGGGAATTAATCTCTTGGAAAGCCTGCCGCACGAACGATAATATTACGAAATAATTTTCAATTCTCAAACAACGGCAAATCCGATAATATATATAAGAACAGCCTCATAAAAATATACCTTTTTCAGTATTTTGCAAGCACTCCGAAACACTGTTTGAATAATTTCAAAATCTTCAAAGAAACTTTCATTTGAATGATTTGATTTTCTACGGCAATGAAGTAGCTAATTCATTTAGATTCAATCCAAGCAAAGATTGACGTCTACAGGTTTAAAGAAAGAAATATGAGTCACCGTTTGGAGTAAATCCAGAATGTCTTTGGGTTTTTTTAATACCGGAGAGAGTGAAAATTATTTAGAACATGAATTATTAGAATTCCCGTCTGAGGATAACCCGCCGTAATAAGTAATACTTCTTTATCTTGTGAAAAATCGTTCAATTGTGAGCTGTAACATATTATTAGAAAGTTTACTTGGCAACAATTCACAAGGATTTGACAATCGAACTTATTTATTGTCTGTTTTTGATTCTGGTTGAATCTACCGTTAGGATTTATATATTTCAACTGGTAAAAGGTGCAGGTTTCGTTTTATTCGTTCGAATGGATGCGTGAGGATATTACTGGACCTTTCTGTTTAAGGGATTAAAACCATATTTTCATTCAGGTCCGCGATCATTACACATTTTATTCGTCAAGCATTTGCTAATCCTATGTGTCTTTCAGCTACTTCTCAGTTAAGCCTATAGGTTCTTGAATCCATGTGCCATTGTAAACCCTTTGCAAAGGATATAGACATCTGTAAGAGTATGACCGAAAGTATATTTCCCTCAGTGAATACCTAGACCTATCTGGACACAGGTATTTTTGAGGTAATTCAAGGAATAAACAAAAAGTTTAATAATCATTTTCAGGATTTTTCCGACCAGATGTGTTTTTTTTAACCGTATTTTTCGTTACCCCACCGGAGTTTTTTTACTACCGAGTACTACTAATACTACCGTATGTCGTTTCGGCTGTAGGCTTCTCTGCCTCAATAGGTATCCTTTCGCTAAGTAGGGCCCTTCAAGAATATGTAGCCGAGACTTTCGAAGAAGCAGCATTGCAGCAAAGATCAATCTGACTGATTAGGTAGCTAGCTGTACGCTACTCCCTGGCGCTGACCTCCAACTAATAAACCCAGCATTAACTAGAAAACTATTCATTAGTATCCTTCTATGATATAAAGTATGTAATTGTAAACGCTTCATGTAAGGTGCACCATACTTATTGCGGTTTTGTAGTAAACCATTCTAGTACCTACAGTGGTAGATCTATAAGAGGTATTTGAATGTACTTGTTCATCGAACTGTACCTGTATACAACCAGAAACATTATTTCCATTTCCATAACATGTATGAATTCCTAAGTAGTTACTTGGTGTGGGTACGAACAGTGAGATATATAAAGTATAATCACCATACTGTAACACTTTACTAATTATATAATAAATAAAATTTTATTTCAGGTTTCATTTAGAGTGGTAAGTATTTAAAATACTGTTTCTGTTATATGGGAATCGGTATAGATTCTAGAGGGTGAGCTTGGAATCCCGCACTTTTGACATCTTACTACAATTTGTTTTGTATGACACACTAGAGTTTAGTCGTGAGCCAACCTGTCGCTCAGACAGCTTATTCGCCAGGTCCAAGAAAAACCGTGGCAGTGTTTAAGGAAAGCGAACACTTTTAACACTCATGTTACCAAGCAACTTGATTACGTTGATTTCCGACAGAATTACCATCGATAGTATTGCGAGGACTCGTGGTATCACTCTCGATAATTTCACTCGCTATATGAAACTCGCAACTCCTGCAATATGAGAACCAATGAAAACGGTGCTTCACTGATAGTGTACTCTGAGCTGGTAATACCACGTCGTCATGGGCAACCACGCGTGCAAACAACAATGAAGGATACATCTTGCTATCAAGGATGACATTAAAAATGTCAGTCTGAAAGCTTTTATTCATTGAACTAAAATGAACTAAAATGAACAAAAATATACGTATTCCTAACTTCGTTGGCTCTTGAAATTATCTCAATAAATACAACTCGTGCTTACATTACTATCGTTAATTGTGTCAGAAATCTTAAACTCGATCAAATTGCTTTGAGGTAACACCACTCGTCCTAGCGGACTCGTGGTGTTAACAAGCAATTTGATCTTGTTGATTTCCGACAGAATTACTATTGATAGTATTGCGAGCACACGTGGTATGACCCCCGAAAATTTCACTCATGTGTTAAAATGTCAATAAAAGGTGTGGAATTATTCCTCAATTTCAGCGGTACTCCGCATAGTATGTGGTTAACAAGACATGTTAACAATAATTATTGTAGTATCAACTATCAAGTCAAAAATTGAACAGTCACATAAGTGAGAAAAACAAATCCATATAATGAAGATAAAAGAATATGGGGAACAAAGATAGTCCATCACTATGACGAAAGGGACTCTTCCTTTGTATAAAACAGGTAGTTCAATAGATATATCTTGAAATCTTTTCGAAATTTGAAGTAGGTTACTTCTTGTTCAATATTAGAGAGTAAGCGATTGTATACTTTAATCCCATAAGAGATCGGACCATTCTGGCATTTATTTAAGTGATTTTGAGGTGCATACAGCTGATGGCTGAGTCTGGTTGAGTAATTATGTATGTCGTCATGACAAGGAATTATATTTCTCTTGTTGGAACATACTCATAGTTACCATTGTTGTTGGGGTTTGTCAGTGTACGCTTTATAGTTGTCATTAACATTATTATTAGGGTTTGTTAGTTCATACCTTCAATTATAATTATTGTTGTTATTAGGGCTATTTATAATTCTCATTATTTATATGTTCATACGTGAATTAGATAAATGTTCCTTACTCTGAAGATTCATATAATATTTGCTTCCTATTATTCGTCACGACGAAATTGTTATCAGTGATTCATGACTTTGTCACATATTTTTCATAAGACGATGAGAAGTCAGTGTTCCACTTGCCGAGTACGAATTCAGACCGAATAAATAAATCTGTGAACAGTGTCGTATTTTATTCGAAATCAAAAACTATTCTAACAATTCAGAAGTGTGATTTTTTTCTTGATATTTCGCGCAGCCGTTAGTGACAATCGAAAGCACTGGAAGTGATAGTAGTGAAGAACATGGATATAACGAATTTGGGATCTTTTCGAATTCTGAAAATAGACATAAATAATATCCATTCAGGAAACATTTCAAAATCCGATATCTCCTTACTGTGTTAGTTATTAGAAAAATATGACTCGTACTTCGCGATAAATACCTGTGATTTAGGTGTAACAGATATCGTTGAGTTCGAAATAAATTTAAATTCAAGAGAACCCATATTTTATAAACCATACCGTGTTTCAGATAAAGAAAAATTAATAATTCGTGAGAAAATAAACGATTTGTTAGGAAATAATATCATTAGAGAATCGAAATCTAGCTATGCAAGTTCGGCAATATTAGTAAAGAAAAGAAATGGAGATTTTAGATTGGCAATCGACTATAGGAAATTAAATAAAATAACTGTCAGGGATAGATATCCTCTACCTAACATCGAAGACCATATTTCACGGTTAAAAGGCTATAAATATTTTTGTTCTTCAAATAAATACAGATGACTGGATTTATTGCATCCAGTCTCAAGATCCGGGGTTGAGAGCTATCAGAACAAGATTAGAACAAAAAGAACCTGATACCGAATTTAAAAAAATAAGTGCAAAAAAAAACCATCGCCTTTATAGAAAAACTATGGATGGTAAACATAAGCTTGTCATCCGCCAGATTTAGTTTTATGAGGAAATTCCATGACGACATTGGTCGCATAGGGCTTAATAAGTGTGAAAAGCTTTTAAAAAGCAAATTTTGGTTTAAAAAAATGACAAGATTCATTGAAAAGTATGTAAATTCCTGTTTAGATTGTGCTTTCAAACATGGAAAGTATGGTAGAAAAGAAGGTTTTCTCAATTCGTTACAAAAACCAACACAGCCTCTAAATACTTGGCATATAGACCACTTAGGCCCCTTTTGTAAAAGTTCAGGATTTTCCTACATTTTAGTCGTGGTTGACTCATTCTCTCATACCTCTTGGCAAGACCCACTAGAACAACAAACGCAAAAGAAGTAGTTTACAATCTCAAAGATTTATTCAGCGTGTTCGGTGTACCTAAACGAATAATTTCAGACCAAGACAAAGCATTTAAATCAAAACAATTTTATGAATTTTGTGTGGCTTTTGAAATCAAACATGTCTTGAACACAGTGGCATCTCCAAGATCTAATGGGCAGGTTAACGCTACAATCGCACCTTATTGAATGCGATTAATGCAAGTGTAGACGATGAGTGTGAGTGGTATGAAAAACTACCACAAATCGTTTTAGGAATAAATAACACTCAAAATAGTAGCACAAAATTAACTCCACACAAACTCATGTTTGGGTTCGAAAAAAATATTTTAGCAGATCTTGGGGATGACAGTGGTGAAGAAATTTATCGAAATAGAGATCAAGCTATGGTGACAAGTTCACTAAAAACGCAAGATCATCAAATGAAAATGTATTTTAATACCATGAGGAAATAAAGTAAAAAGTACGGAATTGATGATATTGTTCTCTGGTCTGAGGCTGGGGTAGAAAACAAAAATAGAAAAACCGGGATTCGTTTTGGTGGGCCCTACAAAGTAATCAAAGTTATAGGTAACGATCGGTACGTAATTACAGCGTTAAAAGGTACGAGAGGGTACAAAAAATACAAAGCCACTATATCGGCTGAACAATTGAAACCATTTGTTTCAGGGGCAAGCGAGTCAGAATTTGCAGATTCTGTAAATAGTACGGACGATCTGATTGACTTAGTTGAAGGCTGACGTACTTTTTCTTCACAAACACTATCCAAGAGTTGAAAAAATTCTGATCACATAATGAACAGTAAGTAAAAAGGACCTGTTCCTTACTCTGAAGATTCATATAATATTTGGTTCCTATTATTCGTCACGATGAAATTATTATCAGTGATTCATGACTTTGTCACATATTTTTCATAAGACGATGAGAAATCAGTGTTCCACTTGCCGAGTACGAATTCAGACCGAATAAATAAATCTGTGAAGTGTCGTGTTTTATTCGAAATCAAGAACTATTCTAACACTTTTTATGTAGGTAGCAAGATATTTCCAGTATGTATATGCAGCATAATGGAAGTAATTTTAATTTGTTGAAGAGAGGTTTGCATGATTCTCTTTAATTTTTCTTCAACATTGCACGTATGCATTTTTTCTGGACCGCAAATAGATTTTGTGCTGAAGAAGACATGTCCCACAATATTATGCCATATAATAGTCAAGACTGTATTTCAGCAAAGTATAAGTTTTTCATAAAATTCAGGTTAACCACTTTCTGAAGGTATCTTATTTGATACAGTTTACTGTTCAGATTTTTGGTAGTATTGTAGTTCCCAGTCGAATGTGTCATTCATAGTTATACCTGAAAATTCAATATTGTGATATTTCTCCAGAGTTGTTTCCCCTAAATGTATATCTATGATTTCAACCGTTCTCTGTTTTGTGTGGTAAATCAGAAATTAGGTTCTGCTAGTTAATATAAAAATTATTATTGGAAAAAAATGAGATAATTTTTTCCATGAGGTTATTACATGCTTGTTGATGGTATTTTACAATATCTGCTACCTAAATTGAGAACAAAACTGGAGCAAGCATACTTCCCTGAGAAACTCCATCTTCCACATGGGCCAGACGAGAGCAAGATATTGTGTTCTGATCATCTTCTTCATTGCAAGATATCTGAACGTATTGCTTTCTATTTTTCAAGAAAGACTTGAACCAGCTAAACACAGGACCTTTAAATTCTTATGACCAAACTTTATCAAGCTACCCGATTATGTTGAACACAATCGAAAGCTTTCCTAAAATGACTTTTTTTGCATTTGAATCATTGAGAATGTTAATATATGTTTCTATTGTTGCTGTAGATGTAGATTTCGATTTCTTGAATCCATGTTGTTCATCTGGAATAAGCTTGAATCTTTCAATGAAGGAGTTCAGTCTCTCAAGCATGCAGTATTCAAAAAGTTTTGAGAAAACTGATGTTATTGATGATATGGGTCTATAGTTGTTTAAAATATTTTTATCATTGTATTTGTGAAGTGGGATTACTTTCGCCATTTTGAGAGCATCGGGAAATGTACCTGTTTCTACTATAATAAAAGTTCATTGCGTGAGTTATTGGTTTTAACAGCTCATTTTTTAATTATTTTATGATATTGTTGGGCAGGTCATCAGGTCCAGAGAAACGTTTATGTTTGAGTTTTGAGAAAATTGTAGGTATTTAGTAAGTATTTAAGTAAGAATGCAGTTAAGAATGTGTTCAAACATATTGTGATCAATTTGACTTGTTTTGGAGCATCTATAAAAAACTATTGAATAGATTTGAAATGTGTTATTTTTCATTTTATTTATAACTGCGCAAGAAGTTTTACTTTTTTTCTGAGAAGATTGAATTACTTGGTCATATTGATTTCTTGTAAAGGATTGTATAAGACCACTGTGTTATCGTTTTTGCAATTGATATTGGCATTTCAGCATGCGGTTTTATTTTCTCGTAGAATATGTAGGTCTTCCAGTTTTACGCTAGATCTCCTGACTTCTTCTGTTAACCAAGATTTGGATTCTTTTTGAATTTTTTTTCATCGAACGTAATTCAGTTTCACAACAATAGTCTCTGGAATAATAATAATTTACTTCTTGATTGTGATTAGTGAGCAACATTATTGGAGTCTGTTTTAACTATTTTTGTGTTGTGGTATGAGAAGTGATTGTCCACAACATGTGAATATGCTTCGGCATTCGTAAAAATATTGTCGATTTTTGTACTAGAGCTTGATATAACTCTTGTATTCTGATGGAAAATACTGTTGAGACCGTATTGTGCATATATATATCGAGTAGATCCTATCGTTCATGTGAAAAAGTATCAAAATCAATGTTAAAGTCTCCTTAATCCATAGTAGGTATTGAGTTCATATTGAACATTTCCTGAAGTTTACTGCAAAAATTTGAAAATATACAATGGTGATCTATGAATTGTAACTATTTTATGAGTTTTAGATTTACATCCGCAACATTCAAATTATTTTCCAACGCCTTGGTTGTTAATATCAGTGCATTTCATTTTAAACGAGCAACACTTCAACAATAATATACAGGGTACACAATTTGACATATTCACATTTGATGTTAACTTCCCCTATCGCACCTCCAGAGTATGTCATATTTTTTTTTATGGATCACCCTATATTGTTTCGCATTATCAGATGCTCCATGATGAGCAGATTTCAACAAAGTATAATACATATGGTCTGACGCTTATAGTTCTGGAGCTACAAATTATTTGAGTAGAAAACGAGCCAACCTGAATAACTTTTGAAACAATTATTTTCAGGAAAAATAAAAAAACACCTCAACAATAGTATACAGGGGGGCACATTTTGACATAATCAGATTTGATGTTATTTTCCCTATCGCACCCCCAGAGCATGTCACCAATTTTTTTTGACGGATCACCCTATATTGTTTTGAATTATTAGATGTTCCATAATAAACAGATTTCAACAAAGTAGAATACATTATTGTCTGAAGCTCATATTTTGGAAGCTAAAAATGATTTGTGTTGAAAACGAGCCACCCTGAATGAAGTTCTGTACAATGTGATACCTAGATTTCATAAGTGTTTTTTTGAAGTATACTTTACAAAAATTCTTATTTTGCCTAGTTGAGTTTGAATTCAATATTCTCTTCATTTTGTATTTGTCTCATTCTACAATAACGATTACCTTCTAGGTGAAGTTACAATAATTGGTGTTTCTGTTTTTGTGAATTCTTGAGAAGCAATGGTTTATAATCTTCGAGAACGGACTGAAATAGTGAGTTTGTACTACCAGAATGGAAATAGTGCTAGAGCTGCTGCCCATATATTCAATGATAATCATCCAGGAAGAAATGAACGATACAAATACGTTCAAAAAGCATAACCGTTCAGGAGTTGTCAACTATGAAGCTATTCCAGTTTTAGGGCACGTTGGACTAATGGAAAATACGCAATCTCTTACTAAGTTATCTCGAGAATCAGGAATCAGTTGTACACATGTTTTCAGGATCCTTCATAAGTACAAATTTTATCCACATAAGATTGGACTAGTTTATGAATTGAACGAAGACGATTTCGATAGACGTATAGAGTTTTGTGAAAGTCTCACTGAACGGACCAACTTGCATCAGAATTTCTTGTATAAAATTTGTTTTTCGGATGAAAGTACGTTCAGTTTGAATGAAGAGGTGAATCGGCAAAATTGTCGATATTGGAGTGATACGAAGTTCATACCCAACGACCTCAAAAACTGAATTTTTCGGCAGGAATTTTAGGTGACCACATCATAGGACCTTTTTTATTGGTGATAATTTGACTGGTGAGAAATATTTAGATATGTTGGAAAATCGAATAATACCGTGCATCAATAGGGCAATTGAGGAGGATATGAATTTATTCGAGAACGAAACAGTGCTACAATTTATGGATAATCATTGGCCACCAAGGTTTCCGGATCTCACTCCTTTAGATTTCTTCCTATAGGGTTATTTGAAGTCTGAAGTTTACGAGATAGAATCAACAACATTAGAAGATTTGAGAGAGAATATCATGAGGCATTGCAGAGAAATAACTCCCGAGATTCTCAACCATCTCAAGGCGGCAATGGAAGCTCGTTGCTGCAATTGAAATTGCATGCAAGACAAATTGCCGACTGTAAAGTGGACTTAAGAACATTGGTACCTGAAAGGTTAGTTCCATTTCAAGTAGGCTCTGTTTGTTCCTCGTACTTTGCATATTTGAATATAAAATATAATTGACGTTAGTTTTGCTTATTTATTCGCTATTTTGAAAAAGAGTTTGTATTATTTTGATAGTGATTATTCACATACTGCCTATAGCGTCTGAAGTTTAACCTTCCAAATCCAACTTCGCTGGGTCAGAAATCTGCAGTATACAGTTTTCCTTTGTGAGAGAGATTAGCTCCAGTTGGTTGGGGTCAGTTTGCAGTTCTTTTACTATCACATCACTGATTTCTTCCCCCTCTGGTGTTTCAGGTTAGATCTTTTTTAATTTATAATTTTTTTTCTGGGCATCGTTGATGTTTCTGGTTACCATGTATGTATATAACCACACTTTTGTTTTGGTCCCTGTGAAGTCTGTCTTATCTTCACTGCTGACGATATGTTCTATCGAAATTCCTGGCTTCCTGTTGTTATTGTTTGTGTTATGGTTGTAGCGTCGATTGTTTCTATTCCTGGGTTACATATAGCCTTCGCTGTCGTCACAGTCGCCGCCATTCATATCACCAAATTTTGGATTTTACCTTATACACTACACTCTATTGAAAATGAAAAATACTCTGAAATTAATTTTTGATACGTCTTATAGTTTTCGAGATATTGAATTGTTTAGCCAGGCATGCGACAACGCGTGACGTCACTTTACAACAGTCCCTCATTGCGTGCTGTGCTCTCGTTCTGTGTGTATGGAGACAATTGTTGAAAATGTCAAATCCAGAAACTTAAAAATCATTCATTATGACAAAGTATTTAAATACAACTAATAATGTATCAAAAAAATTGTTTTTTATTGATCCTTTCGAACCTCAAAGTCGAAAAAAGTTGATGCAAATCATTAAGAGGGCTGATTCACCCGGAGCCGAAAGTTGTATATATTATTGCGAACATCGTTTTGATTAGTAATGATGGAAAGTTTGTTTTCGTGGAGAATATTCGTTTCTTGACCTTTTGGTTATTTTAATCTTCATCTGAATATAAAATTTGTTAATTCAAAGTAATTTGTACAAGTGTAAGTATATGTTACTGCAGTACACGTAATGAACGTAGGTCTAAAAAAGGATGAATTTTTTGTAATTTATGTGGGTCAAAGGTTGTTAATATTCTTTTTTTATTATTGTGTTTGTTTGCTAGAGTGAATGTTTTAAAAGACTAAGTTTAATTTTAAGGTACTTAAGGTTTTATAATGGAAGTTTCACCTATTCTTATAAAAGTATTTTTCTTTGTTTCGAGTGACAGGAAAAACAACGTGAAGTATAGATTAGTTGCGGAAGTGAAATTAAACAAAAAAAAAGATGTTCCACATAAGTTTGAATGCCAAAAATCAAGTAACATGAAGCCTGACAGGTCTGTAGTACATAAACGGAACTGAATTAAGTTTTTTGGAAAACTTCCACACGCAGACAGTCCTTTATAATCAGTCATACCCGAGAAAGTATGTGTTATTGATTTCCAAGAGTATGATAAAATAGAAAATCCATTACATGATAACAATTATCAAAGCATAAAAAATCCATAAATCACAAAGCTGTAACTACAAGTAAGATCGAAAAATAAAGTGGGCCATCAAGCAATATTCACTAAATAAAAATACTTCAATAAGAAAAAGAACAATATAATCAAAAAGTCAATGATACAGTACAAACAGCTGATAGATACAGTTTCAATTTCCAGTTCAACCGATTCCTCTTCAATCATAAGTACAAAACATAATATATACGAGAAAGATATATTACCTCTGGAATCAAATGAAGCAGAATACGAAATTTTTTTTTCAAATAGTACATGGAAAGAGCAGCTCTTATGTGCATATCTAAAGAACCTCAACTATTACTAGCAATACGTCAACAATGATATTTTTGCATAAATATCTTTTCTGAAACTATACACTGTATACCAAGAAATATAATAATTGCTTTGAAAAACATTCGCCTTCATTAATGTAATGCCATCATTGCACTGAATTTTGTTATAGCAGCTATTGTCATAATGCCTGTATGTACTAATCCAGCCATAGCTTCTTCAGTTAAGTCACTCATCCATATTTAATATTGCACTTATGACCCTATTGTAACACTGATTCACATAAAAACTTGAGTAATTAACGTCATTGTGGTCGAACATAGAGAACATCCGATAGCAAAGCAATGAATGAGTGTACGGTGGGAGAGTTGCGTTGTAAAATGACGTCACGTGAGCATGGCGCGCTCGCCGAAATATTTGAAAAGAACGGAAACTAAAATGGTCATAACTTCAACACTACTTGCTTGATTCAAATGAAACAAACTCAGGTGTATTTCTGAACATTTGAGTCATATGGTCAAAGTTTCTAATAATTTTACAGACCCACTGACATTCGTCATTACTGTTGAAAAGTTCAAGGAATTATACGGAAAATGTTGACGAATCAATACTGTACACACCTACACCTACACGCCTATGAAATAAAACACGGTTCTTAATACTAACAAATCAAGGGCATAACAACTACCTGACAATGCCATTCGACTTGAAGAATAATAGAGCAACTTTCCAGTCCCTAATGGATAACATTCTCTCTACAACAAATTGAAGATTGTTGGTTATTTTGTATTATTACTGATGCTTCATAAATAATTTTGCAAGGTTGACCAAACCACTGATCAAATGTATGAAATTTTCAGAACGCCCTAGAATTGTGAATGACCAACCATATGGTTTCTATCATCAGTTGATCCAAGAACCTTGGGTCAACAGGGGGCAGATCAGAGGATTGCCGAACAAAGAAGGTAAAGTGATCTGGGATGTCAGGTGTGACAACCCCAGAGCTTGCATCTTGCTCAGAAATTACAGTAATTATATCTGTCTTTCGGAATTCATGACGAAGGACCTAGTACCGGTTCGGGCCAAGATTCGCATAGGGCAGTCACTCCTCGACATAGTTATAGCCTCAGGATACTTTGCTGGAGATGGGCAAGCACCACCAGAAGAAGTACAGTAGTCGGATAGCCGACTACTGCAGCAGGAGCAATCTACCCCTTCTGTTGGGCTGCGACGCCAACGCGCACAACAACATCTGGGTTAGCACGGACACCAATCAAAGAGGTGAGCAATTACTAGAATTCATACTCGCGGCTAACCTAAATGTACTTAATATGGGATGTGTTCCCACCTTTGTAACTAGGGCTAGGCAAGAAGTATTAGATCTAACGCTCGGCAGCCCGAGCATTAGTAGAATGATAAGGAACTGGAGGGTCTCAGACGAACCCTCTCTTTCCGATCATCGAATTATTATGTTCATCGTGGCTTGTGACACAAACAACCTTCACCAGAAATCCTAGGAACACAGGTTGGGAAAAATACACCAACAATCTAAAATGCAACCTAGAACAGATCAAGTTCAACGGCAACAGTCACGTCGAATTTGAGCAAACCCTAGAGACGGTTAACGGGGCAATTATGGATGCATACGAATCCAGCTGCCCCAGAAAAGAAAAGAAATCACACAGCGGTTCCATTTAGTGTAACGTACACCTGTCAAATCTGAGATCCGAAGTCCGCAGGCTATTCAACAAAGCCAAGCGGGACGGAGATTGGCAGGGATACACCGAAAGGCTGACAAAATACAATAAAGAAATAAGGAAAGCCAAGAGGAACATCTTCAGGAGCTTTTATGAGACGATCACATCAAGTCCCGCAGCAGCCAGATTGTATAAAACTATGGCAGGAGGCAGAGAGCAAGGACCAATGTCACTCAGAAGAACAGATGGTAGCTACACAGAGGATGAAGAGCAACGAGCTCTCCTCCTACTGGAGACGCACTTTCCAGGTAACATACCATCTGAACCCGACAGATCACTGGAAGAACCAGGTAGAGCCAGACGAGAAGACTGGGAGGTAGCGAAAACCATATGCACTCCCCAAAGAGTGAAATGGGCAATTGACTCCTTCCAACCATTCAAGTCCCCCGGAATTGACGGTATATTTCCGGCCCTTTCTCAAAAAGGGCAAACGGAACCACTGCCATTTATTATTAAAACAACCAGATTCAGTCTGGCGCTCGGGTACATACCGAGCAACTGGAGAAGAGCACGGGTAACCTTCATTCTGAAAGTAGGAAAGAAGGACCCTGCCAAATGCTGGCTACAAGAACTGCTAAAACAAAAGTGGTCGATATCTGCTTTCGGATCAGCACAAACAGGGGATGCCCACAAGGAGGGGTACTATCATCTCTGATGTGGAGTCTCGTAGTAGACGAACTACTCGGAACACTTACCGGAAACGGAGTCACTTACCTTGGATATGCTGACGACAAAGTCATCATGGCTAAAGGCAAATTCGAAGGAACCCTCTGCGATCTCATAGAAAGGGAGCTAGAGACTACCAGAAGATGGTGCCTTTCTGTGGGGTTGAGAATTAACTCATCAAAAACCACGGTGGTACCACTCACTAGAAGAACAAAGTTTCAGCACCTAAGGGCTGTTTGCCTCGACGGAGCAGACTTAGAATGGAAGCAAGAGGTGAAGTATCTAGGGCTTACCCTAGACTCAAAACTACTCTGGAACAGACTAAATTGGTGACCTTTTCGCTTATATCTCATATACAGGGCTTCGAGTCTATACATTGGGATGGTTTAATGGAAGGAACTTGACTAGAGCTCCTGAAATAGTCGGGGAAAACAACATGAGTGCTTTAAAAATTAACGAAAATTCTGAAAAAAAGGTGTTCTTTAAAAACTGCACGATTACAATTTTTTGTCGTTTCAAAGTCTAAATAGGCCAACTCCGAAGCTAATGAAAATTCAATAAAAAACAGGGTAGGTATTGTTTTTAAATATATCAAGTCGGGTCCACTTCCGATCTAACCAGAAGTCGTAGACAAATGAAAATATTTTTACTTCCTTATACAAATTCTCAGAAAAATGCCCTAGTAGTTTCTCATATACATTATGCGTGGCATCACACGTTGAAAGGTAAGGGCTACGTCTTTCCTAGCTCGCACAAGTCTCTGATTTCTGAGGATTGTTCGTAAGGATGCAGCCGGTTGACGGACATAATAATTTTAACAAATTTAACATATCGACTCAGCTCATCGTGGTATACCCAGTATAGATATTTACATTAGTATACATAAATTTGACTTTATATCTGAAATATCTACTGTTTGAAATAGTAACAAAATTCCTTAGAATATTTTGTTCATTCGTACAAGAACGTATAGGCAATAAAAATCATTTTACTGGAAAATTCAGCTTTCCTTCACATATGATAAAATGATAAAATTGAATACATTATTTCCAAACCATGTTGCACTTCGTTCACTTAATATCACAATAATTGCTGAAAGGTATCAAGAAACAATGATTTCCATCATTAGTACACGTTCGCCTCTAAGAATCATTAACTCTGCCAACAAAGAATTATCGGTACAAAAGGCTATTCTTGAGTTTGCTTCAAAAATCGATATTTAAAGACTTCCATTGTTGAAATAAAGTAATAACCCTTGTGTGGATTATAATGCTGTTTGAAATGTCAATGGGCTCTCGTTTCCTCAAACAAAAGAGGAAACCTACTCTGAAAAACTAATAATCACCATCCTTAACTTCGTTTATTCTGATATTCCCAGTTCAGTACATATTACGATTCACTCGTATAAAATATGAAGTATCGGCTGATTATAGACGATGGTGATTTGAAAGCCACTCCAATGATATAATGAGAAAATTCACAATATTCACGAGATTGGGAAAAAGCTGAAAAGTATTTGTTAGAGGTAGTAGATTTTCTTAAGAGCTATGACTCATACCGTCGCAGAGAACAAATTTACGTTTCGGCAGTCGTCTACTGAACGTAGGCTGTTATAGGCTAGGCTAGGCTAGGCAATTATAATGAAATAGTTGAGTCAATGTTTTCGGTTTCCATTTCAATAATTTTGTGAGTTGTTGCCTGTAAGCGACGCGCAGATATATTCAAGGTCATAGCTCTCAAGAAAATCCACTAATACTGTGGCAACTACTATCACTGTGACTGTGAGTTCCGAAATATAATCTCCAATATCGAATGAATAATCAGGATAGTGCATCCTGATCTTCAACTCAAAATTTCAGTATTTGCACAAAACATCAAAACATTTGCAAACTATACTCTTTGCCAAATGTTCAATACAGCTATCCCGCATCTAGTACACGACTTGCAAGACTGATCCAAACATATATAGACTCGATATGAATGGAGAATGGACGTTTGGGTCCAGATATATTTTGTATATTTCATATTGTTCGCCCCATGGATGATCAGCGGACGTAAAATACTGGACCAACATGGAATATCAATAAAAGAATGATTTTTGATGTATATTGAATGTACAATGATCAATCAATAATTCAAACGTTACTTATCATTCGTATATGTACCTACGTATATTGGACAAACAGTACTGGATCCATAAAATATATGTATTTGGAAGTACATATCAAATGTTGAATACTAGACTTGATATGTACGTTCAGTATGTTACTTTTCTGTACTTTCACTATAAACGAAATTGGATCAATAGAAACTTTCATTATTGTACATTTACGGATGAACACCAGATGTAGAATACTGACCACATTTGTATGTTCTCCCTTGTAGATACAGTGGACGCACAACACCTGGTCAACTTGAAGCGTTTACAATATACATCGAATGTAGAATACTGGATCCATCTTTGCATTCTTTTCGTTGTACGTACATTGGATTAAAAGCACTTAGACCTAGACAACTTGGAAGAAACATTAGATAGATGATAGTGGATCACGTCTGAGCATTCCCCACCGTATGTTCGGATATGTCCAAGTACGAGTATGAGCACCCTCTATAGTATTATAAAGGTGATGATGTTAGCTGTTGTTTGTGTCTTTTTCTGGTCCGCCATTTTTATATTTTTTGTATGGTCATGTGCTGTGTGTGTGATGTAATTATTTCTCCTTGTTTGCAGACTGTCATCTACTAGAAAAGCGACTGAAGATTCCTTATTATTCTAATGGTTGAGAACAGCAAATGAGATTAAAAAATTCTTCGTTTTTGTTGAAAATATCTTCTCTTTTGAATATTCCAAATTATTCTGATAATGTATTCATTTCATATACATTTTGAATTTTTGTCGAAAGTGTTAGTAACACGCATAAACATGTGAAAATTTATTCATATATACATATGTAAATATTGCTATTTTTATTTAATTTTGGTAAATTTTTGAGAAAAAGAAATTTTTCATTACCACACCTTTAATTTTTTGTCAAGTTACTTCTCAATTAGTTATTATCAATCATTATACCATTGGCAGGGACAGGACAATCATAATGTTGTCCGACCTACCCTGGCACTGATTAGAGGCAAAACCTCGAAACATGCATGTCTGCAGGTGGTCATTCCCAGCCAAATGAAGGGTCATCTACTGTTCGATTACAAGATACGCAATTGGTTCTTCCAAGAAGAATGTTGCACAAATATCTGTCAGATGTAGTTCAATGTCCGTCGTGGTATCAGCCAGGGAAGTAGTTGTTTTCTGACAGATGTTGCCTCATTTTCCACTTGGTGAAAACGAGTGGAGAGAAAGGGTAACTACTTCGACTTTGTCGATCTTATTCGTATCATTATATTACTATGTCTACTATGTCATCAGCATGGTTGAACTATAGAATACTATAGAATAGATTTTCGTATATTTTTTTGTAATATACTTACCTGTTTTTCTTAATGGCAAATTTTTTATGTTTGTTTGGACTGATGTTTGATTTTTAATTTTTGTAGGATGTGCTTGACATTCTTGATTCGATTAGAAGGTTTTGCTTCACTTATTGATTTATAAAGTATTATGTCCATCATTTCAGATAATATTCTAACGATTTTCTTGGTTGCTGTTAATAATCCCACTTCGTTAGTTTTTTCGTATTTCAGGAGTTAGCTCATTATGATTTGATGATATCATCAATCTATTATCAAAACACGAGGGGGCTAAATACAAAACTTGATGAGTTTTATGAAAATAGTTTGAGTGAATGTCACGACATCATTGCGATAACAAAGATCTGGTTACAGGGTATTAGTGATGAAGCAGTGGTGAATCTTGGTATGTATAATGTATTCTCTATAAATGAGAAATATAAAATAAACAAATCTATTAAATTCAGTGCTTTTTTCGAAGTGGTGAAATGAAAAAATCAATATGATTTATGTACATTCCTCCTCGATCAAAACCTGAAACTTATTCAGAGTTGTTCAACTTTTTTCAGAAATACATTATGGACATAGACAGTACAATAATTTTGGGGGATTTCAACTTGCCAGAAATAGAACAAAAAAACTCCCCAAATACATTTCAGGAGTTCCTGAGCTATAACTCATTCTCACTTATTAATCACGTAACAAATCCTCAGGGGAGAACTTTGGACTAGGTTATGAAGAAAAAAATCATAATGGTGAAAAAAGACAGTTATCGGCCTGCTTTGGAAATAAAAATTAATATAAAGAGTTTTTACGTATGAGACTTAAAGACAAAAAATGTCGCCTTTCTCAGCCTTCTGAAAAAGTGAAGGACTGTGAGTAGGATGACTGATTGAGAATCATTTGAACTAACTCCGTCTACTTGGCCGGTAGCGCAGCGGCTAGATGGCGGCCGTAATAACTTCTGCTAGCGCTGAACCAGGTTTGATCCCTGAGGAAGAGATAATTTTTCTCAAGGCTTTCGAAATCGATAGATGACCTAATGCCTTGTTAGAAAACAAGTCGCTCCGGCAAAGAGCAATAATAGCCGCCCTCTACCAATAAAAAATATTCTTTAATAAGATATATGTGAGAAAAAGTTTATATGATCAATTAGCTCACTTGGGAAGAAACATAGTATCGAGATTTTGCAAGTCTGTCAAATTTTTGTTCCATTTCAATACTATGAAATATTTCTAACCATCGGAGTCCCACTGAACAGAAAAAAATAAAACAAATATTATAGTACGCAAGCCATCGTACACAATCTGAAGTGATAACCAGCAAGTTGTAACTTTGTATACTGTTTGAGTGTGACAAGTGTGACAAAATGTCGCAGAGAGGCAACCTTGAAAGTGGTAAGTTTTCCTTTGTCGCCAAATCGAAATCTTAATAATTTGGCCGGACAATGGTGCCATTGAAAATCACATTAAATTTTTGTATTCTCCTAGAAAAATCCGTCAAGAAAGTTCGGTACTTCTTGGTTGTCCCCCACTCTAAACTTGTCGATGTCACTTAGATTGGAGTCAGGCAGCAATCTGATTTTTCTAGGAAAATACAAAAATTCAATGAGATTTTCAATGGCACAATTAATAAGGATTTTCAGCAGTCCGACGCTCCAAAGATGTCGATTTGGCGACAAAGGAAAACTTGCCACTTTCAAGATTTCCTCTCTGCGACATCTTGTCAGACTCGTCACACTTGAACAGTATACAAAGTTACAACTTGCTGGTTATCACTTCAGATTTTTTACGATAGCTTGCGTACTATTAGGTTGTTAGGGTGCATAGTGATAATTTCAATTATTGAAGTCACCATTATTACTGGAAAACTGTATTCAGATACTTTTCGTAAATTCATGAAATATCGCTTTAGTTATGAAAAAAAAGTAATTTTAGTGATACACCTGATATTCCTGAGATAACTAAATGTTTGTCGCAGGAACGTAATTTCTAAAATGAGAATATAATCCAGTAATTAAAAGAACGTCACCCTACATCAAATGCGAGATCGTTTTTTATTTTTTGATATTGTTTAGGACCATTAGGTGGTTATTAAGTTATTAAGTTTTCGTCATCCGTCCCCCCTTGCTTCGTCCGCCATCTTGAAAAAATTGTCAGAAATCGGCACCTTTCTCAGTTTTTGGCCTCTAGCTCATTCCCAGTTATTTTTTTTAAATATGTTCTACTAAAAAAATGTAAACTATTAAATTTCCAACAAATCTGATACAAAACTTTTTTTTCTAAAACCAAGCGTATATGAGCTACGAGAAGGCGAAAAAGAGCAAAAATTGTCAATTTCGCAAATTTTTCACTTTCGCTCCACTTTCCATCGCAAAAAAGGGGAAAGCCTTGATCTCAGCAAGAAGTTCATTGCATTAAAGTTGTAGAGAATTTAATATCCTTCGAAATTCATGTATCAAAAAAAATAAAGGGCAATTGGTAGCAATGAGATAAGTATAATAACTACATTTCAAACTTTACATCTATATAATGATATAAATATAGGATTTTAACACACGACACTAAGTTTAGGTTGACAACCTGAACTGTCATTACAATTCATTACATTTTGACAGACTCATTCAGTACAATATTTTCACCCAAGAGAACAACCCTGTGCCTGGCCCTCAATTGATATTTGTTGCCACCACGACAAACTTGAAATTAGAAAAGCTACCCCCAACCTCTGATGCAGCGCGATACCACACCTTGAGGGTATACCACCAAGTGATCGCCTGGATGAGCAGGAAGAAAGACCCGACCACCTTTGGCTAGACAAGAGGAAGCAGGGGCTTGATTCCGACAACAACCACCAGAGATGCTGCTCCTCGTACTCTGCTGAAGACGGTATCATGCAGGTGTGTCATGTGGATGCAGAAAAGCCGGTCTGCATTGTTCCACATTCTGCAAATTCTTCTGCTGCAGGATGTCCTGCGACAACCGTCTCTTGATAGTCGCTGACGAGCAAGAGACAAACATCAACGACCCGTCCATACCTTTCGACGAAGACCCTGCCGAAGAATCAGCGAAACGTTCCAACTCCCACCCTTCTTTTTGAAGTTTTTATTTAAGTGTGTTCATTATTCCCGAATAGTTAATTTATAAAACGTATTGTATTGTAATCTTTATTTTGTAAATACACCTTAATTTTTTAATGAATGTGTAAGTAATTTGTTCTGTCCCATCTATTCACATTTATACCAAAAATGGCTCAAATATTATTTAGATGCACTGCTATGATCAAAAAATTAGCAGAAAGGAAATCAGAATAGTGGTAAAGCTCCTGACCGGTCACTGCCATCTTAACAAGCACCTCAACATTATGGGTATCACGGATGATGCTGAACGCAGGTGGTGCTTGAAGGATGAGGAGTCAGCCACCCACATCCTCACGGAATGCCCAGCAGTGGCAGCAATACGGGAAGCGCACCTCGGGAACATCGTTCTGAACCCGGAGAGTGTGAGAAGAGTATCAGTTAGAAGGCTTGTTTCTTTCGCTCGCGAAATAAGCTACCTTCAAAATTGAACCAGTTCCCAGTAGCGTTGGGTGCATAACGGGCCCGAGTGAGAGGCCTACATGCTTATGGTTCCGTCAGCCCACAAAACACATTCAACTTCTATCTAAATACTTTCACCAACACGGCGCTCCAGGGCAGACTCACAAAAAACGCTTTTCTTTTAGTTTTCTCAAATTTAACCCCCCTCCTACCCATTGTCCTTTTTTTTGATACATGAATTTCAAAGGAAATTAAATTATCTACAACTTTAATAAACTTTTGCTGAGATCAAGTCTTTCCCCTTTTTTGCGATGGAAAGTGGAGCAAAAGTGAAAAATTTGCGAATTTCGCCTTCTCGTAGCTCGAATACGCTTGGTCCTAGAAGAAAAATTATGTATCAAATCAATTGGAAATTTAATATTCTACATTTTTTTAGTCGAACACATTTTCAAAAAAATTTACTGGGAATGAGCTAGAGGCCAAAAACTGAAAAAGGTGCCGATTTCTGACAATTTTTTCAAGATGGCGATCGAAGCAAGGGGGAAGGGATGACGGAAACTTGGATTAATAACTACCTAATGGTCCTTAACAATATCAAAAAATATAAAACGATCCCGCATTTGATGTAAATTGAACCCCCTTTTGCAGCCTCTATTGATTGGATATTAATACATGATATTGAAAACAAGTATTATTTTATAATTGTTGAAAAGATTAAAATACAACGAAAAAATAAATTTGATCAAGAGACAGTCTGACGGATAATTAATTTGGCATTCACATGATAGCTGGACATAAGTTGCAACTACTTATATAGGGGAGACTAGGGAGGTTTGATACTGTGGGAGGTATGTTTAAATTAACCACCTTAAATATTTTGCCATTACTAGATTTGGCAACAGCCGAGTCCTTGCAAGTGGCCGTTACACTTAATATCAGTTTGTTCTCGTTAGGCGCAAAGATAACTTGTCTGTGACAAAAATTCGTTATTGGTTATATATTTTGTACATTTTGTCAAGGTAAGTGTAAATCTTTTGCTGACAACTGTTTCAGAATATCCTGTTTATTCAAAATATATGTGATAATAAATATATAGATTTAATTTCAATTTATCATATGATTTAGATTCGCAATATAATTAGAGTTTTCCTAATACGATGTTTTGTAAAATATTCCACATGAGGGAGGCTTGATACATGTTATGTGAGGGAGACCTGATACATGTATCATCAAAAAAAAAAAACAAACAGAACAGTAACATCGCCTGAAATAGCTCTTTCACTTACTGAAGAGCATACCCAGAGGGAACGTGCACCAGAAGTAGAAGCAGTATACTTGTTGAACATCACACACACTATCAACTTCAGATCATACAAACCATACACGTAATCTGATTTTGGACAGATTAGACATAAGAAGACGCTTGAGGGCATAGGACCACTTCCTCAGGCCCCGCCAAGGAAACAGTACAGCTCAAGCAGGAAACCCACAATAACTGAAATTCTGACACACCTAACATGGAGGAAATTAAAGTAAGCATGAAAAGAGATCGGAATGAAAGAAACAGGGAGCGCAATATAAAAAGAACTTTGAAGGAAAAATTGTGGACGATACAGTAAATAAGACAAAAAACAAAGATAACATGAACAAGAAACAAAAGAATATTGTTGACTAATATTCTGATACATCAGAGGAGCCAAAATTCGACGGATCATCTGATGAGCTCAGTGATATAGATAAACAAATTGAGAAAGAAATAGAAGAAAATTTTGTTGCAGGAGTAGTAAATGAAAATAATTACTTGCTAGTATGATTTGCCACAAAAAAGACAATAGCATACTACATTGGCCAAGTCTTACAAAAAGTCGAGGATGAATATTTTATAAAATTTATGCGTCGCACAAAAACCTGCTCTCCATTTTGCATATCTTGATGTAAAAGATGAATTTTTTGTGCCCGAGGAAGATGTCATCAAACTACCACCACCGAGTTTTGTGGGTGGAACTGCCAGATCTTCAAAAAGTTGAGATTTCCCATAAATATTTCAAAATAGAATAATGTTCTGTAAAAGTTTTGCATAGTAATTTATAATGTTTTCAAGAATAAAAAATGTTATGTAGATAATTTTTCGGGTTTACTTAGAGTTACCCTTACCCACAAAAATTTAAAGTGCTAGATGATTTAGATTATTCAAAATTCAAAACTTTCAGAGGTAAAAGCCGCTCTAAATAAAGTTATGTCTATAATAATTGTAAAATCCCAGTCATGTATCAAAGCACCCATATATTGTATCAAAGCTCTCTCACTATGAGAGGACTGATACACTTTGCATATTTTAGTAAAACAGTTAATAGCTCAATGCACATTCTAAACTGACATCTGTAAAGTATCCGAAATTGACTGCAAGTTATTCAGTTGTGTGGGTACCACCCATTTAGAGAATTTGCACGATGAATAGTTTTTTAGTTATTTTGGATGGAGTGTTGAGTGTATCAAGCCTCCCTAGTCTCCCTTATAGGGTTACCAAGAGTTAAACTGCCGAACGTTTAATTTTTCAGCCGAGTCATAATGAAATAATAATAGCGCTTACTAGGAAACCATTTTTCCGAGCAAATTTCATATACTTGTAACTCTTGGTAGTTAGGGTGATAGAACCTACAAGATATTCGAATACAATCAAGAATTTGGAGAAATGTTTGCATTGACTAATATGGTGGTTTCGATTTATTTATCCAATGGAAAATAAAATTGTTAAACAAATGTCGATAATTGCTCTAACAAACTGAAACAACATTCAAAATTTTGAATGAAAATGTGTTCTTTTCCCATGTTTCAAAGATCAATAGGTGTACCTAATGCATGTTCAAAATAAAGCAGTAAAAAGTTTTTTTCGCAAGCACGATAATGCAAAAATGTTCAAAGCCTGGTGAAAATGGAATTGACGATATCACTAATCGCTCCTATATAAGTACTCAAAACTTATGTTTGAATTGAATTTACAGAAATTGACAAAAGACTCACCTCAAATAACATTAAAGATATAAACAACACAACACTGATGAAATTCTGTTCGAATCCTGCCATTACCGAATGTAGAAAATGTGTCTGAATTGGAGTGACAGTTTTCAATTTTCCTAAACTGTTGCTTCACGATATCAACACGTAAAGTATGCACGCTGCACGCCCCGACGTCATCTGTTTTATAGATAAAATTCAGCGGGGGAGGCAGTGCCAATAGCGCAGGATCCGCTGCAAAACGTTGGGGCGGCATAGCTTTTATTAACCTGTCATCTGCCCTCTACGATTCCAAGAACTGGATTTAAATCACCCCAACGCAACGGATTGTTCTGGTTAAATTTTCTTTTATATCAACAGAACACATTTCTAAACACTCAATCCATCAACATGTTGACTGAAATTGTATGGAGGGTCTTCAGAAACTGCTGGATAGAGTGAAAATATACAGGGTGTTTTTAAATTCATACGTAAACATTGAGGAGGAGATTTTTTATCGTTGTAAATTATGAGCGTTATGATATGTAAAAGATATAGGTACCCTTGAAAGGGCGACAGAAAAAGAAGTATTGAATTTTTTTCTCAAAGTTAATGTAGAACCTTTATGTTTTGGATATCATACGTAGAAAAAAGAAGCCTATTTTCAGATTTAGTAAAGTTGTCAATTTTATATTTCTGTGTAAGATGGCAGCACAACAGTTATTAAACGTTGTGGAAAGTTTTTATTTGCCTGCTTTGTCATCAGTGGATCATTTGAAAATCTCAAATAGCATTACTCCAGCATTAACAAAATTATTACAGAACCAAATAAAATATGTTCTTGTGATAGAAACGTGAGTAAAAGGCATTTGAACCGCCCGTGCTTTGAAAACCCTGCATGGGCCTTAAGTAGAAAATAAAATAAATATAGTAAAGTAAAGTAAATTTTATTGAAATGCGTTACATTTTTGTATGTTTGTAGCAAGTCAAAATTTTACAAAAGACAGACAAGCCGCTGGTATATCACGCAAACACTTTAAAATCATCCTACAAGTCATTAAAACAGACATACAGGACAACAGCATAAATATATAAAATTTTGTAAGAATATCATAAACTTAATGATAATAGAGAAATAGAGTTTATGCGAACCCTTTCAATATGCCTGCAAAGATGAAATAAAAGCTAACACTAGCAAGTCACAGAGAAAGTAACAGAATTGAATGATATAACTACATGAAGAGTTGATATACGACACGTTCCATGAATAGAAATAGTGTTTTTCACAAGTCATCCGCCGTGAAACTGTAATTGAGAAATTCATCTGCTGAATAAAAGCATTTCTTTAGAAGGAATGATTTGATTTTCATTTTAAACTGGATGTCATTCACTTGTCTCATTTTGATCGGTAGTTTGTTGTAGAAATCGAAGTTTTGAGATATATACTGCCAGCCTGTATCTGGTAGTTCTCAGTAAGTTACTTGACCTTGTTGGGTAAGGATGAATATCTGACTGTATGGGGAACTTCAGTCTATTTCTATGTATTTCGATAAGTGTGTGAAAACTGTATGCAGTTGGAAGTGGCATTATTTGAAGCCTGATGAAAAGGGAACTGTATCCGGCACCTGACATCACCCTCACAACTCTTTTCTGGAGAATGAATATTTTGCTTGCATGACAAGAACTGCCCCACAAAATAAGTCCATATGTCATATGGCTATGAAAGATACCAAAATAGCTAGACCTGAGCGTACCAATGCCCACTGAGTGTTTCAGTCTACGAATTAAAAATATAGTACTGGATAATCTACTAGCAAGTTTGTTAATGTGACACAACCAATTGAGTTTATCATCAATATGGATTCCAAGTAATTTCACACATTTTCCTTCGGCAATTGTAGAATTTGACGATACAAGAAGACTTTGTGTTTTCTCAGCATTGAGCATGAGTTTGTTCGAGGAGAAGCACCTCTCAGCCAATTCCAGGGTGTTGGTCGAAGAGAGAGTCAGCTCATGTAGATTACTGTTTTGGTCAATAAGCGTTGTATCATCGGCAAAGTGAATGCAATTTTTAGGGAGGACCGATAATATAAATCGTTAATATACAATATGAACAGAAATGTTCCTAGCACTGAACCTTGTAGTACACCATGCGAGATTTCTTTCAAGTCTGATTTAACTCCATTCACCAGAACACACTGGGATCTCCCCCGCAGATAAGATTTAAAAAATTCCAATGGAATGCCACGTATTCCATAGTAAGTTAGTTTTTCAACCAATATATCATGTGACACGCAGTCAAATGCTTTAGTGAGATCACAGAGGGTAATATGCGAATATTCCCCTTTTTCGAGGCCGTCAACAGCTTTTGAAACAACCTCTAAAAGAGCTCGTGTGGTTGAGAAAACTTTTCTGAAACCAAATTGTCCAGGGCGAAATAAGCCATTCTCTTCTAGATAAGAAATCAATCTCTGTTTAACCAGTATCTCTATAATCATTGCAATAATTGGAATGATCGAAATTGGCCTGAAATTGTTCATTACCAGAGGATCCCCCTTTTTTTGATAGTGGAAGAATTACAGAAATTTTCAAAGCATCTGGAAAGATACCCCGAGAGAAGCAGTTGTTCAATATAAAAGCTAGGGGTTCAGCAATGATATCAGCAATAGGTTTGATGATAGCCAGAGTCGTTCAGACTAGAAATGGTACCCTTTACTTCACCTGGTGTAACCGGAAAGAAATAAAAGGAGTCTACAGGTGTTTGCAGAGTTTTCAAGAAATCGGTAGGGCCATGTTTTGCATCGGGGAGTGTAGCAATCAGATTATTAGCAATGTTATTAAAAAAATCATTAAAATCGTTTTCATTTATAGATTTTTTAGTTTTTTTGCAGGGATTTTTATTACCCTCGAAATTAATCAGTTTCCAGGCATCTCTGTTGATATTTTGTGAGTCATACAGGTAGTCTTCATATGCACGTCTCTTAACCTCTTTCAAGGAACTTCGGTAATCTTTACGCAGCATTTTGAATGCATTGTGAATGATAGAATCTTTGTTAACATTGTAAATAGCCTTGACGTAGGAGAGGAAATTTCTTTTATTACGTAATTCTTCAGTAAACCAGCTGACTGGTGATTGATTTTTGTGCGTACATTTACTTTTCTTTATTGGAAAAATTCGAGTAACATGGTAACACAAAAGATTCACAAAGTGTTCTGTCATAAGATTTGGAGAAAATACCTCATTGATAATATCCCCCCAGTTATAGGTATCTAAGATTTCTCTCAGTTTTATACCAGAATGGGTAATATTTCTGCGGAAGTTGTTCGATTCTACAAGTATACTTTTTGTTATGTAAGGTTTTTCATTCACAGTTTCAGAACCCAACATCGCCAGACATTGATTCGAAGCATTTTTCTTCATAACCGATAGGATAAAGTTCAGCAATGAAGTAAAATAACTGTACAAAGAAAAAATTAAGGAATTAAATGATTTTTTTACAATTTTGCATTTATGGTTTCTGATAATTCATTCTACTGAATATTTAAAGAAACTTAATGTGTCAACGCGGTTAAGTGGCACAATTATACTTACTAATATTGAGCCGTTCGTATCATTTATTTCTTTACGATATCTCTATACTACTGTCACCACAATCATTTGGTTATTTTTGGGTACCATATGAAGTGGCGAAGATACGAATTCGAAGGTAAATATATACCTACCAATATAATGATTAAGGCTTTCACGACCCTCGCTCAATATTCTGTATGGCTTTTGGGTTTACGGTCGTGTATCTATTTTTCTTGGGTTTCGACGTTTCGCCTACACGTGCGGTAGGCTTCTTCAGAAAATTACGAGTGTAAGTATTCTACTATCACTGAAGTGGTACTATTGGTCTCAGATTATAAATATACCTGATTTCTCATTAACGGATGAAGTTATTATTAGAACGTTAACCATAATAGAGCGGAAAGAATTTGTGAACCTGAAGTACTCATACATGAACTGGAGCATCTGGAAAATACTTTTATGGCTGACGGATACACAAAACGTGAAATCAGACAAGGGATGCAAACCACAGCACACAATAGAAAAGAGGACATTCAGCCCATAGGTAAAGCATTCTTACCCTACATACCCAGGATAACTGGCAGAATAGGCCGACTACTCAAGAAAGAGAACATCAAAACCATTTACAGACCCACGAGAAAAATACAGGAATATCTCAGATCGGCAAAAGACAAACGGAACCCACTCTCCACTTCAGGGGTTTATCGCATTCCTTGCACCTGTGGAAGCGTGTATATTGGAACCACGAAGGGGTCCATTAATACAAGAATCTCCGAGCATAAAGCTAATTGTCGATTGTGACAGACTGATAAATCCTTTGTCGCCGAACATACGCTCACAGAAACTGACCACCACATAAAATTTGAAGAAACACATGTCTTAGCAACTACTTCCTCTTACCATGCATCGAGATCAGAAAGCATAAAAACAACTTTAACAAAATTGAAGACCCCAAAAAATTGAACAATACCTGGATCCCAACCTTAGAAAGAACGAGATATTTACCTAGCCCCCCGAACTTAATTACACAAACAAATGTACCTGAGAACAATAATCAACTTACGATACCGGGAAACGTACCTGTGGACAAAATTACTTCATCCGTTAATGAGAAAACAGGTATATATAATCTGAGACCAAGAGTACCACTTCAGTGAGAGTTGAATACTTACACTCGTAATTTTCTGAAGAAGCCTACCGCACGTGTAGGCGAAACGTCAAAACCCAAGAAAAATTGATACACGACCGAAAACCCAAAAGCCATACAGAACATGTACCTACCAAGTTGACTCATTTGATCAAATTTTGTTTTTGCAATTATATGTTTTATTTTCTTATCTAGCTTGCGTGATTTCATGATAGCACCCTTACTTCAACGTTATGATTCAGGAATTTGTCCTTCAAATATCAAAAAGACAAAATATAAAAAAGATGATAAGAAGGAAGAGTCAACTATAGGCCAATTTCTGTCATTAATACATTATTTGCGAAAATATTCGGAAGGTCATTGGAAAAGAGAATAAATGATTTCTTCAAAAAATATAACATAATATCGGATCAACAATTTGATTACCGAACGGGCGTGTCAATGGACGATATTACATCTAAATCAACCGGACAAATATATCATTACATTAATTCAAGAAAGCCAAAAATTGCTGTCATTCTAGATCTTGCCTTCGATACTGTCGATCACTTTCAGCTTTTCGAGGCTTTAGAGGGATCAGAAATGAGACGAATACCACTTGATCTTATGAAATACTACCTCACAAATTGTTAACAATCGGTAAAAATTGGTAAAACTATAAGTCAAAAAAAAAAACATTATCAGATGGGGTGCCATAAGGAACTGTTCCTGGACCAATATTGTTTTCATTGTATATTAAAATTTTATTTACCCAGTGGAAAAATTCACAGCTTTGCCGATGATACTTTACTCCTTTGACTCATAGATTACCCTAGAAAAAGAAGTTTGACAAGGAAAATATTTCAACTGGTTCAGTCATAACTTACTTACAGTTAATTTAAAGAAAACTTACTATGTCCCATTTGATACCTACGAAAATCATTTACCAGATTTTAATACTATGGAGATCAAAGGAAATGGTAAAGATGTTAAAATAAATACATCCAATAAAATGAAAAACACTCTCATCTTAGATGAAATCATCACACTGAGCAGGTTAGCAGCTCCAAATGTTTAGGTACGATACTTATTGACAGTTAAACATTTTATATCATGCTCTAGTCGAATCACGCCTACAGTATTGTATACTGAGCTTGAGTACATGTTCAAAAACAAACTTGCGAAAACTAGATGTCATTTAAAAAATAATTTTAAATTGTTATACTTCCCTCTCTTCAGTGATATTTACGAAAGCGTCTAGGGGTCACACAAATAAAATTAAATTATTTCTCTGAAATAAATCCAATATATTGGATTTATTTTCAATATATTGGATTTTTTCTCAATATATTGGATTTCTTTTCAATATATTGGATTTTTTGAATTACTCGAGTTATTTCAACATTCTCAACCGTGCGAGGGTACATTTCATTTATAGTTTTCCCTTCGAAATTGAGAAAAGAAACCGTTTCATGCTAAAATTGATAGCAATCTTGTAAGAGCCAATTTGAAAAAAATCACATAACAATTTTTTGAATAAGTCAGAAACGCAAACTTATCAAGTGGAGTGACCCATATACAGGGTGAATCTACAGTATTCCCTAGGTCGATTGCTCCATTGTAATAATAATACTCCCTCATAAACACTCGTTAGGTGTACCCAAAGACATATCCTGTGCGGGGAGAGGACGGCTATTATTATTTGTCGTGGCGCCCCGGGGCGACTTACTGATTTTTGGTGGCGTGTTTCACTTGTCAGCTGTAGGAAAACTCGGAAAACCTACAGCACTACCTCGGGTAGTCGGTGTGCACTCTAAGCTAGCACCGGATCACTATTTCAATTCCTTATATTTGTTCGCCAAAGAGATCACCTGTAAGTACTTTTCGAAATTGTTTTCATTCAGACAGGGTGCATTATTGAAGGGTGGATCACCAGAGTTTAATTTTTCAATAAACATTAAACTACATTCACCAGATACCTGTGCAACGTTCGTCCAAGACGACCCAATTGCAATTGCTTCCATTACTCAAACGGCCGAGCTACGCAAGTCCTGATAGGAAATGACCACCCCTCAGAAGCTACATCATTCATGCTAGGTCATATATTTGGGTACACTACAGCAAGCAATATCGACAGCTTGTGCATGGTAAATAAGAGCAGCCCCTCATTTTTTGGCAGAGGAATAAAGCATAGAAGCATTTCTCCGAAAGCAACTCTCTAGGTAGACAGTGCTGCGAAGGAAATCGAACAAAATTAAGTCAAAATGAAGATATACCCTTTTTATATAAATCTAAATGATCTATATGAAGCAAATATCTGAAAGAAAACAAATTCAGAATGGAATTGTGATTAACAACATGGAAAAATTGACCAAGGGAATACTGTTAACTCATCCCATATATGGAAGTATTCAACTTGAAAAATATGTATTCCTGTCTAATTCTGAATTCTGCATTGTGATATTTTCAAAATATGGCTATCAGTTATACACGGCGGTTTTTTCTCAATTTCGAAAAGAGAAGTATAAATGAAGACTACCCTCGTACCGTTGAAATAACTCCGAGTAATTGAAAAAATCCAATATATTGAATGTATTTCCAAAATATTGAAAATAAATCCAATATATTAATTTTTTTTTCAATATATTGGATTTATTTTAAATAAATTGGATTTCTTTTAAATTTATTGGATTTCTTATTGATAAATTGAATTTTTTTTCAATATATTGGATTTCTTTTCAATATATTGGATTTTTTGAATTAACAGTTATTTCAACCGTGCGAGGGTAGATTTCATTTATGGTTCTCTCTTCGAGATTGAGAAAAATTGATAGCAATCTTGTAAGAACTAATTCGAAAATATAACAAAACCGAATTTTGAATAAGACAGAAACGCGAACTTTTCAAGTGGAGAGATCCATATACAGGGTGAATCTACAGTACTCCCTTGGTCGATTGCTCCATTGTGAATCACTATTTCACTATTGTGACGGACATAACAATGTTAAGAATTTTTAACAACAATTCCTCATATTTGTTTGCCAAAGGGACCACCTATAACTAATTTTCGAAATTGTTTCCATGCAGATAGGGTGCATTATTGAAGCGTGGATTACCAGAGTTTAATTTTTCAATAAACAATAAACTATATCCACCAGATATCTGTGCAAAGTTTCTCCAAGACCACCCAATTGCAAATGCTTCTATTACTCAAACGGCCGAGCTACGCAAGTCCTGATAAGAATTGTCCACCCCTCAGACTAGTTTCGAGGTTCTTGCCTTTCATCAGTAACAAGGTAGGTCCTACAGCCAAAGCTACATCATTCATGCAAGGTGATATATAGTGTGGTCCAACGAAAACTTAACACCTCGATTTTCCGGCTATAAAATGAAGATGTGGAAAATCGCTCGGACCCGTCAATTTCTAATACGGGGGGGAACAACTTTTCCGCTGTTTTCATCCCCGTAACTTCAACCCCCTAACGGGGGTGAGCACAACCCCTTGATTTTGAATAGGGATGCGGGGTGTTGCGATATCTCATTTTGAAGATCTCATCGTGTACTATCTGACCGTAAAATTTCACTTCAAAATATCCATCGATAATGAAATAACAGCGAAAATAGTGAAAGAGGCAATATGGAATTTATCTCGAGAATAGTATTCGTATCCGACGCATTTCAAAGGTATTGAGTCGTTAATTTTTTGTCCAAAAAAGTAGACGGACCTTGTTTTTGTACCTTAGTCTATCGTGAATGTTTAAGAACGGTACAAGTGTGTCAAAGCGATTGTAAATTGGTAGTGGAATTAAAATGGTGTATTCCGTAGAAGAAAGGGTGGAAATGATGAAATTATTTTTCCGAAATAACGACTCTGCGCGCACAACAGCGGCTTTATTTAACGAACGACATCCTGTAAAAAATGTATCCGCTGCTTACGTTGTGCAACTGGTTGCCAAATTTGACGCTACTGGTTCAGTTGGAAACAAAAAGAGGGTGCATGAAAGAGACGAAGCGAGGGACGTGGCTGTATTAGGTCATATAGCAATGGATCCGACCGTTAGTACTAGGAAATTGTCCGATTTATCTGGTGTTTCACGCACAACAATCATGAGAATCCTGAAACAACATAAATTCCATCCTTATAAGATACGATTGGTTCAGGAACTGAATGAGGATGATCCCGATCGCCGACTCCAGTTCTGTGAAGTGATCAGTGAAATAATTAACGGCAATCAAAGCTACATGTTCGATATCTGTTTTTCGGACGAGTGTTCATTTTACCTTAACGGCATTGTAAACCGGCATAACTGTCGGTATTGGTCAGATGAAAATCCAAGATTATTTCGTGAGGTGTATACACAGCGCCCCCAAAAATTAAATGTTTGGGCGGGTATATATGGAAATCACATAATCGGCCCTTTTTTATACCCGGTAATCTCACAGGCCAAATTTATCTCGATCTATTGGAGAACGCTATTTATCCAGCCCTCGTGCAAGTATTGGAGAATGCAGAAGACTATCAAACGATCATTTTCCAACAAGATGGCGCACCACCTCACTTTGTTCAACCGGTGCGTCAGTTCTTAGATGACAATTTTCCTCACGCCTGGATTGGAAGAAGGGGACATATTGAGTGGCCACCCAGATCACCTGATCTGGCTCCACTGGACTTTTTTCTATGGGGTCACCTGAAATCCAAGATTTACGCTACCCAGCCTGAGTCACTGGATGATTTGCGAACTCGGATCATTAATGAATGCCGTCAAATTACACCAGAAATCTTGAGTAATGTACGTGAACGTTTTCAGCAAAACTTATATTACTGCATGGAAGTGAATGGTGCCCATTTCGAGCATTTAATAAAGTAATCACAAAAGTACGTACTCTTCCACTACTTTACTTGTCCTTTCGTTATCGATGGATATTTTGGAAAGAAATTTTACGGTCAGATAGTACACGATGAGATCTTCAAAATGAGGTATCGCAACACCCCGCATCCCTATTCAAAATCAAGGGGTTGTGCTCACCCCCGTTAGGTGGTTGAAGTTACAGAACAGCGGAAAAGTTGTTCCCCCTCGTATTAGAAATTGACGGGTCCGAGCGATTTTCCACCTTTTCATTTTAAAGCCGGAAAATCGAGGTGTTAAGTTTTCGTTGGACCACACTGTATTTGAGTACACTACAATAAGCAATGTCGACAGCTTGTGGTAAATACGAGCAGGCCCTCACTTTTTGGCAAAGGGAGAGAGCATAGAAGCATTCTTCCGAAAAAAACTCTCTGGGTAGAGAGTGCTGCGAAGGAAATCGAACAAAATTCAGTCAAAATAAAGATATACCATTCTTTCTATAAATCCTGCTAAGCAGGATATGAAGCAAATATCTGAGAGAAAGCAAATTTGGAATGGTGATCAACACCAAGGAGAAATTGACCAAGGGAATACTGTTGAATAGATGTGAACCAAAATATATTGTTTTTTTTTTTTTTTCATAAGGAATGTACCAGTCAGGTCCTATCTCCGGAGCTCCGATACAACCGGAGGGCGCGCTGGTGTGTCAATAACCCCAGTAAACACTCCCCACATCCGTGGGGTGAGTGATTACTGGATGAGAGAGTCATGTGCCATGAGAAGGCGGAGTGAACCAAGAATTACGGCCTTCTGCATTCTTCCGGTTGAGTTTTCTGCCGCATCATGGAAGACGGTGTGATTTTCAAGTTTGAGAGCAGTATAGTATGCCCATCAGTCCACCAAGGACCCCTACCATCAGAACAACCATCTTGACAGAATGGTTTGGGTAAAGCCTGTGGAGTTAAAAGAGTAGATCTCGATATTTGGTCTGTTTTTCCCCCTCTTTTCGGACGATGTTAGTTTAGCCAGGAGCTAAAAATTCAATGACGAACATCTTCCTACTTTGATGGTCGAGGAGGACTATATCAGGCTCATTGGCTTGTTTTTGCCTGAGGGTAAGAAATGGAAACTTTCAATGAATTCGGCACTTCTCATTCTTCACAACGAACTCAATATGCCTGTGGATATAGGCTGAGACCGCATGAGCTGGACAAGCTGACAGCAAATGCATTATGGTATCAGCTGCCCCACGACACGCTCTGCATCTAGTGTCAGGGACCTCTATACCCATCACGCGGCTGCGGTAGACGAGGTTGTTGATGACACCATCCTGGCAGGCCATTATGAATCCCTCGGTTTCCGACTTCAGCCCACTTGACCTGAGAAAAGCAAATGTCAGGTTTTTGGACAAGCCAAGGTCTTCAAATGTTCTTGAAGAAGACCCCATGCATTGGCTTACCCTTATGTAGCTGTAGGAGCCACTCACACTCCGCAGCTTTCACGTGGGCTTTTTGCTGAACGGGTTCCAACTCGGTGACAGAGTTTGGGTTCGTCCGTTCAGTATCGAATACGATACCGAGTTCATCGGCTGCACGGGTTGCTACCTTGAGAATGCTCCAATCCCTGCTTTTTCATGATCGTATACCAAGCAGAGAAGGGGATCTGAATTTCTGATAACTTTTCAGGCTCCATCCAGTATCATTCTGTTATGTAGACACTCCAAACTCAAAAGTCCGCGGCCTACCCGTTGTTTGGGTAAGTATAAGCGTGGAACAGACGATTCAGGATGCAAGCTCCTATGAAGATGCATCACTTTGCGAGTTTTTACGTCAAGTTGTCGTAGCTCTTCCAGAGTCAATTTCATTACTCCAAAGGAGTGAAGTAAATTCTAAACGGCAAGCATATTAGTTGCAACAACTTTGTTCTTCCCCGGCAGTTCTGATGATCAGATCTGTCGGAGTTTATGCTGATACTTGCCACGGAGAGAGTTTTGAGATGAACCGTGGCACATTTGTCGTTCTCAAACTCCATTCCGATTGCATGCGTGTAATCTTGCACTACCCTTAAGGACTGATGAAGATGCAGAAGAGAATAGGGCTGAGGAAGTCTCTCTGAAACGCGACCCTTCTAAAGATAATCTGCTCTGTTTGGACTCTGGCTTGACCAGATGTTATGGTAAATCGAGTCCTCCAGAGCGGCATCAGCTATTCACAGTTATTCAATGCATCTCACTATGTGATCGGGAACCACAAGGAATCTGCGCAAATACATGATGAGTTCATACGATGTTTATCAAATGCCTTGTGATAATCGATCCAGGCCATTGAAAGGTTACGCTTATACTGCACGGAGTCCTGCGTGATGCATCTGTCGATCATCAGGTTCTCCTTGCAGCTAGCGACCCCCTTCTTTGACCCTCTTTGCTCATATATCCGTTCATACGACGGCTAAACTGCGGGGAGTATTCTCATGTATAAAATGCGTGTAACCATCTTATAACATGCCTTCAAGCATGTTATCGGTCTGTAGTTCTTCGGATCGGACAAATCTCCTGTTTTTGGGGATTAGCACGGTTCGCCCCTCGAGAAAACAATCCGGAATCTGTTGCTTCCCATTTAGCCATGAGTTAAAAACTCTTGCTAGATAGTGGTGGGTACATGGAAATTGTTTCCACCAATAGTTATTTAGGCCATCAGATTCTGGAGCAGCAAAGTTCTTCGAGCCTTTGAGGGCCCGTCGAACTTCTTCCTGGGTTTTTGGATTGCGCAGGTCATTAAGCTCAGACTGACAAAGCCTCCTGCAGAAAAATTCGAACTGCACTAGGGCTGAAGCATTTACGTGTTATTCTTTTTTTCATGCTCAAGGTATTTCATATAAAATGTATAAATATTTGTTATTTTATTATTTTTTGTGTGAAATATATTTTTTTTTATCTGTTAGGAGTTTTCTAGTCAAGCCCTGTCTCCGAAGTTCCGACACTTTAAAAGGACGCTTTGGATCATTCGCCCCAAAAACCACTTCCCACGTCGTGGGGTGAGTGACTGTTGGGTCCGAGAATCGTGTGCCCTGAGCAGGCAGAGTGAACCAAGGATTACGGCCTTCTGCATTCGTCCGGCTAAGATTTCTGCCATATTACGGCAAGCCTGTATGATTTTTAAATTTAAGGGCAGTGTGTCAAGAGTAGTTCTCGATATTTAGTCCGTTTTAGTAGACTGATGTACTCACTCAGAGCTTCAAGTTCTGAGAAATTCAATAATGGCAATGAACAATTCCATTGCCCTGACCTTCGAATGGGTTCATAATCTCCAATGAAATCCAAACTCAGGAACAGTTTTGTTGTGGTGAAACTCAAATATCTTTGATTAAACGACAAAAAGAAGTTTTTTCTCAAACTTTATTCGACTGTCAAGGAAACGTATTCTGTCTCCCTTCTATTTGTTTAACATAACAGAACAACAACAAATGTAAATTAAAGATAGTCTATGATAATAATAATAATAATAATAGCTTTTATTGTCCAATAGTTTCCCATTTACAGGACAATATTATTGAATGACAAAACTTGAAGTGGTGTTAATACCTAGATTAAAGAATAAAGAAATGATAATATATAAACTATTACAATAATATTATTGAATAACAAGACTTGAAGTGATAAAATATGTATAAATATTATCAGTTTGACCAAAAAACAAGTTCCTTGATGGAATACGAATGAATATCAGTTCTATTGCTAATTCTATTAAATTCATTACACATTACGTACAATGGAGATTTCAGTTGCATATTTGTTCTCGCTCTCGAAAACTTGAAAGTTGCATGATTTCGAGAAAAGTATGAAGGGATATTGAAATTAATCTGGCTGAGTAAACTGGAAGAGTCAACGGGCCATTCAGAACTTTGTACAAAAACATTATAAAGGCACAAATTCTTCTGCACTCCAAGCTGTCGAAATTGAGCCTCATGCATAAATCCTGATTGCTTGTTCCCCTTTCAGGATACGTACCATTTATTTTGAAACTGAGAAATTTCAAGAATCTTTTTTGAACGCCCTCAATGGCTACTTTATGACATTTATAAAAAGGGTACCAGACAATACTGGCATATTCTAGTTTTGATCGTACGTTAGAAAAGTACAGTAGTTTCAATGCCTTGATGTTGGTGAAATGTTTACAGTTTCTCATTATCAAACCGTATGATTTCAGTGCTTGTGAGATTTTTGAGGTAGTATTCTCGATGAAATTCAGCTCTTTGTCGAAAATTACACCCAAATCCTTAATTTTACTACAATATTCCAATTCAGGATTGTCAACCTTATAAGAATGCAATATTGTTGTGGTTTTTCAGGTATAACTCAAGACTTTTTCGGACGTTGAGACATATAACCTATTTATATTACACCAATTTTGAATATATTTTCCTAGCTCGGACAAGTCTTTCGCAGACTTTTGAGGGTTGTACTCTTAAGGGTATGCAGCTGGTTGACGGAAATAACAACTTTTTTTTAACAATAAGTGATAAGTAGTGAATGTGATTTTAATTAAGGTAAAACTTTTGGATGTTATCATTCAAGGGTTGTTGAGGGTGAGTGTAATTTATGAAGCTGATTTCTAACTGAGAGAGACACGGTGTGCAAATCTATGGTAGGGAGTATTTGTAAGCATTTGTTAACAAGAATACACATTTTATCTAAAGGAAGTGGTACTTTAGGAATATAAAAAAAAACATTATTTGGACGCAACTCCTGTTTTGGAACATAGAGATTGAGCTGGAATAGCAAGAACTTGCAATTCATTTTTCAGATCAAAATTTTATGGACAAAAATAATTTTTTGTATATGCCTTCTCTTTTCAAGTTTAATCCAATTGAATTCGAGTCTTATGGGGTCATGCGATGAATGGTCTGGAGACTTGTTATATTTTTTGTAGGATAAATATGAAATGAGTTTGTTTTGGACAGTTTCTAGGCATTTTTTCAAAATAATTTTTCCTGTGTCCCATACAATGGCGGCAAATTCCAAGCGACTTCGAACAAGTGGAATAGAGAGTTTTGATTGTTTGTATATTTCTGAATTCATATGTAAATCGCTTAACAAATCCTAACATTCTTCGAGCTTTTTGGCGAGTTTTTGTTATATGCCTTTCAATGTTAAAGACGCTTGGAAAGTTACTGCCAAATCGACCGTTTCACTTTCACTTTCTGTAAGAGCATAAAATCGTTTTGATTGGTAACTTTTCTGAAAATTTTACAGTCATCTGCATACAAAAGACAATCACATGATAAGCAGTCGGGAAGATCATTAATAAATAATAAAAAGAGTAGAGGGCCCAGGTTTGATCCTTGAGTTACACCAGACTTTGCATAAAAATTTGTAGACAGTTTTCCGATATACTCGACAAACTGCATTCTTTCACGAAGATAGTTAGTGAATAATATTATCAGTGAATTACTGAAAGAAAACATGCGTAGTTTTTCTGTTGGTTAAAAATGATACCAGGCTTTTATAAAATACGATGGTATACCGTCTGAGCTGTTATATGATTAATATATCATTGAATTGTGTAGTATTATTTATTTTACAGTCTGAAGTTATTACTTGACATAAGTAAACAAAATGTGACAAAACATATATAGCAACAGTTCTTCATAGTAAAGGAACTGAAACTCGATATAAATAACCATCATGTTACACGTCCTCCTTATGAGATTCAATTGACGAACACACAAAATCTTGGAACCTCGAAGGTGGTTTGATAATTCTTCTCTCTCGCTGGCTAGGTCATGGTTCATCTGATATTATTCTTTCGTTATTTTCTGCGTTGACATTTTCTGACTCTGCCTTTTCTACCCCTTCTCCATCAAACATTTGACGCAAATGTATACGATTTCTTCGATATACTGCACCGAATGTTATTGTGTTGTAGACATCAAGACCATAATCTCCTAGCAAATGAAGAAATGTAGCTTTTTGTTTTTCAACTGGTTGCTTGTCCAAGTCTGGAGCAATCCAAAATAATCCTATTTTCTGCTTCCATTTGGACCAATTTGAGGCTGGTTCTGTACCAGGCTCGAACGATTTAGGTGCTTGCAAATTTCCCATTTTTCATATAAGTTCCTTTCTGGACAAAATGTGAAAAAAAACGTATACAGCAACTGTTCTTCATAGTAAAGGAACTGAAACTCGATATAAATAACCATCATGTTACATGAGCCAGATGATTTTTTTGGACTCAGTTTACGGAAAGCATATTCCATGTCAGATATAGTTACGTGTGATATGTGCAAAATTTCCCCGTTCTGCAAAAGGGTGCATTTTTGACATCTTCAGAATTACTTATAGAATCATTTTCATATACTGACATGAAATAATCAGCAAAAGCTGAGGCAATTTTAGAGGGTCTTGCGTAGTTTATTTTTCTAGTATAAACTGAGAATCAGAACACCTGCTTTGTTTTTTGGAGTTTACGAAATTCCAAAATTTTCAGGGTTCTTTTTTAGAGTAGCTTCAGTTTCCTTAATGTAATAATTGTGGGCATATTTATGGCAACCTTCAACTCTGATCTAAGCTTTCTATATTTATTTAAAAATTTATTCGACTGATGTTTATCATTTCTGTAATATTGTTTTTCTTCAATTTTTTGTTTTATTTCATAGGAAAACCAAAGGGGATATTTTTTTCTGTATTTGTTGATTTTTATTTTTAGAACCCATATTATGTCAATGATATGATACAGGACATCATAGAAATATTTTACTTGCTTGTTAATATCCTTCAAATGTCCTATAGTGGTCCAATCAGTAAATTGAAGGTGTTTGCATATCTCATCAAAATTTGCTCTTCTGTGATTGTATTTATTTTCCAATGCAGTTTCTAGGTATTTGTATTTTTCCTTTTTCAGTAATTCAATTTCACATAATAACTATGGATTTTTTTTATCTATAGGGACTAGTGGAGTAACTTCAGTCACATTTATATCTAAATAACAAAGAATCAATTCGAGTGTTCTATTATCCTCATTCATACAGTTAATGAACGATCTCAAATCAAGGGAGTTCATAAGGGAATATATGTATCCAACGATATTGTTGTTCACCGAAAATTCAAATTGTGTGTCATTGATATAACGTATATTATAATCACCGAGTAAAATGTAGTGCGTAATATCTCGAGATTCATTAGTAATGGCATCAAATAAATCTATGTAATTCTTATTTAATTGTGAGTTAGAATTTGGGGGTATGTAAACGGCATTGAAGATATGGTACTTTGGATGAATATTGTTTCAAAATTGGGAATTGTATGACAAAATTAACGAATTATTATATTTTTTCAGTACTGCTATCAAAACTCCACCTCCTCTTACTTTCCCAGTTCTTATAAATGATCTATCACAACGAAAAATACTATAATCATCGTTGAAAAGTTCAGAATCGAAAAAATCAAAATTCAACCATGTCTCAGTTAAGATGATCATATAATTATCCAACACTACATTGTGATAAAATTCTGCCAGCTTCGTACGCAAACCCCTACAATTTTGATAATAAATTTTGAGGTTCATGCTGTATAACAACTAATCTATGATATGAAATGAAATCATTAGCAAATAGCTAGAGAACAATAAACACAATAAACAGTCGATGGGCACTAAGCAATTAATCGGTTTAATGACAAATGAGTTAGAATGAAATTTTCACTACCTATTTCTGTTTATTCGATCGTAGAAGTCTTTGTATTTTTTTTTTCTGTGTTAGCAAGCCACTGCCGTCTTTTCTTTCTTTTCTTGGTTTTTCTTCTTCAAGCAATACGTTTTCTTTCAATTCTTCAAGACTCAATGTAATTCCGTTCGCAAGCAATAAATAACCTTTGATGTTAGCTTCCTTGCCTAATCCCCTCAAATGTTTCTGATACACATATAAAGTCTTTTCTTAATAGTCCTCAGAGATGTAGTCGAGTGCTATATAAATACCGGTACCCTTCAGTTTCTTGGCTTGATTAGGAACTTCCACTTTGAGCTTCTTGGTTGAACACTCAACCAGGATGGGAGCTGACTTATTATTCTTTTTTTCATATGTGAATCTATAAACGTCTCTCAGATCTCTTTCCTCGCACCTTATTTCCAATTTTTCTCGAAGTAAGTTGATTACAGACTATAATGGATCTATTCCGTCAAGATTATAAATGATAAGATTATACTTTTTGTTTCTTCTTTCAGTTGATGATATCTTCTCTTTTAATTTTTCGATATCTTCCTTCAAGCTAACTGTTTCTGTCTTCAAGTTGTCTATTTTATCCTCAACAGATTTTTTATAATCTCTGAATTCTTCTTTAGCGATGTTAATTGACCGGAAAGTTAGTCGTTCTGAAATTTGATAGCTTCGTTTTGAGAAACAATCACTTGAAAAATTTTTTGGAGTTCATCTTTGGTTAAATCGCCCATTTTCAAAGTGCGTATGTCTCGTTGACTAAACAATCAAAATCGAGAAACTAAGATAGCCCTACTTATTTTTATCTGCTGTTTCTATTTCAACTTTTTATCTATTAATTGTGCATAAGTTTTGTACCCTAAATCAACAGATTTATGAATGTTATAAGTGTTTCTTGATTATATCCCTTATTACTCAAAGGTTTCTTTCAGATGATAGATTTCGGTATTTTTTCTTAACTGAATGGTATAAAACTGAAAAAAATACTCACAGTTTTACTCTTATAAATCACTTAATTTGTCAGCGCACTTCAGAACACGTCTACTTCGATGAAAGCATGAATTATTTTCAATATCATTGACAATAGGGAAAATCAAAGCACAACCTATCACATATCAAACAGTCACATAGTTCATTCACAAATATCAAAAATAAAAGTGGTCCTAAGTTTGAACCTTGAGGAACACTAGATGACGCCAGGTAAGTATCAGATTGAAAACCATTATATGAGACGAACTGTTTTCTGTTAGATAAATAAGATGCCATATAGTCACTTGCGTTTTCAGTAAAACCAATTGCGCTCAATTTATTTAATAGAATATTATGGTCCACTCTGTCGAATGCTTTCGTAAAATCTGTAGAGATAACATCTACTTGCCTGTTGTCATCTAGCGCCTCTGAGATATATTGTGTGATAACTACCAAATTTGGCACTGTTGAACGATTATTGAAGAAGCCATGCATGCTGACATTGAGATATCATATTCCGTATATTGAAATATATACGGGTATACAAAATTATTTCAAAAGCTTTGGCAAAATTACAGAGTAATGAAATACCTCTAGAGTTCTCGATTTTATCTTTCTCTCCGTTTTTGAAAATTGGACAGACTCTAGCCTCCTTCCAAATACCAGGAAATTTTCCGTTCTTAGACATACATTGAATATCTCAGTTAAAACAGCAGTAAGAGAACCAGAACAGTCTCTGATGAGGAAAGATGGTATGTTGTTTGGACCCGATGTCATCTTGTCTTTCATTTTCTTCAGGCCATTCACAATCTCAAACTCCTCTATTGAATGGAAATTTATACAAACATGACTTTTATTATAAACTCTTTCACCTGTATTCACTTCTGGAATCTGATAAACGCTACTAAAGAAAGTACCAAATGTGTTGACTATATCCTGCGGATCTTCAATAGAATTATTGTTTAAATATAACTTGCCAGGTATTCTAGTGGTATTATTTTTAGAATGTATAAATGACCAAAGCTAGTCGACGTATTCATTGTAAAACATTTTTATTTGTTGTTTGATAACACGTCTAAGTCTCGTAAATTCAAGAAATTCTGCTTGTGAACCAGAATAATGGACGAGCTGAACCAAGGAGGGTATTTATGGATATGGTTTTTATAAAGTGGAACATGTTCATCAAAAATGGTGAATATTTTATGGTATAATTGTTCAACAGCCACATTCGCATCTAACTCATTTAAAAAATCCCACTCCACCTCATACAATGTTCTATATAATAAAGGAATATTTGCTCTCCGGAAATTATAAGTTTTTAGTTTAGAATTGCTTTTAAAATTTGGTGCTTTTTTCACTATAATTTTATAATTTATCATTAGAGCTGGGTGATGCCCATCCTCAGACGCCAGAGGAAAATTGTTTCTAGTCACTTCACAATTGAAGTTAGAAATTACCAAGTCTAGTAATCGGCCTGATTTCTGATTTGATTATATTGTGTCAAATTATATATTTAAAAGAATTTTTTTATGATTAGTACCTTAGTGTCGACAGTGTCATCATCAAGAAATTTTGGAATATTAAAATCTCCTGGCATAATATCCGAGCCATCATTCACAGAAACTTAAAAAATAATTAAAATTCAACAGTATCCAACTTGTCTGGTATATACAAGATTACAGCATAAAAGTTATGGTAGCCCATGGAGCATTTTACAATTAATAAATCAATTGACGGAAATTCTATATCGAAGTGGAAAGTACCGACTAATTCAGTCTTAAATGTATTGTTATAGGCTAATAGGATACCGCCACCATCAACTTTCGAGACAGATGAAATCGGCGATCCTTTCTGTAGACAACATATTCTTCCGGAAACAGTTCAGAGCTCAATATATCCTCATTCAACCAAGTTTCGCTCAATGCCACTAAATCATATTCCCCTTCACTATCTAATGCATAGAAAGTATGTACTTTACTTTTTAGACCACGAACATTTTGGTAATAGCACAGTACGTTTTCATTAACAAAACTGGAACTGGAGCAATTTAGTTTAACGCCTTCACTATCCTTGGGTTTCCATTGATGTATTTGATTCTGAACTTCTCGGTGCTACTATTATTCCTTTTATCGACTTCTTTCTTGAGTTTTTTGTAGTGAGCAAGTTGTCTTTGAGTGCTATGGACGGATATGGAAATTTTATTGAAAGAGCTGTTCTTCAGAGTATTTGCTTTCTTGATCAAGCTGCAAACGTCACTCTCACTAGTCTAGGAGCTGAAGTAATATAAAATATAAAATCATAAGTTTAGAAAGCTTCATTGCTGTTGGATCTGTGGCCAAATAATATGTACAAGAAAAAGAAAGCGACCATTCAGGACAGTTTCTAAAGCATAAACCGAAGCTATCAAAAAAATAGCAACTACTTGTTTGGATGGAGTTTCGGAAGCAGGTATGAAGAGAATAGCTAATGTAGATTTAATAGCGGATTTGCTTCGGACAAACCTAAACTAACCTAGCCTACTAAAAGTGTTACAGGACTACTTTGTAATTCCATTCATTCTATCGAAGCCGTTTTCCGATGGCCTTTCTACTTTCCGAGAAAACTCCAATTTTTTCGTTGAAGTAATTTTTTTGTTGTGTTCCGCCCCTGATTTTTCGATAAATAATAATATCAAGAAGTCAGGTACCAAGTTTCATAGTGCTACAATTAATTCATCCTTCAGATTTGGCACAAATATGTCTGTAGTTACTCGACTATAGTGTATTCACATTACACGCTCCATGTAAACAGTGATCAATGCATGCTTGCAGCAGTTCACCTCGTGATCGCCAATTCTCGCAACGCTATTGGTCGATAGAACATCAACACCAAACGAAATATTTTTGCAGAGATGTATTCAGCTCGGCTGCGATAAGGAAATTTTCAATGCCATTTTATTATGTATTACCAATAAAATGCTGTTTGGATAAAACAAATAAACACATTTGTTCGAACTTCATTCCAGTTTGATTTCAGTTGAATTCACTATCAACTGGGAATGAGAAATGAATTATAGTAAATTGAAATTTAAGAGTCGTCAAAAGAAAGGGTTGCTGGGAGTGCGGGAGGGTGATTTTGATCACATCTCATGAACTAACTTTGTGCAGGCTCAGCAGCAAATACTCGCAGTTGAGCTGTTTCGAATACTTCTTCCCCCCACCAACCTCCTTACCAACACCTTTCTAAAATGTTATTTTAGTAAATATTTACTTCGTTGAACTATATGGAAGTGATTTGTGTTGATAAAAAGGCGATTTTATGGAAAATAATAGAAATTACAAAACATTTGCAAATTTGAAAAAAACACCGAGGACGAAAACTTACAGCACAGGCGATTCGGCAGTCGTATGTGGTATTTCACATCACTAGCTACATTATCAAAAAATGGTTTTTCTGTTACAGCTGGGACATACTATGTGATTAATGTTTGACCATAGATTATGCTACTGAGATAATATTTTCAATTCTTAAAAACTTGTGTTTTCTGACGTCATTCATTGGGCAAGTAAGATTGGTTTGAATCCATTTTTATAGGAATATACAAGTTACTTCGGGAACTGCATCGATCAAAATATAGAAAACCATGGGCCGAATTTGAAAATTTTAGAGTTTTCTATTGTTAATAAGTGCTATCCGGCTAAAATATTTTGAAGATTGTGGCACTTCCGGTTGTACTGGAAGTGAACCTCAACTTCGTTAGTTTGAATGGGACACCCTGTATATTATCAAAGTTTTAGATTTTACGCATGATTCTGAAAATTTTTCTTGTATAATGTCCTATATCCAAGTCTGATCGTTTTCGAAATATTTCATATTTCAAGTTGAAAATTGCGGTTACAGACCGAAAAATATTTTCATTTATTTCTGGACATGATCATTTATTTTCGTTCGGCAGAATTTTAATATCAATTTGATTACAGTTATACAGGGCATTCGCAAGAAAATGATATAGATCCGGTTGAAAGAATCATTTTAGGTCCATTTTTTCAAACGGAAACCCCCCAATTTTATATTCTCATTCGATTCGGCATCTATGCCTACACTCAACTGTTTTCAAAATATTGGCAGAAGACCTCACAAAACACTGTTAAACAAATTATAGAAAGCTTCAAAAACTTTAGATCCGTCAAAGCAAGAGTGCAGAGAAACAAGCCAATTGTTGATGATGAAGATATTGAAATTGCCTTTTGGGATATTTTTCCGCATATCAAACAATATCTTTGAGACAAGTTACAAGAGAATTAGGATTGTCAAAAAACTCAGTAGGTACATAACGCGCAAACATAAATTTCACCCATATAAGTTCATAGTTCAGCATCTGAAAGAAACAGATTTTCAACGATGAGTGAGATTTTGTGAGATTTTGTGAATTCGTTTTAACTTGGTCGCAAGGGAACCAATTATTTTTGGATAATATTATACGGACAGACGAAGCCAGATTTACAAAGAATGGTGTCTTCAACCGACATAATTGCCATTATTGGAGTGACTCAAATCAATATATTCTTTCAAGGAACTGAATTTTCAAGAGTATTGGCAGTTCAATGTTTATTGTGCGATAAGAAGTGATAGCGTCGTGGCACTGCATTTTTATCAAGAAAAATTAAATGGTAAGTAAAAAACAAATGTCAATTTCGAAACAAAAATAGGGTGAGATGTACTTTTTTTGCACTTCGCATAATTTCGAAAATGAGTACATGGACACTTTACCCATCGCTGACCATAGAAACCTATTTTATCAACATGAAGGGGCACCTCCGCATAATGGTCGCTTAGTGAATACTCATCTACAAGAATTGTTTCATGACCAGTGTATAGCCAACAATGGACCAATTCTTTGACCACCTCGCTCTCCAGATCCAAAATCAAGTCTATGAAACTCAATTGACTACCATGGAAGATGTTTGGAAGTAGAAGGGCATCAATTTGAACATTTACTGACCAAATAATTTTGGTATACCTCTCAATATCGTTAATTGTTCTCTTTTATTCGAATTGTTTCAGAATTTCTTTATCTACATTTTTGTTTTACCAGATGGAATGTTTCTGAAGTTTTCTATAATTCGTTACACAGTGTTTTGTGTTTGAGAACTTCTGCTTCTGTGGATACCGAAAAGCAAATATACCACATGTTCTTGAGATAGCCCTATTACATTCGCCATAAATAATAAATAGTACATTTAAGTAATTTTCGTTCGAATAATTCAGATGAGCCGGCATGATTGATTACAATGACATTTCCGTGGCAGTTGATTGTATCCAACGCAACCGCAGGCGCCGTGGCCAACTAAGATTAAGTAAACTTGAGAATACGAGATTTTCTGGAACTGAGACACATGTTAAATCGCCAATATTTCGAAAACTGTTGAGTGTAGGCATATATAACCTTCTCCAAAGATAGCTTCGTTATCGATTCCGAATCGAATGAGAATATAAAATTGGAGGGTTTTCATTTGAAATAATTTAATTACAATAATTTTTTCAACCGGATCTATATCATTTTTCGGTCTGCAAACGTAATTTTACAATTGAAGTTTGAAAAATTTCGCTAACGGTTATACAACCGGAAGTGCCACAATCTTCAAAATATTTTTGCCGGATGGCACTTATCAATAATAGTGAACTCACAAGTTTTCAAATTCGGCCCACCTACGGTTTTCTATACAGGCCGTTTCTTTTATCATGTGGTAACATTGCTATATTCTAAACCGTAATAGATACAAAGACGATTAAATGGGAAAAAATGTAACTATTGTGGTGAGCAGTACATTGGTCAGAGAAAATCTACGGGGACTTTTGCCCTTCCCGACTTATACAGGGAAAACTAAAAATGCTGTTTTCGGTTTTTTACGGATAGAATAGTTATTTCAGAAAATATAAAAAAATGAAAGAGGAAAGTTTTATTGTATTCAAAATGTACTAGAACTACGTAGTGATAAATTTTTAATTAAACGTTTCGTATCAACACGGCCACCATCAACTATTTTTTCAAATACGGACTTGTCTATTTCATCACAAATATTGATAAAGCGATGAAATCACAATTCAGTGGTATATCACACTTGACATTTTTATATCGTTTCATATAAAATAACTGGCATCATCAGTGACAACAATTTTTAATTACGGTCCTGTCGTTAGTTCTTTAGTAAATTGTTTTGATTTCTTCAAAACTCATTTAACTATTGGGATACTTCAGTCATTACCCAATACTTTCGATAGGAAGATACCCCAACACAACGAACATTCGTATTTTTCCTTTTTGGGGATTTTTATATTACAGTAATCCTTGATTCAAGGCTGATTTCTCCTGTATCAATTTTTACACGGATTATTTTCATAATTCTCAATCCTGGAAGTGATAAAAATATCAGTTTTTGATCAAAATACAAGTATTGTCTAATTTGGTACAATTAAATAGCATCTCACTTCTTTTACCATATTTAAACACGTAGGCTTTGCTTGATTTCTATGGCAGAAAAAATAAATGAGTTGTTGATATCTGTTAAGAACTGTCAGACATTTAAGCACTCGGTTACATATTAAAGATGTATTCGAATGACGAAAGGACTGATATGCTATTTACTTATGCAAAATCAAATAGAAATCCTCTTTTGGCAAGAAATATGTATGGTGAGCTACACCCGAATCATCGCATTTCAAACATTCAAATGTTTAGACGATTAGAAAGAAATTTGAGAGACTGTGGTGCATTTGACAGAAATAAATCAAGAAAATGTGTTGTTACTGGAATTATAAGGAACCAAATAAATGTTTTGGGTAAGCAAATATTACCTTATAAAGACTAAAAAGTGAAAAATAACGTCTTATTTTTAATCTAGGATTGGTCAGTTACAAAAATATTTCTAATCAAGATTGTTCTTTACGAGAAATTGCCCACGAACTTGGTATATCTGTGAAATCTACCACAAATATTTCAAAAAAGAACAAACACAAATGCTACAGGATACGCAAATTTTATCACCTTAATGAAAGGGATTACGGAAGGAGAGTACGATTTGCGAAATGGTTAAGACGTAGAAATAGGGAAGTTCGAAATATTTGTAAAAAAATAATATGGACGGACGAATCAAAATTCACCAACAACGGTTAGTTTAACAGAAACATCCATTACAGGTGGAATAATACGAATGAACATTTACATAGAGAAACCAATTTCCAGGAGAGGTTCGGTATAAATGTTTGGTTGGGAATTTGGGGAACAAACTTACTAGGTCCTTTCTTTTACGATGAGCATTTGAATGGTGAAATGTATTTAAATTTTTTATCCAATGGGATTGATGGCTACTTAGATGAATTGCCATTAAGCACCCGCCGTGAAATACAATATTTTCAACAAGACGGTGCCCCTCCCCATAATGCAGCAATAGTAAGGGAACATTCAGATGCAATATTCCCAACAAAGTAGATTGGAAACAATGAACCAATGCCTGGCCAGCTCGATCCCCAGACCTTACTCCTTTTGGATTTTTTTGTCTGGGGATACATAAAGGATAAAGTTTTTTCGACACCTAGTACCGATATCAACCATCTCAAACAGAAAATAAGAGATGCATGTAATAGCATTACAACCATCATGCTAGAAAATTGCCACAGAAATTGTATGAACAGACAACTTATGTGCATTCAACAAAGACGTCGTCAATTCGAGCATTTAATGTGGAATTCTTTTTCTGGATTGGTTTTATTTTCTTCCACAAGTTCATTATGAAATAAATTGTTTTTCTGTTTGTTTGATTTCTTCTCCTCTTAACTCCTCTTTATTTCTGGGGTAAATTGCTATCGTTCGTCTCTGAAACTGCAGAAATCTTTCATGAATTTTTATAGTATAAATACAATTCATTCAAAACGTCACTGATAATTTTTATATCGAAGCGTTATATTATGTGGAATTCATAAACAAACTAACGACAGGAAAAAAAAATTGTTGTCACTGATGATGCTAGTTATTTTATATGAAACGTTATAAAAATATCGAGTGTGATATACCACTGAATTGTGATTTTATCGCTCTATCAATATTTGTGATGAAATAGACAGGTCCGTATTTGAAAAAAATTGTTGATGATGGCGGTGTTGACACGAAACGTTTGATTAAAAATTTATCGTTACGTAGTTCTAGTACATTTTGAATACAATGCAACTTTTCTTTTTAATTTTTTTATATTTTCTGAAATAACAATTCTATTCGTAAAAAACCGAAAACAGCATTTTCAGTTTTTCCTGTATAAGTTGGGAAGGGTGAGAATCCCCGTAAATTTTCTATGACCAATGTACTGCTCACCACAATAGTTACCTTTTTCCCCATTTAATCGTCTTTGTATCTATTACGGTTTAGAATATAGCAATGTTACCACATGATAAAAGAAACGGCCTGTATATTGATCGATGCAGCTCCCGGAGGGACCCCCTTCATGTTAATGAAATCATTTTTAAATTCCAAAAGAAAGAAAAATGTAAATATTTATAAGAAATTAATTTTTTTATCTCTAACTAGGTGTGCGCTCTATAACAGAAAATAAAGTCAATACGCCATCAAGTGTATGAGTGTCATTTTATATACTTCGAATTATATTTCGTATCTTATAAATCTTGGAAAACGAACCCTAGCCAGATCGTATAACATGTTCAGATTAAAATTTATTTCCATTGGTTAGCACTTATTAGAGATCACACTCGTATCGTGTTCACGATATAGTGCACTACTGGGTATTATAAAACTCGTAATGCCGGCTAAGTTGTTCGGTGTACTTCTATCACCAAAGTCTTGTTGGAGAATGTGTAAAACATATTTCTCTAGATTTGTTTTGAAAATTCGTTAGTACTCGTTAGTAGAAAATCATGCTCAAGACAATAAATTGTACGTAAACTATAGTTTTTCTAAGAAAACTTCCAATAACTTATAAATGAATATTTGGTACCTACAATTCTAGAAATAAAAAATCCTGAAGATTCCAACTTTGTTAACGAAACGCGTTACTAGTGAAACTGGCGTAGTTTTGGTGTTTTAGGTAGTTTCCATTTCTTGAATTTCAATAATAACGTGTAGTGATAGAAATAACAAAGGCAATGGGAGCACTATTTCATATGGATATACTGGAGTTTTAACATCTAGACACGTGTTTCAGATACCAAGTGATCATCTTCCGGGGGGAAAATTTAACTTAATCTGAGATACAAAGCTTTCCTATCTTTAAACGCATTACCTAGCCATACCTGGCTCTTAATTATCATCTATCTTGAATTAAAATGACAACTTATTTGTTTAAATTGACTAGACACGCTGATCACATAATGTGATATCAAATAAAAGGTAGATAAACATAATTGTATTCAATATTCGTGAAGTGAACACCTCTTTTCCGCATAAAAGTGATCTGTTTTTCGTTAATCACCAGCGAAACAAGGTAAAATTATACAGAATTGAGTTTCCACAATCCTATTTGGAACTTGCTTATCTAAAAAATTGATTGTGCCCATATCAATTCAATGTAAGAAAGACTTGCATTATTTTCACACATTTCTTGACAGTAAAGTAGTAACAAAAACGCTAGAAATCGTACATCTGTTAAAAGATAAATTGAGTCCGTGTGATTGATTAGAAATTTCTATCGATTTCACTACAAACAATGCTCTCCAAATTCTCAGGGAGATAAAATCACATATATTTCCGTCATTAAAAACAAAAATGGATGTCTGTCGCAGCACATAATTGATATGTGAAAGATGAGATGAGAAAATTCAAAAAACAAGTCAGTATACAAAGAAATTATTTGAAAATGAAAAAGATAGTCTGAGGAAGGAAAACGTGCAAGTAGAAAATAGAATTTTGAATACCAAAAGAAAACAGGAACATATAATATAAATATTTATGGATTGAAAACAGGTGAAAAGATGTAGATAAACTGAATATTACTTATGCAGAAAATTAATTGAGAGACGCTCACAGAATTGGGACACTAACTGAGAACAAAACTATACCAATAGTTATTGAACTACTAAAAAGCAAACTGAACGATTCTATTCTAAAAAACTCCTTTAAATTCAAAAGCTCAGGTTTCGTTATTGCAATAGACTATATACCTGAACATTACCAGTAAAAGAAGCTATAAGTATGAAAGAAGCCCAAGGAAAGGGACAGTCTGCAAAGCTTAAGGAAAACTCAATTGATGTTGACGGAATTCATTATATAGTTACGAAGATCCCCAGGAATATTGATATGACTTTGAAATAGAGAGAAGCAGAGTCGGATGCTTTGAGAACCAAAAAAACTACCATTATCCTAATATCATCCGGAAGAAAGCCATCGGTCAAATAATTACTGAACTTCCTCGTTCATTCTATACTTACCTTCCACAACTTTCGGCTCATTATCTTCATAAAATATTATTTTTTGATCCTCTATTAAAAATAATAATAATAATTTTAACTTTTGTTCGGCTTGTTTGTTATCCATGACAGGTCTGATACTTAAATTGCACAGCTGAATACACGTTTCATTCGACTGAAAATTAATGATCTGAGAGATCAACTCTTCGCTGATGATTATACCATTCTTTGCCTCCCTGAAACATATGTATATGCATATATAAACATGTATAAAATTGATGAGTATCACTTCTTGAAAAACAATCGAAGGTAGGTAAGGGAAGGTGGTATGGGAATGGAAGGACCAGGTAGAGCCAGACGAGAAGACTGGGAGGTAGCGAAAACCATATGCACTCCCCAAAGAGTGAAATGGGCAATTGACTCCTTCCAACCATTCAAGTCACCCGGAATTGACGGTATATTTTCGGCCCTTTTACAAAAAGGGCAAACGGAACTAATGCCATTTATTATTAAAGCAACCAGATTCAGTCTGGCGCTCGGGTACATACCAAGCAACTGGAGTAGAGCACGGGTAACCTTCATTCCAAAAGTAGGAAAGAAGGACCCTACTCTCCCGAAGTCATTCAGACTAATCTGTCTCTTATTCTTCTTACTGAAGACAATGGAGGGTAGATAACTATATTAGAACCGAGATACTGGAGAGGGTGCCGTGCAGCATGCATACAGGGCAGGTAGATCAACGGAAACCGCTCTGTACGTGCTTACAGAAAGCATCCAGAGATCACTCGAGCATACAGAAATGGCTCTATGCGCCTTCTTAAACATAGAGGGGGCATTCGACAACACTTCTCACGAAGCAATAAATAGGGCCCTAACGAACAAGGGAGTGGACAGAAATACATCCAGATCGATGTGCTAAATGGCTTCAAGAACTGCTGAAACGAAAGTGGGCGATATCTGCTTTCGTATCAGCACAAACAGGGGATGCCCACAAGGAGGGGTATTATCACCTCTGATGTGGAGTCTCGTAGTAGACGAACTATTTGGAACACTAACCGGGAACAGATATGCTGACTGTAAAATACGTATATTCATTCAAAATTATTTGATGAATCAAAGTTGTCATAACACCGGTATGTCACGTTTTTCGGCTTCATTTTGGGGCGGTCTAATTTGTATTCAAGAAATACCAATAGATGATCGGATATGCCATTGGATGGTAAAGTACCAGATTTAATGACAAATTCCGTGTTACACACATGGATGGAATCTATCAGTTTTTCTGATGTAGCAGTAATTCGAGTTGGTTCGCATAATATTTGCGTTAGCCCATACGATTCAAAACAATTATATAGATTCGGGTTTGAAATATTTAAAAAATCATAATTTAGATCTCCCATGCAGATTATGTCATCATATAAAGGGCTAATGTAAGAGAAAATCATTGATTAGGTTATTGATATTATTGCTAGGTGGTCTATAAAACACACCGAGTGCACACTTCCTAGTTTTAATTTTTATTTCCAAAAATAAATGTTCTAGAGAATAACTCACCGGAAAATTATAATAAGAGAAAAGTTAAAGAATGTTGCAAAAGGAATTAATGTAAAAATGTTGGTATTGTCAATTATTATTCGCAAGGAGGAATGATCCAAAAAAGATAACCTGTAATAAAGAGATAAATGTACAATAGCAATAAAATGAAACTAAAAGGAAAACTAAAAGGAATCGGTGCCGCTCCGACTTATTTTCAGATGAAAACTGAATCAAAAACGATGGAAAGTATTTATTTCACAAATCTAACTGAATTATGTCAAACTGCCTAACAGAGAAAATGCAAAAAATAAACAATGTAAAACATCAAATTATAATATGATTAATAGAATTAAATAAAGTTATAACTATGAAGAAAAGTTACCATTCACTCATCTAATGAAAACTAATAATACCATAAAAAAATAAATATCGAGAAGATACCATATGCGTAATAACATACAATGCAAGTAATTTTAATTGTTCAACAGAGCATCGAGATCATTTTCACATTTTATCACTCTTTTAACGCCACCTGTAGCCACATAGGTCAGTCCATTGAGGTCCAGGCCGCATTGTTGAATTGTGATCTGGCCTTCCTGAAGATTTTCATATTATTGTCAGTCAGCATTTCAGTAAAAAGGAGCGAACAAAGTGAACAACAATTGGTCTAGTTTTTGTAGACTTTTTGCCCAAGCGAAAAACATGACTAATATCCGATTTGTTGATATCAGTCTCTAATTTGGTATTTATAATAATTACTGTATCATCTAATAAATTATTCTTTCCTTCTTTGAGACCATGTAGCACTAAGCAATGATTATTTCTTTGCATTTCGATGTTAGTTATTTTATCGGATATACATGGCATTTCGGTTCTCAGAGTGTTACAGTCGGATTTTAGGGTTTCAAGGTCACTTTTGAATTGACTGAGCGATTCATTGACAGATTCCTCGAATATTTTAAGTTTGCCAAGCAGTTTATCATTGTTGGAATGATTATCAGATGTACTTGCGGTTTCGTTGGATTGTAGATTGTCTCTCAGCTCTTTCAAACCATTATGAAATTGTTCACTCAACTTTTCCACTCGGGCACTAAGTTCTTTCATAGTGAGATTACTTGTTGGAGGCATTTTAACTATGAATTGGTAAAATTTAGTCAGAGCCACACACAGAACGTCTACTCACGACGACGGCACATTTGCGAATTGTATAAGAATAAAGTTATGAATCAGTTTTAGTTATTATGTCTTCAGAAAGACCTAAAGACTTGAACACATGTGTGACCGAACGTAACCCTGCCTTATCTGATCGTCTAAAATACTGTCGTGTCGATCGTCTGACTCTCCTGTTGCTCTGGAGAGAAATGAGCTCCCTGTATGAAGTAAGTATGTAGCCTAGTTTCACAAAAGAAGCCCACTCCTATTTTCCAGACACCCAGCCTTATGAAGGAAAGCCCCTTTTCGATTCAACACCCTTTTCCCACGTTGTGTTTTTTTTTCTGGTTCTTTCAGGATACAAAGTTCTGCACAACTGAAGAGAAATGAAATGCGGAAAAGGAATACATTTTATATTACAACTTCTGGAAATACATTATCAATTTTTGTAATCGAATATCAAGTATTATATTTCCAATAATTTCATCTGAGAATTGAATTTTCAGACAATCGAATTCCGAAAAGCAAACTCTAACTTGAGAAAATATCTGAGAGCTTTTAAGCTGAATGTGTACAACATCTCCAATAAGTAAAGGTCTGAATAGTTATTAAGATTCGATGAAATTAGAATGTCGCCAATTGTGCAAATGGGCATCAAGTACATCTAAATTCCCACACCATGGAGTTTGGTCAGGTTAAAAAATCTTTTTGGGTGCACGCCATCTGTAACCAACCCGATACCGTCCAACCCATCTTTTTGACTTATTGTGCACTGCAAAATGTGAGCGAATTCTTTTCATGCTTCTTTTTGATTTTCAAATTGTGAGGAAGGATCCATATCTATGTATGAGAGTAACATTGCAGTAAACGTAAACATACTTAGTTTAACCATCTCACAATTTAGCGGCAGATAGGAGAAACAAACCGGATAATATTTCATTGCAATAAGGGTTTTCAAGACCTTACACCCTGGAGATATAAACATCAAATAGTTCTTAATGAATTTGTGATTAGATATTCTCCCATTAATAAACTCTGAATTTAATTTACTGTTTAAACTTCTGAGAGAAACTCATAAGGTAGAGTATAGTGACTCTCTTCCGGATCCCTGGTTACTAATTCTTACGGACCTGTTCTTTCGTGCTCTAGGGGTGATTCCTCCGATCGTGTTGGTAATACGGTGCCGCGGAGGAATTCAGGTTCAATCCTAGTTCTTGTCTGTTTGGAGGTCCCAGATGAACTGCCTTTCTCCTGGATCTCGGCCTGGTATTTATAGTAAAAAATGGTTTCCATAACTACCGCCTCGATAAATGAAATTCGATATATTTTGCCTAAAAATGGAATCCTGCTTTGCATCTTTGTGAATCCTGAATCTGAAACTCGTAGAAAAAAGTGCTAAGATACCTGATCTTCCCTTCAAGACAGCCCCTTCACCAGCGGGATGCCCCATTCACTCACAAAGCTACCATGATTGTTGAAAAACTCTGTTTGTTGACATCTGACGCTGAGGGCAAGTCTTTTGAAAAATCCCTTTTGTACCCCCTTTTGCCCTGATGAGTGATTGATTATAATATCAGTTTATGTAGAAAAGTATCTACTACCACTACAGAAGTATAATCTGTGTACTGAGTTCATCACTGATGTCCCAGGTGTCCGTAAAGTCAAACTTTCGGATCACCAGTTACCAACTACTAAGCTTCTCCTACTAGTTCTCTAAAGTGAATCTATGTAATGTCTAGAGATTAATGATGTTGATATCCAGGATGTGGATTCTACCTTGTGGGTGCGTAGCGTATAGAATCCTTCTCTGCTGTACTTGGAAGTCTGCTAGGTCCACTTTTGTGCAGGTACGATTGGTGTATACTTTACCTACTTGGTTTAGTACTTTTCTCCTTCCTGTATCAGTAGAATCCCAGAATTAATTTAAACAACCAACACCCCAGGTCACCCTATCTCACATGCAAAGGAAGAACATTTGCCATTGCTCCTGTATCGATTTTGAGGCTGAAATTACAGTTATTAGTTTCTAACTCAGCTAGCCATAGTTTATTTGAATTAATTGTTGAAATATTCTCCTGAGAAATACAACCTATGAACAAAAAATCATCAACATTTTCAGTAATAGAATTAATAGGATTAGAAATTTCGCTCACTTTACGTTCACTTTGTGAAAATATTTCTTTCTTCTACAAACAATTTCAAAATGATTTGTAATTTGATAAAAGTTACAGTTCCTACCATAGGCTGTGCATTTATTGACGGGATGTTGTTCATTACCACACTTATTGCAATTTGTAATCGTCTTGATATTCACTAATTGTTTGTTTTTCCTGAAGACCGCATCGATGTTAGGAGATTCTTCATTCTAACTGGAACCCATCGCTTCACTGTGATCTTGACGTTTCAATGACATGATAAAGTTCGATTGCCTTTTCAAGTGTCAAAGTATCATCTTGTAGAAGTTTTCAACAAGTAATCATTTTTACAATCAAACTATCTTGGAGGATATCGAGTTTACATCTGCTTGCTTTCTTCTTGAGTTCTAATATAAAATTTTCGGTAGACTGGCTATCTGATTGTTTATATGAAAAGAATTTGTACCTTTCATATGCCGTATTTTCTTTAGCTTTGAAATAATTATCAAATTTTTTGAGTAATATCAGTAGTTTATTTTTCTCTGCATCCAGGAACTTGAATGTCGAATAAATTTTGAAGCACTCTTCGCCAATGTAGTGGAGTAGTTCAGCACATTGCGTTTCATCATCTTTTTTGTTTACAGAATCTATTAAGTAATTTTCGAATCTGGCTTTCCATAATTTCCAGTTTGCTGTGGAATTACCGTTTATTGAGAGAGCAATTAGGCCTCTACTATCACCCATTTTATTCATATCACACTGACGACATAGTCATTATGGCCAAAGGCAAATTCGAAGGAATTGTCTGCGATCTCATAGAAAGGGAGCTAGAGAGTACCAGAAGATGGTGCCTTTCTGTGGGGTTGAGAATAAAACCACAGTGGTACCATTCACTAGAAGAACAAAGTTTCAGCACCTAAGGGCTGTTCGCCTCGACGGAGCAGACTTAGAATGGAAGCAAGAGGTGAAGTACCTAGGGCTTACCCTAGACTCAAAACTACTCTGGAACAGACAAGTAGAAAAGGCAAAATCATCACTGATGGCGTGCAGGAACATTGCAGGAAAACCGTGGGGCTTTAACCCATCAATACTGCGATGGATGTACACCATGATAGTGAGACCTATGATCACCTACGGAGCAGTAGTGAGGCACGGCAGAACCGAACTCGCCATAACGAAGAATAATAGTAGTAGTAGTAATAAACCAACCTAAAATGACAAAATTCACTTGAAGAATGTTAAATGATATGTTCCATCGTATACAGAGTCGAATGATATCAATTTGAAAAATTAGTTATACTTTAATAAATAAAAACCTTGATTTTTTAAATCACCCTATATCTCATAAGGGAGTCCGAAAAGATAGCGATATTTTTTCATGGGAGAACTCGAAATACTTTCATCCATATTGTACAAAATTTTCAGCGGAATCCTATGACGGGTTTTTCATATACAAGGCGAAAAATGTATTTTCACTCCAGTTTTCGGCGGGTTTGCTGTAGTTCTTCCTCGTCCGGCCGCTTTTACTCGAAATAAAAATATTTCAATAAAATAGTGATCAGTTATTATACCGTACAATAGCGTACCGTATCCCTCGAAAAAAAGCCATAACTCGAATTATTATCTGCATCAGCATCGTCTAGTAGACGATTCAATGGAAAAGTTATTTTTTCATGCTTAGTGTTTCTGAGAAGTTATATTATACTTATTACATCCGCAGAAGTTCGTTTTTTCGAAATTTCACTATATAAAACAATAAAATAGTGAAAGTCTCAAAATAGCATTATTATCAAAGGAAATCGCCCTGTACTACAAAAAGATTTGGACATTAATATCTCATGAATTTGTCACATAACGAAAATACCACATAGGATAAATCAGAAAAAAATCATAATTTGTATGTAATTATTTTTATCGGCTTATATAGATATATATTAAATCAAATTCTCGGCATATTTTTACACCATATTAACGTTTTATGTTTCAATTATGTTCTTGTATCTTCGAATCGTATATATGTTTGTATATACCCCCTTTCAGAGAACGTTTCTCTTTCTTTTTCTTGTATTTGAAACATCATCTGAATCATCTTCGAATACCTACTTATTAATATATTCCTCTTATTTCGTAGTAGGCATGGAGAACAATTCAAAGAGGATAAAATCAACAAAATTCTTATGTCAATAGTCCTTTTCTTGTTGTCATAAAGCCCGAGAACTCTTTTTGGGTTATTGGACTAATTGAAGTTTCTTTTTTACTGTTCAAGTTTATGTGATTTTCAGTGTTTGTTGAACTTTGCTGAACAATATGGCCTTCGCAAATAGAGTGAGTTGTTATGTTTGTGACCGAAATGTTATTCCTAGACTCTCAATGCGTTTAAATAGAGGAGATAATATTGATGTTTTGCAAATTGCAACATATCGAAGACAAACTGCGGGAAATCCACCTATTGATATTCAGGATGATACAAAAATATGTTTCAATTGTAATAACACAGTAATGAATGACATTATTGCTATGGAAAATAACCCGAATTGCCTTCGTCTCAATGTGTTGTCCCGCGTATCAAGTCGTGCGTGCATTATTTGTAATGCTCGTCAAAATATTCAAAGACTTTCTTTAGAATGTAGAGTGGATATTTATGTTGCTTCTGATATCTATGTCCCAGATTTCTTGAGAATTTGTGGTCACCATCTTGATCATCAAGGTTTCCTTCCAAATTACTTGCATGGAGGTTTGAATTTTATGAATAAACCATACATAATTTCCAATCTTAAACATTTTCTTCAAAGAATGAGGACATTTGCTAATAGAAACAGGCCACTCCGTAACTGGGAGGATATCAATTGTTTCACTGAAGACGAATTTAAGTATCTGACATCAATCTCAAAAAATCATTTTCGACAATTACTAGAATTTTGTGATATTGTTGAACAAGGTGGCAAGAGAAGAAATGTCGAAAGAAAACATTTGCTGACATTTTTGATCAAAATGAAACATGGAGTTTCAGATGAGTTTTTGAAAATATTGTTCAGTTATCCTTCTCGACAAACAGGAAGCAACCAACCAACCAACAATATTGGATTTAATTCAATAACAAGAGAAAATTATATTAACAGTCATGTATCCCCTTATACGAATCAACTGTACAATCCCACACCAGATATTCCCAAAGCAATAGTTTATATAGATTGTACCTACAATAAAATAGAAAAGAGCAGTAACTTCCGGGTATTGAGGCAATCATACTGTTTCCACAAGAATGAACACTTGGTCAAACCAGAGATCATAGTTGCCCCCGATGGATATATCTTAGCAATCAACGGGCCGTACTTCGCAGATGCTAGGAATAATGATGCAAGTGTTCTAAATCACGAATTACAAGTTGATTTGAATGGAATGAAAACATGGTTTCAAGAAGGAGATATTGTGATAGTCGATAGAGGCTATAGAGATTCAATCAATAGTCTACAAGAACTTGTCTTGCATTACTATATGCCACCATTTCTACCGCCGAATCAAAGGCAATTAACGACAAATGAAGTCAATCAGGCACGTTTAATAACCACTACTAGATGGATTGTTGAAGCTAGAAATGGACATTTTAAGTCAATTTTCAAATTTTTTCGTCAACCCATAACAGCAATACATGCTGCGAAGCTACATGACTGTTACCTGATTGCTGGTGCTCTTATAAATAAATTCCATCCATTGATAAATATGCCTGGAACGTTGGATACGGCCACACAAATGTTGGTTGATTCCGATGATGTCAACATTGTTCAGGCACGAGTTGAAGCTGAAAACCTCCGAACTAGGAATGGTCGATGGATTCGTTTAAATCAATATCATATACAATCGTTTCCTCGTCTTGATATTGAATATTTAAAATTACTTACTGGAACATATCATTTACACTTGGCTGCGTCATATATCCAAGATACAACTCGTAGAGATGGTGAAGTAGACAAGATTTTAGAAGTCAATGAGTTACATGGGGAACCCAATTTCCTAAGATTCAGAATATTTTCTCGGTTCACGAATGATGCTAAACACATGCTTTGGGTTGTTTTCACTGAAAGAGGTGACGAAAATCTAGAAGATCCTGCTCTCCCCATTACGGGGTATTATTGTACTTGTAAGTCCGGTGCTAGGACTTTAGGAACTTGTGCGCATGTTGCTAGCGTGATATGGTTTTTGGGGTACGCTATCGTCTTTTAGATTCCATAGGAGATGCTGCAAATAGAATGCTTCCAGAGGACATGGATATCGGTCCAGAAATAGTTTAATTTTATTGGTTATTGGTAAGAATCTCCTTCTAATTCGTATTTGATAATGTTTTTTGATTAGGGAAAAATGCAGTTATCCATCATGTATTTTCCTTGTTGTATTGTCATGCACATGCTCGTGCCAACCCAATATCCGAAAGATATATCACATCCCGTTGAACTTCTATCAATTTATTTATGTATAGATTATATATATATATATATATATATATATATATATATATATATATATATATATATATATATATATATATATCAAGTAAGGATCTTTGCACATGTGTCTGACAGATATAATTCAATATCTGTCGCGGTATTAGCCAGAGAAGTAGTTGTTTTCTGTCGGACACATGCCATACATACTATACAAAGTTATAGTCACTTCCTAAAGGATTGTTATCGACTGTTTTACAGTCTCTTGGACATTATTTGCTCCTTGAAACAAGTATTTTACATATACCATTTCGTATCCGAAATGTCCTTCTGGAGTGCTCTCTAATCTGTCGTCAAGGTGGATCCTGTAAGCAATTGCAGTATTCATCTCGGCGGACGGTGACGGGCAGCGAGACCTCGCGTGTATACAATTTGTGATAACCTGGACTGCACTGATGAGGTACAACATTCCGAAACCGGTCTGTAGTTGGTTCTCCGTTTGAATCGGGTGAAGTCCTGCTGTTTGTTCAGAGAGCTCTTGCAAAGTTGTTCCTTCAAAGTAAGGATCTTTGCACATGTGTCTGACAGATATAATTCAATATCTGTCGCGGTATTAGCCAGAGAAGTAGTTGTTTTCTGTCGGACACATGCCATACATACTATACAAAGTTATAGTCACTTCCTAAAGGATTGTTATCGACTGTTTTACAGTCACTTGGACATTATTTGCTCCTTGAAACAAGTATTTTATATATACCATTTCGTATCCGAAATGTCCTTCTGGAGTGCTCTCTAACCTGTCGTCAAGGTGGATCCTGTAAGCAATTGCAGTATTCATCTCGGCGGACGGTGACGGGCAGCGAGACCTCGCGTGTATACAATTTGTGATAACCTGGACTGCACTGATGAGGTACAATATTCCGAAACCGGTCTGTAGTTGGTTCTCCGTTTGAATCGGGTGAAGTCCTGCTGTTTGTTCAGAGAGCTCTTGCAAAGTTGTTCCTTCAAAGTAAGGATCTTTGCACATGTGTCTGACAGATATAATTCAATATCTGTCGCGGTATTAGCCAGAGAAGTAGTTGTTTTCTGTCGGACACATGCCATACATACTATACAAAGTTATAGTCACTTCCTAAAGGATTGTTATCGACTGTTTTACAGTCACTTGGACATTATTTGCTCCTTGAAACAAGTATTTTATATATACCATTTCGTATCCGAAATGTCCTTCTGGAGTGCTCTCTAACCTGTCGTCAAGGTGGATCCTGTAAGCAATTGCAGTATTCATCTCGGCGGACGGTGACGGGCAACGAGACCTCGCGTGTATACAATTTGTGATAACCTGGACTGCACTGATGAGGTACAACATTCCGAAACCGGTCTGTAGTTGGTTCTCCGTTTGAATCGGGTGAAGTCCTGCTGTTTGTTCAGAGAGCTCTTGCAAAGTTGTTCCTTCAAAGTAAGGATCTTTGCACATGTGTCTGACAGATATAATTCAATATCTGTCGCGGTATTAGCCAGAGAAGTAGTTGTTTTCTGTCGGACACATGTCATACATACTATACAAAGTTATAGTCACTTCTTAAAGGATTGTTAACGACTGTTTTACAGTCACTTGGACATTATTTTTATATATATATATATATATATATATATATATATATATATATATATATATATATATATATATAGAAGTAAATATAGAAGTAAATAGAGTGATTTATGTTTTGATTCCGAGAGCCACCATCATCTGTCGACAGCTGTTTCGTGGTTTCCCACTCATCAGGACAGCTTTATGGTTGCTCTGTGCTATTGTTGTAGAAATGCTCAAAATGTCAAAATCATAGTCAACCTCATTTTCACGTAAGTATAGATTCAAAACCCGACACCAGAGGGAGTATCCCTTATCTTGAATTCCCAATAGCCATGGGATACATATTATGTGTGCCATCTGGCAAGGCCGTACAAGTTGTTATGAGTTGAAATAATGTTGATTTCACTTCACTGAATTCCTTACTTTTACGTTTTGAATAAATATCAAATAAGTATCTTCTCAATCACATCAGCAGACTTCAATGGATAGGTAGAGTGGTCATTTATTAGCGTAAAATAGTGAAATATATGGACTTTTTCACAAATTTTTCGCCTTGTATATAAAAAACCTGTCATAGGAATTAGATGAAAATTTTGTACGATATGAATGAAAGTATTTCGAGTTCTCCCGTGAAAAAATATCGCTATCTTTTCGGACTCCCTTATGAGATATATAGGGTGAAAAAAATCAAGGTTTTTATTTATTAAAGTATAACTAATTTTTCAAATTGATATCATTCGACTCTGTATACGATGGAACATATCATTTAACTTTCTTCAAGTGAATTTTGTCATTTTAGTTTGGTTTATTACTACAAGGTGTCCCAAAAACCAAAATTCGTTTTGTTTCCATATTTGTGAATCACCTTGTATGAATTGTATCAACTGTGATGCTAGATGAAATGAATTTATAATATTATGTGATAATTCTACCTTTTCTCGCATTTTCTCTTTATAAAACAACTAAATTATGAAAGTCTCAAAATCGCCCTGTACTACGAAAAGATTTGGAAATGAATTTCTCATGAATTCATCATACACGGATGTGATGATGATCCCACAAAAGATAAATCCGAACTAAATCGTAACTTGGCAGATACAGAGTGATGAAAAGTGAATGTTTCTCATATTCAACACCCTGTATCTCGAAAACTAGTCATAGGATCGTGTTGCGCCCGTTGAAACATTTCATCGGAATGATCAATTCTACAACATCAAAAATTCAAGAAATTTGACGGAGAGCCATTTTCCCATATAAGGTGTGCGGGGTCCTTTATCAGCACGCAACGCAATTCCTCGTCATGGAGCTTAGGCTCAAACATTACGATATTTCCACTGCTCGCACTCCCATCTAGGCGAGCCTCCAACATGGTTTCAGCCCTCTTCGGTACGCTCACATCTTCAGCCAGCAGAACACGAATCATTTCTTCACTACCACACCCAGTCAATCAGCGAAGTCGCCGTAAGTGGCAGGGAATTCAATTTAATGTCCCTATATGGATCAACAATGCGATTTTACAAATAAGTACCAGCGATTTCGCTTCGCAGACAATGATATGCAATAAATATTAACCTTGTGATTTCGCAAAATACCATTCAAAAGCAGTTAAAATGAATGCGATCTAGAGAAGTCCTTACGAATTTCACAATGTTACCACCATGCCACATATTTTTGACTGTTTTATATTAACGTTCATTTTGTGATATGATGGATTATGATCGGGCGACTTTTTTGAAAAGTGAACAGCGCCTCTTTCTAACTTGTAGTTTGTAGCGCTATTGTTTGTTTAGTTTTAGAATTGTAAGTTGCTAACAAAACTTAATTATTGTATCGGTACTTTATAAAGTTGTGTATTTTGTAGGTATTCGTGCATAGTTCAGTCCCTTGGTGTAGAAAAGTTGCAAATTTTCTAAAGGTAAGTGAAACTTTTTGACTTCGTTTCGTAAAATAAACAAAATTATAAACATATTCGATGAAAAATTACGCGATTCATCTTCAAGTAGAAGACGAGGTAGCAGCAGAGAAATTCTTATACTGAAAACAACTGAAACGTTATTGATTATGATTAGGTTAGATATACAAAAATGTACTGATGGGCCATGGGCTTCTATATGCAAATGCAAATCGAAATAATAGAGGAAATAATTATAATAACATTTGATAGACAGATGTGTGATATTTTTGATTCAGTCTCATGCCCTCAAATTATACAGGGTGGCTAAAAATGATTTTAGTGAAAATTAGCAACTGAAAATTGTAAAAATTCAATAGTTGTTTTCTGTTGAATACTTGCAAACGAAAAATGTCTAGGTCTATGCGGATATACCGTCAAGTAGGGTCGTTCACTCTTTTTTGATAAGAGTATTCGATAATTTTTTCCACCCCCACTTCATAATTTTGAAAAAGCTCCATTTTCTGATTTCTGATGCTGTGTTCTATGAATAATTATATTTTTCACTCATATATTCTATTTGAGGAGTAAAAATATTGAAGATTATGTAGTGGTGTAGTGGAGATAGCTTTACAGGCAGTGCCTTTATAGGATAACGCGCATTAAATGTATTCCCCAAACTACTGCCTTAAGGCAGTAGTTTGGCGCTATTTTAAAATAGCGCAGCAACTTATCCTCAACTTTTCATTTCAAGTTTGTGGAGGCTACATGCAATGAAGAAAGTTTTTTCTTTTAGTTGCGTCGATTTCTGTGATTAGCCACCATTGAGAATTTTGTTTGTTTCCGTTATATATAAATAGTATATTACATACCTAGACCCGAAAGTTGAATTTCCTGGCATATGCGATATGAAGGCCGAGGCGAAGCCGAGAACAGAATAAATAGGTAATTCATGTTCATATCACCGGCCGCAAAAATTCTGTCGTCAGCCGGCCACGGAAATTGATCTTTCCGGCCTGAAATGCGGCCAGAAAGTGCGTACTTTCGGCTACGGAATCAAGAAAAATATATTTTTTTGAAGACTATTTTATTATTTTGTTGTTTTATGTTATTTTATATTAGTTGGTGTTAATAAAATATATTGAAAATTATATCAAATTGCTTTCCATTTATTCATTCCAGAGAAATTCCCAAACCTACATTTATTTCATCAATTTGGTAAATATAAAAGGAATGCTTTCAAAAGTTCAATGCAGTAATTACAAATGTGTACCTACATTCATTTACTTTCCGTGAGAGGTGCATTTAAATTCCATTAAAATATTTATAATCTTTCAAAAAACCTCAGCTTTGTGAATTCGCTTTGAGGCTGTCTATAGAAACTTAAAAATGTACGCTTCGCGATGTCTTGGGTAGTTACTGGCGATGAGCGTGTTTGCGGACATTGAGCACTCGCAAATAATTACTAGGTAGTGCCTCTATTTTGTATCCACATTGCGAAGTCGCAGATCCCAGCAATAATTTTTTGCAACTTCTATGCGATGGATTCTGGTTCACTGGGTTGTTTCATCAACTTGGGTAGTAATTAGTTATTTATGGTACAGGTTCGTAGAGAAGGACTTTTCTGTATGAGCATCAACTTTGCTGAATGATGCGCAGTTAAGTACAAAAAAAGCTCTTTACGAAAATGTATCATACGATGTTTTTTCTACGACAACTGTTATATCAACTAATTATATCAATTGTTGAATATTTTATCTAATAAAGTTTTCAATTTTCATCGTAACTAAAGATGACTTCCGGTTTAACTTTGACAACAAAATACAGTCTTTTTCAAGAATTGGTAAATGTATGAACATGGGTAAAAAAATAATTCAGGAACAGTTAATTTTTTAAGCACTTGTAATAGTATCACTTTTGCAATGTGAACAGTGCCTAGGTAAAATCAAGTTTACTCACTGTCATAGAAAAATGTATATCACAAACACTATGTATATCACAAACACTATAATTCGTACAAGTGTAGTTATTCGTAACAAAGTAATTTGTAGTTTCTCTAGCGGGGGCACTGATAATTACAGAACCTTGTACATTTGTACTTCATTTGTCTTTCTCTTGAAAAATCAACTTCAAGCAAGTCGAGCAGTCAGAGTATGTCTTAACGAATGAGACTTGTGTGTTACAGGAAATCAGGGTACTTATAAGTGAATTACCGGAGGCGTGTCCCTTTCTTCTGGTAATTTATAAAATGCGAGCGCAGCGAGCATTTGTTTTGATATCGCTTTATCATGATAATTAGTGATCGAATTACCAGCAACTAGGTTAGTTAAGTTAGGTTAGATTGTGTCCTCTTCTTTTACAATAAGAAATTATGTCCATGGCTAAAAACATGAGCAGCCGGAGGCGTGTCCCTTTCTTCGGGTAATTTATAAAATGCCAGCGCAGCGAGCATTTGCTTGGATTTTACTTATTCACTCTAATTAGTGATCGAATAACCAGCAACTTGCATGGATAGCTAGGTTAGTTAGGTTGTCTTCAAATTGTGTCATATTATCTTCAAATTCATATTTTTCATTATTAACGTCTGAAAAGTAACAAATTATAAAGTCATCGATACCTCTAAAAACTGAGCACGACAAATGTAATTAATGTAATGTCAAAATGAGTAATTATTAAATTGAATACACCAATAATTTTGTATTTAAATCATTATTCTGTGTACTTTTATGTGCAAATCGCTTTTGTCATAATTCAAACTTACTATTTTATTGTGCGAATTGAAGATATAATAATAGGGAATATTTCAAATTGCGACTATTCGTGTATTTGAACATGCTACACCATTAACAGTTTAAAAAAAAAAGTATTTTCCAGTCATTTCAACAGAAAAATTTCAAGGTATTTATCGTTTTTAGTGTGTCTGGAATCATCTGCCACATTTTCAGCCTAATCGCTTTGGTTACCATATTGTGCAATTTTTCCAAACTTATAATCAATTCTGTATTGTTATATCGATATGAACTTCGATTCAATGAATCACGTAAAGACATATATTGATTGCTTCAACATCATTTTTTGGGATAAAATCAGATACCCGAATTTGGTACTATGGTGTTTTTTTCACTAACAAGATTACTTGACACATTTAGACCAATACGTAATTCATCGGAATGAACAAATTTAATATTGTCCTCAACTTTACCAAATAGGTACAGAAACTAAATTAAAACTTTCATAACTACCCCTTTTTGCCATAATTTAGTTTGTATATTTTTAACAAATACTTGTTCGTTAACTCTATAAAGGTTTTTCTTATTTTTATCAGACATACCTACTATTTTTACTTTGATTATGGCAAGAAGGCTTTAAAAAATCAAATCTTGTTCGAGACTTGATTTTTAAAATGCACTCCGCAGTTGACATTCCTGTTGCAGTTGAGGGTGTATTCCGATACATAAATAAAAAGTTCTGCAACTTACCCAGAACAACATATTCTGGAATACTTTCCCCTCTTTGAAAAAATTGTGTTTTTTCTAAAACCTTTTTAATAGTTTGAACACTACGCTCCGCTTTTTCCATTACTTTGTGTATGATATGGAGGTGTCTTTATGGGTCTTATTCCGTTTGCTTGGCAAAACGATATAAATTCATTTGAATTAAAGGGAGGACCATTATGGGAAACCAGTTCTACAGGTAAACCAAAAACAGAGAATATACTTTTCAATTTTGAAATGGTTTCTGAAGCATTTGATCCATGTTTCATAAGTTTGACTTCAAGCCATTTAGATTTTTGATCCACTAATATTAAAAAGACAAATTTATACTTGAAGAAAAAATCTATGTGAACTCTGTAGAAGTTATGAGGTACAGATGGCCAAGGTAATAAAGTGCTATTTGAATTGGTGAAATTTTGACATTGTTGGCAAATGTCACATAATGAAATAATTTTTTCAATATCTGCATTCATATTAGGCCACCATCAGTATGAACGCATGAGCATTTTGCTGTAAAGATTCTGGGATTACTACTCTGTTTCCTAGCAAAATACAGTTTTGCTCTACTGAAAATTCATTTTTATGTTTGAAGTATGGTCTCAGTTTCTCATCATTTATACATTCAGGCCACCCAGATCTAGTAAAATCTTTAACTTTGATAAGCAATAATAGATCTTTATTAACTTCATTGGCAATAACACAAGCATTCAAAGGAATTTGATTTACTAAGTTGAATGAATATAAGAAATCAGGAATTTCTGTTTTCTCTTTACATGGAAGACGTGATAAGCCATCTGCATTACTTATTGAAATACCCATTTTATATTGTAGTAGCCCATCTAGTGATTCTTGCAGCTGCCATAGTTGGAATGCCTTTAGATTTGACAAAAATAAATTGCAAGGGCTGATGGTCTGTTACAAAAATGAATTTTCGCCCATACAAATATTTATGGAATTTTTTTAATGCATAAATAATGGCTAACGCTTCTCGCTCTAAATTGCTGTATTTTTGTTCCGTGGCAGACAATGTACTAGATGCAAATACTACTGGTTTTTCCAGTCCATCTACAATATGACTCAGAACACAGCCAACTCCATAGCTACTTGAATCACAAGTGACATATATTGGTAGTTTTGGATTATAAAGCGTTAAAACACTATCTGATGTTAGCCAATCGTACAAAGGCTTTAATTTTGTTGATAACATCGGAATACATTTACTATAGTAATTTAACAAACCCAGATAAGTCTTCAATTCTGTTAATGAATTAGGTGCAGGTGCAGACTTGATTGCTTTAATTTTTTCTTTTGTTGGATGTATACCATCAATTTCAATAATATGACCCAAATATTCGACATTATTTTGGAAAAACTTACATTATTTTTTTTTATTTACCTTAACATTAAAATTTTCTAACCTTTTAAGCACCTGTATAACATTTTCGTAACATTCTTTTAAAGATGACCTAAAAACTAAAATATCATCAGGGTAACATTTTGTATTATTGTATTATGAGAGCTGCCAAAATAGTATCCATCACGGTTTGAAAAATTCCTGGCGCAGAACTAACGCCATAAATTAACCTAGTGTAGGCAAAAAGACCCAAATGAGTATTTATCATCAACATTTTTTGTGCTTGATCACTAGCTTTCAGTTGCTGATAAGCACCCTTCAAGTCAATCACCGTAAAATATTTCTGACCACTAAGACATGCAAAAATATCTTCGGGCAATGGTAACACGCAATGATCGCAATCTAGAACTTGAATCAGAGTTTTTTTTAGAATCAACACAAATTCTTAAGTCATTTGTTTTTTTTTTTTTTGGGACTCCAACTATGGGACTAGCCCAATTGCTAAAATTAACTTTTTTCAAAATTCCTGACTTGATCATATTTGACAACTCCATCTCGACTTATTCTTTCAGAGCATAAGGCATATCATATGCTCTATGAAAAATTGGTAGTGCGCCTTCTTTTAGTTTCAATTCAATTTGAAATTTTTTAATACACGACTCTGATTGGTCCCTGAAAACATTGTTGAATTCATTTTTAATTTTGACACTAAATTTGACACTTCTTGATTCTCAATTTGACTATCTGATGAAATATTTTCTCTTGATGGACTTGAATTCACCTTCAAAATTTGACATTCAGACACTGACTGGAAAGAATTTGTTGGTTTTTGACAAGATTTGACTTTTAGATTCGTTTCACTAAAATTACTTTTTTTTCCAGTCAAGATTCAAATCATTTAACCAGTTTCTACCTAATAATGGCACAAATCTATTGCTACTTTTCAATATAACTAAAGGCAAATTTATAATTTCATCTTCATGTTTTACGAAAACATCAGTTTCACCACAAATTGTGACACCTTGACCTGTGAGAAGTCTCAAATCATAGGATATAATTCTAAATTTGACAGAAACCGTTTGAAATCATCAATGTGCATCACTGACCGACATGCACCAATATCGATTTCAAAGGTAATGATTTTACCTTCGATGCTCAAATTTACTTTTTCTTTGTTGCCTAACCCTGGTTCCAACGCTGACAAAAATCCCAAGATCAGGGTATCATCATCTTGATCTGGATGGTTTTTTTCCTCTACGCTGTTGACTTTTGACTTACTTTTACAAACACGACTGGTGTGACCCATATTATCTGACACCGAAAGCATTCTCAACCTTTAGCAGGACACCTCTCAGGATCATGTTTCCTTGTACATCGAAAACAAGGTTAAAATTCCTTCTTCTGATAACGACTTTGACTACTTGACGGTTTTCTGATGAACTTCTTGTTAACTGACAACTTGTCCAAGTTTTCTGTGACACTAGACATATTACTTTCATTACCCATCGACTTCACTTGACCCTCTGCTAATTCCATTGATAGAGCAGTCTCGTAGGCTTTTTCAGATATTAAGTTGTCTTCTGACAATAATTTCCTTCAATTGCATATGAACGGACTCCACAAACTAGTCTGTCTCTCAAACACTCAAACACACAAAAACTGACCAAAACTGCAATATTGTGAATAGTTTTTCAACTTCGTGACAAAAGTTTTTATGTCTTCATTTTGCTCCTATACAGCATTGTAAAATTTGTATCGTTCAGCTATAACTAACCTTTTGGGACTGTAATGATCGATGAGGGACTTTTTCAGGACATCGTATGACTTGGTGCTAGGTAAATCAGGTGCTAGCAAATCCTTCAAAACAATATAGGCTTCACCTCCTATCAGGGTTAAGAGAAGCGGGACTCTTTTTTCACCCTTCACTCCATTGCACATAAACCGTTGTTCCAATCTTTCCATATATGAAGAAATGTCCGTCTCTTTTGAGTTGAACTGTTCAATTGAGGCGATTAGCGACATTTTGCTAATTTCCGTGACAATTTATTTGACCAAGACGCAGGCCACTGACAGCTATTCCAATCCAAGAAAATTCAAGACAATACACCAATTTTGGCACTTACGACTTTAGATTTGTTCCCATCCACGTCGCCAAATTAACTGTTGTGTATTTGAATAAAATTCGGACGCTTATACAACAGTTTATAGTGATAATCCGACAAATTTACAAAAACATATTTTCAGACAAGGAACGTCTTGTTATCAATAATGTTTGACAGTTGTTATATCTCTTTTGTTATTACTTTTATTACACCTCACAAGGTGCAGTCCTAACTGGAGCTATTCAGAAACACAACAATATTAAAGAATTACTTTTTGTCAACCAAAACAGGATAGCCTTACCTAAGTATTATTCAATTCGTTAAGAATTTTCTATTGTTTCTATTGTTGTTCTTGTGTTCATAAATATACAATATTCATTATTACTAAATATTAAGTATTTATTATGATTAAGTATCAACCATTACAAAGTATTATTCATTACTAATTATTGAGTATCATAAAATTTCTTTCTATTGTTTCTATTGTTAAATGTATCATGTGTCCATTAACGTACAATATTCATCATTACTATTATACTCTATCAATAAAAAATTGTTGAATAATGAGTTGAACACTGTCTGATAGCTGTTCTTTGTTAATTGGATGGTGAACTTGAACAGATGTAGTAGGTATCCACTGCTCCAGAAGGTTTTTTTTCGTTGGTTGTCAGAAAAGTGCTTGGTCCCATTCGGGATATAATTATTATTATAGATTTAGTTCCGGCGTCGGTACAAGTTCTTTGGTATATTTTTTCATTAGCGCCATATCTGTGAATAATGATACTCCAGTAATTGACAGTTGATGTGCCAATGATCGACACCCCTGTCAATAACTGTGTTACGGTTACTTTGATTATTTTGATGAATATATCAAACAGTTATAAAATATGCCAATCGGTTTGCCACAGCGGTTGCAAATGGGGTGGGTTCAATAAAAAGGTGATCAATAATATTACGGGCGCCAAGTAATTTGCCGTTTTGGCATATAGTTAACATAAAAAAAAAGACACTTCAAATTACTAAAGAGACATCCCTTTAAAGTGACGTCCCTGTTAACCAAAATTTCTAGGGAGTGAGAGTGGTTGGATGCGAAATCAAACTTTCGTTTAAATGATAAATATATTGGCTTCCGAATTCAATTATGGAACATGCCTTGTAGTAAATATGTAAATGGTATATTTAAGCAAATACTTAACCTAGCTCTTGCAAGAGTATCTAAGCTGGGACAAGAGTGGAAAGAGCAAAATTACTCCATCCGAGCTCAGGTACAAGATAAAAAGATTAAAAAAAAAACACGTAATAACGATACTGGACAACAATCGGTTTGCACTGAATACTAGTGTAATTGAAATGGTAAATAGGCCTAAAGTAATATACTAGTGACTACGCTGAGAAACAGTAAGTGTCCAAGAAAGTAAACAACTGTTCATTTATCGCAAAGTATTCCTTATAAGTATTGAAAGGAAATGAATAATACTAATAAATAATGAATGAATATCCCACAACAGGGGTACTTAAGTGATTTCCGGAGTAGATTGGTTGTCGATCCCTCAAGGACTGACTTGGTACACGCCACTGGGGATAAATCTGGCTTGGCCAAGCTGGGCCTTGCACTCCGGGCAGCAGTTTTCCACGCTCGTGGTTTTCTAAGGTATGGTAGCCTCCTTCTTGATGAAGCGATGCCCCAATAGCCACAATCAAACAACTAACGCCTACTGCACAGCTTCCCTTATTGCAGAAGGGTTGTGAAGATTCCAGGGTATGTTTCGATAAGAACCGCACAAGGCGAAATAAAATTGCGAGTGCACAACTAAAATACGAATAGGTACTGCACAATTTTGTAGTAATCAGTGACTGAGACAAATCCGTCTAAACAGCACACGAAATAAATTCAATTTTATTTATCAGTTCACTGAAAGTCGAACATCACTCTCCCAAAACTGAATATCCAGCTATACAACGTTCTACCGGTCACAGTAAAATCTACAGGAAATCGAATGTTCAAATCTATTATGAAACGATACCTGATTCAAATATGTTTTTATTCAATCGAAGATTTCTCTAGTTTGGTATATATTTAGTTAAGTTAGTTTTATTTATACACTTCATATTAGCGAAATTTTAAAATTGTTTTTATATTCACTCGTGAATGTCCTGGGAAGTTACTAGCCCATCCTAACTTGCTACCAATATATGTGATTTTAAACCAACATATGAGTATTCGTATACATTATTTTTTTGCACGTAGCCATGAGGAATATTACGAGGGGCAGAGCTGGCGCGACCGGAATAGCCTCCAGAGTCGAGTATTGAAAGTCTAATGCCGCCACGCCATGTTTATTGAACTGCGGCAATTCAAACTGCCACAGACGGATTTTTTCATTAAAGATATCAGGTTTCCAGATATATTTCAGATTTCGCGTAGGTCCAGAGCTTTTTCCATCACTCAGAAACATACGTGTGATATCGTTTGACATACCTTCGCGAAATTTGTCAACATTTTTTCTGAAGGATGATCGAACTTTCGATGGGTCACACGAGTTAAATAAATGTCGAAATATTTCATTGATTGTGTTGTGATTCACACTCACGAATATTTTTCTTTATAGATGGTTTCAATTTTGGAAATATTCGTCGCCGGATACAATTGAGTTTTAAACGATTATCAGTTTTTTTTTTTATTCATTTATGCAACTTTTCATACAAATCAAGTGCCATTTGACGTATAGCAATTTAATAAAGGGATATATTACCAAGTGGACGACTTTTGATATTTCTTCATCTTAAAACCACCCACTGGAAGAAAACAGCGATATCATTTCATCAAGAAAAATATTCAGTTTTTTTTCATGTGGACTGTGTTCGATACCTGCCTGGATCGTTTCGCTTTCGTATTAGCGCTCAAATTTTCCGCTTTCCTATGAGGCGGTATCCATTCGTCATATGTGAAAAAAATTTAAAAAATAATGATGAAGAAACTAGTCGTTTTGGAGGGTAAAGTAATATCTTTTTGCAGTTGACGTACCTTACCTTTTACTTGTATAGTTTTATCAGATATGAGATCAAATGAATGCTCTGTGTATAAAATATAAAAAAATATATACCGGGTGTAAACATGATCATGGTATACACCCCCCCGTATCTCCTTCAGTTTCAGAGGTAATTGATTGAAATTTGGGATATCCCATATATAAATAATGAGCGGCATTTTTTGACCTACAAATCGACACTCCCAATGAACAAAGACGTAACTCATTTTTCATCATATTTCAGGAGAGCCAAAATACTGAAATTTTTCTTCAATGTTTAAATCATAATACAACTTTTTTCAAGTAGATTTCTTCGTAACTACTTGGTCTAGAGATACGGCTTCTTTATCGTCAGCATCAGTTTTTTAAGCTGAATACGCCTACACTTATAACTGAAAATAGCTGTAACTTTAGTTACAGCTTTGTTCGTTGGGGGTATCGAAATGATACTAACGAAAGGCAATAAATTCACGAAATGAAAATTGATTGAAAATAATCGAGCCTTTCGCTTATTCCCTGTACAACAGGGTGTAGAAAACAGAAAATAATTCAACAGCCCCATACGACTGCCGATAATTAAACGACTTTAAAATAATGTGCCACTGTGCCCCCTTTCAATTAAAGTTTCTAAGGATAACATCTATCCCTTCAAGGGGGATATCCCATATATACATAATGAGCGGCACTTTCTGACCTACAAATGATACTAACGAAAGGCAATAAATTCACGAAATGAATCAATGTTTTGGTGAAACAGGTGCGGAGTTTTTTTTGAATCAAGTAGCTATCTTCAACAACGCTCAGAGGTCTTCTGTTCTTTTGTTATCATCATTAGATTATATTGAAATGTGTGAGGCCGTTATTGACGACTTTGATAATGAGCAATCGTTACTTATTGCTTCAGGATTTACAAATATTTCGAGTATTAACTTCCTTTCTATACATTTCCGAAGCATTTCATACATAGCACAGTAAACTCATAGTATATTGTCTGAATACTTCTTTTTTTTTAATCAAATTTTTATCACTTTTCACAATAAATTTTCTCGTCGATTCCCTTTCGAGGAAGTCACTCCAAGCTGGACTTTTCGGTTTTCGAAATTTTATATATCCTATTGTTGTTTGCTATTGGGAATGTTGGGGTAGGGGAGCGCCGAGCCGATCGGGATCATATTGTGACGTGACCTTCTGGACACTGGACCATCTTAGCTGACCCCTATTTCCCCACTCTACCATAATCGGGAATCCCGGCGGTCACGGTAGTTGTTTTCCTTAGTAGATTAGATGTGAATGTAATAACCACAAATAATTTTAAGACGATCAAAGCCCCTAATAAATTTAGTGATTTTTATACATGTACATCTGTGAAAGTTTTCGTAAATGTTTATATGATTTGTTTAATTCATGCAGTTTTTCTTTTATATAAACTCGTGTTTTTCAACAGATTTCTTCATTATCGACAATAAACATAAATATCAACTGATCTTCAGACAATAAAGAATATTTTGATTGATGTGAGCGTTGCTAGATAGACGCATCGTAGCTCCATTGCCTACATTTGGCAACATTGCCCGGTCTGTCTATAAGAACTTCACTGTATTCACGGGTTGAAGTCCACTAGGAATCAGCTCACTACGGTATTACAGAGGCATAGCGTATTTCTTAACTATACATTCGTTGGAGAGCACTATTTCGCCTGAAGATAGTTTTTCAATATGACTTTAGAACTATTTCTCAAAACTCACATTTTTGGTAAACTTCAACTTCAAATTTTCTCAGGTTGAAATGCACTTATCATTTTAAGTAAGAAAAATAATTTATTGTATTTATACATAGTAAAATGTCAGTCACGTTGAAACTTAATCATTATGAACATAGCTTTCCACTTTCATTTTTCAGTCCTTTTGTGAATGAATCAACATATTGAAGTTTTAAATGTATAAACTTCCAGAAAACAAAAATTATATATTTATTTTTTCTGTACAATTACATTTTACAGTATGTTAATTTCAATCTACTCACATAAAAATATGAGGATAACTTGTACCTAAAAAATATTATTTTCATTTCCTATAAATAAAGTTGTTTATACTAAATTACGGGACCTACAATATGTTAAAGCTACATTCAAAAATACAAAATATACAATGTTCATATGATATGACTAATAATTCATTATACATAACTTTTTCAAGAAATTTGTTCCCAATGTGATCATGAAAATCATAAACAATAAAACAGAAAATATACAACTTGAAAAGTATAAAAATATGAACATCTTTAAATCATTTTCCCAACACTGTTCTCAAAATTTCATATTGCACATTTTCTATATTCTAATTATTATAAAAAAATGGAAGGCAATATACATGTAAAATCTATATCTTAATAGAAGCAGTGTTAGATCCAAAATCCTTAAAAGTTTAAAACGCATTCCATACTCTCATAAAAACTTAAAATTATCAGCAGCAAGAGAACTGTTGACTTGAGATTCAATCACACAAAACCGAGTGATGTGACTTACAGCAATCATCTGCCAAAAACAATGATTTCAGCCAATGAGAAAATAGAACTACAAAAAATATAATGAAAAATCATTTAGGTAAACCAGCCTTCTGCGTCAACTTAAACAATAGGTATAACCGTTGGCAATTCTTCAACAGAAAACAACGACTGCCCTCTACGACCGTTGAATATATCTGTTAGATTATTGGCAAAGTTTTCTACAAGAACTACTTTGCAATGCTCTCTCAATCTTCAAGCTATAATTATGTCCATTCAAATGGGGGAACACCTACAAACCAGTTTCACAGTCATTGCCAATCATCAGTACAGACCAGCTCACTCAATTGGATTTTTAAATATTTCGAGGTAAAGCTAGCAATTCTTAAGATAAACGCTGAAATATAGTAACGCCATATCTAGGTTCCAAACAGCATTCCAACTATAGCATTGACTTCTGAAGTCAAATATTTTCAGTATTCCATTTTTTATCATTAGTTTTCCGCCTATCAGTGTCAACAATTTTTCTCTTTAAAAATTGCCAAAATCATATATTCAAATGTTCAGGAATTGTCTCACAAAAATTATGAACAAATTTCAGCAATATATCTTTTTCAACCAATAAAATATTGGCTTTGCATTTCAAAGTAGTTGAGATATCAGAACACATAATGCAGTCTCTAATATTCTCTTTTCTCATAATAATTTAGGAGGGTACTATCAAGTTTAACAAAGTAATTTCCATAACTGGGCAAAAATACTTTCTACGCCAATAAAGGAAAATCTAACCAAAAAACTATTTTCTAGAATTCAGATTCTTAATAAAAAGTCACATCACTTGAATACTGAGTTTTCAAAATTATATTCTATTCGTTTTCAGTAAAACTATATCACACAATCCAATACTTCAACTGCTTTCTAAAAATATTGTAAAAGGCAGAAGAAACTAAATAGGTTTTTTATCAACAAACATTCTGCACAAAAACGAACTAAAACTTTATGCAAAACTTTGATAAATCCTAATATTGATATTAAACGAAACATCAGCCTCTAGCAAATATCTGACAGAAAATAACTACCTATGGTCAAATGCCGCAACTGCTATAGAATGAGGTGTTCTCAAATACTTGAAAAAATCGTTCATTGTCTAAACAGAAGAAATCCCAATTACTAGATAGTTTATACAGTTCGATTATTGTATCTTTACCTATGCTAACAACCGCTATGAGCGATTCAAAATTCGTTTACATTTGTCTGCTAAGCTAAGAATTATGGTATTGTGATGATGACGCACGGGTTAAGATATAATAATCGAACTGTATGAAGCCTAGATGTGAATCTTGAAATGTATGGGATATGGTAAATATAGTAAATAGGGTATTCCACACCAAGATGCCTATTTACTTTGTTTAGAACTAAGAGAATATTTTTGATAGCATATAAAATCGAGTAGGTATTGAATTTGCATTTTGATTTATTTAATGGCAGTTTTTTTTTGACACACTACAGAAGTAGGTTCTATAAAATATGAGTTGATAATTGATACAATGAATAGAATAGAAAGCTATGAAGTTGTTCTCAAGTGAAGCACCCATAGAGTAAATTGGTATGACTTGTGACCTCTAAATTCAACATCGTCCGTTTTTGTAAGTAAGATTGAAGCTAAACAGATTGAGTATATAAATCATCGCAGGTGCACTTTATAATCAATTTCAATCTTTCATTAGTAACGAATATATTATCAGATACTGCAATGAAAACGTTGGTCAGATATCAAATAGCAGTAGCGGTAGTTGTTTTCGGTCGAGAATAATTTCCCATCATTATCCTTTGTTACATTACTGAATTAGAGGATGATTTGACTCGATGTAAAACAGTATTTTGTTATAATTGTTGCTCCAAGCAAACTCATCATTAAATTTTCGATTTTAAACACTTGAATAATCACTTGAAGATCTGATTTCAGTACATGCCCTAAAATTACATATTCCATATACCTCTTCAAAATTGTCGACGATTACTCAATTATATAAAACCTCAAGTCGATACCTGACACAAATAATTTCTCAAGAATAATATAAATATTTTAAAAAATTGCTTCAGTATGATGATGCTAAAACGTTAGCATTGGCAGTTTGTAAAACAGAATTATTAATAGGCGGGTGCATTTGCAAATGTGCAGACTGTCCAATATTCCTATTAGAATTTTGCTGTTGTTGTTGCTGCTGCTGTTGTGAAGAGTTGACTTGCACTTGGGTCATCTGGATGTTTGAATTATTCGATGGGTCACTTTGTTGCTGTTGACCATTAACTTGTACTTGATTAACTTGTTGATTAACTTGTGCATTTTCAGTTGCATGTTTTTTCATATGCCTCAACAAATTTCCTTTTTCTACAAATGTTTTACCACAGTTAGGACACGAATGGGGCCTCTCTCCCATGTGAGATCTTCTATGGGAGACTAAATGACCCTTACACATAAAATCTTTCTCACAAAGGTCACATCTAAAAGGTCTTTCAGCTGCAGCACCTTTGTTATGAGAACGCTGGTGAAATAACAGATTGCCCTTGAGTGGAAAAGATTTTCCACATTCGTTGCACGCAAATGGTCGTTCACCTGTATGGGATCTCATGTGATTAACGAGATGTTCTTTCCTTGTGAATGGTTTGGAGCAAACGTTACAGCAATGTGGCGTCTCTCCTGTATGCTGTCGCAGATGGTTAGTTAGATGTTCCTTACGGGTAAAAGTTTTTTGACAAAATTCACAGCGATGAGGTGACTCACCTAAAAAGAAACAAAAGTATGATTTATTGTGGGATTAGACAAAACGGACTGCATTGAAATTATTTTTTGTTTCAGAATAGATGTAAATATAGACATCCAAATGCACCTTATTGGTAATAATAACTGCTATTTCCGTTGACCGGCTGCATCCTTCTAGCTACACTCTTTTAGAGACTTGTGGGGGCTAGGGAAGACGTAGGCACTTCATTTTTAACGTGTGATGTCATGCACGAGACCGGTGACAACGCTGGAATTCGAACCCACGCACCTACCAATGATTGGGTTAAGAAGCCCCGCCTCCACGATCTCACAACAAAATATTCAAAAGGAAAATATCAAACAAAAAAGTGTCTACAACAAAAAAAATTTAAATCGGCATTGAATAATACACAAACTAATCACAAGTAAATATTTATATTTGAAGGATAGATAAAAGTGGTCATGGACTTGATAAGGTCAACACCAGCAAATATTTTCATAGGTGAACCATAAGGATGTATTTCTGGACCACCTTTGCTGTTTTTAGGGGCCTGACTGTCACCGATGTGATAAAGGCACCTGACTGCCACGACAGAAAATCTACTTTTGAGTTTTTGATTGTCATTACAATTTGGAGTTGAAATTCAATATTTGAAAACTAAAAAATACCTTGAGACGTTCATAAGTATATGTGAATTCAATCAATTGACGACCCTTTTAAGAGACCTATAATTGGTGATACCGACGTGATAGCAGTTTCTACTCACGTTAGTTCGAGTTCATCCTGTTGCAATAAATATGCCTAAGGAGGACGATATCCAGAAAACATCAGATCCCAAGTCATCTTCACCCAGTACGGGTGATGACAGATCGAGAAATTTTGGATGGAAAGGCCGGACGTGTGGTTTCAAGTTGAAGCCCAGTTTAAGTTAAGTGGTGTCAAAAATGAAAACCGAAAGTTCGACTATTTAGTTTCTCAACTTGATCGTAAATTTGTAGCCGATATTTTGGATTCAGCAAGTAAATCAAAATATACCCTCGCTAAAGAAAGACTTCTCAGCATCTACAAGGAGAGTGACGACGTTCAAATCAAGCGTTTACTTGCTGGTCTTGAACTTGGAGAAACCTAGTCAATTGTTGAGAAAAATGACTTCACTAGCAGGTACTGATATATCCAATAAAGTTCTTTGCACTTTGTGGCTTGATAAACTTCCAGACTCTGTTAAGAATATCCTGCTCGTTTCTGAGGAGAACCTCGATAAATTAGCAGTTATGGCTGACAAAATCACTGACATGGCCCCACGGCGCGATGTTTGTGTCTCTAATAGCAATATTGCTAGCTCAATGCCAGATGAAAATGTACAGAGCCTAATCAAAGAAATGTATTCCAAAATTGAATCTTTGAAGCTGCAAATATCGGCATTACGTCAGTCCAGAATTCGTCATTCAAGTCCTGAAAGTCATAATGATAAACGTGGTCGCAAAGTCGCAGTAGAAATCGTAGCCGTAATCGAGGACTTTTCAACCCAGATGGAAATAGATGTCACCCTGAGAAGTGTGAACCACCTTGTTAATAGAATCGTGAACAAATGGGGAAACGTCAGACCGCAGCAGAATTAGCGGCACATTCTGCAGCGGACTACCAAACTGGATGCCACAAATCTCGCTTATTTTTGACTGACAAAAACTCGGGTTTGCGTTTTTTAGTTGACAGTGGTGCCGATGTGTCTATATTGCCATATAACAAAAATGAAGATAAAATGTCAATGATTTCAAGCTATTTGCAGCCAATGGATCAGAAATTTCCACTTATGGCATACGTGTCATGAACATCGATCTAGAACTTCGTCGAGAATTCAGATGGCCATTTGTTATAGCTCAAGTGAATAAAGAAAATGTAGGTGCTGATTTTTTGCAAATTTTCAACCTGCTTATTGACCTAAAAAGAAAACAATTGATTGACGGTAATACCAAAATGGGCATAAGTGTTGGCATAACATCTGTTAGTGCCATAAATGTTGTCAGCACTGTTTAAAAAACTCATCGATTTGCCAATCTATTGAATTCTTATCCAAATTTGACTAAACCAAGTTTGATACCGTCTGAAGTGAATCATGATATTTTACATCACATTGTGACCAAAGACCAGCCCGTATATTGCCGACCACGACCACTTGATCCAAAATGGCTAGCTATAGCCAAGGAGGAATTTCAATGCATGTTAAATCACGGAATAATCCAACCCTCAAAGTCTCAATGGTCAAGCCCGCTCCACCTAGCTCCCAAGAAAGTTGGTACATTGCGTCCCTGCGGAGATTTTCGCCGCTTCAATGACCAAACTGTTCCTGATAGATATCCAATACCAAGAATTGAAGATTTTCAACACATTTTGCTAGGAAGACGGATTTCAGAGAAAATCGATCTTTTCAAATCATATTTCCAGGTACTTGTCGCGGAAGAAGACAAGCCAGAGACTGCGATCACAACGCCGTTTGGCATGTTTGAATTCAACGTCATGCCGTTTGGCCTACGAAACGCACCAAGCACTTTCCAAAGATTTATGAACGAGGTGTTTCGTGAACTTAATTTCGTTTTTCCATATAACGACAATTGTCTCATTGCTTCTTACTCGGAAGAAGAACACCTGATGCACCTTAAACTTGTTTTTGAGCGTCTTAAAAATTATGGCCTTCGTATCAATGTCGCAAAATCAGAATTTGGATTACAAGAAATACAGTTTTTGGGATATCTTATCACACAATGGTTCCTGTTGAGATAAAAAAAAAATACTGAGTACATAGTTTTGTAATAAACAACTGTTAGTGTGACTCTTAAATATATTCATGTAATCGTCTCCAAGTTGTTCACAATCATCTTCATATCATTGAATATTATACCTACAGAAGTAAAAGTCTCCGGTTTCATTTACTATTCTCCAGTAACTTTAACAGTTCCAAGTCATTACCTGATAGGGTTCAAGCTATTCTGGATATTAAACGTCCTGAAACCATTGCTGGACTACGAAGATTTCTTGGTATGATTAATTTTTACAGAAAATATATGCCAAATGCATCAAAAACACAAGCTCTACTTCACGAATACATAAAAGGTGCTGAACTTGTTGACAAAACACTTATGAAATACAAGGTGAGGTGGAAGAACAAGACATTTTGTTTGATGGAAATTTTACTTCGGTAAAGTCAAGAAGGCAAATGAAAAACAGAACAGAAAACCGTTTAAAGCAATGGGCGTTAATACTTTCGAGTTATAATTACGATGTCAAACTGGTCAAATCAGAAAAAAACTTAGCCGATACGCTATCACGTTTACCAGTACCTTTAGAAGAAAATTTGTGGGCTGAAGTTGAATTTAATTTTATTAATTATGTTAGCAAGAATGAACATAGTTCAGTGGATTTCAATAAGATTCAAATCGCAACATCTAAAGATAAAATGTTGTCCTCAGTTTTGAAGTTGGTAAATACTGAGTGGACAAAAAAAAGCTCGTGGCATAAGAATAAAAAATTTGAAAGTTTTTACCGAATAAGAAATTAATTGAGGATTGCCTATTTTGGAACAACAGGATAATAATTCCTGAAAGCTTACGCGATGTTATCTTAAAAGATTTGCACTCGACACACATGGGTGCGGTCAAGATGAAAAGATTGGCTAGATCATATTTTTGTTCGCCTGGAATTGGTAAAAATATTGAAGAAATAGAACGTGTCAAAATTGTTAAGTCCATAAAAATCTCCTGATAAGTCAGTTCTTGCTACATGGCGCTGGCCTAACCAACCTTGGCATCGACTTCACATAATAATAATAATAATAATAATGCTTGCATCCTAAATCGTCCGTTCCACGGTTATACTTCCCTAGACAACGGGGAGGCCGTGGACTTTTGAGTTTGGAGTATCTGCATAACAGAATGGTACTGGATGGAGCCTGTAAAGTCATCAGGAGTTCAGATCCCCTTCTCTGCTTGGTATGTGATCATGAAAAAGCAGGGATGGAAGCATTTCTTTTCAAGGCAGCAACCCGTGCAGCCGATGAACTCGGTCTCGTATTCGACACTGAACGGACAAACCGAAACTCTATCACCGAGTTGGAACCCGTTCAGCCCACGTAAAAGCTGCGGAGTGTGAGAGGCTCCTGCAGCTACATAAGGATAAGCCGATGCATGGGGTCTTCTTCAAGAACATTGAAGACCTAGGCTTATCCAGAGACCTGACCTTCTCGTTTCTCAGGTCAAGTGGGCTGAAGTCGGAGACCGAGGGATTCATAATGGCCTGCCAGGATGGTGTCTTTAACACTCTCGTCTACCGCAGTCGCGTGATGGGTATAGAGGTCCCTGACAATGCAGAGCATGTCGTGGGGCAGCTGAGACCATAATGCATTTGCTGTCAGCTTGTCCAGCTTATGCGGTCTCAGCCTATATCCACAGACATAACGCGGCCCTACGAGTGTTGTACTACCAGCTTCGACACTCGTACGGTGTAGACGAGACACCGGTGTTGCCTTATGCTCCGGGGGATATTGAGTCCGTGGTGGAGAATGAGAAGTGCCGAATCTATTGGAACTATTCATTCCCCACCCACAGGCAAATACAGGCCAATAAGTCTGATGTAGTACTCCTCGACCATCAAAGTAGGACGATTTTCGTCATTGAGTTTTCAGCTCCTGGCGAAACGAATATCGTCCGAAAAGAGGAGGAAAAACGGACTAAATATCGAGATCTTCTCTTTGAACTCCGCAGGCTTTACCCAAACCATTCTGTCAAGATGGTGGTTCTGATAATGGTGGTCCTTGGTGGAATGATGGACACACTGCTCTCAAACTTAAAAAATTATACCGGCTTGCCGTGACATGGCAGAAATACTAGCCGTGCGAATGCAGAAGGCCGTAATTCTTGGTTCACTCCGCCTACTCCGGGCACATGATTCTCGGACCCAGCAATCACTTACCCCATGGACGTGGGGAGTGTTTACTGGGGTTAATGACACACCAGCGCGCCCTCCGGAAGTGTCGGGGCTCCGGAGACAGGGCCTGACTGGGTAATTCCTAACGGATGGAAAAAAAAAATAATAATAATACTCCCTTATAAACACTCGTTGAGTGTACCCAAAGGCCTAGCCTGTGCGGGTAGAGGACGGCTATTACTATTATTTGCCATGGCGCTCCGGGGCGACTTACTGATGTTTCAGGTGATGTATTCACTTTTCAGCTGGAGGAAAACCCGGAAAACCTACAGCACCACCTCGGGTAGTCGGTGTGCACTCCAAGCTAGCACTAGACGAGATTGGCATCTAGACAACTCACCATACACTTGCTTTTCAACAAGGCATGCGGTCGCCTATCGATCCGATATAAAGTACTTGAGAAAAATTCTCGTACCTACATCAGACTCGAACCGACTATCGCTATGTTGGAGTTTCGAACGGCCTGTGCCTTAGACCGCTGATCCACCGACCACCACATAGACTTCATGGTGCCATTTATTTATAAGTATTTTCTGATCATTTTAGATGCCCATAGTAAATGGATCGAAGTGTTCCCGATGACGGTGATAACCTTAAAGTTGACAATTGAAGTCTTACGGCCGTGTTTCGTGCGTTTTGGATTACCAAAAAAACTGATCACAGACAACGGGAGGTCGTTCTGCTCTGCGGAATTTGAGGAATTTTTAACAAAAAATAATATCGCGCTTATCACTACCTCGCCTCACCACCCTTCTTCTAATAGCGCAGCAGAGAATGCTGTGAAAACAGTAAAATAAGCATTAAAAAACGCACTTGGTAAAAACTCTAACTTAAGTAATTTGAATTTAGTTTTGAACAATTTTTTAATGGACTATCGTTCAACAAAGCATTGTACAACAAACGAAAGCCCAGCCAAATTGTTGCTGGGGAACTGCGGACACGTTTCAATGTCTTGTTACCAGATTATGAGTATGATAATGAGTTGAAGGATCAACTCTCAAAAAGACAGTCAAAGCAAAAAGAAAATGATGGTGGAAAACGAATTATTTGTTTTATACCGGTTGAAAGTGTAACAGTGCGGGACTATCGGAAAGTGAACTCGAAATCGTGGATTAAAGGAGTTATTTTTAGAAAAATCGGGAGATCGGTTTATATTGTGATCATTCCAGAACTTAACGTTAGATGAAAGCGTCATTTGAATCAAATGAAAAAAACTCATTTTACTGAATCAGGAATTTTAGAAAAAAAAGGGGATATCAAACGATAAAAGCGATGGGGATTCAACTGAAATTGTGTTTACCGATAATAAAATGTATACTAATGAGAGACCAAAGAGAATGGTCAAACCCCCAGAACGGTGGGCATATGCTTCATTTTTTTTTGTATATTTTCGAATATTTTTTTTAGAGGGGATATGTTACATATGTTTATGAATTTTATATTTCATTTATTTGTGCCACAGTGTATAAGTATCGATCTTTCGTTGTAAATAGAAGTGAGCTGATAAAAAGTTGCCATATGTTTTATATACGTTCAGGTCTATTGAATACGAGCATTGTTTACTGAATGGAAGGAAAATGAAGTTGGTTTATTCAGAATCGCGTTTCTTTTTGGTTGTTCAACACCCTTACATAAGGGTGTAATATGTTACACTGACAGTTGCTTTTCTCAGGTCAAGTGGGCTGAAGTCGGAAACCGAAGGATTCATAATGGCCTGCCAGGATGGTGTCATCAACACCCTCGTCTATCATAGTCGTGTGATGACACTAAATGCAGAGCGAGTCGTGGAGCAGCTGAGACCATAATGCATTTTCTGTCAGCCTGTCCAGCTTATGCGGTCTCAGCCTTTATCCACAGGCATAACGCGGCACTACGAATGTTGTACTACCACCTACGACACTTGTACGGTATTGACGAGACCGGTGTTGCCTTATGATCCGGGGGATATTGAGTCCATTGTGGAGAATGCCCTCAGGAATATACAAGCCAATAAGCCTGATTTAGTCCTTCTCGATCATCAAAGTAGGACGATTTTCGTCATTGACTTTTCAGCTCCTGGCGAAACGAACATCGTCCGAAAGAGAAGGAAAAACGGACTAAATATCGAGATCTACTCTTTGAACACCGCAGGCTTTACCCAAACCATTCTGTCAAAATGGTGGTTCTGATCATAGGGGACTTGGTGGAATGATGGACACACTGCTCTCGAATCTGAATGATGCGGCAGAAAACCTATCCGGAAGAATGCAGAAGGCTGTTATTCTTGGTTCACTCCGTTTTCTCATGGCACATGATTCTCTAACCCAGTAATCACTCACCCCTCACCGCACAGACGTAGGGAGTGTTTAGTGGGGTTAATAACACACCAGCGCGCCCTCCGGTTGTATCGGAGCTCCGGAGACAGGGACTGACTGGGATATTCCTTATGGAAGAAAAATATATATATAAATATAATATTGAAAGATACTACAATCTAAATTTGAACAGGTAACATTTTTGGGACTATTAATAGATAGAAGACTAGAATGGAAAAATCACATAGACTTTTCATAAAAAAATATAGCAAAATATTGCTATGCTCTGAGGATACTGTCAGAACGTGTCTCATCTGCTGCTGCTCTCTCCGCATACCATGCTTATATTCAATCTAGGATTGAAGATGGAATCATTTTGTGGGAAAACTGTTGATATTTCTAAGATACTCATGCTACAAAAAAAAATGTGTCCGTGATATTCATAAGATTAAAAAAACGATAGCTGTAGGGAAGCATATATTAATAGCAAAATTTTAACAATGATAAATCTTTATATACATAAAGCAGTAATATTTGTAACAGAACACAAAACAGAACTTAAGAACATTTAATTTACTATGAAAAGGATCACGCCTAGAATGTAATTAAAATGGATTTAACTATAATTCTAGTAATTTATTTAAAACCCAATAACTATTTAACTGTTTTAATTTATTTCCACTGACGATGTCTATTGGCAAACTCTGGAACTAGCTATAATTGCGACTGACTATCCCACCCGCTCGAGATTCCTTTATTTATATCGGAAAGTCTTCTGTTCGAACATTCTCGAAACTCCGAGAAGTGTCGCCGTAATTTAGCGACTTTTCTGGATCTCTCTAACCTGTTTCTCGATCCTTCTTGGATGTGATGAGTCATAGGTGTCCGTTAACGAGCAGAGATGAGGTCATCCGGGCAAGCTGAGCGTAATTATTCGATCAAACACGGTCAGGTCCGGCTTTCTACATTGCCCCTTTCTTGAAGACATTTCGTCGATACCTACAAGATTCTTCCTATCTACACGTTGAACTTCGATGTAGGGTCGTGAAGATGGATACAGCATACCAAAATCTTGACGCCGCTGGATCAGAATATAGTCTCCAACATGCTTCTTATAATTCTTCAATTTTGGGATTGCCCAGTCCACTAGATTCTGATCCAGCGTGTCTCTTAATATGGTAAGGCTTTTTTAGACATCTTTATAGGACGGTTTATCTAGAGAATACTTTCTGGTAACCAGGTAGATGTTTCTCTATCCCGTCCAATTTCTAGGTTCTATGACCATAGTTCCTGTAGTCGACCGAACTTCTTGGAAAATACCACGGCAATGCCTCTGGGTATTTGGAGATCTTCTGCAACACAGTGAGTTAACGCGTACTCGGCAGGCACCTTGACAAGGTCTCGTGGCTCCTCTCGGGTTACCTCGTGTAGAACTTTCTGTCTGTTTGAGTACAGATACATGAACTCCTGGAAAGTCATTTCATCCTCCGGTGGTCTGAGGGTGCGGACTTGGTGGTGGTTTCCAAACGCCGGAAACCACGACCTCAGTATGTTTGTTAGCTGATACTCCCCAAATTCTTGATAATATTTGTAATTGTACTAAGTTTTGAACACAAAGTAGTAATATGATCTTCCTATGTGAGTTTTCTATCTTACACAACACCTAAAAACGTCACTGTTTTTGCATTTTGATGTGTTCTGCCCGTTTTGGTAGGCTTTAGCGCTGTTTTGTACCTGTCATGATCTATTCGTTCGCCGGGGTATTTAATGATCCGTCTTGTCTTGAAATTATTGTTGGCTGAAGGGATGAAGGGGGTTTCCAGATCAGGTTGAGATTGCAGCTATAATCCTTTATATTCAGAGAGTTGAGTTGCTTCTCAATTTTGATGGCTTTTCTTATAAATGTGAAAGTGTGTTTTTGAAATCCGGGATGAAAGCTTGGGTTGATATATTAGCCTAATGCAGGAGCTATCACTTTGATTTTCACCAAAAGAGATTGTTGATACACTCAAAAGTGGATCTGTTAGACATTATCTCTATAAAAGAGTGGTTTTAGTTTAAAATTTTGGAAAGAGATTGTTGATAGGCTAAAAAGTGAGTCTGTTTGGACGTTACCCATATACCGGGTGACCCGGAACCAATTTACCCCCCTGTATCTTCGTTGTTATTTTATATGGATGTCTCAAATTTGGTACTTAGATTTGATGTTATGAATGTACAATTTAGCAAGTATCAATCCAAATATGACACTTCCGGTTTGACCGGAAGCACATCTAATTTTTATATTTCAAATGGGAAGTATTTTTTTTTTTTTAAATTACAATTCGATATAGAATTACCTTCACAATGATATATCACAATGATACTTTCAATTCACAATCTGCTTACATAAGTGACATTTTATAAAAAAATTACTTTTTGTATTTCCCTCGTAACGAAACATTTTCATGAAAGTATGCTGTGGAAGATTGAACAATATAATGTAAGTAACAATAATTCGTGGCACAACTTTCACACAATAAGTTTTATGCAGACTAATTATTTTTATGATTTTAGTTTTTCTTAATTTTTGGATACCAATACATAGGAATTTTTAATGTTGCTTAGAAACTCAAATACATATTGAAATACAAGAATTGAACGAAACCTTGTTTTGTTTCCTAATTATTTTTTATGAAGATAATTTCCATGCTATACCTACCTTTTATTGAACAATTCAACTTCATGTTAGTTGGCTATGGAATTAAATTTGTTGAGTTGTTCTGTTGTTGTGTTTACGCCAAATTGTTGACATTTCGAATGTTCTGAATTGTGGGATTCTGGGAAGATAATTATTTGTGAAATGAACAACTACTACCGATTTACCCAAACTGAAAAGGTTGATATGTTGTTGATATATGGAGAAGCAAGGAAAAATTCCTATTTAGCCTTGCGTCTGTACCAGGATAGGTATCCTAACCGTCCGCACCCTAGTAGTAGAAACTATTTTGCAATATTGGAGTCACAGTTCAGGAAAGAACGGAATAATCATGATGGGGAACATGTTATTGTAAGCGAAGATACGGAGATCACTGTTCTAGCAGCGGTTGAAATTGATCCAAATACATCATTAAGGCAAATCGAATATGAGGCCGGGGTACCTAGAGAAACAGCTCGAAAAATTTTGAAAAAACACCGGTATCGTTCATTCAAATATCAAATTCATCAATATTTGTATGAAAATGATGTGCAGAGAAGGATTGCGTATTGTAACTGGGTTATACGAAAAGAAACAGAAAATCAAAATTTCCATTACAATATTCTATACAGTGATGAATCACGCTTTACAAACAATGGTCATTTCAATAGAAATAATTTACGTTATTGGGCACAAGAAAATCCGCATGTGTTCAGAGAAGGAAGACACCAGGAGAGATTCGGATTCAATGTTTGGCTAGGAATTTTTGGAACCAGAATAGTGGGACCAATTATTTTTGATGGAGCTTTAACAAGTGAACGGTACCTACAAATTTTAAATGATGAAGTCCAAAATTTTATTGAAGACATTCCCTTAGCGACACGTCGCGTTATGTATTTCCAACAAGATGGAGCACCTCCACATAATTCGAATGTAGTCCGAGGACATCTTACTAGAACTTTCAACGACAATTGGATTGGTACTCATGGCCCAATTCGTTGGCCACCAAGGTCACCAGACCTCACGCCAATGGATTTTTTTGTTTGGGCTCACTTGAAGAATAAAGTTTATGCTCATAATAGACCTCAAAATCGCGAGGAACTTGAAGACAGGGTAAGGAGAGCCATTAACGAAATTACTCCGGCTCAACTCGTGAATGTTATGCGGGCATGCTCCGAAAAAATACAAAAATGCATTGACGTTAACGGGCGACAATTTGAACAATTAGAATAATTAAGTCTGTCATAGGTATGGAATTTCTTTTGAATTGAGTTATAAAACTGTACATGTTCCAAATGTCTACTATTTTGTAGAAAAATTATCGAAATAAATATTTTGTGAGTCCGATTTTGCAGTTTCAAAAATAACTCCAGACCTTTAGAATAAATTTAATTCCATAGCCAACTAACATGATGTTGAAATGTTCAATACAAAGTATAGCATGAAAATTATCTTCATAAAAATAATTAGGAAACAAAAATGTAGAAGTTTTTTTTCTAATTTTTTGTATTTCAATATGCACTTGAGTTTCTAACCAACTTTAAAAATTCCTATGATGTTGAAACTTATTGTGTGAAAAGTTGGGCCATGAATTACTGTTACTTAGATTATATTGTTCAATCTTCCACAGCATACTTTCATGAAAATATTTCGTTACGAGGGGAATACAAAAAGTATTTTTTTTATAAAATGTCACTTATGTAAGCAGATTGTGAATTGAAAGTATCATTGTGATATATCATTGTGAAGGTAATTCCATACTGAATTGTTATTTTCAAAAAAAAAATATACTTCTCATTTGAAATATAAAAATTAGATGTGCTTCCGGTCAAACCGGAAGTGTCATATTTGGATTGATACTTGCTAAATTGTACATTCATAACATCAAATCGAAGTACCAAATTTGAAACATCCATATAAAATAACAACGAAGATACAGGGGGGTAAATTGGTTCCGGGTCACCCGGTATAGGTAAAACATTCGATTTCATTTACACCGTGGTTTTAGTTTGGAACTTGGTCCTTTGTTGATCTGATTAACTGTGATAGTTTTTTTGCACTGAAAATGTACACACCAACCACATGCCACTCAGCTATACATGAATACCTATGTTCAACCGTCTAACAGCTTTTTGGGCCTAAGAAATAGGCAGATTGAGACTTTGACATCTCAAAAGAGAAAACACCTGCCTTTTGACATGAGGGACTAAGCAAATTGAGACTATGACCTCATCAAACCTCGACTCGGGAAGTAGGCACATTGAGGCCCTGTAATTTTTCCCTTCTAGTCTATTTTTGCGTTTTTCACTTTTTGACTAGTTTAATGTGTGTTATCAACCTTATAACAATTTGAACACTAGTAAAAATAAAGTAATATATTCAAAATTAAGTTACAAACCTGTATGAATTCTGACATGATTAGTCAAGTGTTCTTTTCTAGTGAAAGACTTTGAACAAAAATGACACCTGTGTGGAGACTCTCCTGTATGTTGTCGCACATGATTATTCAGGTGTTCTTTTCTGGTGAACGACTTTGGACAATAGGTACACTTGTGTGGAGATTCCCCAGTGTGTTGTCGGATGTGATTCACAAGATGGTCTTTTCTTGTGAAAGCTTTCGGACAATGAGTGCATCTGAATGGTGTCTCTCCTTGAAAACAAAACAGTTTTATAACTGAATATAATTAAAAAACAATAATCATTACCTGTATGCTGCCTAATATGGTTGACCATATGTTCTCTTCTCGTAAATGATTTGGCGCAATATCCACAACGATGTGGTGATTCACCTGTGTGTTGCCTCACATGATTCAATAAATGTTCTTTTCGAGTAAACGTTTTGGAGCAAAAATCACAACGATGCGGAGTTTCACCTGTATGCCACATTATGTGATTCGTAAAATGTTCCTTTCTTGTAAAGGATTTTCCACAAATTTCACACCTGAAAATAAAAATGAAATCTATAGTTATTATAAACATGTGTTCCCTACCTGTCTATTCTCAATATGCAGGAACGTTCATGTAATGAATTGTTGCATGTTGAATAATTAAAATTTTTATCAGATACAGAAATTTGATAATTCATGGAACTTTCATTTAATACACCTCTCTGAAATAAGCATTATGCACTATGAAATAATTTACCTGAAGGGAGTATCATTAGTATGGCCTCTCATATGATTGGCCAAGTGTTCTTTCCTGGTGTATTTTTTTCCACATATATTACAGTGATGAGGAGTTTGTCCAGTATGCCACATTACATGATTTGTAAAGTGCTCCTTTCTCGTGAAAGATTTCTTACAAATTTCGCATTTGTGTGGAGTTTCACCTGTGTGTTTCCTTATATGGTTTACCATATGTTCTTTTCTTGTGAAAGTTTTTGCACAATATTGACATCTGTAAGGAGTTTCACCTGTATGACATCTTGTATGATTATCCAGATGTTCCTTTCGTGCGAAAGTCTTCCCGCAAAGAGTGCAAGCATATGGTTTATCAGTAGAATGTCTCTTCATATGGCGTTCTAATGAAGCATCATTTGCGAACACATGAAAGCAAACAGCACATGTGAACATGCTTCCCCCTAAATGACATTTTCCATGTCGAGTGAGTTCTTGGGCATTACTAAAAGCCTTTCCACACACCTGACAAGTAAAAGGTTTGCGTTCAGTATGGTAACGTCTATGTACGATTAGTTGGTAACGAAACTGAAACATTTTACCACAGAGATCACAAGTATGTGTACCAACTACTGGTATATTTTCGTTATTTATGTTGCTTGTTGATGGTTCTTGTTCATCTTTGGTAACTATTGTTATATTTGAATTGGATATATTCAGATTAGTTTGGCCTACGTTCTGACTGACATTCGATATTTCACCACCTGTAATAAAGAAAACATAAAATTCAAACTTTCAAAGTGTATGAAGAATCGAAAAATGTCGAAAAAACAGCATGCCCAGCAAAATAATCTTCTTAAGGTTCATGTAAACCCATGAAAAAATAAACGGCAAATTAAAAAATTCTGAAAAAAAATCGAGTTATTTTGGCATTCAAATTGAATAATTAGAGAGATGTAGAAGAAAATCTGATAAACAGTTTTCGAAGAAAAAATAAAAACCTAATTTTTAGAGGATATTTTAAGTTTTCCCAAAAACCATTTATCAGATTCCATTTCAAATATCATGACATATCAATGTGAAAGTGAAAGATAATCACGATTTTTTTCAGAATTTTTTAATTCAACGTTCCCTCACAATTTAGAAAAAATCAGAAAATCTTGTTATAAAATCAAAGACAGTTGAGAAGAATCGCTTTTGCAAGTGATATTTATATGAAACTTAGAAAACTGAACATTGAGGAACTATTCGTACAATTTTTCAGACATAAAATCAAACGATTTATATTTTTAATAATGATTTTCTAAATCTCTGACAAAAAATGGTAAATCGCTCCAGTAAGTAATTCCTCTGTAGTGCATGAAAGAAAAGACAAAAATAGTTCTGCCACTATCCACAAGGTATTGCACAGAATTATTGTCACTGTCATATTTACTGTACAGCGTTGCCAATAGTTCTAGACAGCGGTAACCGATGTAATTTGTTTAATTTATCGAAAATGAAAGTTACGTCGATAGGGGTTTGTCAGTTCATCAGTCGGATGTTGGTCTGGTCCACCTAAAGCCTTGGAGTCATTGGACACAACTCAAGAAGTATATAAGTAATAAGTTTCATGTTTTACGATTTCAAATATCAGTTTTTAAAATAAAACAGGATGCAAAACAGAATTGAAAAATAATAATAATTATCATAATAGAGTCTTTATTGTCCATTCCAGTTGTTTTTAAATAAAATTAACTTATATACATAAAAAATAACGGTATAATAGGCGGAGTTCAGCTTACAAAGTTAAAAAATATTAGCTGTTTTTTTTTTAATTTTACCAACAATTATGTTGTTTGTACCGAATATCAGAAAAAAAAACGGAAAAATACAATAAATAATATACTGGTGAACCGGAAAAAAAGTGCAATACCAAAGATTCTTAAGAATTCCTTCCACAGGAAAACCGAGAGCACAGGCATCATCAATAAACCAAAATCTAAGAAAAAGAATGAACCAGCATCAAAGAAAATGGTCCCCACCTTTGGAAACACTAAAAACGATTGAAAAAATAACCACTTTTAGAACAAAAGGAGGTTTCCATGGTTAGCCTGGATGTTCTGCAAATCAACCGAAATTTGCAGACAAGGAAAATACATCACTGTTTCTGAAAAATGCGGTGTACACCCATTACAAAACTGAAGACTCCGCAAATTTTCCGAAACTTGCAGACATGATTCGGCACTAGGCTTGAGTTCGAAAAACGAGGTCTCAAACCAATACAAATCTGAGGGCGCTGCAAATTTCCTAAAATTTTCAGACAGGACACAGCAAGGAACATTGAATTCGAATAATAAAGTTTCCGAGGTCTCCACCTAACAAAAACCAGAGGCACTGCAAATTTCACCAAATTCACGGACTCAGCTCTGCTTTTGAGGGGTTTTCTCCGAAAACAATGGTGATTCGTAGAAACAAAACAAAAAAAAAACAAAAAAAACACGAACTGGGAGACCTTTGTTGTTTTAATTCAGTGGCCTCTGCTGGGTCCTGTCTATCAATTTGATCGATTTTGTAGTGTCTCCAGTTTCTTATTGGATGTAGACTGGGGGGATCTCGTTATTCGAATTCAGTGGCCTCTGCTGAGTCCTGTCTATGATTTTAGTTGAATTAGTAGTGTCTCTGGTTTTTGTTGGGTAAAGACCTCGTTATTCGAATTCAATGGTCTCTGAAGAGTATTGTCTGTGAATTTGGTGGAAGGAGCAGTGCATCCGGTTTTGGTTACATGGAGACCTCGGGGGCCTCATTATTCGGTTTCAATGTCCCTTGCTGTGTTCTGTCAACAAATTTCAGGAAATTTGTTGCGCGCGCCCTCAGATTTGTCTTGGATGGAGACCTCATTGTTCAAACTCAACACCCCGAACCGAGTTATGTGTGTAAGTTTCAGAAAATATAATAGGAAAGTTTGAACCGAAATTATTATAATAATAATTGAAAAAGGAATTGGATGTTTTCCACCATCATGATTCATGACTTTGTATGCGTCTCATCAATGTTGACTTTCTACTATAAACCTCATGTTTAATGTCTTGATAAAGAAAATAAACATTCCCGAAAGCTCGACCAGTTAACAGAGAGTATTCTTTTAAACAGCCCAGTATTTTGACTGCATCCTCAAGATCCATCCGCATTTTTTCTTAACTAGTCAGTCAAGACTGCCCTTCGCCTTATACATATTATATATATACAGGGGGAGTCAGAATAAGACCGACAAAATCCGACTACAGATTCCTCACCTCATTTCGAGGTGAAAAGATCCTATCAAGGTATGTCCTGAAATGCATTTCCTCTGAGATACAGGGTATCGAAAGTACGAAAAAAATTACATTTATTTTTTTGTCTCCAAAATTCCTGGAGCAAAATATACCAAACTCGGTACACTTATCAAGGTTTATCAACGTGATAATTGGAAGTTATAATTTTTAATTTTCATAAACCAGTGGCGTAATTACGATAGTATGTGAAAATATTTTCCTTCATATTTTCTTTGTACAAGTGAATGGACAAGTGAGCGTTTGGCGTCAGTTAGGCTCATCGATACTCAACTTAAAAGTCATAACATTCCATGTACCTAAAGGTTTCTGAGAAAATTGAGAAAAACTGCGAAGATATGTCCTGATAGAGTAGCAAAATAATTTCCTTTGTAAAATAATCTCATTACACTAATTTCTCACAACATATTGGAATATTTGTCAACCTCCTCAACATTTTTTAATGTTGGGTGAATCGGAAACATAGTACGGGTGATTCAGAATGAGACCTAACTCAGTGATTACACGACATCAATTTCATCAAATAATCTGATGAATGAATGACTCACCTGTACTATGTTTCCGATTCTTTCAACATTGAAAAATGTTCAGGGGGTTGACAAATATTCTGATATGTTGTAAGAACTTATCATTATGCGATTTTTGAACGTGAAATTATTTTGCTACTCAGGACATATCTTCAGTTTTTCTCAATTTTCTCAGAAACCTTTACTTTTAGGTAAATGGAATGTTATGACTTTTAAGTTGAATATCGATGAGCCTAACTGATGTCGAACGCTCACTTGTCCATTCACTTGTCCAAAGAAAATATGAAGGAAAATATTTCCACATACCAACGTAACTACGCCACTGGTTTACGAAAATTAAGAATCATAACTTCAAATTATCACGTTGCTAAACCAAGTTTGATATTTTTTGCTTCGGGAATTTTTGAGAAAAAAAATTCTTATTTTTTTTTGTACTTTTGACACCCTCTATCTCAGAGGGGATGCGTTCTAGGACATAACTTGATAGGAACTTTTCACCTTGAAATGAGGTGAGGAATCTGTAGTTTGTCGGTCTTATTCTGACTCACCCTGTATATTCTATATCTCTAATGTAGGTAGATAATACAGTAGATAAATAATTCATTATTGAAGAAAGAAATCACAAAATCATTTCCACAACGAACAAGAAATGTAATAATAATTACTATTATTAGTAATCCAGCTATCCGTAGTATAGCTACATAATGCATTGAACCACATTACCACAATTATTAATACCAGCAATCATCCTTTGAGCTATTTCGCAGTACTTCGAATAATGTTGAGATTTGGCAACAATGCAGTAGCAGTAGGGTTAACCGTTGAATATTCGGTAGATATTCCAGCAGAAAACTGTAATTTATTTAGAAATATAAAAGATCGCTGTCACTATGGTATGAAAAACATATCTTGTCAGTGCCATCAGTTCAGACACGCGAAATATTCAACTTCATATGAACCTTAATACAAATACAATGTCTGTGACCTAGAGTAGAAGTAACCAATTAATCATATTAGTTAACAAGCGAAGTGTTCATTGTGTTACGAGTGTTTTCTTCTCTCCCAGGTGGCCCGGGTTCGATCCCCAACGCCTGCCACAGGGCTGAAGTGGTTCGGAATTTACTTGTACAGAGTGGGCCATATTGGACACTTTTAAAGGAAAAAGTCCTGTTTTCAAACTAGATAGATGCAAACTGTTAGCAGTGTCTGAGTGTCAAATTTTATGACAAACTCAATAGGAGATTGTGCCTCGGTACAAAGGTAGGTCAATACAAACAACTTTCAGATCATCATAATAAAGTTTCATTTCAAATCTTATGATGACCCTAAATATAGAACTAGTTTTATCTGTAAAATATTAATTTCTTCAACCTCAAAATATGAATAGAAATAGAAGTGGGACTGATAGTATAATTTAGGTATACCTTTACAATTTGTCAACTGAACGGGTACTGCAATATTTTTCAGGTTTTTTCATTTTTGCGCATGCCACCGTTAGACGACAAAAAACATATCAAATAGACAGACACGGTACCTACGATGAAAAATAAGGTCGAAGTCGGCTATCCATGCAGAAGGGGAAAATAAGTTTAAATATCATCATATTACAGTTATTGCATTTTTCTGGTAGGTAATGGAGCGAGTTCCCACAAGATATATGCTATACTTACAACTTGTCCATAATTATAATCACCCTCGTAAACACCCAAAGACTGAGCCTGTGTAGGTAAAGGATGGCTAGACCGACTTATTAATTTTGGTAATGCATTTACTTTTCAACTGTAGAAATACCCAGAAAGAGTCCAGCACCACTCTGGGTAAGAGATGTGTTCCAAGCAAGCACTCCCCACTAGAATTGTCATGTAAAGCCCAAATATAGTGTGTCTCGCTTCTCATGGAAACACTCCCGTGACTTCCGTAATTTTTGCCATAGAATTCTGAATGTGAGATAGACTGCACGCCAACAGCGATGAAACTACCGATATTTCTAAAAAATCATAGTAGGAGGCAAAATAGGTCGAAAAAGTCTTCGGATTCGTAATCAGAATAACCACTTCACTACTGACCCACTTTGTTCCTGAAAAAAATTCACGTTCAGAAAATTCCTAATTTGTTTCGATACTAATAATAATAATAATAATAATCTCTAATGATTAAAGATACCTACAAGGTATAAAACAAGTTAAAAATTGAACAATCACATTAGTAAGACGAACAAATATACAGGATGATTTACCACCACCTGTACAAAATTTAATGGAGTACTGGTCTATAATGTGCGAATGCACCTGTAAAATTTGGGAACTATCCGCGATGACTGAACCAATTTTTTTGTACGTCAACCACAATCGATACGCCACTGCAGAAACGTGAGAAGATGTGGCAATGGTGCACGTATCTGTCACCCGTCCCACTCGTCAGTCGTCAGTATGATTTGACAGTGAGCGTAGTTTACAACTATGGGGGCAGTGCAAAGACTTCGTGATACCGAGTCATGTTTTTCAACACACGCCGAACGTGCAGTGAATCCTGCTGTTGTTGTTGATGAAGCAATTCTGCAACTCCTCGACGAAGATCCATCAATATGCACCCGTGTGATTAGTCGGAGACTTGGTTGAACGCAAACTATGGTATGGCGTATTATCCGCGAAAATCGTTTGCATCCATACCATTTCCGAAAGGAACAAGTCCTCGAGCCACGAGACTTGCCACGTTGTCAGTTTTGTGAATGGCTTGTTGAGTGCACCAGACAAGATCCTCAGTTTCCCCGCAATATTTTGTGGGCAGACATGACTGTATTTACTAGGGACGGGATCTTCAATTAGCACAACAGTCATGTTTGGGCTCAGGAAATTTGGCATGTATTTCGCCCATTTCGGTCAGAGTATCGAGTTTCGAGGGGTCAATCAATCAATCAATCAATCAAAATATGCTTTATTGTCGGAAAAAAATAATTTTTTGTTGACAAAGCGAGTACTTAAAGGTAAATAAATCAAATCAAAGGTTAACACAAAAAACAAAACATATAAGACATATCATACATATAAAATATATTATAAATAGTCACACTTTAAAATTTTATGCTGATATTCCTATCTGAGTATCTAGTCAAATCAAATCAAATTATACTTCATTGTCGAAAGATGAGTATCTTGTAGACAAAGTCATAGTAAATAAATATAAAAACACAAACGTAGGTACTATCGACGAACAAACACATCATCAAATACAAATAAAAATATCTCATGATATTGGTATGATATGGTATGATATGATATGGGTTTCATGAAAAGTTTGGTGACTCGCTACTTACTTAGAGCCCATCGAGAATGCCTTTAATGTCCTTCGTGCTCAAAGGGACGTATGTGATCATGTACACGACAACCTCATTCGTCCCTTGGAATTGTGTATTGAGCGCAACGGAGCAAGCATTTGTTTTGGTTGTAAAAATATTAATTTATTTTGCCATGTTGTAATGTGACCAACATCCCAATCTCACTTTTTACCCCACTAGCTCTGCCGTCAATCCCAAGTCTGATGAAGGAGGACGAAAAGTGAGCCTGCTGGTAATTTCTATCCAGTGGCGGCGCGTTCCCACTAATTAATCAGGTAAATATTTTGTTTTATTTTTGTAATTCCTCTTGGTTATCAATTCCTTTTTAGTGGGGAGAGCACTTTGACAAATTTTGTGTAATTGGTGGTAAATCGCCCTGTATACATAATATATAATATAAATAAAAGAGTATGAGGAACGAAGAAAGCCCATTATGATGAAAAGAACTCTTCCACTGTAGAAAACAAGTTGTTCAATGAATATATCTTCAAAGCTTTTCAGAATTTGGAGTAGGATACTTCTTGCTAATATTAGAGAGAAAGTAGTGATAAGTGACAGATGATGGCTAAATCTTCTTGGGTCATTATATATGTCGTTATGACAGGGAATTATATTTATATTTTCATTGTAGCAAGATATTTCCAGTATGTATATGCAGCATAATGGAAGTATTTTGTATTTGTTGAAGAGGTCTGCATGATTCTCTTTGATATTTCAGCATGGAAAAAGTTTTTCAGAACATTCAGGTTGAGCACTCTCTGAACGCATTTTACTGTTTAGATTATTTGTGGTAGTGCTTATATGTGGTTCACATTCAAGTGTGTCATTCATAGTTATAACTAGAAATTTAATATTGTAATGTATTTCTGTTTTCGACCGTTCTCTGTTTTACGTGGTATATAGTAGAAATTGGGTTTTGCTAGTGTTAATATACAGATTATCAATGGATATAGAATAATTTTTCTCCATGAGGTTATTACATGGTAGTTGATGGAGATTGAGGAGGTCATCAGCATATAGTTTAATTTTGAAAAGTTCCACGAGGAACTCCAACTTCCACCTATGCCAGACGATGACAAGATACTGTGTTTGTGTTTTGACCACCTACTTCATTGCATGATATCTGACCGTATTGTTTCCTATTTATCAAAGAACAAGGCTAACACACGAGCTCTAATCTAAAAAGCTGATCACATAGAACACAATCGTTAGCCTTACCTGAATCACAGTATATGCCTACAGGGTTTTTTGCATTTAAATCATTGATAATATGTTTCTATTGTTTCTATTGTTGCTGTTGATTTTAATTTCCTGAACCCATGTTATTCATCTAGGCGATGGGCTCGAATCTTGCAATGAAGGAGTTCAGGCTCTCAAGCATGCAGTATTCAAAGAGTTTTAAGAAAACTGATGGTATTGGTATGGTCAGGAGTCGTTCTTAAATATTTTTATCCTTTTTTGGTAAACTGGGATTACTTTCTCCATTTCGATCAATCGGAAAATGTACCTGTTTCAAATGAAAAGTTTATCAAGTGAGTTATGGGTTTCAACAGCTTATTTTTGAATTATTTCGTAATATTGTTAGGCACGTCATAAGGTCCAAAGGAAGATTCATTCTTTAGTTTTGAGAAAATTGTAAGCAATTCTTCCTCAGTGAAATGAAGTATAACCATCGAAGTAGGAATGCCCTTGTGGGATCTCATCTATGACTTAAAACACTATTGAATTGAGTGGCTATGTCTTCAGGATGGAAAATGAACTTAATTCTCCTGAGCAAATTTCATTGTGGGTGTTCAAGTGTTCTTTATCATTTTGTTTATAACTGCCCAAGAATTGTTACTTTTATTATCAGAAGATGGAATTACTTGGTCATAATGATTTCTTTTACAGGACTCCATTAGACCACTGTGTTTCCGTTTTTGCACCTGGTATCGTTTGGGGGGCAGATCCGGAGGATCTGGGGGCACACCCTCAGAAAAATTTTGAAAATTTGAACACCAGAAAAGAATCACGTTTTGAATATTATTGTTTAGGAGATAATTTCACATTTAATGCACTTCAAAAAAATCTTGTTTTTATAAAAAAGATTAATTTTCAACATTATTTCATTGAATATGAAATATTTATTCCTTCAAAACCTGATATTTACACAAACAAATTTATGAGATATATCTATTGGTACTTAAATAAAAATATAACTTTATACATCTACAAGGGAAGGCAATATTTTTGAAGTTCCTAATATAACAAAAATAGCTTTGGGGGGGCACGTGCCCCTGGTGCAACATTTTTTGTTAAATATTTACGTCTTTTAAATGTACGCTAGACCTTTTGACTCCTTCTGAAACCTGGGATTTGCAATCTCTTTTAATTTTTTTTGCCTTCATCCGGAATGCCTCAAAGAAGCGACTGAATAACGTGTTGGGAAATTATTCATGTTTCGTTACATGAAAATTTTGTGAAAGTTGGCCAAAATGTTATATATTTTCATCACAATGGTCTCAGGGATAATAATTATTGACCTCTTGGTTGTTATTAGGGAGCAACATATTGGAGTTGATTTCAACTATTATTATGTTGTGGTCTGAAAAATTATTGTCCACAACATGTGGATATGCTTTGGCATTCGTAAAAATGTCGTCGAGCTAATAATGATAATACTCCCTCATTAACACACATAGAGTATATCTAAAGGCATAGCCTGTGTGGGTAATGGACGGCTATCATTATCATCATTTGCCGTGGCGCTCCGGGGCAACTTACTGATTTTTTGTGGCATATTCACTTTTTAGCTGTAGGAAAACCCCGGGTGGTCGGCGCGCACTTCAAGCAAGCACCAGACGTCGAGATTGGTATCTAGACAATCACATTGTCTATCAACTACTATGACATAAAGAAAAAAATTCACATTCCCAGGGTTTGAATCTGGCCAAATGCAAGTGAAAGTTTCAAAGGCCAGCATCTAACCGCCCCGCTACAGAGCTTGATGTAACTCTTGTATCCTGACAATACCATTGAAACCATAATGTGTAAATATATGGAGTAGTTTCTCTCGTCCATGTGAGGAATCATTGAAATCAATGTTGAAGTCTCCTGTTATTCATAGTAGTGTGTTTACATTAAATATTTCCTGAAGTTTACTGCAGAAAATTTTTAAATTTCCTATTAAGGATCTATAAATGGTTATGGGTTTTAAATTCACATCCGCAGCATTCAATTTGTTTTTTCATAGCTAGGTTGTTAATATGCAGAGGAGTTGTCACTAATCCTTGTTTTGCCCAAAAGACACTGCTATCTACCTCCTTGAACATATATTGCATTATGTCAAGTTTATAATTTTTGTACTTTTCTATATATTATTTATGTTCGTATATAAGGGTTTCCCATTTCCAATAAAGATTTATTTATATATTGCGACAGAAAGTGCTTGCAAGATAATAACTCACAATTGAAAAATCACTCACGTAATCCTTAAGACATGAATCTGATACTGGTAAAAACATTGCTACCTGAAAAGTGGGTCCCTCTTCAAGTAGGCTTCGTTTGTTCCTCATACTTTGCATATTTGAATATAAAATAAAATTGAAAGTTGTTATTTTGATTATCCTCCACATACTGCCTGTAGCGTCTGCGATCCTCCTAAAACCAACTGCGCTGGGCCAGAAATCTGCAATATAGTTTTTCTTTGTGGGAGAGATCAGCTACAATAATGAAGCATTTCAGTTGGTTGGGGGCAGTTTGGAGTTCTTTTCCTATCACGTCACTAATTTATTCCCCTTCTGGTGTCTCAGGATAAAACTTTTTTGATATGTAATTTTTTATTGTCGTTGTCGTTTTTGGTTACTCTGTATTTATATAACTACACTTTTGGTTTTTCCCCGTGAAGTCGTCTTATCCTCGCTGCTGCCAATATGTTTGGTTGGGATTCCTGGCTTCTTGTTTTTACTGTTAGTGTTACCTTTGCCGCCGGTAGTTTCTTCTTGATAGATGATTTTATGCATCAAATTGATTCGTTCTAATTCGTTGATACAGATGATTCAGGATTTTGAGATAGATCCTGTTTGTTTACGTGTACAGGTAAAAAAACTGTCAGGTAGAGACCTTTTTGCTATAGAGAGGTTTTCTGTTCAGTCCATTTTTTAGTTGTCTGCTTATTACTTGAGTTTTTACAAAAAATTGTTGATTTCCAGTAGAAGATTGTATTCTTAGTCTTTTTCCTTCAGCATGATTTTCAATATATGGTTTTGGAGTTCAAATGTTCACATTTGTTTTGTTTGTCCTTTCTGCGTCATTTACTGGGTATTGTTTTTTATTAAGCTCACCACTGGATTCTGAAGTAACAAATTTTATTTATAGCATTTTGCACAGGAGATGTGAAAAATTTGCTTGGTTTTATTTGGCATCCTCGCGCTTTCTTTGAAAGTTTCATCACTTATTTGGCTAACAATCTGGCATTCAGAGTTGTTATTTTGAATTCACTTCACCATCATGGAAACGCCTCCGTAAATTCTTTATTTTTGACGTAGAACTGTGAAATTTGCAGAATCAATAGATATGATAAAAATGTAGTTCTACGTTAAAAAAGTTACGGGGGTGTTTCCAAGAGAAGTGCGACAAATTTGGATTCTTGAGCTGTTGTTTTAAAAAACAAAATGGATTAGTAGTATAATGATTACGAATCCAAAGATATTTATAACTTATTTTGCCTCCTACTATAATTACAACACAAGTTGTTCCATTGCTGTTGTCGTGCAGTGTATATCGCTTGAAATGGATCTTGCAAATTTTTGGTGTTTCATCAATCTTAAAAAATTTAGAATTCCGCTGAAAAAATTGCAGAAGTTACAGGGGTGTTTCCATTAAACACTAAACAGTGCGGTTTTAATAATCCCCTACCTGTTAACTTTTGAACAGTATGATTTTTTCCAAATGTTCAGAAAATTTATGAAATTAATCTTGAATTTATTATTTCAGGAATATTGTGATAGTCAATGATTATGTAGATAATTAAGATCATCTATTATTTGTTTACTCACCCTGACCATTTTGTAGTTTCCCAAAAATTTCGTGATATGCTAATAACTGATTCAAGTCATCCACATTAACCTTATACATATTATTCACAATATCAACACCCAGAGCCTTCACTAATTCTTGTTCCTGCATGTTTGTCTGTATTTTTACTATACTACCATCAGCAGTCCTCACATCCATCATATTTGCTTTAATATCCTGAAGTCCAAACTGAGCTCCGGAAAGTAGCTTACAGTTCTGAAATGTTTTCTCATCTTTTACTATTTGTATTGTCTCAGTCAATGCATCTGCTTCACTATTGGATTGGTGCTGGTTAGTTTCAGAGTTCTCCAATCTTACCTAGAATTGAATTATTACCTAGTAAATTACAAATGGAGAAGTACGTTGAAAATAATGAATTGGACTGCGTTATGCATTAATTGACAAAGCACCATTACCAAATTTCGAAATACTGGTATCTTTTAACGAAGAATAATCTAACTTAATTATGAAAAATTTTAGCCAAACGCAATCGCTTAAATTTACGAGTTAGATATGGTGTTGAGCAAACGTCAGATGTCAATACGAAAGTGCTGATTTGTGATAGTAGTCACTCTGCTAAAAAAATTTGACTCTTCGTCGAGTCATGTTTAACACAGTCCAATTGTTGAAGAGTTGATTTTCCATCAAATAATAATAACAATAATAATATGTTTATTTATGCTAATATGGAAAATAGTACAGAATAACAAGAAAAAATACAATAAATACAATAGAACGTACAATACGAAATATCAAATGTAAACAAATATAAACAAATGTAAACAAACATTTTAAATATTCATAAATAAACAGGTTAAACCGCAGTAAGTAAAATACTTGGGCGTGATTGTAGCATATAAATGAACGAATAAAAAGAACATACAAAATCCACAAGTTACAAGTATCGTTTCAAACATAGTAGAATATATCCTCAACACTGTATTTGCCTTATATGTAGTAAATTTTTTTATATCTATGGGTTGATGTATAATAATATATCTGTTTTGGGCACTAATCCATTTTGAGATTCTTGATTTGTATAGACTTAAAGAATGTATAGTTTTGATCTCAAATGGAAGTCCGTTAAAAAAATTTGGTGCAATATAGGTATGGCATCTTTGTCCAATATTTTTTTGGGCTCGCAGGATCGTGAGTGATTCAGTTTTATAGCGTGTGCTCTATGTGTGTTCGATTCTAGGTGAGTTAATTTTTTGTCTGTATTGATGAATCAGAATCTTTTTGTAGTATATCTGCCTAATATCAAGTATTTTCGATTCACAAAATAAACAGTCGCTCGAGTATGTATTGTCTTTGTTGAATATGATTCTCAAGATGTGTTTTTGAATTATTTCCAGATTCCTCAAGCAAGTCTTCGAAACGCCTCCCCATCCTATGATTAGATGTTGGATGCCAAAGAATTGCCAGAAGAACCTGAACGTAATTTTTTAACCAGTGTGTTTATATGATCATCCCTTCTCAAGTGGCAGTCCACCATTATACCTAGATATTTTGTTGTGTTCACTGCTGATATCTCATTTTCATCTCCATGTGATATTTTGATTCGAATCTCCTTATAATTGGGTAAGTTACCAGAATAAAACGAGAATGAAAGAAAATTTGTCTTTTTTTCATTTATTGTAAGAACCTTCCCTCTGAAAAACTCAATGATAATTTTAAAGTCTTCTTCAACTATCTGTATCTTACATAGTTATCTCCACTCTCCTGCTCCTCCGGAAAAAGACATTGTAGAACAACAGGATAGTGATCAGTGATTCCAAAGTTGATTACTAGTGGAAGGAATGTATCCAAATTAGTTTTTGTCTTCAGAAAGATATGATCTAGACATGAATTACTTTCACCTTGTACTCTAGTGTAAGAGTTTATTGCTGATACATATCCTTGTAAATACAAAACTTTCAGATAATCCTGGCAGTTGACACTATCATCTAAGATATCGATGTTCATATCACCTACTATTATTTCTGTTATGGTTTTTTTCTTTATATTGTAGATATGTGTCTAAGTCTACTATGAAATCGTTTGGATTTAGTGAAGGAGACCTTGAATTTCAATTAGTTTCTTGTTAAAGTGTAATTCCAGTTTTAGTATCTTGACCTGACCAATACTTATTATTTCTTGTCTGTGATCGATATGTTGTTTCAAATAAATAACTACTCTGTCGTTTTTATTAATACTGCCAGAGTTATATATTATATCATAATTCGGTAAATTATATAGCTGAAGGTAATCAATATTGAATGTTTCCGTTAGTACAATGCAGTTGAAATCATAATCGAGTTTTGTCAAATAAACATTAAGTTCATCAAAGTTTTTGCAAAGACTTCTTATGTTGCTATGGAACAGAGTGAAATTCCTATTTCAAGTTTTCAGAGCATTTTTACAGTGTGATATGTCTTTTATCACGACATTATCAATCTTAAGAATTTGGAAATCTATCAAGTAGGCATCCATATCATGAATCAAGAATGTTTTTATTTTATTTACTACTTACTACTATTATTCGAGTTAACAATTAAAATGCTGATTGAAATAAAATAATGTGAATCTGTTGGCCGGGGCAATTCATTCAGTTGAGGTTTTTTTTTGGCTTCGGGTATAAATGTTTCCGCCAAAGGTCGACTGGCTATTTTTCCGGTACTTTTGTGTATTGGATTCTGAACTGGATTTTGCTGTTATGTTTCCCGCTTTGATTTCTCTTCTTTATTCTATTTCCTCCTCTTCTGTTCCGTGTTCCGTTTCACTGTCCTCTGAAAGTATATCTATTTCTTTCAGGTCATCCACTGTATAACTGTTGCCCTTCAGAATGAGCTTATTTCCTTTGATTTTTGCGTCTGGATATTGGCTACGTGCCTTGTACATATAAGCTCGTAATAGTTTTTGTTCTTCTCTTCCCTCTTTGCTTAAATCGTTATTAATGAAAATCCTGGTGCCTTTCAATTTTCTGGTTCTTGTGAAGATTAAAGACTTCTTCAAATAGGAAAAGAATTCTATCACAATTCCCGTATTCTCGTTCTTCCCTTTTAAATAAATATATCGGTTTCCTTTATGTTTAATTCCAATAATCGATTGATTTTTTCTAGGCTTTCTTGAAGTATATTCGTTCTGTCAACCTCAAATCCAAAAATGATTATATTGTTTCGCCTAGCTCTTCTATCTGTTTGCAGACTTTTGTTTTTGATTTCAATCACCTCTTTCTTGGTGTTTTCAATTTTCACATCAATTTCTTTGATACTTATCTTCAATTCTTGTTTCAGAATTCTTATTTTTTGAGTATTTGCTTCTACAATTTGTTGCGTTTGCTCTTCGTTCGCTTTTTTTAAAAATACCAATAAATCCTTAGTTTATGTCATATTAACAAAAGCGACCGTCGGTGTTTTATGCCTCCAACCTATGCTGTTGATATGATTTCTACACTTCGTTTTTTTCCTGAGCACTTTGGCTTAATAAGCTAATATCACCTTTAATCAAGCCTATTTAGATGTGATTTGTTTTGTTAGTCTATGACAACTAATTCTTAATTCGTTTTTGAAGATTACTTATTTTGTAATATAGTTTTCTACTCACAGTTCAAGTTTACACATCATAACTAGATATTTATTCACTTTATATACCACTTTAAAATGATGATTTGTGGAAGATACTTGAGTAACCTACAGCACCATGAACTACTCAATATGGATCAGAGACAAACTAATCTATGATATGTGTAAACAAGCAACATGAAATTTTTAACAATAAAATATTATTTCTAGAATAAGTCAACTATGACAACCATTGTCACGAAGTTCACATATTATGAATACATTGGAAACCTTGAATCGACTTCATATTGTATTATAAAATTATAATGATAATGATTTCACTCATCTTTACAAAAGACAACTATAACGGTGTATACTTATTTCATTCCTTTATTTTTTCTTATAAAATCATTTCCGAAAGGTAACATCCCAGATTAAATGAAGATATTGTAAAAGCCTGGAGCCGGACCTGTGAGTCGCCGGCGTTCTTAGAATAGGTGGATGAGGTTACCGATGCGTTCCGATGAACGGAGAGTTCCAAATTATTCGAAATCACCGCTTCTCAACAGTTCGAGAAGCCACCTGGAAGCGAGTCGCCGAACAATGAACCTTCGATTCCGTTGTTAAGAGCATTTTCATCACAATTCGTGTTAAAAATGCGAATTTAAAAACAAAAATAAATGTTTTCGAATTGGACTGTATCCGTATTGCGTAAAAATAAACTGGGCCTTTTTTGAGCAAATAGACTGGTGACCAGTTAAACGAGACAAGTGTCCGCATTGTAAATAGTTCTAGAATTTTGGAAAAATAAACTGTTGCCATATAAACTTTCTGTCGTTGTATAGACTGACATTTCGGTGAACAAATAACTATTAACTATGCGCTAAAAATGTACTAGAGTAGAGTGCATCTTGAAATTCGTAGATTTGAAGCAAGAGTTGGAATAAAGAGGGTCAAACAACCTGCAATTCACCTTTATTCAATTGGGAAATAATGACTGCAGAACTCATCTATTCGAAGTTTCTGATGGTGATTTGATATGAACAAACTCGATGACTATACCAAAGCCTTTGAAGAAGTTCATTCGTATGGTTTGAAAGATAAGCTTCTAAAAAATTCTAAGAATTTTAATAGAATTGGAAAAATCTGAAATGAAAGCTTAAATAAAATTCGAAGATTCTAGGAGAAAAGCTTCAATAAAACTCGAAGAGTCTGGAAAAAAGGCTTCTGGAAAATTTTAAAGCTTCAGAGAAAAGCCTTCAGAAAATTCAAAGTTTCTGGAAGACAAACTCCTCGTAATCATAGAAGGCATAAAAACACATTTTGGAGTGTGGTTTGGAAGAAACAAGGGAATCTTCGAGATAAAGATGGATAAAATCGAAAATAAAATCTAGACATAAATGGGAAAAATGAAAGAAACAAGACCCAAGTGATAAAATCGAAAACAGAACCGACGCAGAAATGTACCGAAAATACCCTTCTAATAATAATAATAATACTCCCTCATAAACACTCGTTGAGTGTACCCAAAGGCATAGCCTGTGCGGGTAGAGGACGGCTATTATTATTATTTGCCGTGGCGCTCCGGGCGACTTACTGATGTTTTAGGTGATGTATTCACTTTTCAGCTGTAGGAAAACCCGGAAAACCTACAGCACCACCTCGGGTGGTCGGTGTGCACTCCAAGCTAGCACTAGACGAGATTGGCATCTAGACAACTCACAATACACTTGCTTTTCAACAAGGCATGCGGCCGCCTATCGATCCGATATAAAGTAGTTGAGAAAAATTCTCGCACCTACATCGGATTCGAACCGACTATCGCTATGCTGGAGTTTCGAACGGCCTGTGCATTAGACCGCTGATCCACCGACCACATTTCCCACAAAGTGGAAAAATGAGGCAAATATCTGTCATCCATTTGTACAATGTTCCTCAAGGAGGACAATATTTGCAAGTGCCCATTGTGATAAAGCCATAATGCCAAACACGATAATAAAACCATCAATTAATAGAATTGAGCAGGTAGAACGGGGCAATCACGTCTCTTTAATTAGACCGGTAGACAATAATAACATCCCATCTAGTCAGGTAACTTAGACACTCCTAGAAAAAGGGAAAAAACGCATGTTATTCAAAACAAAGTAAGTAGCCAGGCTGTGACAACAAATTGCGAAGATTCTCCAACCGCTGTATCAGTTTTACGTCGCTCTTTGAGAAGATAAAATCTAAGCTGAAGATGCTCGCCGCAGTTGTGAGCGAAATGTCTAAGGGAACCTCCTCCACGGAGGTGAACCGACCACGGCCTCAAAGCCTGGAAACCATACTTCTTCATTCTACTTCCGGCCGTGAAAGCCTTCATTCTAAGCCTTCAGTTTGTTACAATCAGTAAGTTGAAAAACCAAATTGATAACTGCGCACACCAAGTGTATTTTTCCCTTTACCACACAAGCAGCTTTGGAGTTTTCTAGAACCATGTACCCACTATCGCCGATATGTGCTATTGGTTCTAACAAACAGGTTAGAACTAGTACCTTCGAACCTTTGTGGGCCCGTCAAACTTCTTCCGGGGATATCGGATTGCGCAGTTCATTAAGTTAAGGCTGACGAAGACTCCTGCAAAAAACTTCGAACTGCGCTAGGGCTGGAGTATCTACGTCGAGTGGTTGGGGAAATTCGTAAAAAGGTTTATCGCAGAATTTAATGTTTTCCGCGATGCTTCTCGCCCGCCTCACTAGTGACTTTTTTGCAGCCACCAGCATTCGTATCCTATCAAGATAGCGCTGTTTGATGGTAAACAGCACGCCTTGATTAATTGTGTGGTGAACTCGTCCATTGCGAGCATTAAAGGGCTTTGGGCGCCACCTAGTCCAACACACTGGATACGAGACGCGTGTTTGTCTCGCCGACTTGATCTTAGCTTTTATCAATCAAAGAGGTTGTATCCCTCCTCTCTGTTTGAGACAAAATCTGAGTGGTGTCATTCACGGCACCGTTGATTTGCCAGATGTCAGCCTCTTCTGAATTGACATCGTGAATTTACGCATCCATCCGTGCCAGTTGTTGTTGACTTAAAGCGCCCTGCGGGTTCTGATGCCTCCATTGGCGGTATAATGCGGGCCTCCTCCACAGTCAGAACGACACGTGGTTTTTCTGCCACTTCGTTAACCTCGATCCCGAAGATGAGATACATGATCCCTTTTATTAGAGCATGCATTCTCGCCATGTGTCCTCTCTGGGCGGGCTCACTGCTCTCATAACAATGCAGAAGACCGTCCCTTAGTTCGTCCGTCCACTCAAAGCGTCCGCTGTCATTGCGGTTGCATTATGTGGCAATCCGTCACCTTGCCTTTGACCCCCAATCCGAGAGGATCAGTTGTGGGGGACACTTCCTCGTCTGTTTGGAAATGAATAGTAGGGTATACCGGGGGGTTAGCATAGTATACTCACGGCCGACATCAGAAAGAATAAGCATTCCCTCCAGGGTGCGGCATGGCTGCCGGTCCAGTTTTGCACCGGTTGCTCACGAAAGTAGTGTCGCAACTCACCAAGGCCTTGGATGGTAGTTGACCTTATTGCTTATTGGTGCCGTGAACAGGATATTATTATTATTATAAAAAAATATATAAACATGTACACTCTGAAATCAGAAATTGTGTTAGAAATTTTAAAAAATAATGAAAGAAGTTATACTTGAACAAGCATACTATAATATTGAGGAATCTTAAAGTGAAACACTGCTATGATTTTATCTTGCGTTTATGTTTTATTTATATTTTATTCGTTTTTAATCAAATTGCCTGTAATCTTTATATACACACTTTACATCTGACATGTTAATATTTCAACGAATTTGTATATGATTTTTTTTGTAGATTCGTGTAATAAACAGTTTGATTTCTTGGACAATAAAGCATATTCTCTATCTCGCTCTCTATCTCAGCTCGATTAAAAGATATCAAATATCGAGTTGGTGATCAATTTGGTCGCGACTCAGATGGCTAATGTCACCTGACCTACCCTGACACCCATGAGAGGCAAGAACGAGTCAAACAGGAACTCTGCTATTGGATCACAAAAATTATTCGCAAGTTGATAATAAATACAAACTAAGAAAGTATTCATAATAAATCTCCTCACCACACTGTCCAAAACTTGTTGTACTTGCAAATGTTGTAGCTGTTGCACAGTTAATGATTGTTGGTTCAGTTGATTTTCACTGAGCTGTAGTTGAGCAGCTTGTATTGCTTGCAGCTGTGCTGAAATGAGATCTTTTTGGTCTTTATTATCTTCAATAACAGAAACCAAATTATCTTGAACCTGGACCTGAACCATGTTTTGCTGTTCTCCGTGTCCAGTATGTTGATGATTTTGTTGGTGTGATTGTGATATCTACAAAAATAAATCAGTCTTCAGGAAAAAATTCATTCATTATGAATTTATTGTTTTAGATTATCTAAGAGATTCAAATAAAAGTACAGTATGTTTGATTTCATCTTAGACTTGAGATGTGCAGATGATATACTCAGTAGGCAATAGAAGGAAAAGGGGAAGACAATCATGATGGGTAGAAACGAGTAGTGAAAGGGATAGAAAAATTATTAAGCGCACCTCAGACACTACTTTTATGTTTCTACGATTCATACAAATATATACAGCGTTTCCAAGATAATGATGGTATAGCAATGGGATCTCGAAAATGATTGGAGTAACAATGTTGGTTAAATTAAGGTAAAGTTATAAAATACAAATACATATTAGATTGAGTTTGCAAAAGAAAGCTATGTTTTTACAATTTCTGACGTAATTTCAAAATGAATCAAAAATAAAAACATTTATTGTCAAAATTACCAACATTTTTTGGTTGCTGAAATGTGATAAATAAAATCATACCACGACCATGCCATAAACAACAGACATCGAAAAAATACAAATGTCACTATTTATTTTATTTATTTACTGGAATTATGATACAAAACTTAATTGGATACATGGTCTTTCGATTTGTATGAAAAATGCATCGAAATTATTCTTTCAAGGAAAAGTTCTGTATGTTAAAGTGTTACATTATATCCCATAGTGATACTTGAGAAGCTGGGCAAATGTATTTAAATTTATCCTGAAAGATTACGGCCCAATAAAAAAAACATCTGGAAGAATGGTTGTCAGTTTGTTGAAGTAAGTATAGCTCATTTAAAAACATAGTTATTAAAAAAAATATATGCAATGAGAAAACTCAAAATAATATACTCCTGGCTGTAGTGGAAGACCCGTCAACATCGGTAAGGAACAATAAAAAAGTTACTAAAACGCCAAAATAAACAGCAAATGTTATTTTCACATAAAGCAAATGGTATTTCGTGAGGGGTACACCAGAAAATATCAAGAGAATGAATTTTTTTTTTAATAAAATGTCTGATGAAAATAAAGTAAAGAAAAACGGACTCTTCAACAGACAAAATACGGAATTTTAAGGATAATTGTCCCATTTTACTGCAGGGCGATTTGGAAGAATGGTAGTAGAAGTCAATAACTTTTGGTTCCAACAAGATTGGGGACCACTCATAGTTCGGAGATTCTTCAAAAATACCCATCAATCAGATTTCCTGATAAATGGATAGGTAAACATTCTGCGGTTTCCACGATCACCGATTCTATCACCTCTTAAAATTATTTATTTTTGGTGGTACATCAAAAATTATGTGTACCAACGTAATTTTCAAAAGAATTACGTCAACTGGTTATACCAGATATACTCAACAATGTTTTGGGTGTCACAATATGACGATGTTATCAATGCTTAGAAAATAATGGTCCCTTGTTCGAACATCTTTTGTAATTAAAAGTGGATAAGGAGCGAAATTAAGTTTGTACTGCACCACCTTCGCTGTCACTTGCGTTCAAAGGAACTAATAATATGCTAGCAATTTTCTGTACCGGAATAGCATCTAGACAAAGATTGAAACGAGGCTTAGTAGTATTCCAAAAATCAGAATTCTCAAAAGGGATATCATAAAATATAGGCAAATTATATATACCTATTTCTGTAATTTTTAGGAAGTTTTCAGGATTTTTTTCACCCCACTCAAGAATTAATTATCGAGAATAAGCGTCTTAACAAGCAGCATTTGAAAATTCGAATACATGGAAATAATTTTTCTTGTTCAAAATATTGGGTGATTTTTCCAAACGAAAGTGAGATCGCAAGCTCTACCAAACAAGAAAACTACTCAAATCCAGCCCGTTTTATGACACCCTTTGGTGAAGCACCCGTTATTTTACTCCTGCTTCATTTTAAACAATTATCTTTTTTTTGTGTTACCGCCTACCGCTCATTCCATTTAATCCCCAAGACAGTTCCGAGCGCCCTACCAACTCTTAAGAGTGTGGGTACTACTATGAATTATATTAGTTAATTACATTCCATAAATTGGATTTATTTTATTAGTTTAGTGTTATGACTGTAATAAAAAAAACTGATAAAAAAAGTTGATGAAGGTTCCTCGGAAACGAAACGTACTGGATATCTGTAAACGGCAACTTGTTGAGCTCAAAAAGTAAAAATGAGAATTTTTTTTTTTTTATAAGAGCATAAATTAAAATATTCCTAAAATTCCATTAAACATCTTTATTTATTCATGAACTTATTGAAAATACATTTAACATAAATGTAACTTTCAAGAATTTCAAAATTAATTAAAAAAAAAAACAAATTTCACAACTTTACATATATATATATAGATTGATGAACATCAGTATGATAGCAATTTTTTTTTATCATGAAATTCATTTACTTTGATTCTTTAGATTCATCTGAGAGTTTGTTGTGAGTTTCTATACATACCGGGTGGCTACGGAAGTATTGCCTACGGAATATCTCAGTTATTGTATGAAGTAGGTTTGTGAAATTTGGAGCGTCGATATAATGACATAAGAGCTAGAATTTGAGCATATTGACATGTCGAAGTTAACTTCCGGTCTGACCGGAAGTAACATCAACTTTCTTATTTTAAATGGAAACCCTATATTTTTTTCTTTTCGCTTTATTCAGCATTCAATTCCCTTTCTAATGACATATTAGCAGATTAGCGCCGAATTAGCTATAAGTAAGGTCTCTGCTAGGAAAATTTTGAAAAAACATCGATTTAAATCCTTCAAGTATCAGTTGCATCAACATTTGTATGAAAATGACGGTGAAAGGCGCCTGGAATATTGTAATTGGTTTCTTCGACAAAATGCTGAGAATCACCTATTTAACTATTATATCTTGTTTACGGACGAGTCAAGATTTACCAACAATGGATTACTTTACAGGAATAATACAAGGTAGGTACTGTACTTTATTTGGATTATTGTCGATAGTCGAAGTGTAAAGTGCTAAAAGTGTGAACGGTCTTTTGTTTCAGGTACTGGGCGATAGAAAACGAGCACCGGTTTCGACAAGGTGGCTTCCAGGAGAGATTTGGTGTGAATGTTTGGGCAGGAATAGTTGGAACTCATATTGTTGGCCCCATTCTTTTTCAAGGCCAACTAACCGGAGGGAGATACTTTAATTTTTAAACGAATGAAATTTCGGAATTCATTAACAACCTACCAGCGGAAATAACTGAGAGAATGTATTTCCAGCAAGATGGCGCCCCTCCGCATAATTCAAGAATAGCGAGAAATTATCTTCAAAATCGCTTTCAAGAGATACTTATAACAACCCATGGTCCAGTCAGGTGGCCACCAAGGTCACCTGATCTTACTCCGTGCGACTTTTTTCTATGGGGGCATCTTAAAAATAGGGTGTATTCCACACAGCCTACAACTCTACATGAGCTAGAAGTAAAAATTCGTAGAGCTTTCCAAGATATCACGCCCCAAATGTTGAGAAACGTTTTACATGAAAATATCACCAATAAAAGTATTGACGCTGAGGGAATGCATTTCGAACATTTGTTTTGAATTTATTTTATCTTTAATCCTATCAATTTGAATTTTTTTTTTTCGATAAATCTGTTTTTTTGTTATTTGAATAATAATAATTGGATTTTTTGGTATTTCATTTCAAAAAATTACTTTCTATTATATCATTAGAAAGGAATGGTTATGCTGAATAGTACAGGCAAGAAAAAGTTGTATGTTCCCATTTAAGTTATGGACCTACAGAGTATTGTTTTTTTCCCAATTTTTCCAATATTTTTTTTGGCGGCTTTTTATAACGCCGACGAATGAAAATAAAATATCACAGTAGTAGCAACTGTTATCAAGTGACGTATGCTTTCCATAGCCAACTTTTTAATTTTTGGCTTTCATTTTGCTTCCACGGCCTAATCGGTGAATTTCAAAAAAAAAAAATTTCTGATCTAGTTTCTGGTTAGATACCAACTTGTGATATGTCATTAGAAAGGGAATTGAATGCTGAATAAAGCGAAAAGAAAAAAAAATAGGGTTTCCATTTAAAATATGAAAGTTGATGTTACTTCCGGTCAGACCGGAAGTTAACTTCGACATGTCAATATGCTCAAATTCTAGCTCTTATGTCATTATATCGACGCTCCAAATTTCACAAACCTACTTCATACAATAACTGAGATATTCCGTAGGCAATACTTCCGTAGCCACCCGGTATAGATTGAAATTAATGTTATTCAAAAGGAAGTTATTTGCATTTCTGATATTAGAGTCATGTGATTTTTTTATATATTTCTATTGCTTTTTTATAAATTATTTGTCAGTTTGAATGCAAAATGTTGCTCTTTTGAATATTATTAGTTCATCTAATGTAAAATGCTTAGTATCTTTATTTAATTTTAGAGACGGCGTTTTTCATGTTTTTTCAATTACTTTTATTGTTTCAATCATAAATCGATAAATTATACCTTTATGGTTTTTACAAAATGACCATAACATAGGCATTATCAATAATAAGGTTTTGAAATTGAACATTTAGAAAATTGTTTTTTTTTATTGCTCAAACTAAACAAATAATGAATTTCTTGATTTTATGCACATGGCATTCAAAATTTTAATTCTTATCAATCATCAGGCCTAAATATTTGTATTTTTCAACTTCATTTAACATTTTTTTTATTTTAATTTTATTTATTCTAGATTTTGTTGTTTGAAAATCACGTAAAGTTATTTTCCAAATTAATTATTACATATTTCAAGTATCCATTTTTTGAACAATTGAATAACTATCAAAATGTTACTTTCTAAAATAGTTATATTTTACCAAAATTTTAGGACTTGAATAGGCTCTTTGGATTGAAATTTTTCTTTTTCGAAATAATTTTTTTTTTTTTCGAAAATTTTTTTTTTCAAAAAGTTACACATGGTTGTATTCAGAATATCATGGAGACAGAAGAAGTGAAAACGTACCAGGTATCCCATTTAAAAATCGAAAGTTGATGTCCCTTCCGGGGATACCGTGAGTTGCATGAAGCTGATTCACTTGTCAAAAAATGCAGTTATATATATATATATATATCACATACATATGCTCCAAATTTCATTTCATTATCCTCAATAATAAAAGTTATAGGGAATAAATCACTTATCCTATTGGTCTGCCTCATCCATTTGATAATTTATGGAAAGCATATATCTACTTTTTTCAATATTTTCAGGAAATAGAAAATTATGTAAGGTAGAAATATGATCGTAAGAATTAAGGAAAAGAATGTAGAAATATTCAATTTGAGAATTTGCACATTTGTGGTAAGGCTGATATGAAAATTTAACACTCATTCGGCAAATTCTTTGATTTTTCAGAGTGATCAAAAATAGTGAAAAAATGCCACTTAATGGCTTCTACAATTAGTCAAAAGTCCGGGAGGAGAGGGAATGAATTGCCTATGATCATTGCGTTCGAACTGTACACGCGGTATCTTTTCAATAGTAGCTGCCGACTGCCGGAATTTCCATTCTCACAATTTTTTTTAATATCAATTGACTATATTCACCAAGTTGAATAATAAAAAAACAGAAAACCTTAAATTATTGGATAAATAGTATCAGGTAAAGCTGTTTTTCAACTCGACGACGAATAAAATATACATATGAACTATAGATTTTTATTAAACACAATCATGCTATAAGTATAATGTTCGATAGCATTTGTAGTCGGGGAGGCTGCTGTAGTGGATAAGTCGCGTACGGTCGATAGCTTGTACTTGAACAGTTCTAATTCTCGTCCGTGCATGGCAACACACGTAAATAGGTATGGGACTTGTCTTCCCTAGCTCGCACAATTATCTCGATGGTGACCTGATCCACCCTGTCCCATTCTGATTTTTAGAAATGATCCATCATCAAACGACGTCATGCAATTCATTATTCTCGAATATCGATCAAAGATATCAAAATAATAAACGATGATGAATGCATCTCTCTTCTGTTTGAGAGCAAATTGCGCGAATATCAAGTTCATTGCTATCCTTCCCCCTCGACCAACATAAACGAATTCCTAGATAGTGAATATCTCGAAATATTCCATCCTACTTTTCAATAGTGCGTCTTTCTTCCACCCACCGCTTAAGATAATATCAATAAATTAAGGCCATAAACATGTCTCGCTAAGTAGGTTGGTTATAGCAATAACTGGACGCTATTAAAAACATGAGGTGTCGTGTTTTATTGCGTAAGGAAGAATAACGGCGACACGTGTTCCTTTGCGAGGGGTCAATCTTGTATTTAAGCGAGATTTCAAAAGGATAATAGTCAGTTCATGTTTGACCCGGGCCATGTTCGTCTAAGGATTATACCAGTGCGTTACCAAGTTCGATGTCATGTATTAGTGCAACTGTTCGCGAAAATGTATGCCTCGGAGTATAGTTTATTCACTGCCGCGAATATCTTCTAGTTACAAGTGCGTTTGGAATAGTGCAGTATGTATTCTAATCTATCGCGAACACCGGGGTGTCTCGGAGTTTAGTCAAGGGAGTTTGAAATCACTTCGTCAGTAAAAACCGTAAGATGAAACTATCGTACTATTAAAGGTTACCCAGAAACGATCATGAATATAATGTCTGAACAGATATGAGTGCGGAAATTTATGTGCCTTCTCGTGAAAATAAGCCGCCTTAAAAGACATCTGCAACCCTGTTTAATTTATGAGCATATATGGAACGAAATTATTATATTATTTTCACCTGTCGAGTTTGGTTGTTGTAAGAGCTGTCCTTTATTTAGGAACCATGAATGGGTACAGCTATTGTACTAAAGGTTTATGTCTACTAGTACAGAGAAAGCAATTACTGTTACTTCGGATTTTGGTGTATTCTTATTTATAGGTATCATGTGTTTTGTGTATTTTATTGATTTGTGCTAATCAAGGTTTAAACTGATTAACCAATATGTATTTATGTCTTATATGTTTGAATAATGTTTTATTGATTTATTTACATGATTTTATCGCATGTTACCTGTATAATGTTGTTCAGTAGGTACTGTTAGTACACGTTTTGCTTAATATATTTCGTATATTCTGATATTTGATTAGTAGGAGTGTTATTCGTATATATTGCTTCATTGCGCAAACAAAGGTGTTTAGTAATGACTATTGTAATGATATACCACTTCAGTAGTTAAGGGTTTATTCAACTGAAAACTATACTGACAATTCAGCAGAAACAGATTGACAAATGTCATAGTAATTTTGCAAACTAATTATATAAGTTCAAATGTTAAATGAAGTAATGTACAGTGTATTGCATATTTCACCACATTCTTCGCCACTTAGTTAAGAATGAAATCATTTAAATGCTTTGGAATTTGTCTTGTTCTGGCGGGTCTAGATTCATTGCTACTATGTTGCTGTTCGATGCATGTTTCGTTATTCCTTGCGGCTTCTTTCTGAATATTGGAGTGACTTTCATTTTCATGAGAATTTTCGGATTGTGAATTCGAAATGGAAACTCGATCACAGGTGTCATTTTGGGGAATCTCAGGTTCGGGATTCGTGTTTTTGAAAAGTAAGTTCACATCACCTCTTGGGGCCAGGTGCTTGAGAGATACATTTGTTTCTCGACCGTTAGTTAATCGAACTAGAGCATAATCAGGATTAGCTTCAATGAGATAAGCTTCTTCAACTAACGGGTCATATTGAGTTCCTCACGTGCTTTTTCACTAGTACTGGTCCGGGGCAAGTAAGCCAGGACGGCATAGAAATTCCAAAAGAAGATGCATGATAAAACATTCTCTCGTGAGGCGTGCAGTTGGTAGCGGTACAAAGCAAGGATCGAATGGAGTGCAGCGTTTGGGATAAAACCACTTCCCATTGATTTACTTCGAGTCCTCTTGATTTCAACGCGAGTAGAAGTGATTTCCAAACAATACCATTATAGCGTTCAACTTGTCCGTTACCTTCGGGATTGTAGGGAGTTGTACGGCTTGTCGCTATTCCTCTAGAATGTAGGTAGTTTCTCAGCTCTTCGGATATAAATGAAGTTCCTTGATCTGAATGGACATAGGAAGGCATTCCAAAAATAGTGAAAATTTGTTCAAGACATTTTTTAACATTATTTGATGTCATGTCACGACAGCTAAATGCAAAGGTAAATCTTGAATATTCATCCACTACAGTCAAGAGGTACTTATTTTCTGTGCATGTTGGGAGAGGCCCTTTGAAATCAATATTCAAACGTTCTAAAGGAGCCGTGGCTTTTATTAATTTCTTGTTTGTGTTATGATAAAATTTTGATTTTATTTCGGTACATACCGGACAGTCTGATGACATTTTCCGAATATCTTCAACGGAATATGGAAGATTCCTAGTCTTTATCCAATGATTCATACGGGTGATTCCAGGATGACAAAGGGATTGATGTAATTCGAAAAGAGGATTTTCCATGGCTGTACTACAAATCCTTGAAAAAGTGTCTGCAACGGTATTACTTTTTCCTTGTCTATAGATGATATCGTAATTATAGCATGCTAGTTCTAATCTCCATCTGAGAATTTTTTCATTTTTTATTTTACTTTTATGAAAAGTATTGAACATGAAAGAAACTGACTTCTGGTCTGTTATTAATTGAAAATGTCTACCTATCAGATAATGTCTCCACTTTTTCAATGATTCAACAATCGCATACGCTTCTTTTTCTACGGCTGAAAGCCTTTGTTCCGATTGAGACAGCATTCTTGTGAAAAAGGCAACTGGCTTACCATTTTGACTTAAGCACGCAGCTACTGCATGTTCAGATGCATCCGTTTCAACCACAAAAGGTACATTTTCATCAATGGTAGTAACAACAGAATCTGCTATATCTTTTTTTATCTTCTCAAAGTCAGAAATGGCTTTTTCAGGTAAGGGAAATGTTTTAGAGTTTATTAGTGAATGAATTTTTTCAGAAAAACGAGGTATCCATCGTGAGTAGTGAGAAAACATTCCGACAACTCTTTGCAGTGAGTGTTTATCTCGAGGCTCGTCTATAGTCATAAGCGCTTCGAGTCTTGAAGGATCTGGTTTAATAGTGCCATTTTCAATAAGATATCCAAGTAACTTGATAGACTACTTGCAGAAGTGACTTTTATCATAATTGATTGTGAGGTTGTATAGTTTACAAACATTCAAAATTTTTTGTAGATTATCGTTGTGCTGTGCTTCAGTTTTCCAACAAATGGTGACGTTATCAAGATAGGCATACACTCCATATAGGTTCTCATTTCGGATAATATTATCGATTACTCGTTGGAAACATGTGACTCCATTCGTGACCCTTGGAACCCTTTTAAATTGATACAATTGATCAGCCTCAAAAGCTGTAAATATTTGCTCTTCCTTCATCAATGGCATTTGATGATAAGCAATTCGTAGATCTAAAGTACTAAATACTCTATATTTGGAAACTTCATTTACTATATCTTCAATCCTGGGCAATGGATATGCATCAAGAAAAGTATATCGATTCATAGTCTGGGAGTAATCGATAACCATTCGTTTTTTGTGATTTTCGTTCTTGGTTACTAGCGCTTGAGCTCTTCAAGGAGAGTTACTGATCTTTGATAGTATGTTTTATGTATGTGAACTATTATCCAGAAACATTTATGTGCTTGCTACCATTGTTTATTTAAATGTTTTTAATATACTTCCGACAGTAGCAATAACGGCTAGCAATGTAAGAAATGTCTCGTTGAATATGCGTTTAGAAAGCTTGCTTGTTTTCAAAAGTAATTTAAGTATTTAAGGTGTTGTTTACTCTGCATTATATTATTAAATTGTGTGTTTGATACATGTTAAAGAGGTCTGACTTGCGGGATAGCAAGTAGATCTAAAATGGAAATACTTGTATTCAATTCGGAACTAATCCATGTTTATTTAATATACTCATCAAATTAATCCTTCGTTTTCTTTCTATACTCGAATTTCACTTATAACAGGACGTCACGTACTTTCTAGGACCATCAGGGGTATAACGTAGCTGCTCACGTTATATTCCTTATTATTGTTAGGTTTCCCGACGTTTCGATACGCCTCGTCCATCATCAGACCAAGGGCTGGTGGCGAATGAGACCTTGCGTTAGAAAACTCTAGGATATTCTAAGCGGTGTAGAGACCAAGGCCGATACGCCGCTTTATAACAATGGCTGCCGAGAGTTGCTCGTAAGGATGCAACCGGTTCCAAATTACGCAGTGCGTATCCAACTCTCATAGTGAACAGACGTATTTTATTTGCTCTTGATTTAGCACAAGTGTTAAGGTGAAAGCAATATCTTCAGAAAGTGAAGGTTCATGTAGTGAAATGGAATTAATGGATGACGGGCAATGGCAAAAAGTCAAACACAAAAGAAAATCAAGGGGTAGACTTGAAAGTGAAGCCAAAAGAAACAAGCCCTTATCTCAAGTGGAAATTTAAGATATTATTTTGGGTGCATCCGCCAGTACTAATTCACAGACAACAAGTGTAAAAACTACTCAGGACAAAAACACTCAAGAAACATATCAGCTACAGTATAAAAACTTCTCTCCTTTAATGAAAGAAGTTACCCACAAAAAATATAAACATTTGTTCCATCTATCAGCAGATACAGGGGTCACCAGAATTTCATGCTCATGATGAAATAATAAAAAAACACAAAAAGGTATCATCCTTAAAACAGACAATGACAAAAAAAAAGTTATAGACATCCTTACAAACCTCGTTGGACTGAAAAAAAATCATAATTTCAATGAATCACAGCCGTCCAACATAGCACCAAGCGCTTATTCTCACGACGAAAGCTATTCTGTAGTTATCTCTGGGGTTGAACAGGAAATCAGCGCGGAATATATAAGTGACCATCTCAAAAAAATCAATCTGGAACACAGATTCTGTAAGACAATCATATTCAAACAGACAGGGAAGCCCACAAGTCTCATTTGTATCATCAGATGCAGAGGACCTCATCAACAAAATAAATGTACTTCGGATTTACCACCGAAATGCAATGCTTGCGGCTCCGAAGAGCACCAGGCGTTCAAATGCCCAAAAAGACCAACAGCCCCCATTCCAGGAATACCTAATATACACATCAAGTCCTTGAATAAAAAATCTCATGAAATCCCAAAAGAGAAGACCATTTCAAGGATTCACAATCCGTTTACAATACATGATCACATTATTACAACTTATATCAACGAGTTGAATGAACCGACAAATATCAACAGGGAAGAATTACTACAGAAACTTATAGGAACCGGTTTGTAGAGAACTTCAATGTGGATACAACTGCAATTTTCTCTGGATACCGAGCGTATATTGATATATTTTTGATCTTGAGCAGGAAGGCGCAATCTCTCCGACAGAACCAATCAATAGCACCAACAATATACAGTATGTCCATGTCTCAGATCATTAAACTGTTATATTCCAACATCAATAGTTACACTCGTAGAAAACATATCATTTGGAACTACATCAAGAAAAATAACATTGACTGTGGTTTATATATTGAAACAAAAACCAAAAAAGACACCAACACCACATACAGAGACTGGTCAACCGTTCAACTTAATGGAAATCAAATCCACAACAAAGCCAGAGGGGAATCTCTCATACAAGCTAGACCTGGACTTCTTATGAGAAAAGCAAACTCTCCAGCCATCAACAACCAACTGAATGAATGCATTCACTTTACTATTCCCTTCTTGGAGGATATATTTCTGGCATACATACACCCAACATCAAGAATCGAAGGAAATATATTCACTAAAGCTAGTCTATACAAATATTCTATAATCATCGGTGATCTGAATGTCTGCAATAGAATGAAAAAGAGGCAATTGAGTAATTTTCTTAACAACTCTTCATTCAAGAGATGGGATACAAAACCCACTTTCATTATGCCGAACAACAATGACTCAACTCCAGACTTATTGCTACACACCAATAATAGCACTTCCAATATTATTGAGGTCGAACTTACTCCAGACTTGGGTTCTGACCATTTGGCACTCAAAATATCTTTTGATTTAGGCAAAAACATCAAGTCAGAGGAAATAATGCGCTACAACTTTCAAAAAACTGATATGGATAAAGTTAATGAAGATTTATTGACATTCATACAATCGATAGGAAATGAAATTGACAATCAGCAAATCAGTGACTTCTGTAAAAAGCTCTCCAAATCTATTTTGAAATGGACACCCATAAAAAAATATGATTTCTACTCCCATGAACTCCCCCCATTCATAATAAGAATGATTAAAAGAAAAAGACAGATGTACCGAGAATACATAACAAGAAAGAGGCCATAAATGAAAAGAAAGGCAAAACATATTGGCATGAAATCAGAAAACTTTCAAAATATAAGAATAAAAAAGGAAATAGCACCCCAATCGTAGATAATAATATCACATACGAATCGCCATCAGAAAAAGCCCATATATTTGCAAAAAACTTGGAAAAAACATACCTAGAAAGTGAAGACCCAAATTTTGATCAAAACCATCATCAACTTGTAAGTGAAAGGTATGAAAACTTTTTCTCAAATCCACCCAACCATGAAGCAGTCAACTTCTACAACATAGATGAGGAAGAATATTTCAACATTATCGGTCAGGGTAAAAACACTGCTCCTGGATATGATTATGTTTCCAAGAATATGCTGAGAAAATTGGATTACCAAATACATTTGCACATCATCAAAATCTACGAATTCTGTCTGAAATCACAATACATCCCTAGTGAATGGAAAACGGGTGGCATCATTACCATACCCAAACCAAATTTGGATCACTCGGGTACAAAAAACCATCGTCCAATAACATTACAGTCGGTACTGGCCAAAAACCTGGAAAAAATAATGAAAAATCGGATTCTTCATAGTCTTGATAACAAGTTACAAGATTACCAATTTGGTTTTAGAAATGGACGTTCTACTCAACACCCCCTCATAATTCTGAAAAACAACATAGAAACATCAAAGATAAACAATGACAGAACGGCAGCTATACTTTTAGATATTGACAAAGCATTTGACAGCATCTGGCACAAAGGCCTTTTATTTAAGCTACATCACCTAGGATGTCCAGACTACATTGTATTTTTAATACACAGCCTTCTCTCCAATAGAAAACTCACGAGTCAAAATACTCAATTGCTACTCAGACGAATTCACTCCCGAACAAGGGGTGCCCCAAGGATCGCCCCTCTCACCGTTATTGTACAACATCTACTGCTCAGATATTTACTACTCTCACCAGGGTGATATTGAATGCTTCAATCCTACAGCTTACATTCTCCAATATGCCGACGATACTGTACTTATAGCACATGACCATACCTTAAACAGATCAATTAGTAATTTGCAGGATCTAATTAACAGTACTAGCTCATGGTTCAGTAAATGGAGGCTTAGACCAAATCCATCAAAATCCCAGTTCATCATCTTCAACCACCATACCTCACCAACTTCCCCAACAGTATATTTTCATCATCACGTTCTTCACCCAAAAGATTCTGCAAATTATATGGGAGTTAACTTTGACACCAAATTGAACTTCAACAGCCATGTTACGCTCAAAGAGAAGAAAACCATTGCAAGAGCCGCACATTTCACAAGCCTGATATATAAAGGGAAAGGTGCAAGCATGACAACGGCAAGCCGTATATACAAACTCATTTGCCGTCCACTTATTGAATACACACACCCGCTGTTAATCAACTCAAGACAACGAACTCTGCATGCACTTGAAGTAGCAGAAACAACAGCTATCAGAAAAATTTCCAAGATACGACACCCTAACAATCCTCTCCATAATCCTCCAAATCCTCTGCTCTATCAGCTGACCAATGTAATGCCAATACAGCATCGTCTACAACATCTCTCCAGGAAGTTTTCACAAAAACAGGAAAATATAGAGATAATCACCAAATATGCCCTGAAAAAAAACCCAAATGTGCAACAAAGACATCGCTATCCAGAAGAAACCTTGCTGGAAAAACTGTTATATTTTTCAAACAACAATCTACAATAGTGCATTATTTACTTTTATCAAGTTCATGTCAAATTTTTAGTTTTATATGTGAATATGAATAATTAGATTTTTTTTTAATAAGCTATATATATATATATATATATATATATATATATATATATATTTTTTATCCAAACATATTTCTATAAAAGAAAATTGTATGAAGGACCTCGGTCGATAGCCTTTTGAATTGAATGTAATTCTAGTTCAATAAACAACATTTATTATTATTACCAAATTACTTGAGATGTTACGTGTACATATAAAATGCTGTGGGGCGTCTTGGGATAACTAGTACATTCTGACTGTGTTTTGAAATATAAACAACTGGGAACTTTATTGACCAATAGGCGCAACGATGTAATATCTTTTACATCACCCAATAAAAAAATCAAAGAGTTTGCCGGGTGAGTCTAAGGCCGCATGGGCGCTTTTTCAACGTCCGTTAAAAAAGCGCAGTAATGAGACAAATGGGTTTCTATGGAAGCATTCATACATCGACGTTGAAAAAGCGCCCGTGCGAATGCAGCATTAACTTATATCAGGCCTAACAAAGACAAAAAAAAAGTTGGAGGAAGATAAAACTTCAAGCTTCAAAATTTGGAAATGGTCATTAAAACTAACATGGTGCTATAATAAATATATGTTGAATTGGAAAGAATTACTTTTGTGAAACTATATTTACTTACCCTCACATCTCTGGATAATTGATTCTGGTTCTGCGATGCCACATTCCCATTTTGATGATGATTAGTCATAGCGTTTTCAAGATGTATTCCAGCAGGTAGGCCCAAGTTCCCTTGAGAGGTAGCTATGCTTACTGGAATTTGCGAATGTTGTTGTATAAGCAATGGATCTGCTTGTAGGAGACTAGCATGCTGACTCAGCATGGCATCCTTAATAAAAAAAATATATGTTAATTAATTTCACTTCAATTCCTTTATATTTTCAACATTTCACGGAAAATGCCATTCAGAGAAATTTGGGGGTTAGGAAACATTATTTTTGGAAAGTATGTAGGTAGCATTGAGCAGAGTTGAAATAATCAGTAGCATAATGACATCAACAGAATACAGACGTACATTAGAGAAATTTGAGAGACGTCTTCAGGAATTAAAAAAAGACATTCAATTTTTTGAAGAAAGAGAGAATGTTTGGAAGCAGTTGAATAATTTAAACATTCAAGACAGAGTTTTCATGCGAAAATTACCTCAAACAAGATACCCGTTACGAAGAATCCAACCTCAGAGTGCAGAATATGTCTCCGCTGTTGAAAACAAATTTTGTACTTTTAACTGCAATAATAAATAATGTTTTATACGTGAATAAGCCATTTGGTGTGAAATACATGGCAATATGCGTGAAAACCGATGAATTTGAATGCAACCGGACCCAATGGAAAGCAATGCGAGTAACATCAGTCAATGATGGACAGCTACTAGTATTTGCCAGTGATGTCCATCGATATATCGGTATTGATTGATTTATAGCGGCAATGAGGATATTTTCGAAAAATCTCATTGATATTTCATTAATTCCAGGCCCATCTTAATTTTCAATATAATCTAACACCTTTTTCGGTTATTTCTAACATTCGAGCCCAGTCACGGGATAAACCAAAAATGTCGCTGAAAAAAAAACGGGACTAATCAAACTTTTCCTAGAACAAAAAACCGAACATGTTCTCTCAGTTTCATCCGAACAGCGATGAATCGTCTTTCCGAGAATAAATTGACAAAACTTTGGCGAATAATAATTCTCATTCGGGGAAATCGCAGGTGGTGAATATTTTATTCAAATACTGGTGTAGTCGCGGTCCTTTAAAATTCTCGAAAATCGAGGCGGATTTGCTAATTCGCGCTTCTACATCGTTAGTTCCGGAAACTACGAAAGTTTGATTGGCGTTACAATCAAACCAGTCAACAAAGTTAGTCTGGTTCACAAGTTCTGTTTTGTCAAAAACCTACGCTGGACCAGCGTGAATTATGATTTTGGTCTTATTTGATTCCAAATGGCATCTAAAACAAATTGCGGTCGACAAAAATTGCAAAAGTTATAATATAATATGGTGTAAAATAGGAGTCGATTTCAAGTCGACTAAGGTTTTCCTAGCTTTTTTACGGACCCTCTGCAGTTTCGAGCTGAATATTTTCGAAAATCTGCTAAGGTGTTCAACCAAAAATTTGTCTGCGAATATTTTTCATTTAAATTCACGGAGTATACTAAACTCATCATTCTGAATCGATTGGCGTTCATAGAATTGCTTTATCTTCAATATTCCCCGAGTTGAAAAGTTTATCTGGAGTTGAAAGGGATCATACTCAGCCAAAACATTTTTTTCAATCAATTTTTGCTCATATTCGTAAAATTCAATGTTTTCTGAACATGCACACCAAATTTGAAGTCGATTCCTAGTCAACTAAGGTTTTCATGGCATTTTTACGGAACCTCTGCAGTTTCGAGCTGAAATTTTTCGAAAATCTGCTAAGGTGTTCAATCAAAACTTTGTCTGCGGATACTTTTCATTTAAATTCACGGAGTATACTGAACCCATCATTCTGAATCGATTGGCGTTCATAGAATTGTTCTATCTTCAATATTCCCCGAGTTGAAAAGTTTATCTGGGGTTGAAAGGGATCATACACAGCCAAAACATTTTTTTCAATAAATTTCTGCTCATATTCGTAAAATTCAATTTTTTCTGAACATGCACACCAAATTTGAAGTCGATTCCTAGTCAACTAAGGTTTTCATGGCCTTTTTACGGAACCTCTGCAGTTTCGAGCTGAAATTTTTCGAAAATCTGCTAAGGTGTTCAACCAAAAATTTGTCTGCAGATATTTCTAATTCACATCCACAGAGTGTACTAAACTCATCATTCTGAATCGATTGGCGATCACGGATTTGCTCTTTTTTCAATATTCCCTGAGTTGAAAAGTTTAATTTGAGACGAAAGGGATCATAGGTATATATCGAAAAAAATGATTTAAATTAATTTTCGCTTATATGATATAAAGTTACACCCATATCGCCTAAAACCACACACCTCTGTATAAATAGAACCTTATGCTCGACCCGAATCCAATGGCGATAGATCCGTTCAACAAAATTCCAAAACAACGAATCCGGCTTCGAAAAGAATCCGAAAAATGCGATGTGCCATAATGAACATAAATTACTCCCACGCCGCGTCTACAAATTCGTTGAGTAGGCTAGGTTAGTGTTATGAATGCGATTTATCTGTTTTTAATTTCCAACGTACACGTCGATTTTCGAATGCGTTATCAGCGAATTCTTCGATAGGCATTTTTTCTCAAGCTAACCTGATGAATCGAAAGGCCAATGCCCGCTGGCGTTTGGTTGTACCCAGAAAATTCGTGTAAAGTATCTGTTACAATTTTTTTTCATTATACCTACTGTTAGATATCATTAGTATTATGTTTTCAAAACGAAATAAAACGAATAAAAATAATTTCTTTTCGTTCCATGCAGATTTCTAACTCTATACATACCATCCTGAAAACTTGTTTGTAAATTTTCTAAAGTTAGGAATATACTTGAAAAATGTAACATGAAAAACGTAGAGCACGTAGATAGATAATAGTAAGACATGTCGTCGAAAATTGTTGCAAAATTTGACGACAATAAATTCGGAAAAATACGTAAAAATTGTGAGAAACATCAGTCGCATAATTTAATTGAAAACAATCATACCAATCCTGCCCCCTAAAAGCTCGATAAAGGATGCGGAGACATGGAAAATCGCTGCGAAAACTTGCGAGAATAAAATTTAGAAAATCTGTAAAAATTATGTAAAACGTCAGACACTCGCATGATTCAATTGCAAAGAATGTTACTCTCCTGCCCCCCTGAAGGCTAGATAGAGAGCGCATGAGACGTGGAAAATTGCTGCAAAACTCGCGAAAATTAAATTGGAAAAATCCGTAAAAATTATAGAAAACATCGAACAGTTGCATAGTTCCATTTCCAATATGTTACCGCTCCTGCCCCCTATAAGCTAGATAAAGGATGCGGAGACATGGAAGATCGCATCAAAAACTTGCGAAAATAAAATTTAAAAAATGTGGAAAAATTATGTAAAACGTCAGACACTCTGAAGGCTAGATAGAGAGCGCATAAACATGAAAAATTGCTGCAAAACTCGCGAAAACTAAATCGTAAAAATCTGTAAAAGTTGTGAAAAACATCTGACAGTCGCATAATTCAATTCCCCCCATGCCCCCTTGAAAGTTAGATCAGATAGATAGACGTGGAAAATTGCTGCAGAAATTCGTGAAAATAAAATTGAAAAAACCTCTAAAATTGCAAAAAATGTTACCCCTTCTTCGAAGATTATATAAAGAGCGCGTGAAATATGAAAAATTGCCACAATAACTCCAGAAAAATTTAATCGAGAAACCCCGTAAGAATTGTAAAAAATATTACACCACTGCATGATTTAATTTCGAATGATGAAATCCGCCCCCTGCCCTCCTAGATGCTAGATAGAGAACGAGTAGGGATTTGAAAAAAATTTCATTAATTTCGAACGTGAAAAATTACGACGAAAAATGTATGTCCGGTTGTTCAAACCCCCTTTCTTTGAAAGAAGTTGCAAAATCTCGCGAAAATAAAATTGAACAAATTCGTAAAAATAGTGAAAAACATCGGACAGTAGAAAAGTTTATTTGTAAAAATTGGTACTACTCATGCCCCCTAAAAGTTAGATAGAGAGTGCGTAAGACGTGGACAATTGCTACAAAAACTAGCAGAAATAAAATCGAAAAATTCCGTAAAAAAAGTAAAAATATCGGACACCCATATAAAATAGAAAAAGACGTAAAATTACTTGAATCTTTGATTTAAATGCGTTAGAAAGAAGTAAATAAACTTATGAAATTTTATTTGATACTCTCTCATATCTTTTAAAATTTTTGAATCCACTATGATAAACTTTCATCCACATCAAAACTAATGTAAGCATTATTTCAGCAAATATTGATATAATATACACCAACAGAAACCTCCAGAAATATTCACCAGTAATTCGTCGTTTAAAAATGTCTGGATCTGCGCCAAATGAGAAAAACAAAAATCCTGGTTTGCATGCCAAATTACGTATTATTAATTAATTATACAAATGACGTATCTTTCTAATGGCATGCAGTTTGGAATCACGTAAAACCTGTATTAAATATTTACAGAGTTTTCCCGCAATTTTCCACCGTTGGTCAGACGAGGGGCGCATGCCAATTTTTCCAGAGTGTTTTTACTACTGAAACTTCAATTCTTTACATCGGCATGCAATTTGAAAACACGGAAGTTTCCTTTAATTTTTTTCAGTTTTTCGTAAGCCTTTGAGCCCTTTCGGCCGCTGCGTATTGCATGCCATTAATTGGGAGCGTTTCAATTTGTTTGAACTTCCGTATATTACAATGGCAGGCAGTATAATATCGCGAAAAACACGAAAATTCTCCACAAAAAGAAAAGCGCTTTTCCTTATAAAGTGCACACGTGCGGCGGCCAGGAACCCGTCTATTTTTCATAATCCAGGATTGATTATCAAGCCTTAAAAAGGCATGCAGTGTAAAATGGGAGAACGTCGCCTGTCACCAGCTCTTGGTCTGTAAGAAAAAGCACTACTACCCTTATGTATGGGCGAATTACACACCAGATCTGAAGAGGTCGCGTGTAAAAGTTTTCAAGACCGAAATCCTCACACACAATCTAAATGCGATCTTCCATATCTGAATCCAAAAATTAGTGATACATTTCGAGATGATGATATAAGCGCCTATAATTAATAGAGAAACCGACGCCTCCGAATTCTGAACGGACCGGATATTCCACGTCCTACTAACGAAGTCTTTTTTGAAAAATTCGTTTGATGCGTGCCAAGCGCTGTTTATTTTTCGCCAAACAGATTACTTTTTGCCGATGAGGCGCGCCAACGGGTTAACGCAGTTCTATTTTCGGTCGGGCAATTATGACATTCCGATTTTTTTTAAGTGAGTGCATTATGTCAGAAAACGGGACATGCTCGACCTAGCAGGACCGGGTCCAAGTAATTTTCGTGGAGCGCGTTATGGGTCAATGTACTTTTGTTTTTCTCATTTGGCGCAGATCCAGACATTTTTAAACGACGAATTACTGGTGAATATTTCTGGAGGTTTCTGTTGGTGTATATTATATCAATATTTGCTGAAATAATGCTTACATTAGTTTTGATGTGGATGAAAGTTTATCATAGTGGATTCAAAAATTTTAAAAGATATGAGAGAGTATCAAATAAAATTTCATAAGTTTATTTACTTCTTTCTAACGCATTTAAATCAAAGATTCAAGTAATTTTACGTCTTTTTCTGTTTTATATGGGTGTCCGATATTTTTACTTTTTTTACGGAATTTTTCGATTTTATTTCTGCTAGTTTTTGTAGCAATTGTCCACGTCTTACGCACTCTCTATCTAACTTTTAGGGGGCATGAGTGGTACCAATTTATACAAATAAACTATTCTACTGTCCGATGTTTTTCACTATTTTTACGAATTTGTTCAATTTTATTTTCGCGAGATTTTGCAACTTCTTTCAAAGAAAGGGGGTTTGAACAACCGGACATACATTTTTCGTCGTAATTTTTCACGTTCGAAATTAATGAAATTTTTTTCAAATCCCTACTCGTTCTCTATCTAGCCTCTAGGAGGGCAGGGGGCGGATTTCATCATTCGAAATTAAATCATGCAGTGGTGTAATATTTTTTACAATTCTTACGGGGTTTCTCGATTAAATTTTTCTGGAGTTATTGTGGCAATTTTTCATATTTCACGCGCTCTTTATATAATCTTCGAAGAAGGGGTAACATTTTTTGCAATTTTAGAGGTTTTTTCAATTTTATTTTCACGAATTTCTGCAGCAATTTTCCACGTCTATCTATCTGATCTAACTTTCAAGGGGGCATGGGGGGAATTGAATTATGCGACTGTCAGATGTTTTTCACAACTTTTACAGATTTTTACGATTTAGTTTTCGCGAGTTTTGCAGCAATTTTTCATGTTTATGCGCTCTCTATCTAGCCTTCAGAGTGTCTGACGTTTTACATAATTTTTCCACATTTTTTAAATTTTATTTTCGCAAGTTTTTGATGCGATCTTCCATGTCTCCGCATCCTTTATCTAGCTTATAGGGGGCAGGAGCGGTAACATATTGGAAATGGAACTATGCAACTGTTCGATGTTTTCTATAATTTTTACGGATTTTTCCAATTTAATTTTCGCGAGTTTTGCAGCAATTTTCCACGTCTCATGCGCTCTCTATCTAGCCTTCAGGGGGGCAGGAGAGTAACATTCTTTGCAATTGAATCATGCGAGTGTCTGACGTTTTACATAATTTTTACAGATTTTCTAAATTTTATTCTCGCAAGTTTTCGCAGCGATTTTCCATGTCTCCGCATCCTTTATCGAGCTTTTAGGGGGCAGGATTGGTATGATTGTTTTCAATTAAATTATGCGACTGATGTTTCTCACAATTTTTACGTATTTTTCCGAATTTATTGTCGTCAAATTTTGCAACAATTTTCGACGACATGTCTTACTATTATCTATCTACGTGCTCTACGTTTTTCATGTTACATTTTTCAAGTATATTCCTAACTTTAGAAAATTTACAAACAAGTTTTCAGGATGGTATGTATAGAGTTAGAAATCTGCATGGAACGAAAAGAAATTATTTTTATTCGTTTTATTTCGTTTTGAAAACATAATACTAATGATATCTAACAGTAGGTATAATGAAAAAAAATTGTAACAGATACTTTACACGAATTTTCTGGGTACAACCAAACGCCAGCGGGCATTGGCCTTTCGATTCATCAGGTTAGCTTGAGAAAAAATGCCTATCGAAGAATTCGCTGATAACGCATTCGAAAATCGACGTGTACGTTGGAAATTAAAAACAGATAAATCGCATTCATAACACTAACCTAGCCTACTCAACGAATTTGTAGACGCGGCGTGGGAGTAATTTATGTTCATTATGGCACATCGCATTTTTCGGATTCTTTTCGAAGCCGGATTCGTTGTTTTGGAATTTTGTTGAACGGATCTATCGCCATTGGATTCGGGTCGAGCATAAGGTTCTATTTATACAGAGGTGTGTGGTTTTAGGCGATATGGGTGTAACTTTATATCATATAAGCGAAAATTAATTTAAATCATTTTTTTCGATATATACCTATGATCCCTTTCGTCTCAAATTAAACTTTTCAACTCAGGGAATATTGAAAAAAGAGCAAATCCGTGATCGCCAATCGATTCAGAATGATGAGTTTAGTACACTCTGTGGATGTGAATTAGAAATATCTGCAGACAAATTTTTGGTTGAACACCTTAGCAGATTTTCGAAAAATTTCAGCTCGAAACTGCAGAGGTTCCGTAAAAAGGCCATGAAAACCTTAGTTGACTAGGAATCGACTTCAAATTTGGTGTGCATGTTCAGAAAAAATTGAATTTTACGAATATGAGCAGAAATTGATTGAAAAAAATGTTTTGGCTGTGTATGATCCCTTTCAACCCCAGATAAACTTTTCAACTCGGGGAATATTGAAGATAGAACAATTCTATGAACGCCAATCGATTCAGAATGATGGGTTCAGTATACTCCGTGAATTTAAATGAAAAGTATCCGCAGACAAAGTTTTGATTGAACACCTTAGCAGATTTTCGAAAAATTTCAGCTCGAAACTGCAGAGGTTCCGTAAAAATGCCATGAAAACCTTAGTTGACTAGGAATCGACTTCAAATTTGGTGTGCATGTTCAGAAAACATTGAATTTTACGAATATGAGCAAAAATTGATTGAAAAAAATGTTTTGGCTGAGTATGATCCCTTTCAACTCCAGATAAACTTTTCAACTCGGGGAATATTGAAGATAAAGCAATTCTATGAACGCCAATCGATTCAGAATGATGAGTTTAGTATACTCCGTGAATTTAAATGAAAAATATTCGCAGACAAATTTTTGGTTGAACACCTTAGCAGATTTTCGAAAATATTCAGCTCGAAACTGCAGAGGGTCCGTAAAAAAGCTAGGAAAACCTTAGTCGACTTGAAATCGACTCCTATTTTACACCATATTATATTATAACTTTTGCAATTTTTGTCGACCGCAATTTGTTTTAGATGCCATTTGGAATCAAATAAGACCAAAATCATAATTCACGCTGGTCCAGCGTAGGTTTTTGACAAAACAGAACTTGTGAACCAGACTAACTTTGTTGACTGGTTTGATTGTAACGCCAATCAAACTTTCGTAGTTTCCGGAACTAACGATGTAGAAGCGCGAAACTGAGAGAACATGTTCGGTTTTTTGTTCTAGGAAAAGTTTGATTAGTCCCGTTTTTTTTTCAGCGACATTTTTGGTTTATCCCGTGACTGGGCTCGAATGTTAGAAATAACCGAAAAAGGTGTTAGATTATATTGAAAATTAAGATGGGCCTGGAATTAATGAAATATCAATGAGATTTTTCGAAAATATCCTCATTGCCGCTATAAATCAATCAATACCGATATATCGATGGACATCACTGGCAAATACTAGTAGCTGTCCATCATTGACTGATGTTACTCGCATTGCTTTCCATTGGGTCCGGTTGCATTCAAATTCATCGGTTTTCACGCATATTGCCATGTATTTCACACCAAATGGCTTATTCACGTATAAAACATTATTTATTATTGCAGTTAAAAGTACAAAATTTGTTTTCAACAGCGGAGACATATTCTGCACTCTGAGGTTGGATTCTTCGTAACGGGTATCTTGTTTGAGGTAATTTTCGCATGAAAACTCTGTCTTGAATGTTTAAATTATTCAACTGCTTCCAAACATTCTCTTTTTCTTCAAAAAATTGAATGTCTTTTTTTAATTCCTGAAGACGTCTCTCAAATTTCTCTAATGTACGTCTGTATTCTGTTGATGTCATTATGCTACTGATTATTTCAACTCTGCTCAATGCTACCTACATACTTTCCAAAAATAATGTTTCCTAACCCCCAAATTTCTCTGAATGGCAACACTCTTTCCCCCTAACTTCACGCTTAATTTTACAACTGGCAACATCGAGCGCTTCATGTAGTACAATCAGTTGCTGGATCTATTTCGATTACGTCACAAATGAACTTAGACCGTCGAGCGATGATTTTTCGTAACACTGACAACACCTATTTGCAGTCAACCTATACGATTAATTTTACAACTGGCAACACTCACATCAATACCTTGATTCATAGTCTAGTGTGTTCAGTGGGTGCTCCATGATCAGCAGTTCGACGGTTCAAACCTCATTCTCGGAAAACTTTTTTTATTTTTTTAAATGCAAACAATTCAAAATATTCAAGTGAACTCGATGAATGGACGCACGTAGAAAATTATTAGTATGCAAAAATGTAAAATTGGATATAAAACGACTGAAATTTGAAACGCTCAAACATGCAAAAATGTTACTGCAATAAGCGTTTTTTGCGTTTCAAAAAACGAGTAAGATTTAAATTGCTGATTTTCACTCCAAATCGCACGTTAAAAATGACGGACCCCCTCACGAAAACATTTTGAATCCCCCCCATACCCCCAATGGAAAATTCGACAAATGGCCGAGGCAACCATGTTTTTTCACTCAAATATTATGTTATGACCTGTATAACATTTGACAGCCGCCATGTTTTTTTTCCCCATTTTCCAAACACCACTATTATCATCACACTCTCAATCATTATTTTTTTTTAATATTCAAACACCGTCCTCTGGTAGCTGGAGAAATATATATCCCACATTTGTACATCAACTTGTACGAAATCTCCGTCGAGACAAGGCTAACGTCACTCGCTACCAAACTTTCGCCGCTGGTTCAAACCTCGTTCTCGGAAATCTTTTTTTCTTTTAATTAATTTTAAATATTCAAGATGCGCGCTGTATTGGCAAAATGTTATCAATCAACTGGATCTCTCTCGACTACGTCACACGATGAACGCAGACCAGCGACGGCCGACTTCTACCGATCTCCTCCACGACTATTTCCGATGGCCCGTGGCAAGCTCGACCGTACTGCGCATGCGGTCCCAGAACCCCCTTTGATTATCTACTACATGTGTTATTATAGTAGCAATTATAAGGTTCATTTGGTGTAGTTTATGATTTGTTTGTTGGGTGGTTACTGATAAGTACTTGAAGATGTTCGTCCAGAAGGTTTCCACTCGATCAGCGGCAGATGAATCATCCACAACAGACTCTTGGAATGAGCGAAGTAACGACAGTCGTTGCCGACCGATGTTTTGCCATTTTCACTCCCATCCATCTAGTGTAGACTGTTATAGCAAATACCTGTCGGAAATCAACTAGTCCCATGGCTAATGACAAGATGGGAATGAAATTATATCAAACAGGTACTTGGGCATTATTTCTCATTGCAAGTACTCCATGTAATCAAATAGCAACATTTTGTTTCTGTTCAAACAGGAAGACCAACTGCAGATTAGTTTCGGAGATTTGCCTTTTATCAGTGAACGGTATTTGGCCAGACAGCTTTGAGCCAATCCCCGCCCGAATCATCACATACTCTGGCTATTTGGTTACTCTGATCTTACATTGATGAAACGGAGTCTAGGTCGCTACACTTTACGAGCAGAGCTAGAAGCATAAAGTCTCCGGGTTAAATGATTAACTGAAATCTTGGGTGTTTTTATTTGCGTATAGTATACTTTTGGCAATGACAATACTAACCTGCGCTATTTTCCCTTGATTTTCTCTGTTGGCACCAGGTAAACCATAGACAGATACTTGTGGAATAGGCCCAGGCAACAAATTTGTCAACACCCAGTATTTTGCAACATTACTGAGAGCTACAGCATTCAATGCAGTGGTATTGACCCTAAGATCTGTTGGAACAGGTGTTGATGGAGGAGGCCTCTGCAAATTACCCTGAAATAAATTATTCAACGTAAGACAAAATCTGTTTGATTTTTCAAATCTCCAAACCCACAAGATTTGTTATTTGGGTTTCTTCACATTTAGTAAACCTTACAGTACCTACCTATAAAATTTTCTTATAAAATCGATAATTATTTATGAAATCAGAAAATTTCATGTAAAAAGTTGCTTGATATTTTAAGATTGTCAAATGCTCAAAATATTCAGTTCATTTATATATTCGATTTTCTTAGCATTTTTTGGATTTGTAAAAATAAACAGGGTGTAAAGTTACGAAAAACAAAGCTCATGCACTCATATACTGAAATTTTGTGAAAGAAATTTTATATCAAAACATAAGTAACTATCTTTGGCGATACCATACGGGGACTTGGAATCTAAGATAAAAATATTACAAATACATGTAAAGATTAAAATAGGAACAGGTAAAGATTAAAATAGGAACTAAAAGGATTGAAGAAGTCAAAGAGTGGATTGACAATAACTAAACCGGGGAAGAGCATACTTCGCCAAAAAACAATTGAAAAGTTGAATATTAACAAAGATAACTGAAACCGACATTAATAGCAGCTGCTGCAGACATCGAGGACGATGCATTCATTGGAACGGACAACATGAATTCAAGAGGGTTCGAGATGAATTTCAGGGACGGTGTCCTACGTGTTGAAGAAGAGTTGGTGCTTGATGGGAGGAGTGTAGAAATGATTCGTGTCCTTTTAGCTGAGGATTTATGCGTACCTGAGAGACCCAAAGCATTTTGCAGTCTCGCCTGGATGGATGAGCGAGTAGTGGAAATGTGGTGATGTTCGAGCCCAAGCTACATGAGAAAATTGGACGAAGAATCGCAATAGGGAAGGCCTCGTTGCGAATTGATAAATTTGTGCCGGTAAGGGTAATAAATGTCAATTATTATCCGTTGGCCTTGAAGAAAGGAACAATTCTGGAGCACTAGTCGTCAATTACCTCTGTGATTAGGAGTGTATGTAGCACTGTCAGCCAAGCCAACAACTTGCCAGCGGAATTGGAAAAGTTTGTTTTCACCTCTTCCAAGGTCATGGAACATGCTCAACAGCTCAAACTGAGAGCAGCACTGCAGCACAAAATAGACACACTGGGGATGTCCGACCGGTTCGACAAACAGTTAGAACACACAAAATTGTCAGCTACATGAAGAAAGAAGTTATCGAATCATCTGACAGTCCCTGGTTCCTTCCAGTCGTACTGGTGAAGACGAAATATGAATCAACGCGCTTTTGCATAGATTATCGTCAACTGAACAACCTGACGAAAAAGGACGTTTACCCTCTCCCGAAAATAGACGATACCCTAGACACGCTGACCGGTTCTACGTTTTTCTCAACCTTAGATTTGAAGAGTGAATACTGGCAGGAACTGGCTAAGGAAGATCGAGAAAAGACAGCTTTCACCGTCGGCTCAGGTTTCTGATAGTTCACAGTTATGCTATTCGGCCTCTGCAATGTTCCAGCCACAATTGAAAGACTGATGGAGACGGTTCTAAAGGAACTCTCATGGAAGACGTGTTCAGTGTATTTCGAGAACATAATTGTGGTTAGCAGATCTTTCGAAGGCTACGTGAAGAATCTGGCCAAGCCGACGTTGAGGACTAATGCAGAAAGAGTGCAGTATGTGCTGCCAGCAATAGACCTCCTCTCTAACCAGGAAGCCCTCACCGTTGCTGACGTCTTGGTAAAAGAGTGGATATGTCGATTCGGTGTTCCGTTGGAGCTGCATTCGGACCAAGGTAAACATTTCGATTCCAGCGGCTCTACATCAACAGTCCGATGGAATGATTGAGAGGACGAATAAAGCGATAATCCGTCACCTGTCCAAGGTAGTCTCTGACCACCAGAAAGATTGGCCAGTACCTTCATTTGTTCCTGATGGCCCATCGTTCCGCAGTAAACGAGTCAACCGGCCAAACTACGACTTCCCTTTACTGCAGCAAATTACGGTAGAGAATGAACATTATCCACGAACGAGTCCGTTTGAACATCCCGAGTGCCAGCGACAACAGAATAAAGGAGACCTATATTTGATTTCAGACAGGTGACCTAATTTGGCTCTACGGCCCCAAACGTCACCGTTGACTATTACCAAAGTTGCGGAACTCGTGGGAAGGTCCATATAAGATCATGAAGAGAATAAAAGACCTCGTCTACCAAATCTACAAACCACCACGAGTGAAACCCAGGGTCGTTCGTTTCAATAGGTTGTCCCCTTACGCCGGAAACCACGACCAAGTCCGCTCTCTCCAACCACCGGAGGATGAAATGGGTTAATTCGGGACGAAACGTCTTTAAGAAGTTCAAGACGGGGGCAATGTAATGATTCTGAAGCCGAACCTGACGACATAATCATTCAACCTCGTTTTGTTTACGGTGAAAGCATGAAATCATCACCGCTCTATTCACATCGAGAATGAACGGAAACCATCTGGACGAGTCACCGTAGATTCTTGGAGAATCCAGAATATTGAAAAAATCTACTTGCTGGTATACGCTCCAGATCAGATAGAAGGGCAATGGCATATATTGGTTACAGGGTTTGCAAACAGACAGAGTTGGCTTAGCGACAGTAAATGTATAAAATAAATTAGAAGTTATAATAATTTAGAAGTTGAAATAAATTAGCGAATTATAATTGAGTGCATTTTTATTACAACACAATAATAATATGAGGGGTACAGAAGACAATGAGGAAATTCAACAATACAGAATAATAACTAACCCAAAAATTAGACAGGAACTAGAAGAGGATATGGTCGGCATAATGAAAAAACACATAAATGGTTGAGACATGTATGGTAGGCGGGAAAAAAAATTAAAATTGTTTTAAAATTGTTTTTTCCGTTAACCAGCTGTCATCCCCCAACGAAGGACATCCCTCAGAAGTCGAAACTTGTGCGAGCTGAGGATTAACGAGGTCTTACCATTCAACGTGCGATTCCTAGCACAAGACCAGTGACCATGCTGGGAATCGAACCCACGTCCCTCTGATTGATAGACTAGCGCTCTACCATCAAGACCACTGCGGCCCAAGGGGGCAGCAACTTATTCAATGCAACAATTGAACCCCACAAATAGTTGATCACTGGACTAGAGTTACAAGAAATTTAAAAACTCTTCTAGCGTTCGTCCGTTACAAGCACATGATAACTGGCCATTTAATAATATCTGTAAAATATTTTAATTTTTTTTATCGAATAATGGCATTCAAGCTAACTCACAGAAACTACTCCATACATTTTTATTCTGGCAGAAAACAAGAAGGTAAGTAGGCAAATTTTAACTCGTTGAAAATATAAATAAAGTTGTTGAATACATTTCACATAATCGACAAAATTTTGCCTTAAAAACTGTTGAAATTACTGAGATGATTTTCACAAAACCAGCATTTTTTTCGGTTGCTGAATCACCAATTTTATTTTTGGGGCGAAATACCGATCACAGAATAGAGGGATGAAGATTTATCAGATATCTCATATAATCTGTGCAGAAGATACCTACTGAAATTATTGATGAAACGAACGAAATTGAAGTAACATTCATATACATATAAGTAATAATGAAATAATGCAGGATGAATCCACTAATACGGAAAATAGATATATTTCTTTCACGAACCAAAACATTCTAAATATAGTAACAAAATTGTATTTGTAATTGTATCGATGAGATATTGAAAGAAGAATAAACCTGTGAGTTTCTTCGTATAAAGGAACATTGGCTAAACGTGGAACAGTTGAAAATGTGTTAAAAAACTTTAACCTTTGCACCTCCTTTCATGAGCATAAAGATACACGAAGGGGTGACAATCTATAAAAATTACAATTTTGTGAGAAACATTCAACAGTTGAACCTGACTAACTTTTGTAAAGAAGGTATTTTGAGAGTTTGTGGTATAAAGTTGATCACTACGAGCATAATTTGTATTGTGATTTATAGAGCACCTGACGGTATTTCAATGAATTTCTGCTACTACTTATATATTCGGTATTCTATTATAGATATTGAAACAAAAACGCTCAGGATTATTACAGTTCACAGTTATGCCGTTCGGGCTCTGCAATGCTCCAGCCACAATCGAAAGATTGATGGAAACGGTTCTGAAAGGACTGTCATGGAAGAAATGTCTGGTGTATCTCGACGACATAATTGTGGTTGGCAGATCAGTCAAGGACCACGTGAAAAACCTGTAAGAGGTGTTTCTGCGACAGAGAAGCTCCATATTGAAGCTGAGCCACCAGAAATGTCATCTATTCAAGAAGGAAGTACTATATCTCGGCCGTGTTGTCTCTGGGGAAGGAGTAGCAGTGATCAAAGCTATAAAAGAATGGCCAATCCCAAAAAACATACATCAGCTTCGAAATTTTCTTGGTTTATGCACCTACTATCGCCGATACGTGCTGGGATTTGCTAACATCGCTAAACCACTGAACAGACTTACGGAATGGATAACACAGTTCCAGTGATCCGAGGAAGGACAAGATTCGTTCAGAGCGCTGAAAACGGCCTTGATCAACGCACCCGTTCTGAGCTATCACCTTCCGAATGGAAAGTTCATTTTGGAAACGGATGCAAGCAACGTGGGACTTGGAGCTGTCCTGTCCCAGATTCAAGAAGGCCAAGAGAAAGTCATTGGTTACTTCATCAAGAGCACTCCTACAAATACGTGTATGCCAGAAGATTTCTGTTGAGAACTGACCATGCAGCTGGCTTCTTCAGTTCAAAACCCCCGAGGATCAGGTAGCTCGCTGGATTGAGAGACTTCATGAATTTGACTTCGAGATTGAACATCGAACGGAGACTAGTCATAAAAATGCAAATGCTCTATCGCGGAGACCATGCCTAGATGACTGTTACCATTGCCGACAAGCACAGGAGAAGGAGTCGCCAATTTGTAGAACCACAGAAGTAGATGATAACTGGAATGACAACAAGTTCCAGTGATCGACTGGAAGAAGAGTACTTAATCGAAGACAGTCGTGGCAGGGAATAGCCACTCATTAATAATATTAATAAAGATTGTTATTCTGTGAAATAAAGGTCTCGGTAAGTGTAAAACGGTTGTTTCGAGATTAAAAACACAGTAAAGATAAGAAAAAATAATTATCACAATGGATGTGAATCTGAATATAAAAAATAGTGAAATAGTAAAACGCAAGCAATTTCAAAATACACGTTACGAGATACAAAATCATATTTGGTATAAAAAGACGTAATGAATATTAGAGTATAACAGTGTTAAAATAGTGAGAGAATACAATGAGATACGCTTATATGTAAAAATATTAAAATACAGCGGAATTCGAATATATCTACACTTATAAAATATAATTGAGGTTAGTATCAATCATTAATCCAAGGTATTTAACTTCCTTCTCGGGAAGAATGACATGCTGTTGTCGTCCAAGTGTTTCAATTGTGATGCTACTGAAGGATGAAGTGTTGGATCGATTATAACTGATAGGTATGTAGTGAGTTTTTTCTAAATTTACAGTTAGCAGCATGTGCTCTAGCCAGTTCTTTATTAAAGGGAGATCAGTCTCTACAGTAACCTTCCGTCAAGTTTTTGCCTTATAAAATATCGCAGTATCATCAGCAAATTCAAGAATTTCACCCTGGCTTTTGATTGAAAACATACCATTAATGTATATATTGAAGAGAATCGGGCTAAGAACGGTTCCTTGTGGTACTCCATACTCGGTTCTCTTCTTTTCACTGAGCATATTATCTACTCTCACGACTGAAATCTATTGGTTAGGTGGCTTTCAAACAGTTTCAATGTTTTCCAAAGCCTGCAGGAGTAGCCCATGACTTAGAGGTAGTGGATTTTCTCAAGAGCTATGACTCATACCGTAGCAGAGGACAAATTTACGTATCGGCAATGAGTGTGAGTGAGAGATATATTCAACGTCATAGCTCTTAAGAAAATCCACTACCTCTACCATATCAAATGCTTTTGACAAATCAATAAATACACAGACGCTTGTTATATTTTCGTCCAGAGCACAGATCATTGTGGTAAGTGCTAGTAGGGCAACTTAGGTAGATATTTTTTTTTTCTGAAACCGAATTCTCAGTCAGATATAAGATTATAGTTTGATAAAAATGCAGTTAGCCTCTTTTCAAGGACCATTTCAAAGTTTTTTGTCAGGTGTGTAATCAGCGGTATCGGCCTGTAGATAGTGATCTCGGTCTCTTCGCCCTTTTTGAAGTTCAATGGGTCATGATGGTAGAGCGCTTGTCTCTTAACCTAAGGGTCATGGGTTCGATTCCCAACATGGTCATCGGTCTCGTGCATGGCATCACACGTTAAAAGGTAAAGGCTGCGTCTTCCCTAGCTCGGACAAGTCTTTCGAAAACTTTTGAGAGTTGTACTCTTAAGGGTGTGCAGCTGGTTGACGGAAATAACAATTATAACAGCTTCTTTGTCAATAAGGACTGGTGCAGAAAGTGTGCTGTATGTGCTGCCAGCAATGGACCTCGAACATGATCTAAGGCCCCGATGCGTCCGTATAACGTAGGCAGCCCCTTCGAAAGAATCGCCATAGCTGGCTCATTTTTACAATCTGACCACGAAAATAAGTACATCCTTGTGGCAATGGATTACTTCAGCAAGTGGACCATCACCGTCGCCGACCTGAAAAACCTGGCCAATTGTCAAGGACTGGTGCAGAAAGTGTGCTGTATGTGCTGTTAGCAATGGACCTGCTGCCTAACCAGGAAGCCCTCACCGTTGCTGACGTCTTGGTAAAAGAGTGGATATGTCGATTCGGTGTTCCGCTCGAGTTGCATTCGGACCAAGGCAGAAATTTCGAGTCCAACCTGTTCCAAGAAATGTGTCAGGTGCTGAACATCAAGAAGACGAGAACTACAGCTCTACATGCACAGTCCGATGGAGAGGATGAATAAGACGATAAACCGTCACCTGTCAAAAGTAGTCTCTAACCACCAGAATGATTGGAACCAGTTCCTTCATTTATTCCTGATGGCGTATCGGTCCGCAATACCGGCCAAACTCCTGCTAGTATTATAATAGGCAAAGAGCAGCGACTTTCCTGTGACCTGAAGTTTGGTACGCAACCAGGAGGACAGGACACTGCGGGAGATGACTATGTCAGCAAACTACGGCATAGAATGGACGACATTCATGAACGAGTCCGTTTGAACATCCAGAGTGCCAGCGACAGGATTTCAGACAGGTGACCTAGTTTGGCTGTTTAATTATCAGTGGTGAATCAGATTTAGATTCCTTTAGTAAAGTGATCATAATTTCTCATCATTGAAAAAAATAAATGGAATAAAAATAAATTATTTATTGATAAAGGAAATTTCAATTTCCCAATGGGGACGTTTAGGAAGGGAATTGTAGGTTAATAATCGATGATGAAGTCTTGGGGCTTTCAAATTTATTGAAATAAGTAAAACATTTCAGATGTCAATATGAGGTGAGTTTATAACGCTGTTACTGCTATCGCGTTTTCAAACCACAGAAGTGGTGAAATTGAATTGACATTGAAGCCAAGATTTATATATTTTCCTAGATGGCCTGAAATAGAATTCCCTGATATTTCCTGATTTTGGTAATTTTTTTAAGTTTTTCCCTGACTTCCAGGATACGTAAATCATTTCCCTGACTTTTCCAGGACAACACAAAGTATAAAAGCTTACATGTAGAAAAGACGTAAGTTTCTACAGAACAGTTTAAACTGTGGTGCAGGTATATAAATAAATTATAAATTGTTAACTTTACCTCCCCGATTCAGGTACTCAAAATCTGTCTTCGAAATATTCCTCCAATTGAATACCATGGTCCAAATTCTTACTTTATATTAAGAAACATATACTGATAGACAATGAATAGGATATAATAGAACCAAGTATTTGTATGAAACTATAAATAGCGTCCTTATAAATAAAATAAAATAAAAGGAAAAATTAAATTAAATATAGTGATACACCTTTTCGACACCTGGTATATTTTCACTTGTTTTGTCAAAATATTTTGGCATTCTGAAGACAACCATGTACCAATTGTCACTTTTTGTAATCAAAATTTTTTTTTATTATGAAATTTATTTTTTAATCTAGAGGGTTAAAGTTTCCTGTCAAAATATATCTGCTATGTAAAATTTAATTCTTTAGTAATACTACCTTTTTTCAAATAGCCCCATGGTGGCTCGTTGGGTTAGGAAAAAAAAACATTTTATCAGGTTCGATTAATTCGATGAATTTTTGAACAGATAATAATAATAATTGATTTTATAGCCAAACAGAACAATTACAATGAATATTTAATATTAGGAAATATCGACAAAAGTCTGGTTCGGTTTTTATCAACACAAAGGCGATAAATAGCGCTCTTATTACATATTATATTATATCTTTCTTAAAATGAAGCATCCATTGAAATTAAAACAAGGTGTAAATGCATTACGTAACCTGTGACCAACACAACTCATAAAACAAAATCATTAATTAAAAAACTAACGACATAACTCCTTACATAAATAGTATTATTAACTTAGTTGTGATCTGTCTCAGAGAAAGCTAAGAACATCATTAGAGGGGGGCAAGTCATGGATGAGGGGGGCAAGTCATGGAGGAGGGGAGCAAGCCATAAGATGGAAGCTTCGCAAGGAGTTCCTGGTGCCAAATGCAAACCAATGCCTAGGAGATATACAATGCAATGTCCAGAGATTTTTTTATTGGATTGGTGCCAAGCAAAGTAGCAGATCCCAGATGTAAGTTGTAAGTTGCTTGAAGGGTTAAAAAACCTGGGTGATTCGTAAAAAATAAATTCAACTCTGTAGAAATTAAATATATCTATCTATCTATCTATCTATCTATCTATCTATCTATCTATCTATCTATCTATCTATCTATCTATCTATCTATCTATCTATCTATCTATCTATCTATCTATCTATCTATCTATCTATCTATCTATCTATCTATCTATCTATCTATCTATCTATCTATCTATCTATCTATCTATCTATCTATCTATCTATCTATCTATCTATCTATCTATCTATCTATCTATCTATCTATCTATCTATCTATCTATCTATCTATCTATCTATCTATCTATCTATCTATCTATCTATCTATCTATCTATCTATCTATCTATCTATCTATCTATCTATCTATCTATCTATCTATCTATCTATCTATCTATCTATCTATCTATCTATCTATCTATCTATCTATCTATCTATCTATCTATCTATCTATCTATCTATCTATCTATCTATCTATCTATCTATCTATCTATCTATCTATCTATCTATCTATCTATCTATCTATCTATCTATCTATCTATCTATCTATCTATCTATCTATCTATCTATCTATCTATCTATCTAATCTATCTATCTATCTATCTATCTATCTATCTATCTATCTATCTATCTATCTATCTATCTATCTATCTATCTATCTATCTATCTATCTATCTATCTATCTATCTATCTATCTATCTATCTATCTATCTATCTATCTATCTATCTATCTATCTATCTATCTATCTATCTATCTATCTATCTATCTATCTATCTATCTATCTATCTATCTATCTATCTATCTATCTATCTATCTATCTATCTATCTATCTATCTATCTATCTATCTATCTATCTATCTATCTATCTATCTATCTATCTATCTATCTATCTATCTATCTATCTATCTATCTATCTATCTATCTATCTATCTATCTATCTATCTATCTATCTATCTATCTATCTATCTATCTATCTATCTATCTATCTATCTATCTATCTATCTATCTATCTATCTATCTATCTATCTATCTATCTATCTATCTATCTATCTATCTATCTATCTATCTATCTATCTATCTATCTATCTATCTATCTATCTATCTATCTATCTATCTATCTATCTATCTATCTATCTATCTATCTATCTATCTATCTATCTATCTATCTATCTATCTATCTATCTATCTATCTATCTATCTATCTATCTATCTATCTATCTATCTATCTATCATCAATTATTTTTTCGAATTTTACAATTTTTACATGTTTAACAAATATATGTGAGACATAACGTAGCAGGTTACCAGTTGACAGGAACCATATTCTATTCTATTCCATTCTATAATATTGTCGATCATTCACAATTATTCCTTAGCGTTCCGAATATATCATGAGCTCAATCGATGTTGATGGATTTGTCCATGACTTTCGATATAACTGATAGCAGTGAGATATGTCTGTAGTTGCTAAGATGAGTCTATTTTCCTTTTTCGGGGAATGGTTGTACTCTAGAAACTTTCCAGTTGGCAGGAAATACCCACGCCAGGTACGGAACCGGTGACCGTGCTGCCCTTATGCTTGAGAAGCAAACTATCTTCACAACCGTCACGGCAGCAGGTTGAGCAGCTGATGTAGAGGATAGGCCTTATTAACTTCGATTCATGAAGAATATTTGTACTGACTCCAGCTGATCAACGAGTATGACAATATCTCACAAGAGGTATTCTCCTAGATTTTAGCTATTAGGAAGGTCTTGAAAGATGTTAGTGTTAAACACTCTAATCGTTCTAGTGTTTGTTATTGTTACCAATCCTTGTATTTCACTGTGATTTTGTTGTTATTCAATATTAATGAGTATGTTAGTAATAGTAGATTAGGTAAATCTGGCGCTCATATCACGAAGTAATATTTCAGCAAAGATTTTACATATGCCTTATACATACAGGCCGTTTCTTTTATCATGTGGTAACATTGCTATATTCTAAACCGTAATAGATACAAAAACGATTAAATGGGAAAAAATGTAACTATTGTGGTGAGCAGTACGTTGGACAGAGAAAATCTACGGGGACTCTCGCTCTTCCCGACTTATACAGGGAAAACTAAAAATGCTGTTGTCACTGATGATGCTAGTTATTTTATATGAAACGTTATAAAAATGTCGAGTGTGATATACCACTGAATTGTGATTTTATCGCTCTATCAATATTTGTGATGAAATAGACAGGTCCGTATTTGAAAAAAATTGTTGATGATGGCGGTGTTGAAACGAAACGTTTGATTAAAAATTTATCGTTACGTAGTTCTAGTACATTTTGAATACAATAAAACTTTCCCTTTTAATTTTTTCATATTTTCTGAAATAACAATTCTATTCGTAAAAAACCGAAAACAGCATTTTCACTTTTCCCTGTATAAGTTGGGAAGGGCGAGAATCCCCGTAAATTTTCTATGACCAATTTACTGCACACCACAATAGTTACCTTTTTTCCCATTTAATCGTCTTTGTATCTATTACGGTTTAGAATATAGCAATGTTACCACATGATAAAAGAAACGGCCTGTATAGGGATATAATACAATATTTATTTTGCTGATATTTGCATGTACAGATCAATCCAATAATTTTATCGGAAGAACTGATTTTGTGAGTGTTTGGGAAATTTGAGTTTGGCGTTGAATCCGTTACAAATATTCTTATTCACTTTGTTGGGCGCTAAAGGATAGCTAGATATATTTTTTATTAATCATGTCATAATTATGTAAGTATGTAATAGTTATTATCCTAACAAGTACGGAAAGAGTACCTTTCCCGCATGAGACTGCCGTTACCCGAACGACGCAAAGCGGAGCTCGGGTAAGCAGTCGAGTGCGGGAGAGTACCTTTCCGTATGAATTTGAATCAATATTTTTTCTACAAGCGAATTATAAAAATTCTTGAACAAACTTTCGCGCGCGGGAAAATTATTCACTTGAAGTGACATTAGCGTGCGGGAATATTTTTCCCGCACTAGTGCAGGAAAATGACACCTCTCAAACTGAATTGCGTGCGGGTATAGGGTGAATCACGCACGCTTGTAGGATAATACATTTACGTCACAAGTTAAAAAGTATATAGTACAATACAGAATGAATAAACATGTAGAATTTATGTGTAAGTAAACTTACAACATAATATTGCATCAATACTAGAGACATGAATGAAAACAACGCAATCCTGAACAAAAGTCTAGTACCTACAAATTATGTTTCCACGAGTATATTTACACCTTGCTTCACAAATTCTACATATTCTTCAAGAATGAAGAAAGAATTTTCAAGCAAATATGATTTCATCGTTTTATTGAAAGTGAATGTGCTCAATTCTCTGACTTCAACTGGAAGAATGTTATATAAATTCAAGTTCAATGAATTATTTTGGGATTTACTGAGCCTGTGTCTTGGTACTCTCATTCTATCTGCTCCTTAGGTGTTGTACTGGTGAATTTCTGATTGTGTTTATAGGATTATTTTATGAATTTCAATGAAAGAGTTCCAAATTAACATTGAAGAGTCATGATTTTTAAATTTTTAAAGAGTAGTCAACAGGTTTCTCTATATTTTGCATTACACAGAATTCTAATAGCTTTTTTTCGTTGACAGAAAGGACAATGCCATAATTTGAATTCGAGTGGAATAATGCAAAATATACTGATCTCAGGGTAAGTAGTCATATTCATGCAATGCCTGAGTTGACGCAAACTGAACAGATAACTAGACAGTTTCAAGTTAAGAATATTACTGATGGAATGAACAAAATCAGTGATTGAAAAAACAAAGATTTTATTTTCAAAAATTACTTTAAATTCATCAAACATCTGAATATCAGCAGTTAGATTCACTCTGTTATACCACTACTTTGCTCTCTTACTTTCTGAACACAACTGTAAATTTTTTGAGATCTATTAAAATCAATTCATTTGACAATACAAGTGTTGTCACTTAGATTATATTCCCATACACAATCTTTACATCTTTATACATTGTAATTAGGTTGTTACTACTATTTGTTATGCTTCTGTTCTTATTTCCTAATTTGGAGTACCTTATATAAATAAACGAATACATATTTCGATATTCAATTAGAGTTAATTTTTGAAACATTAATGTTGGATTTATGGTGAAGTTTTAGGTTGCGAGTAATAAGTTATATAAGTTTTAACAGTCAGAAGTCGTGAGTAAAAAATTATCATTCATACACAAGCCAGTGTGAATTTAACAGCCACTTCTCAGCAGTCACTAGAATTCGAATTTTAAAGGGTGATTACAGAATTTCTAATCTTGTGACATACGACTAAGCATCGTATTTGAAGTGGATACTTTTTACGAATGGGCGGTTCCAGACAGTCATATCATAAGAAAATGATTGTCATTGCTCATTTTCTCGCAGTTGGAAAATCATATAGTTGAACTAATGAATATCACATCAAAAATAAATAATATTCATTCAACAAATAACACTTTACAATACAGAATATTACTCTTCTTAAACGACAGCTCTCATCGCATGAGTACTGTAAATTGGTTGTAAACCATCTTCTATTTTATTCTATTCTATGACTTCAAAGTTAGGATTCGTGTATGAACTCTTCTCTTGAAAGCCAATGATTGAACTTTTTAAATTCACCATAAGATGTAGGTTGTTCACCATTCTGTAAAATGTGACAGTCATTAATAATTGTTCAACTCTTCAGAAAATGTTTAGGTAGTCTGTGAAAAGTCAGTTTGCTTGAGTTGTTTCCAATATCATTAATAAATATTGAAAATAGAAGGGGTGGCTAAGTTGCTCCTTTGTGACAAAGTATATGAGTATTTGGAACTTTTGGTGTGAATTCCATATTCAGAAACATAAAAACTACAGTAATATGGGGTTTTTATTGACCTACCAAAAAAAACCTCTGTTCAATATCATAGCAAATTTGAACAAAAGCAATTTATATAACAGGAGCAGGAAACACTGTTTTCGAGTTGAATGAGCAACACAAAAAAATATTTGAAGTACCTTTATAGTCTGAAAAGAAATATTTGAAGTGTTCATAGATTAACTTTTCACCTAACCCATAATTTTTCCTTCTACTGATTTTATCTTGAATTTCAGTAAGAATTGAAATTTCTTATTCAGGATTTCATTTGTAGACAAACATTTCAACAACTAGTGATTAATTAGAATAATTTGGTAGTATGAAATAAATTCGTTAAACCCAATATCCCAATACCTATTTTGTAGTTCAACAAATAAACTTGAGTTATGTTTGTAGGTATTCACTCATGACAGTTCAAAACAAAATCAATCAAAACAGATAAATATAAAAACAAAACCCGATATTTTTTATTCAGTCGCGTTACCATTGACAGATGGGACTTTAATAAACAAAACAATACTATGGCCTTACTTACCTCGGTATTTGAAGCACTGTGCCCCGCCGACAGAACACTTTGATTATCAATATTCATTACGATATATAGAAAGCAATAATAGAGAATTTACCAAACATCACAATGTGACAATGAGTAATGATTTAAAGTTTTGAATATTCCTAAAATATTTTTCACTGTCATAGTCTGCCGAAGAACGGGGGGACGCGAGAGGTAGCCATTACAAAGTTAACAAATCATTTTTGTCGATTTCTGAACGAATTAACCGATATCATCCTGTGAACATATGGCACAAATCGTTTTACTTATTCAATAACGAAGTTTCACATGATTTGTTATTGAACAGATTAGCCAAAAACGCAATAATTTAGAATAAAGGAAACAACGGGAGCGGGGCGCCGCAAACAATAAACAGTCGAAAACAACATGGCGGCATAAGAATCAAGGATGATGCGTAGAAAAACAAACGAAGAAATAATTTATATTTTCTACTAAATGCCCTATAAACGAATTCGCATGTGTGAAAAAAGAAAAGTTATATAATATGATGTATGAAATACATAAAACCAAATATTCATAAGGATTCTATAACCAAAAACTTTTTGATATTTGAATCCAATTAGTTAGGTCCGCCTATTTAATGTCGATAAGTTAGGAGTCTAATCTAGAATCGAATCAGAATCACAGATGTATGTGTCTAGTGGCAGTGACGGAAAACAGATGGAGAGCTGTGACACTGACAATAATGTAAACTGTACATTCTACTAGGGTCACTAAAACAAGCAGGCCGTTCCGTCCTTACGGGTATGGCCAATAGGCGTGGTCTAATACTTGAAGTAGTTCGAGTGTTCAAAATAACCCACCAGGGGTGCTATTCTTGACCGTTCGCAATATCAACGAGTACTCGTTTATTTACATTCTAAGTTACTAATAGTATGTCAACGTAGACGCAGGACATCAGAATGTGACGATACGAGTACACGATATCAATACGAACGGTCAAGAATAGCACCCCAGGAGTGCCAGTGAGAAAGCAGGGGAAAAGTTGGGTTATGTATTTTTTAATAAAAAATAAACCTCTGTCACTTTTGGTTCATTTTTATTATATTTTATTGTTGATTGGATAAATAACAAGTACTAATTCTAAATTTGTTATTGATTGTAATTGAGAGGTGCACAATAATCTCGAATATTCCGGGCCCAGGACAGTCCCGTCCTGACAAAGGGTAAATTACATACTATGGAGATTCAGATTCAGCCGTCGAACTAGTCCCATAAGGTCGGGAATTTGGAAGTTAAGTTGATAAAAAAACATGAAAAGTTGTCCAACGATGGTCATCGTAGCATTCGCATTCGTAGCCACATACTTGGAAAGATTTTGAAAGGCCATGCAGACTATTTACTATTTATTATTGGCCATATACAAAAGTTTATTAGCACATTAAGTACCTTTGTTGGAAGTGAAAATCTCAAGAAGCCTGATTAATGTAGGATGAAGTGAAAAACAAATTGTAAAGCATTAAGTAGACCGCCAGACCCTATTAATCAGTTTTTAGAAAGCCATTCGATTTTACTCCATTAACTGTGTCATAAATAGTATTTTTGTTAAAATTGTTTATGTAATATGTGTTATTCTGTGGTGATACAGTAAATTTCATTGTTGCAGTATGCTAACCAGGCTGAGAGGAGGGCATGCTTTGCTCCAGAAGTCCTGGAATGTCGTTTTTTTGGTATTTGTCTCGAAATCATTAGCCCCAAAATGAATCTGAGAATTGATAAATGGGTTTTCATTATATAAACAATTCAGATGAAATTTGTCATTCCAAGTAAACACAAAAATATCAATATTTACACTACACACACGAATGTCATGATTTTCCACTGAACGATTCAGCAATGAAAGTCATTTCTTCCTCAAGGATTCCCGAATCAATCCTGAAAACAAAAAAAGGAGAACTTGATTGAAAACCTAATAAGCAATTCAAAAAATAAGAGAAGTTAAAGTTTCTGGTATATATAACTTTGTTTCATCAACTTGAGTAGCAATTAGTTATTTATGGTACAGGTTCGTAAAGTAGTACTTTTCTGTATGAGCATCAACTTTGCTGAATGATGCGCAGTCAAGTGTAAAAAAGGTCTTTTCGAAAATGTATCATACGATTTTTTTTCTACGACAGTTGTTATATCAACAAATTATAGCAATTGTTCAATATTTCATCCAATAAAGTTTTCAATTTTCATCGTAACATCTAAAGATGACTTCCGATTAAACTTTGACAACAAAATACAGTCTTTTTCAAGAATTGGTAAATGTATGAACAATGGGTACAAAAATTATTCAGGAACAGTTGATTTTTACGCACGTGTGCAGTGACTAGGTAAAATCAAGTTTACTCACTGTCATAGAAAAATGTTTACTGAAAATTGTATGACCTGGGGCCTATATCACAAACACTTCAATTCCAATGCACAAATAAATCGTACAAGTGTAGTTATTCTGTAACAATAGGTATTTGTTTAACTAGGCATAAAAGTACAAGATTTAATGCCGCGGCTGGTGTTTCATAGCCGAGCGTAGAGAGGCTATGAAACCAGCCAAGGCATTAAATCTGCTTTTCTGCCGTGTGAAACATATAATTTTTTCTTCAAATTTGTTCCAATTCCACGCAAAATCGACTTTTTCATATTTAAATTGCGTTTCATTATCAATATCCAAATAACTAAATTATTTCATCAAAGGTAACGGGACCCTGCGTTACTATGTTTACCGCTGATGACGTTTGTTGAATTTGTTTGTTTACTGTTTACTTTGTCATTGTCAATTTCAATAACCAGTTTGATTTAAATTATTACTTGGAAGGTTGCCTAGCAACGAACTTTTTCTGCCTAGACATTAAAAGTACAACTTCTAAGCCTGCCAAGTGTCATTAAAAGGCCGCTTTTAATGTCATTTGGAGAAAAAGTTATTTGTAGTCTCTCTAGCGGGGGCACTGATAATTACGGAACCTTGTGATAACCACAAGTATATGAAATAATATTAGGCTTGTTCATTGAAGACTGCTCTAGCTGCTCAAGATCACTTTCACATCTGTTTATTTCTCTTTAACATTTCTTGAAGAATCAACTTCAAGCAAGTCGAGCAGTCAGAGTATGTCTTAACGAATAAGGGCCAATTTATGCAACTTGTCATTATCATAGTCACAATCATTATCACAGTTTTAGTCCCAATTGTTGTTTTTTAAGACTAAAACTAAGGAAATTGCATAAATGCTACTACTGTAATGTACAGTTTCAATTCAGTTTTATGATTAAGACAGTGATTGTGATTATTAGGACTATGATAATGACAAAGTTGCATAAATTGACCCTTACACTTGTGTGTTAAAGGAAATCAGGGTACTTATAAGTGAATTACCAATAACTTGTAGACTTTTTACAATTGTAAGACTTGTGTTATTGGCTCCTGGTATTTTCTGTACATAAATAAATGTTTGAAACAATATTCTGCACGTGTGATTCCTATTGCCTTGGATTTCTCAACTTTAGTAAACCAATTCACAGCAAAAGGTATTCTTTACTCTACTAATTAACAATCTATTATTCTTCTCGAACTTATCTCTGGGAATACAATAAAATTTGTGACGTTAGTCCGTATTTTTGCAGGTTGTCACTGAACAATACTTCATTTTTAGGGAAAAAGTACCTTTTCAGCAAAAAGTAAACAACTCTCTACACACATAACACTGTGTTCCTATCTGATATCGATTACCATATGACAGCATAATGCTAGTTCTTTTAGCATTATACTGTGACCATATTACAAATTATATAAATGAAAATAGAAAATAGAACATGACTCCACCACAGATTACAGAAACTTACAGATAAGAAGCTCCGCCCATTTCCTTTGATGTTTGAAATGCCGCCTCATTGACCTCGGACCTTTAAATTTTGCGCGCCAGAGTTGCCGGTTCGCAAAATTCAAGTTGACAAGGTTGCGGATTTAGATTCGTTACTGCTTAGGATGAGTGCATACGAAAGCTTTTTGCGTTTCAGTTTATGGAAATTCTGATTTTGATTGGTTTCCTTTATAGACATTTGTCTAGAAGCGCGAAGTTCAAACAATTTTTTTTATTAGCCTTCATATATTGCAGTTCAATGTAGATTGTCATACTGAATATTGAACAAAAATCACCATGCATATTGGTTCTACTTTTTAATATAATGTTAATGGTTCAAGATCTCATAGATTTAAGGTTTTATGACACCGAACTCCAGAATTAAATATATTGACGAAGTTAATATTTATATAAACCGATTTTTTTCAAAATATTCAATTCCTTGTAGAACATTTTGTTTGCGGTTCAGTACTGCAGAGCTAAGTGCAGAAATGCCTGGAAGTCATGAATATTCTCAGATATTCATTTATATATACAAGACTTTTCGAATACACAACGTGATTTGAATGAATCTCAAAGGAATGGTGCCCAAAAACGATATGAAAATACAGGTGTTAGTACATTCTGGAAGTTGAATTTAATCACAAGCCAATTATGAGACAAACTGGGCGTTGTATTGGACAAAAAAATGGACTTTGACTTGCACTATGCATGACTACGTAACAAATAATATGTTTAGAAAACTGAATATAAAAGGATTTGTCAAATGTTCTCTGTGTAAAAACACTGTACTATTCCTAGGTGACATCGGTTGTGTTTGGTTACCCAAATATTATAAAAGCCTCATATACAACTTGGAGAAAATCAAGAATACATATTCCTGTGCTTTGTAGCATTAAAGTTACCAAGGACTGTTAGCGAACACTTATACCTATCCAGCTATCATTAATCTTCCAGTAGTGATGTTATTTTATTTTATTGATGTCTATTCAATGATCTCCTATTAGTAACATCCACGTGTTCCAATTGGAAAATATTCAATTTCCCTTTGCAATAAATGTGCAACTGATAAGTACTTATATCAAGAAATGTTTGGAAATAAATCAACACACATGATAAGAAAACCATTTATTTCAAATATTTTCACATATTCTTCATTATTTCCCCATCGAAAATGTTCTACGTGAAATAATTTTCAAGTATTTATCAATCAGATAGTCTTGATAGTCACAAATGTCCTATTCTGAAATTATGTACAATCTAGCTGTTTTCTAGTATTTTCACTGAACATACATGAATTCGAGTTTTCAGGTATTTTGAAGTCTAAAATTCTGATTTGGAGGTTTCCTGAATTATCAGCACAGTTATTATTGAATTGAATTGATTATTTTTAAAATGAACAATTTTCTGAATGCCCTAGTGAACTGAATTGAAATTGGGTTCTCAGCATAGCCATTCTGCTGTCTGATACAACTAAAGAAATCTTCTTATGGGTCTTGGTTCAGTTTTCTGGCAAAAAAAGATATAAAACCCTCAAGAATTAATGAATTTAACGTAAATTTTATTTGGCCCCTTTAACACTTTATTAGTACATTCTGGAAGTTGAATTTAATCACAAGCCAATTATGAGACAAACTGGCTATTCTATCTCTGTTAAAAATATAGCTGAAACTTTTCCCCTTTGAATGTTTTCAATGCAGTGCATGTATAAGTAGTGCGGAAGAATTGAAAAGATCAAATAGTTTATTGAACTTTGATATGACCTCAACAGTGGCCATAGCAGTTTCAGGCAAATTACTCACATTAATATGGCTTTGGGTATTTGGTCGTACATCCATTTGTATTGGCTCTTGATGTTTTGTGGTTGGCTACTTCAGAAGTTACAAGTGTAAAGATTATACTCCAGTGTTAGTATAATCTTTCTCTTATACACAAGCTTCTATCCATATTCTGCACCTGTAATGCAATAAGACAATCAGTATGGTGAATTTGAGCAGCAGTTTGAAGTCATAAGAAAATATGATTGGTTAGAAATAACGGTCCAACCAATCATTGACGAACATTTTTTCTTATCACTAAACAGTTCACTTATTACTAGAAATATCCCAAGAAAACAGATACACATACGTAATCAATCTGTTAAATCACTATCGTTAATCGTAATAATTCAATACATTTAAGAATCCAACAATTTGCTTTTTCTAATGATTGTTCCTGGGTAGAATGCGAGTATTTTACGTCATTGAATAAACAAAAAAGTACTTACTTAATTTCTCCGGAAAACTTTGTAATTTGATGCTGTCCGATTTGCTGTTACTATTTCTGCAGGTAATATAGAAACTGCAGTTTCTATATCACAATAATGTCTTCCGCCTCCCCCGTGAGGTGTGCTTTATTCTGTTCATCACTCATCCTTATACTTCAAGGATAATCTAATAATCGTAAATGGTATATCTTTATCTTTCCTAATAACGAAAAACAATGATCAACGGATTTCATCAACGGTTTATACTGAGATCGAGAACATTTGGTGTTGTTATTGTAACATATGACTTCTGTGAAAGATTACGAACGGCAGCCGTCAGTAGTCGAAACTTGTGCGAGCCAGGGATTAACGAGGTCTTACCTTCTAACGTGCGATTCCTAGCACACGGTGTTTTCCAATTATTACGAATCTAGTGACACCAGGTTTGATAATAAAACATGGAGGCAGTGAGATTACTAGAAACTTTTGACCTCCCTACTGTATTCTAATTTCAGTCACACTCATATATAAGGAAAAGTTGTTTTATCCATACCTCCGCAGCCGTTTGACACAAATCCATCACATCCTAATTTTATCTACATTAATGCAAGTTCTCTAGGTAACAGTTAATGAAAAAAGTTGTTCAAAAAACTAGGTTGGAGTGCAATATTTTCAAAACCTTTGCATACGGGGATATCAAAAAATTAGTTTACATTCAAACATGGCAGAGTTTTATGACGACACATTCTAATGTTTCACTAAATATTTGATATCATATGTCTTTTTTAGCCATGATTGTTCATTATGTACCTATATACCTACACGCCTGCACTGCTTTTAGTGGGCTATATTTTCGTATTTTAGTACTTTAGAATTTTAAATATTTTGTAGCTGTGATATTACATGTTATTGATTTATTATTATATTTCATAATTCAACTGTGTTTGTCAACAATAAATTGTTCTTATGTACAATAAACATACACTTACATGACATGACTAAAACTCAGAAAAGGAATCTTCTAGACTTAGGTATTCAAACTTTTTCAATTACCTATTGGTGCATGGATGCAAGGACCCACTGTATAATGATAAATAAATGAATATCTAAGAAATAAAAAACACCAGTTGAAATATATTTGGCAATGAAATACTCACATGATTAACAAAAAATGTATTCATACATTTATTTATGTAATGCGAGCATGTAGAACTATGTACCATTTATGAAAGTAAAAACAAAATTAATATATTTAATCACTTTCTGATTCAGAACTGTCACCAATGTTTATAATAATGGGTCCAATAACCATATCACAAAGGAGCTTTTCTTGTTCATACTAGTTTTCAATGAGCGATTCGGTGTGTTTTACACATTTTGCCCAGGATTCAGTGTTGCACTTCTCTAATATGCTTCATTCCACATACCCAATACTTTTTCATCACTGTATTCATCTCTGCCAATATGTTGTAGTATGTCTTACAATTAGCCCAAATTAATTCAATAGCATTAAAGTCTGGGTGATAAGGTGGTAATCTTAATATTTCATGCCCATGTTCTCATACCAGTTCATCTATAATATAAATGTTTTCTTTTTGGTTCATCTTAGCCAATTGCAATAACTCTGGTTTTGTTAATTTCTCATCAAAATCAATATTATTTTCCTGTAGCCAACAATTTCCGATTTTCTTGAAGAAGTGGTAGACTGTTTATTCAAAATTTCATAATCATAATCTTTATTAGTTTCAAAGACCTACAAGGTATAAAACAAGTCAACATTTTAAATAAGTGATACAAACAGATACATTTATTCACACAAAAGAGTATAAGGGACAACGAGAGCCCACTATGAAGATAGGAACTCACCCATTGTATAAAACATGTTATTCAATAAGTATGTCTTTAAGGCTTTTCGGAATTTGAAGTAAGTCACTTCTTGTTTAATATTTGGATGTAAGTGATTGTAAACCCTGATTCCATTAGGTATGGGACCGTTAAGGCATATATTCAAATGATTTTGAGGTGTGTAGAGATGATGACTAAATCTTGTTGGATAGTTGTGTATGTCGTTGAGACAAGGAATGCTGTTTCTGTTGTTATGAATGTAACAGGAAATTTCCAATATATATATGCAGAATAGTGGTAGTATTTCTAATTTGTTGAAAAGAGGTCTGCATGATTCTCTTCGATTCTTGCTTAACATTGCTCGTATGCATTTTTTCTGAACCGTAAATAGTTTTTGTGCTGATGAAGACATGCCCCATAGCACTGTGGTATGGTGCATTGTGCATTATTATCAAAGATGGCTCTTCTAAACTGGGAATTAACTGTGAAGTGATCCACTTGGGAACATACTATTCATTTCTCCATGATAATCTAGAATCAAAGATTTCGAACAGAACGATAAACTGGCTTCTGGAACAAACCCTTCTGCAGAACTAGCATGCACAACAATAAATCCTTGGGGTTTGCGTACACTCTTGACATTATCATCTCGCCAAGACTTGGTTTTATTTCCACTAGAATAAATCCATGTTTCATCTAAAAAAACCACTTCTCGTGGATATAAACTTTTTCGGGTTTCTTGGTATATACATAAAAAATATGCTCTTTGTGAAACAATATGAGTCTTTTCAATCAAAGCTCTTCGATTATCATCTTTTTAAAATTTAAATCCCCACTCTTTCAGTAAAACATTCAAAGATGATTTGCACATCGAAACAATCTCTTTATTTTTCAGTTCATCGTTCAAGGATTGAAGGGTAACATGTTTTTCTGGAAGAAAAAAATTCAAATAAATATAGGTACATGCCAAAATCCAAACGAAGTGAAGTTTCAAATTAAAAAGATAACTAGATGTGACAATAAAGTTTGACTTTTCAACAAATATTCAATTCAAAAATATATACATAAATCCAATGACTTTCCTGATGAAGTTGTGATTGATGAAAATGGGGTGGTTACATTTGTTCAGAAATTTTTCTCACTAGTCAGTGTCACGTCCATCAAATGAACAATCAATATTATCTTCATTTCCCTCACCAGGTAATAAGGAGGTATACTCACTTTTTTCATACATATCGTACAAAGTATTTCGTATTGCCATTTTCTGTCCTTCAGGTAAATCAGCTGCTTTATTTTTGAGACGTCTACTTTTTCCTGGAGTTGATGGAATGGGTTTATTTTCGTTTCTTATTGTGATCTTGTACACCCTTTTTTTGATATATATTTAGAGTGCATCTGCAACTCTTCAAAATACAGTAAAGAAAAGTTATGAAGTATATTCGACTGCAAAACAAAGTAAAACTGGCGACAAACAATACCCCAATTACAGAAAACAATAACGTAATTGATGATACACGCTAGCCAATACAATGTTTGGCAAGTTTAGTTGAAATCAAGATGCATAGAAACCCTGGTGTGATCACTTATACCTGTGAAACCGACATACAAAAGTGTTGATGTACGGCCTACTTGATTCATGTTATTTTTATTGCATTGGTACCGTTTCACCAAAGAGTTCTGTATAGAACCTCTACTCTTTGGTTTCACTTCTTTAGCACAGATGGCGGCAAAATTACAGATTAATGTAGTCATTGACGATTGACGGTTGGACAAGCGACAAGTGTCATGTCAACATTCAAAAACAATCAAATGACAAATCAAGGCACCGTGGAATGTTGGAAACTCGGCTATTTTCGACTTCTGCGCCATCCATCGACGAATGAAGCCAACGTTATCAATGAAATTACAGTATCAACAACTTTGGTAGAAATAAAATCGAATCTGTGATCGCACCAGGGTCTCTATGCATATTGGTTGAAATGTAAAAGACAAAAGACTGTCGGTTTTATGGCTATCTCTTTTCACTGTTTTGATTTATAATCGATCATCACAATACCATAATTCTTAGCTTAGAAGACAAATGTTAACGAACTTTGATTTGCTCATAGCGGTTGTTAGGAAGTGTTGTTCGATAGAGGGTGTGTGATTTCTTCGATCATAAATACATAAATTGGACCGATTTTTGCAGAAAGGCACCAAGCCCACTATTGTCATAATTGAGAAAACAGGCGTTGAAGTTTGAGTTGAAAACTAAAATTCCCAATTGCCCATATATCAGTCAGTGTTGTACATAATATGTTCGTAGTCGATGCTTATCCCAGACAGCATGGTATATTCCTGGAATATTCCTCAGATGTCTCAGATAGGATATATATATATCCCGAATAATCATGCAATATTCCTGGAATATCTATATACCCTGGTACATTAAAGGAACATACAAAGTAGAATATTTCAGGAACATTCTTGAAAGAATATACCAGGAATATTTCAATGTGAGTATTCTTAGTTGAATATTTCTGGAATATTACTTATTGTATATTCTTTATAATACATACAGGGAATATTCGTGGATTATTCTATACAAGACGTTTCCATATTTGTACCAAAGAATATTAATGTTTCGATACTAGCGCGCTGATGCTTGATTCATAAATGATTTTCATTTCTCTATGGCATAATTTCTATTTTGATAAGTACTTAGCAAAATTCACATTTGACAGAGAATGACTAATGATTCATACATTTCAACTCAGTTTGCATGCAGCTGCCTTTTTATTTAAACTTCCCGCCATTACAGTGACCAATCACACAGCGCTCATGGTATAAGTTATTCCGTGGCATTCCGTGCATTTCAACAAGTGTCGTCTGTCGTCTGGGAAGTTTCAGGTTTCATTATTCATTTCAATTTGTTTTATTGTGTATTTCAAGATGCATAGAAACCCTGGTGCGATCACAGATTCGATTTTGTTTCTACCAAAGTTGTTGATACTGTAATTGCATTGATACCGTTGGATTCATTCGTCGATGGATGGCGCAGAAGTCGAAAATAGCCGAGTTTCCAACATTCCACGGTGCCTTGATTTGCCATTTGATTGTTTTTGAATGTTGACATGACACTTGTCGCTTGTCTGTGTTAAAGAAGTGAAACGGTACCAATGCAATAAAAATAACATGAATCAAGTAGGGTAGGCCCACAGACCTCATAAAAGAAGTAGATATAACATGTCCGCTTTTCCAATGGATACAAAATAGCTCCTCTCACATGGCTGACATTGTACTCCAGTTTTAAGTTGGTATCTCTGATTTGTTGTAGTCTATACGTTTCTAATAAGAGGAATGAAGCGAGACAAGAGATGTATTCACCATTTGACATAAAATATGTCAAACTTGAATGCTGTTTTGAGAGTCCAGGGCATGTTTTAAATATTTTTTCCATCTATTTGCGAGGTTTTGGAATGTCCTAAGTCAGTTGAACATGTGTGAAATCCAATTTGTATAAAGCCTCCCAGACTTAATCGCAGGATCTCATCAGAAACAAGTGCAGCAAGATTCACTGAATATCTATTGTATAGCTTATATTTTCTGATTGAACCTTTACCACACAATTATCGCAAAATAGTTGAAACTCTGCTCCATATAGAATTATGTATAGGGGAGTAGAATATGTAACCATAGTTATTTCTGCAATATATAACAGAAAACAACTACTTCCCTGGCTAATACCACGCTGGACATTGAACCACATCTGATGAATATTGTGATAAGACCCTAACTTGAAAGAAAAAACCCGAAAGCGAAGTGATAGTTTATTTTCTAATTATTCAATTTCCATTGGGGATTCAAATTGAATGAGGTGAGGGAGAATGTTATTCATAAGTTGCACCCACTGCATATCTTTCGCCAGGCCTCCAATAAATTTGTGTTAACGAAAACCTTTTTCACTCTTCGAAGATCATCAGAGAGGTCGAGGTCAGAAGAATCGGAAAACAGACTCTTCAAAGTAATTATCATGTTCTTTGAGAATGGTGATATAAAAATCAGAAACAATTGTATGCACAATATTTATTTTCCATAAAATATACAGAAAAAAAAAACCTAAAATACATATTCTAATATATTATGGAGAAGAGATACAAAAGCACAAAATAGTTGTACATTCAGCATGCTATGCAATATGACACTAATACGAAACTAATTGAAAATTTCTGTAATTACTGATTTTTAAATAAAATTAATTTATTTAGAGTTTGTCTAATATTTTTTCCTCTTGCTCTTTCATTTATTCTACCGATAACACTATGGATTCTCAGGGACCCGTAGGTTCTGATGATTTGTTCAATCAACAATTTCTTGTGATTCACATCCTCCAGAGCATAATCAAATATATGGTCATCCAAACAAGTGAATATATTGGGGTTTTCCATAAAATATGCAGATTCCTTCAACAAAATTTTTATGAAGTTGTCGTTTAACGGTAAATTATCACCGCATAATTTCCATGTCAACTGTATTTTTTTTTCTATTTCATCACATTATCTTACGAACATCTCTTGAAGAATATATCAAACCCCCCTTATTTTTAAAATCCACAAAATTCATCCTACTGTCCAGCTCGTCATATTCCTCCAAATATAGTGCTCTAATACATGTAAAACATTTCAATTTACTTTCCAATTTACGAACAACAAAACCCGATATATAAGCCACCACATTTTCTGAATATTTGTTCAAACATGAAGGCAAAAACAAGTCCAATTCATCATCTAATTCATCCAGTTGTCTGTCTTGCTTCTCTTTGTTTCTGTCTTTATGGACATCGCTCACAGTCAATAATTCTGTGGGGGATTTCAGGATTAAGACATTGGTTTGGTCTTGAGCAATACAATTTCCACTAGAATCTTTTTGAGTCTGGTGCATCAAGAGCCTTCTGTAGGTATACATGAACTGAAGACAGTTTGGATTGTTCATCCAACCATTTCTTGACCTGAAATGAAAATTAAAAATAATTAAAATACAACTCACAGGTGAATTATTAACCAGGTATCGCAGGTATAAGTGATCATACCAGGGTTTCTATGCATCTTGGTGTATTTGAACTGTTTATTTTTATTTAGTGATGTGTGTAGTGTTATCATATAAAACCTAAGTTAATTAAGTAGTCTTTGAATAACACTTTTCATCAGAATGAAATGGATCGTAATAAAATAGGATTTTTATCTCTTCGATGATAGAAACCATCTGAAGTTATGTCCAATAATTTCTGTGCATGAGATGTTATCAACAAAATTTGAAAGCATTCATTACAATCTGATGATAATTAATATTGGAAACAATTATTACGCTATAATTTTTAGGATATGTCCCATCGTTCTGGCCTAACATTGTAGCTGTTAATTATTGTATCATTTTCATTTAATTTCCAAGAACTCGTGTGTCATAATGATTCAGAAGACTGACGAACGCTATTCAGAAAAGCAAATTGAAAATGATAGTATGAGTAGTATAGGATTATTCCCATATAAATAGAAGTACTTTTATATATACAGTATGAACTCTACAATTTTTTAATATATTTGAATAAGATTATCAAGAAAATATTAGTCTCAGTGAATCACACACTATCAATGAATTTTTCATTTCTAGATGCAATTCAACGCTGCCACAATTGAACATCTCTGAAGGACATTGAAGTGGTGGTTCTTTTACCTCGCAAAATCCTCCGACCAATTGAAAGAAATTATAGTTAGTATGTATAGAAGTTACAAACTTGTATATTTCTCCATTAATGATAAATTATGGTTCCTAGTAAAATTCGAAGAAGACCAATATATTTGCCTCATATTTTTCAGTAACAATATATTTACTGAAGACTTATTTTAAGAGTCAATTTGAAACCTTTATAAATGAACAACCACACATTCATTTTGAGATTTGAGAGGCATCGTTTACAGTTTCGAATTCCACACATTAAACGTACAAATGCACATATTTTTTATTTACAAACTTATCAGATCGCACTATGAATTTTTTTTTTCAGGGTTTTCAATTCAGCAGCCTTGACGGATGTCCAAGAAATGAACGAGTAAATAGGATTTTATTTTTTTCTTATTTTGAAATTAGATATCACACCCTGTTAAAATTTAAAAATAAAGCAGTTGTAGAGATGAACTTTTCTTCCTGAATTATATATAACCCTCAAATTGTAGAGCAACTGTAGACACGTGTTTCAGACTGTTGGTCATCATGAGTACGGTGTAGCCAAGTGCAAAGATATATAACACTTTTTACGAAGTCAGAAGTGTTGCACATCTTCGCAATTGGCTTCACTATCATACTGATGACCAACAATCTTGAACATGTGTCTATGGTTGCTCTGTAATTTGAGGATTGTACCAATTGAATTTTTTCTAATCGATTATTCGAAAAGGTATCTCTGGGAATATTACAGTAATATTTCTGGATCATACCATATATTCAAAGAATACTCATTGAATATTCAATAAGAATATTCTATGATTATTCTTCATTTATATTCCTTGGATAATCTTGGAATATCCAAATATTCTGAGGATATTTCATTGGTAATATTATAGGAATATTTTGTATGGAATATCCCAAAAATATTCTAGATATTCATAGAAGATTCTCTTGGGAATATTCTACGATTATCTGAGGGATTCCCATAAGCATGTTCAGGGAATATTCCTCCAATATCCTAGACTATCCTTGTATATTCCTAGAATATTTCAATATTCCAAAAAGAATGTTCTAGGATTATTCATGGAATATCTAGTGCAGTCTGGGATGCAGTAAACAAAAGCAGAATTATTCAAATTTTGCTGTATTTTGTTGCAAAAATTACGTTTTTGTGGGTTGGTTCTATTCTGCAAGTGTCATATTAAAGGTACATAATAGAAGTAATAGTAATGCATATTTTAGCTTTATTACAACATTAAACATAAACTTGTGAAAATTAACGCACATACAAACAAAAGCTACTTAGATCTCTTCATCCTCGTCTATGTCGAAATCAGGTGTTCCACTAAAACCATCTATATCATCATCTATAGATTTATGGCCCTGAAGTGCATTGTAGAAAGGTTTGCAATCATCTGGAATCAAATGCATTACTGACTGCAGATCTTTTAACTTTGGTACGGAAACAGCTTTTCCAGTTGGCCAAAGTGTCGTACTAATGACCTTGTGAAAGCTGCTGGGCGACCCTCTCTTTGCTTTTTAATATTAACTTCGGAGTACGATTCTTCTCCTTGTCAATGTATATTTCACGAGTTTTTAACCAGCTAATGGTTTTTCTGGGATCATTTATGTCCGTTTTGCGATTAACAATTTCCTTTTCCAGTTTCGAGGTTCCATAAAATTGGTCTGAAGACATTCGAATAACGTCATATTTATTTCTTTGGCGGCACTCTGTTACATCACTGTTACATAGTCTTTCGGGATGTACAATCTCTGGTGATGCTTTAGAACACATTCGACGTTTGAAAAGTCAGTATCGTTCGGCAGAAATGTATGTCCGGGGACAAGGTATCGCATACATTTTTTTTTCAGAGAAGCATGTGACTCTAACACTGTTTTCATCATAAGAACTAATTTAATGTTCCTGTTCTGGCCCCAATATCACATCATTGGTATTTGGAGGTAGCCTTTCGTTGAAATGCTTGATCAGACATGATCCAACTTCTTGAGCGCCACGTCCCACCTCATTTTCTAACCAAACATAAAAATAACCTTTATTGTTGGATCCAGCATATCGACACCCCCAACGAACAAGGTTGTAACTCATATTTAAGAATTTTTCAGGAGAAGCAAAAAACCGTAAATATTTTGTAATATCGTTTAGAATAATTATTTCCAAGTGTTTGCATATTTTCAAAAATTTCTTTACGCATTAGAAAAGCGATATTCACAGACATACAACCCTCACTGTTTTCATGATTTTTTGAGGAATAAGGTTGTAACTCATTGATACAACCTTTCTAAAAGGATTTTTGTTTGTGTTTTTCATTTTTACCATTTAGAAGGTTGTATCTTTTATTTGAAGATTGTATTCTTTGAAATAATTCTGGTTCGTGAGATATAATTTTTACAAATTTTAGTATAGCTAGAAGTAAAGACTGTTTTTTATGATATTTTATTAAAAGAACTGAACAAATTCAAACAAAAAAACTTTCTTCTAGGAAACAGAAAGTCTTAAACTCTAACATTTACTTAAACATAACAACGTTTACAAACAATACTTTTTTTTCATTCTGAATCTGAAGAAGGGTCCTGGGTAACTCCATCAACATATTTAAAATTTTTGTAATAATTGTGGTACAATTCTGGAATAGCTTTGGAATTGCAAAGGCTGTTCAAATCTTTGTACTTCTCTTTTGAAATAGGTACGGGGGCTTTGTAGGGTGGGGATATAATAGTAGTAGCATCAGGTAAGTTCTGTCCCTAATAACACAGTAACATCTGTAAGACATTTTAGAAACATTCATATGGGACAATAGAAACATCTCTGGGAAATCTCTATTTTCCTTGGGACATTCTTGGGATGTTGCTGGCAACAGCCGTGTCAGCATTTGCGATGTCCTATAAACATCCCTTCGGAACGTCTGTAGGTTGACACGGGATGTACTAAAAACATTCAGGGTACTCAATATAAAACATCCTCAAGATAATTTTAGGATGTATTTTGTAGAATGGCATGGGACGTACTAGAAACATTCAGGGCACTTAAATGAAACATCCTCGGTATAATATTAAATTGTTTTTAAAGGGGTTGAAATTAAACAAAATTGTTTAAAAAAAAATTGTATTCAAACAAAACCTAAAACTCTAGAAAATGTAAAACAAAATAAAAGTGTCAACAGGATAAAGCTTAATTTTACAAAATTCCAAAAATCAGGCACCTTTTAAATAAGTTAGTAAACTTAGGAACAACAATTCATGTTTTAGTATTCAAACACAAAGCCTTGAATTAGTAAGTAAATTAGGTATCTACTCTAAGAACTCACTGTTTAGGAACTCGAAAACAAACCTCAAAAAGTAAGTGAATTAATCAAAACACATGAGATTTTTTTTTATTGATCAATTAATACAAATTCAACTTTGACGCTCGTTTACGCTTTAAAATTGTATGCAAAATATCGTCTACAGAAGATTTCAAGACGACTATGATACTTGTCAAATTTGACACTTTGCATCAAGTGCACCTTTTTGAATATTTGACAAATTTGGATATGAACTATTGTACGAGGAAAATTGTATAGGGACAAGTAGACTTACATAACACTATCTAATGAGTTAATTAAAATGGACAAAAACTTTTAAACTTTTTTTTTTAAAAAGGAGGTAAAATGACCAAAATCTTTTAAACTTGATAAGAAATATTAAACAGACTTGAAATAGAAAAATTTCCCATATGGTCAGTTCAACTTGTTACTTCAAGGGTTCAACGTACCGTAGGTTAAGGTACGAGCTAATTCAGTGAAAAATCTACAGTTCACAACTAAATACCTCTACTTACACAAATAATACTTATCAGTTTCCTCTTTATATACATATATGAATTTTTACATTTATTACCCAGACAACCCACATGGTCATCCCACATAAAATAAATAGTAACTAAAAAAAATTTGATGAAATAGGCCCCTATTTTGAAGTCACATTCTTTTTCATTTGAGCTCTAAGATTGCGTTCTTTTGCTCTTCTCATCCAATCGCCAATCCTTTGCTCAGTTTCCTTATTGTTGGAAGCATGACCTGATTTCTGTGCTGCTTCTAAAATTATCATACATCAATTAGTAACGCAAGACTTTTTTCCAGTTAAAATTTTTTTTTTTACATATTTGAATAAATCATTCTACGACTTTTAATCTTTTGACATTAAATGTGAAGTACAGTGATATACATATTATGGAAAAGGAAGGATACTTCTACTCCTTTTTCATAATGTAAATTACTGTAACTTCAAAATTTAATTGGATTATTTGGAATTAATTGATTACATTTTACTATGATTCTTTTAATAGTCTTGAAAAACAAATGATGCTGAAGTAGGTTAAAATTATCAATTTGAATTAATTTTAACATTATCAAGTTAATGAAGATTTGTTTTCATAACTTCCGACAAAGTGGATTTCGATTTGTCTTGGCGTTTTATACTCACCAATTACAGCTTTTGCTAAAAGAGTTGTCCCAAAGGTATTTTTCCCTTTCTTTCCCAAAAAAGAAAATGTTTCTGCTAAAGAATCCTCAATTATTGGTGAGATGCAACGTCTAATTAGTTCACAAGTATTGTTTCCACCAAGCTTCGCAAATAACTGAACCTTCAATTTCAAAAAGGTAAGTATTAATAAATAGTACCAATTTGAGAGATTACCGAGAGAGAGACATTGTCGAGAGAGAGAAAGAGTTTATTGTTCGTAAGAAAGTTATCTTGTTAACAAACACAATTATCTTAAAAAAAGCATATGTAAAAATGTAGTAATAAGTATCTTAACATATTTTGAATTTTCACACAATACTAGGGTTGAATTCATTTTAATGTATAAGGTTATGAGGGTTCAATAAAAATATAAAACTGCAATAACTCATCACTAAAGCAAAATCAAATTGCACATACAGATACAGGCAAGTACAATACAAAGCAGATTTTTGAAGAAAATATGGGATTGGATTGCTAAATGATATGTAAAATAAAATTAATTATAAGAGAGTTTTCACAGAGTGTCCTCATAATATTCCTGTTTATAGTAGGCTCTATCACTCAAGATTTTTTTCTGAATATGCTAAGTGATGTTTTTATATCTTGAATCCGTTATATGCCACTTTCGATTGCAAAATGAATTTTACAAAAACAAATGCAAATCTAAATTATGCCTAAGGTTAAGTGGTAGGTTATTAATGACTCCAAAATATATTTACCAATGCTATATAATTTTCCGCTAGTGAAAGGAAATTCTCAAAAACCTTCAAATTTTCCATTGTGGAAATTGGAAACTGCATATGAGATTTTTCCAAAATGTTCATATGGTTCGGTTCAACTTCAGTATATCTGTTGTTGCAGTTGTCCAATTTTGAATTGATTTCTATTAATAATAATTTACTATTGCAACAACAACTTTTTGATGTTTTATCTGAAATATATTCAAATCAAACACATCACTCTAGAAACTGGCACAGAAAACTTACTAATATTTTCTTTAATCGATTGTACAGGAGTTTTAGGACTACTTGTTTGCTGCACCTGTATTAAGGGAGTCCTGGTGCAGCTTGTGGTAGGCTGCGAGTCGGTAACATCTGTAACAGAAAAAGAAATAAATTTACTTATCAAATTTCTATTTATTCAATCAAATTACCTTCATAACTATTTTTACAAATATTTTCTTCTGTATTTATATCCAAATCGACATTATTTGTCCAAATTGGCGGATCTGGCAAATTCGTGGCTTTTCTTGATTTTATGTTTGATCTCAGAAACGGTTCATTGTCTTCAGATTCTGAAGAAGAAAATACTTTTTTCTTCGAATTCTTTTTTCAGGTACTGCAATAGTGTCCCCTTCATCGGTATTCAAATCACTAGTTAGCTCAGCTTTAGTCGCCTTTGATCTTGCGACTCCGTAAACATCTACAAAAATGCATAACATGCTGACATAATAGAATTATAATGAGTCGCTCAAGTCAGATTAATTTACCATAAGTAGCATTTCTAAATGTTCTGACTTTATGTGATGGCCAGCAAGAATTAAACTCGCATTTTTTGATTAAAATATTTAATTTTTCACGTGTGACCGCAGGCCACAGACATTCATCCCCAGTGATCCATCTTGTGGGGACTGCTTCAACTGTTTCATCAGCAATAAAACAAACCACCGTCCATGTTTTATTGGGCGAAGACATTTTGGCATAAACTGAAAACAATACAAAAGCGTAATATCGATTGATTTAAGGAAAAAAATTTAATATAATTCAACGGTATGAAGTAAGGGAAAGACAACAAATTTATTTTTAAAAATTAATTTAATACATTTGTAGGCCACATGACTCAAATCCCAAGATTGAAGCCCAGTATTTAAACCACTTACTAAAAATATATTTAATTTAGATGATTCACAAGGTGAATCATAAAAGTTTTCTTTGATCAAAAATCTTTGACAAATTATTTTAGTGTATTCTTCATGAACTATAATATTTTTTACCAAAACTATGCTTTTGTTCTTGAGCACACAACAATTATCACCTTCACTCACAGATGAAAAAAAAATTTTCAAATACATTTGTTCAAATTGTTTTACACCTAAAGATCTATCAATAACCGGGCCTTGAGAATGTTCTTTTTTAAATTTGGGATAAAAATTGGATGAATTTGGATTTCTCCCGAAATCAATGAGTGATCGTTCAGAAATTCTATTAATGATCTGCTGAAGTGGTTTGTCACCTTTACGAACTAGTTTTTTAATTGACATCATGTGGTTTTCAAAAGGAAAAACACTGAAATTTTCTATACTACCAAATGCTTTAACATCATCAGCAAGGTGTAACAAATTATGAATATTATGGGAAATATTTTCTTTGCCATAAAGTATGGAGAATGTTTCTACAAAATGTTTTATTAATTGCTGAGAATATGATAAATTAAGAATTTTCGACAACAATGATATTGAAACACGAAGACATAAAAAATTTTCATATACTTCTTCTGGTACGTTTTGTTTTAAAACAACAGGACCCAAATAAAATAAAAATGTACGAAACTCCGTAGCTTTCCACCTTTTCACTTCTAACAAAGATCTTGGTTTTCGAAGTATTTCTTTTGGCATTTGATTCTTAAACGCTAGATATTGATCTGAAATATTTTTTGCTTGTTGAGAAGAAAAACGATATGGTGGTTTTCCACCAAGCCACAGGTTGTTCAGTAGTTTTTTCATGACACCTAGACACACTAAGTGCATGTAATCTAGCGGAAATGATGTTACCATATCTAACCCTGGAATATTTTCTAAGATAGTGGTTTCAATATGACGGCTTTCTTGTTCCTTTGTTCGAAAACTCAGATCCGACCTCAAATTAAAATCCTCTAAATTTGGAAAACATGTTTGGTTACCTATATATGTGCCTTCAATGTCACATTTAGTGCATGACATATATCCGCTGTGTCCCTTGACACATTTTAAAAACGACTTAGCAGGAACATCACATATGAATGCGTGTATTTTTACATTATAATATGTGTTGTTGAACAAAAATCTATTTCTAATTAAGTCTGCTGCTTCCTCTACAAAGTCTGACATAAAACTATTGCTACTTTTTGGCTTTTCATTGCCCTGATAAATCCCACAAATCTGAACAAAATTTTTATTTTTAAAAAAATTAACCATTATTGGCCAGACTTGGTTTCCAGAACTTTTGGAAAGAGGCAAGCCATCAACATTAACACAAATTTCGAGAACATTAGTGTTTAGAACATTATGCTTAAAAAATTCTACCAACAAATTGTTTATGCACTGTGATAACCCAAAATGGTAATAGAATCCTGGCTCAACTATTTTAATTTGGGAACCAGTTTGTCTGGGTGTTTTCAGAAGAGTCCTCGGGTCTTTAGGTAATTCAGGACTATTTTGTCTTAAAATGTCTAACAGATCAGATGAAGCGGAATGATTTATATTATGCTTTATAGCCCAATTTCCAACAGAAGATGCCAAAGTTTCATTTGGTAAAATAAGTTGGTTATTTTCAACATTAATATCAAAATCACATTCATTAGAGCTAGATATGCTATTGTCTATGATATCTGAACAATGATCTGATTCATTTGAATAATCAGAATCAGACACAGACATAGGTTCAGAAATGTAGGTTGGAGCTGGGCCCCCAAAAACTGAGGCATGTGAGGTAGATGCATCTCCCGCTACTCCACTTACTTTTTGGTTAATTTTAGAATTTTCATTTTTGTTAATGCGTTTATATCGTTGATCGAACTTATTCATAAGCTTTCTTTTTTCTCGGGAATCCATCATACAAAATGAGAAACGTTTTGTACTCACCTCAATATTATCACGGTTATTGCACTCACTAGGTAGGTTAATAGCTACAACAATAAGAAAATAATGCAGATAATATAATTTGAAAAAACTTGCACCAAAATTATTAAAAAAAAGTAATCAAATAGACAAATCCTAATCCATACAACCACAACTTGACTACAACAATGGCTAACGGAAAACAATGAATATGAAACATGAAACACACTTCAGCGAAGCCACATGGTGCGCGTTGCAAGCCAAAACGCGAACACCTGCCTGCTGCAACGTTGCCAGAATATTTTTTTTACACATACTATACCTGACCATCAAATGTTCTGATGATCTTAAAATTTGAAAATAAAAACATTTTTGAGTTTTAAACAGTGAATTTTTCTAAAACACTTTTTCCAAATTCGTATTAGTCTACATAGTACTCACATTTCAATTTCACTTTGTTTTCAGATCTACAGAAATAAATTTCTAAAAACATCTGACATCGTTGCAAACAAATCTTAACTGTTCAGCAGATGACGCATACGGTGATCAATGAAAACGCGCCAAGTGAACTGCCAGAAATTGCGGTAATTTTGAATGATTTTGGTTTTAAATAATTACACACGGCCACTACTTATAAAAGTTGTTTATCACATAATGGCGACTACCCATGTAAGCTTAGTGCAGATATTCAGCAATTATTTTATTTTATTTAATATTAGGTAGATATGGGTATTAGAAATAGGTATATACCTATATACGAAATTAGGTATCTGACAAATACAATAATAATGATTCTCACTTCGAACTATCAATGTAGGTAGGTATCAAAATTCACATCTGTTCAACCATCTTAAACACCAAACAATATTAGGCATTAAAAGCAATACTTTTTTTTGTTCAAAAAAAGATAAAACAGTATGTTTCTAAAACATCTTGATGAAACATTTGAGCGATGTTCCAAAAGAAACATCTCTACCATATCTTACCCAGCAAACATGAATGAGCGGTAAACAGACGGGCCGTTGCCGTTAATAGCGGAAAATCATCGGCAGCGGCATTCTGACATCGGCAAAATGTTAGAATGGCATCAGTCCTGCCGCTTAGGCTGGACGTTCGCATTTTTATGTCGGATTTCCATAATTTTGCCAGAAATTACCTGTTAAAAATTTCTGACAATCGCGCCGCTGTTGTTTTGACGCTGTACACTGACTGATGATGAGTGGCGCCACAGAACTAAATATTACGTGGTGATGCCTTTTACTATTGGTATTACTAACAGTAACAGTCGTCACATTGATAGCACTGCAGTTCAATTAAATTAAATGTGTGGTTATGTTGAGGGCATAAATATGGCAGAAACAACAAAAATATTAGTTTTTTTATATTCTTTGAGAGCTTGAGCTTGTTTTCACATCAATTCCATTCTTCTTGGAGATTGGAGCTGAGTTTTCAGATAATGGCCGATAAGTGAGTACCATTTTCCGTTCTTAATTAGTATTTTTTTTACTTTTTCTGTGTACCTGCTACCCAAAGAATATTTCTATTTTTTTGTTTATTTTCTAATATCATTGTGATGTTATTTTCTTATTAAATTATTTTTTATTTCACTCATTGTATTTTATTGAGATACCTAAAAGCTCTAGTGATGAAATACCAGTACTGGAAGAACTATGGTGTATAGCCATCATCCCACCTCAATCTGTACCATGCAATACCAATGCATCGGAACTTCAAATGCCCGCTAAAGTGCCGATGCAATATCAATGCATCGGAACTTCAAATGCCCGCTAAAGTGCCGCTATTTAGACATGACGGCTGATAGACCAGAGGCCTACTAGCGGCCGCTGAGACGCGGGCTAGCCGGGCCGACGGTGTGTAATGATTGTGGCCCGCTGATGTTGTCTAGAGGCCCGCGAGTAATATGTTTGCTGGGTACCTAAGTCTGAAACATTGGGACATATGTAGGACCTTAGCAGGATATACCAGCAAGATCCTATGTTATTAGGGGTGTTTTTGCCAAGTTTCTGGAAGATTTTTTGCCTTGTTTTTTAGCTATATCAATTTGGTAGGATATTTCAGATAATAAATCATAGTGCACCTGTATTAGGTTTGGGATTTCCTTTTTTATTTTCAAACATCTGACTTTATTTCATTTGATTTTATCATTTTCTAAACCAACATCAAAATTGTTTTGCTTGTTCATTAAGTCCTTGAAATTAAGGATTTTACCTTGATTTATTTCAGTCACATTATACGGCTTTCCAGAAGATTTGGCACATCGTATTATTGATATCCACTGCTCAGGAACATAAACAATTTGATTTTTTTTGCGTCTCTCTATGAGGGCGTGCATCGAGTCGCCTTCATTTTGAGTGTGCCCTACTTCATGAAACACATGCGTTATATTGATATCAAATTTTTTTGCAGCAAAGGCATACATACAAAATACAATTCTGTTCCGGTTTTGCCCTCCACAATTATCAGAGTAGAAAACAAAATCTTTAAACCCTTCCATAACTTTCATTTCACTAAACCAGTAAACGGCACTACTTCCAACGTCAAATATAGTAAAATTGTAGACGGCTTATTTTCGTTTATAATAAAACAATGAAACTTCAGACACTGGAGTCGGCAAAATTTTCTGAAGGTCATAGCTTGATAAAACAACCAAGCTACTGCCTTGAGCGATTGATTTATGCTCCGATTTTAATTCCCTGACCACAAATTTAGATGCTATGTGAGTTGTATATTCTTTTTGTAAGGCTTCTCTTTCTTCAGGTGAAGCTCTGGCATAAATGTCGCAGGTTGGACACTGGTTTTTGTTTGGCTTAAAAAAGTCAATATTGTACTCATTATAAAATATCTCGCGATACTGTCTTTCTGTAGCTGTCAGTGCCATTTCATATGCTTTTTCCTGCATCCACTCTTTATAGGGCTTATACAATTTTTGGAATGTCAAAGATTCCTCAAAATATTTCTTTTATGTTCTAGCCCGAACATAATGGGAATCCACAAATGGTATTTGTGAAATATGGGCTCTGACAGTAGCTTTGACATCTTCAGATATCTGATATGGCCGATTATTATGATACCCACGTCTGTCGTCAAGCACAGCGTAACTAGATTCCTGCATATCAATGTTCTTGTAAATAGTAGTGATCCATTTATCAGTTATATCCAACGTATTGAGGAAGATCTTTTTACATATCTGAATTTTTTTGGCATCAATACAAAATGAGTACTTATAAGTCCAGTGACTCCTGGATGTTTCAATTTTCTCCAGCAGAACAGACTTTTTGGACATTCATTCTACATTTCTGCTTACAAATTCTACTTGTTTGTTATGATCACCAAGGGCCCAGAAATCTGCAAATATTTTAGTTCTCATTGCAACAGACAAATTTCTCATCACAGCCTTTTTTTATTTGTCGCATATTAATTAATTTACCACGCTTATTAATGAATTCCTTCCCTGAATTTTTCATTCTCTTTTGTATATTAGTTTTCCACTTTTCAGGATTTCTCTTCCTCTTACGTCTAGGATTAGATTTTTTTGGCATATTCCTCATCGTGTTCTTTTTTGTTTCGTCATCCTGTGCATTGGTAAACGCCATGGCATTCAAACGCGAACTAGTACTTGGCTGAATAATATCACGAACACTTTCTGCGGGAGTATCTTTTTGCCAGCAATCTTTTTCGGAACCACCATTTTCTGAAAACCAATAGATAAATATTAACTGATGGTGGAAGAATAAAATAATTAATTTCTCACCATCATGGGACGGAACATACTCTGACACATCGGGGGAAAACGGTTCTTTCTCCCGGCTAGATGTCGATTCGCAATAAGCAGGTAGAAAGTTACTGCGGCGAGGCAGTAAATTTTCTTTAAATTGAAATAGTTCCTCGCCATTTTGAATAATTGTTTTGGGGTCTATTACTGAACTCCTATCCGAATAAAACTGGTCATCAGCACCGTATCTCACTTCTGCAAAGCAAAAATAAAACTCTATAAAGCTATTTTTTACTGCCACAACCTCTGTGCATTTAACATATAAAATGAGGACGAGTTTAATTGTTTCAACGTAAGAATTTTTAACTAATGCCATTTCATTTCGTATTTAATAATACAGATAAAACCATTTTTAAAGACACAAAACGATTTTTAAATAAAAAGCGTAAACATAATATTAAAAAAGTGAGCTTAAGAATGAGAAAAACTACTTACTTGTCGGATTACTTGCGCAGTGTGTCGGGACCAGCCGACCCGATCACACTGACGCGCTGCGGAAAATTTCAAATACACAAAAATTTTCACGTAAATCGATCGGGAATCGGAAGTGGGTGAAAGCTACTAGATTAGGTGAGCAGGAGATAGGGGAACCGCGATTATACAGCCAAGTTCCCCTAAGCTCTTGGGAACCGAGGCTAGTATAAGCGAATAGGCTCCACCCACTTCGCGCAATTAGGTCCAGCCCACCGACCAAATCGAGAAAGACGCTCACGGATTCGCCAACGTCCGGAGCATAAAGGCAAAGCATGTTAGGCACCCCGGGGGGTGAGAAATCACTCACCCCCCAAGGACCCGCCACCCCGGGGACCCACAAAAAAGGGGCATCAGCCCCCAAGAAACCAATCAGCCACCCAGTGAAGAAAATTCCTGTTGCAGAACCCACTGCGCAGGCGCAGAAACGACCTGCGCCTGGAGCGTCGACCAGCCTAGTGGAGAGTGCCCATAAGCGGCAAAAAGAAGGAGGACCTCCTCTCGAAGATGACTTCACGAGCGAGTATACCAGGGAAGAACGGGAGACGGGTAAGTCAAAACCCACCCGCCCTGAAGACATAAACTCGTCAGAGAGGAGGAAATTCTTCAAGACGATCATCAGCAAGCCGTCCGGGATCGAGAACAGACCAGAGCTACAGGCCCCGCTGAAAAAGGTCAGGACGAAAATCTTCGCCGTCCAGTTCGACGGCGAAGGAAATCGTACCCTAAAGAACTGGGACCTGGAAGAACAGGTAAAAACCAGTAGAAAGAGCTCTCTCGATCCCGAAAAGAAAGCCGTATCCAGAAGTGAGTCTGAGGAGTCGAACGAATCTATCGAGTTCCAGGACTCCCGCTCTAAGGAAAGCGATGCAGAAGAGACCAGCCCTCAGGAAAGAGCGAGGATGGGTATTAGAAGGGAGCTGGAGGAATACAGTGACACTCTTTCAGACTCACTAACGGCTGAGGCACTCCTGCAACAGGAAATTCAGGCTGGGCTTGATGCCCTTCAACAAGGAGACCAGAACCGGGAGACGGGTAACCTCACACCCCCGCAAGCAGAGGATATGGAGATCGATCCCCCGAGGGAGAGTCCCAAAGGATTGGAGAAAGTCGGCAACGAGATCAGGGAACAGCAGATCCAGGACCGGCTAGCCAGAACCCAACGCCGAAAAGAAAAGGATGAGCAGGCGAAGCTCAAGGCAAGGCTCCTGGAAAAGCGGAAGTCCCTGACGCCGCCGACAACGCCAACACACCCTGGTCAAGGATTCACCTCCCCGGCCTCAAGTCCGAGCGACGGGACCCTGCAGGACGGTGATAAATACTCACAAATTAAGGACCAAATTAAAGCCCTGGAAGACACCGTCAGGGCTAAAGTGAATGAAAAGGTCTCACAGTTCTGCAGGGTGGTAAAGATACCAGAAGAACTAGAAAACTTCCCGTGGCTCAGAATAAGGGAGCGGGAGGTTAGTGAGGTGAATTCCTACTACAGGGAGCTGTACTCCGAGGAGATCAGGGTGCAGAAGGAACAGCTAGAGGGGATGTTGAAACTGCTGAAAGCTCCCCCAAAAACACCACCAAAGGACGAAGAGGGATACCAGGCCCCCAAGAAGACCAGGAAGGTCAAATGGGTCCCTCTCAACCTACAGGAGCCCCCTCTAGCCACAGCCAACGCGTTCCAGGCGTTGTCGGAGGATGAAGACGAAATAGAAACCCCTCGAGGGATCGAGCAACAGGCAGGCCCCAGCAGGAAACAGGACTTCCCACCCCTGCCTCCGCAGAAGGACAACTCAACCCCCACTCCAGCACCCCCCGCAAAAGCCAAGGGGAAATCTAAGAAGGCAACCCAAGATCCACCCCCGGCAAAGTCAAAGGAACAGAGATGCCCACCGATCATCATCGAGGGTACTATTAAGCTAAATGGAAGCAGCAAGGCGACACTAGAAGAAAACGTCAAAGGAAATCTGCTGTACAAGTTTACAAATAAATCATCCTTGATTTATGCGAGTACAGCAGAGGACCATGCCGCCCTTAAGAGTACCCTCAGGGCATCCGATGTGGAATTCCACACATACACGATGCCGGGGGAACGAAGGCACGCATTCATCCTGAAGGGTCTGGATCACAACCCTTCAGAGGAAGACATAAAGGAGGACCTCCAGAAGCAAGGGCTGGAAACATACGGGATAACAGGCATAAACAGCACGGACAGGAAGCTCTTCATTGTCAACACTGACAAGAAAGTCACGGAGAGCTTCCTGAATAAGACCATCCGTGCTGTTACGGGAGTGATAGTGCACTGGGAGGTAAAAAGGAACAACCGGGAAGCCACCCAGTGCTACCGATGCCAGGCTTGGGGGCATGCCCAATCCAATTGCAATAGACCCGTCCGATGCATGAAATGCGCGGGTGGGCATTGGTCAAGGACATGCACCAAGCCAAGGAATACGCCAGCCCTTTGCAGTAATTGCGGGGGGATGCATACCTCGTGCACCCCGGAGTGCGAGGTCTACATCGAGTATGTGAGGAGGCAGGAAGACCGGCGGCAGGAACGGCAGCCGAAGAGACCCACCTACAAGCCGGCACCGCCGGTCAAGAATAATGTTTGGGAGGAGAGGAAAGCGGCCAAACAAGGACAAGGAAAAGAAAATGTACGAGAGTCGCAGTGTCCCATCCCTACCCCAATCCCAACCCATAAATGTCGGCCGAGGCGTAAGTCAGCCGAGCACTTCGGATGCTGTGAGCGGGTTCATGGACAGGCATAGGGCTATCCAAGAACTTGTCAACACCAAAGGCCTACTGCAGGCCATGGACGACATTGTCGAGGGCCTAACAAAGGCCCGGACAAGTGCCGAGAAATTCCTGGCCTTCTGGAGGGTCATGGATAATATCCAGAGCTACGGCCTGTAATGCCATTGCAGGTATGCATGCTCAATGTGAATGGGATCAGAACCAAGTACCACCTTGTATCTGATCTCATTCGCAAACATAAGATTGACGTGTTGCTCCTGTCCGAGACGGGCGTCCAGCAGGAGCACAAACTCAAATTCAGGGGATTCACCACCATCAGGCAGGACCGCCCTGATGGAGCGAGAGGGGGAGGAGTTGCTATACTCATAAAGTCCTGTGTGCCGCATATACCCCTGCCCCAGAGGGCGAGCACTATCGAACACGTAGGAGTTCAACTCGACTCTGGGGTGAGGTTATATTCGGTATACAACCCCCCGAGGAACAAAATCACGGATCTGGATATGGATATTCTCTGCAGCAGCGGGCACAGAGTGCTGCTGGCGGGGGATTTTAACGCGAGACACCCGGTGTGGAGCCTAGCCGGTCAGACGGAAGCCAACCCGATCGGAAACGCGCTCTGGAGATATTCCATGAACAATAACATAATAGTGGACCATCCAGATACGCCCACGCACTATCCCTGGAACGGCAACGCCCCGTCGATCCTCGACTTGGTGGTTAATAAAAACGTAACATCTATTTCAGAGCTGAGAACCGCCTCTGAGTGCATCTCGGATCACGACCCTGTGTTCTTCACAATCAAGGGTGGAGAAAACCCGAGAGGGAATAGAACCCTGTATGACTACTCCACCACTGATTGGGGAGAATACAGGAGGATCCTAGATGCGAGAACGGTCGTCACCCCGCAAATAGCGGAGAGTGACATAGACCGGGAAACCCAGAGGTGGATCGAGAGTATTCAGGAAGCCAGGGAGAGAACCACCAGGAAGAGGGTCGTGCGAGAGGACAGGGATCCCCTCCCAAGCTTCATCCTGGACTTAATAAAACTTAATAATAAGGAAAGAAAGAAGTGGCAAACCTCCCGAAACCCGGTTCATCGTGAAAACATGATGAGCCTGGGCAGGGAGGTAAACCAGCTTATTAAAAAGCACCGGGATGAAGTCTGGAAGAGGAAACTCGAGAGCCTTAACGCCAACGACGGTTCTCTGTGGCAGATGACAAAGCGGCTTCGCAGGAAGCGCAATGTCATCCCAGCCATGGAGAACGGCCAGAGGCAGGCAATGACCGATCCGGGGAAAGCCGAGATGTTCGGGGAATATTTCCAGAGTGCCTTCCGAGCGGGAGCGGACATATCCCAGGAACATGCTGAAGTAACCAGGGGAGCCAAGGACTTCAGGGACCTACCCAAAGCCCCAATAGTGGACCGAGCCTTCTCGAAGATCATGACGAACTTCGGGGAGGTAAGGGAAACCATAAAGAGGCTCCCCAGGAACAAAGCACCTGGGATCGACAAAATCGACGCGACTCTGCTCCGGAATCTCCCGAGGAAGTCCCTTGTCCAACTTATATACATTATCAACAGTATAATAAGATGGCAGCACTACCCGACGTGCCTAAAGCAGGCAGAGATTATCCCTATCCTGAAACCGGGGAAACAGGACATGAGGATAGATAGCTATCGCCCCATCTCGCTACTCAGTGTGGTGGCCAAGATGGTGGACAGAATTCTACTGAAAAGATTTAGCGATCTCGAGGAAGAGCTGGAGCTCATCCCGGAGGAGCAATTCGGCTTCAGGAGAGGTCACTCTACAACCTCTCAGGTAGCTCGGATTGTCCACGAGGTGAAGGAAGGCTTCAATCGGGATCGCAACACAGTAATGGTCCTGCTGGATATACAGAAAGCGTTCGACACGGTTTGGATAGAAGGACTCGTCATGAAGATGTTACGGGCAGGCATGCCTGTTCAAATGGTAAAAATATTAGACTCATACCTCGTGGGCAGAGCCTTCAGGGTTAAAGTGAACGACACCAGCTCCTCGATGAGGAGAGCCGAAGCAGGAGTACCGCAGGGGTCGTGCTTGTCACCACTCTTGTACTCCCTGTATACGTACGACTTCCCAATGCACGAGAACACAAAAACGGCCATTTATGCAGACGATACCGCGGTCTACGCGCAGGAGGCCACCTCGAATGAGGCGGCACTGCGCGTGAAAGATCACCTGCAGGGGGAAGTCGTCCCGTATATGGGAAAAAACAAGATAGTGGTAAACTCGGCGAAAACAGAGCTCATGAATTTCACCAAGAAGGTGAAACGTGAAAACGTGGAAATTCGAGGTGGATTCAGGGCACTGGGCGCCGAGATTGACGAGTCGGCCACCGCGCGGTACCTGGGGGTACAGCTGGACCGTGGACTGACCTTTACGAAACATGTCAGTCTGGCATTAAAGCGAGCCGCCGCAGCGGTAAAGAGGAATTACCCCCTCATCGCGAGAGATTCCAGACTGGCTATGGAGACTAAAGTGTTAGTCTACAAGCAGGTCATAAGACCAACTATGACATACGCTTGTCCAGTGTTCTGCAGCGTTCCCAAGTCAACAATGTTGCGCCTGGAAACGATGCAGAACAAAATACTCCGTATCGTCACGAACAGTGACAGATACATTCGGCTAGACGCATTGAGGGAGCTAGCCGATGTTCCAAAAATCGAAGAATTTATCAAACAGCAGTCTGATAAATTCTTTCGTCACTTCATCCTTGGAAGTAAGCTGACCAGGGGTATGACGACAATAAGAGCCTGCGACAACATAAGGTTGAAGCATGGGCTCATTTACAAAGCTCTGGATATTTTCCATGAATCTCTGGAAGAGGAGTGAGTAGTCACCAACGAACCATGTCCAAACCCGGTTTTTTCGACATTTTTCCGGGGGTGTAAGGAAACCTCGACAACACATGGTCCCGATAACCCTATGTAATTCAACAAAACCCCCTGTATAACACGGAGGAGACAGGGCTGCGAAACCAGGGCAGATGACTCACTCACAGCATACGAAGGCCTACACAACAACGTAGGGCTCGCCTCGGTGAGCGAAAGTAGGTTTTGCCTGCCCCCTGTATACACAGGAGGGCAAGGTAGAAAAACCCCAGTTCCCCACCCTATAAAACCCTAACCTACGTTCATTTCCCCACTGCGGCTAGTGATGGTTTTAGGAGGGGTTTTATATATTTTTATGTTTGTGAATTTGAGAATTTTATATATTACCAATTTAATTATTATATATTTTTGGATTTTGGATTTGGATTACTTGCTTGTTTACTGTCCCTTAAAGCCAGCTCTAATAGTTTCTTACTGCGCTGCCCACCGCAATGCATTTTGTGAATACTATTAAATCACAAATCCAAAAAGAAACCAGACAAACTAATATCACACACGCTATCAACAGGTAAACAAATGTTGGTCTGGTGAGAACAAAGCAGTATCTGCGCAAGCGTTGAAGGAGAGATATTCATGAAATAAGGTTGTAACTCGATTTGTGTTTTGTTTTTAAAAAATAGTACGAAAAATAATGCGAAGAACAAAGTTGTATCTATTTTTACATCTTTGTATCTAAAAATACGATAATAATATCAGATTTGAAGTAAGACGTATTATTTATTACAATTTTTTTAGCGTTGAATCTCAAAAATGTAATATCTCATAAAACTATGTTCAACTACTTATTCGCGAAACTATTGGATGTAGACATACGTCTTTAATATTGCCAGATGCGTCTTTTTGTGCTGAGTATGCCTATAGTTAAAACTCAAAAGTACTTTAAGTAGAGTTACAACCTTGTTCGATGGGAGTGTCGATATGTATCCCAAAATTATATAGCCAGAGCTGCCGCTTGTAAAACAATATTCCTGTTGGGAGTCTTGGCACTGTTAGTGTCACTTTCAGCTACTTGCATAATTAATGCAAGAATCCTGGCACTTCTACTATTTTCCATTCTTACAATCTTATCAGAAAATCTATATTGCACTGAATGACTATCAAATTGCACAACCAAGATCACACTAACCGCATGTGATTTTTATTGATCAATCAATTGCGATCTACATATAGATTATTGGGTGGAAATGCAGAAGGGAACCAACCCACTTGGATCTATTCTGTAAAAGTGGACATCTGCTTTTGAACAAATGTGGGTTGGTCCTTTACTCAATAGATGACATTGCATGTTTCATTTGTGGGATGCATGGTTCTTTACTGCCAGATAGAGTTAACCATGTACTACCGTCTCCTCATCAAAATCACTATTGCCAGAATATGTGGCTTGGTGCCTTTCTGCAAAAAGCGGTTCAATTGATGACGCATGGGTAAAGTTATAATAATCGAACTGTATATCTACTGGGGACGTCCAGATTAGGTACAGTTAGTTGCTGGCGGACATAGAATGGATATGGATATCTATCAAGAGATAGTAAATGGATATTCAACACTGGATATTCTATGGAAGTCCATAGAAAATCCATTAGCGACAGTGGATATATATTCGTCTCACACAATAACGGATCTCCTATGGACATCCACAAGACGTCCATATGATAATGGGACGTCAATTCATCCGTTAAATTAGGTGAGGTTGAAATTCAACAAAAAATAACGAATGTGTGTACAACTACATTTTTTTACTAAAATGAATTTTGGTATTAGGTTTCTTTCCATATTTAATTATTTGGAAAAATTCGGATATACCTATATACGTCGATGACACAGGCCAAACTGAGTCAGGACACCGCCCCTAGATTTCATTTCAAGTTCCACTTTCAGATCATGCTTATTTGATTCGATCTACTCTGGTGCGATATTATAAAGTTGAATATTATATTATTTTTATAATTCCTCACTTCTCTCAGAAGAACAAATACGGAAATCATTCGGATGTTTTCGCGACAATGATTCGGATTCGGAATCATACCGTAGTCAGCCGACAGTTCGAAGTCGCTGTTTCTTTAACGCAATAATTCCTTTCCACAACATTCCCAATAGGCAATCCGCATGAACCAATCAGAACTATCCTGGCCAAGGCGGTATATTTGAATCGATGCTAAGGCAGTATAGTAGTCCCAAGTATTCAACTTGGATAGGAAGGTTAGTTTGGTTAGGTAGATCATTTTCCCTTCTTTTTTCATTTTTAATCCACAAAACTAGGGAACATGATCTAATTTAACGAAACTGAACATTGATATCCAAGTTGATCCTCAACGTAACCTAAATTTGCATTGCACACCACGCAGGCGCAACTAAAATAGAGTTTTGATTGGTCCATGCGGATTTCTTATTGGGAAGTGTTGTGGATAGGAATTCTTGCTTCTTTAACACTACACTCTCTCTTTCTCTCCAGTTAAAGGCGCGCTCGCCATGAAGAATGAGACAGAGAGAGAACAAACACATTTATGACTAGATATAGCCAAAGCCGAATGCCCAAGCCGACATGCACTGGGACTCTGATGATTAGAAATGTTTCATAGCATCGAAATGTGTCGAGAATGTGACGTCATATTCGAACGTTAGAAATGGGAAGCATAGCACCGATATTTCGAATATGACGTCACATTTCGATTCTATGAAACATTTCTAATCATCAGAGTCCGGGGGCAGTACCAGTTACCAGAATTAAAAAGAACGCAATAGAACTGATTTGTGTGCAGCCACTCTTCGCTCTTATGCCTATGTTTGCAACTTCTGAGTCTGAACTGCGTAGTTTGATTTATTATCAGTTTTATCGAGCTTTCAAGATTGATACTGTTGTTTAGTGTCCGTTTATTGTTTTCCTTATTGGTGAGTATTGAAAAGTAAAGATTATATAGATAACAACCATACTATCATAGGTTAGAAAAATGAAGTGGTGTTATACACAATGTATACCGGTACATTAAACAAAAGAATACAATAGGCTCCATTCTTCTGACAATTCTTATAATAGAAGTTATAGTAGAAGTTAAAAGTTTCCTGATATTTTGTAATTTTTAGTGGCCGCAGTTAGGAAGGCAACTGAAATTGCAATCAAAAATTGGCTCAGAAGGGCCAAGGAGAGGACACTGTCCAGCGAAAAAAGAACAGAACCGACTATATCAACTCTGAAGATTTCTTACATTTTTAAGTATTATTTTTTATGTGGTGTGTTTTTTGTTTGAGTTTTATTTTCATTGAGTTATAAATTATATTCAAAGTACCCTTTAAATCACCATTTTTGTACTGAGATTCTAGTAATCATCCTGTATTTGCGAATCAGGCTATAAAGGTGCATTATTCAATATTGAGATTGATGTATGCGAGCGTATTTCTATAAATATCTTGTATGGATATTCCTGTATAATAAATATCTTATGAATATTCCTCTATGCTATCTTATGGATATCCTTGAAAGATATCTTTTGGATATTTGAGAACAATATATCTTATGGATATCCGTGAACAATATTTTATAGAAGTCCAGGTTCTTCCACTTGGCACATCCATCGGACGTCCATGAAATATCCAGCGGATATTACTGGATGTCCTCTGGACATCCCCAATATCCATGATGAATGTCCAGTGGATATCCATCGAATATCCGTGTGTTGACTGGGGAACTGCAGGCCTGCCTATCAGACTTGTTGAACTCAAAGGAAAACCAAAATTATCAAGAGATTACCAAAAGCTGCAAGACTGATGCTCTCTGCTTCTACGCTCTCCTCTCTACTTGACGATTGTGTTAAGCATAATACGTATGACTCATGGGACAATCTGTTGATGTTTACCTACAAGTCTTTCAACGTGAGTTCAAATTCCATCGCAATAGAAAGATATCTTCAGATACTTTAATAAAAAGAAACCACAATAATTCTGGTCAGATTCTTATATCGCCTGCACCTCCTAGAAAACTAACCACTGAAACCAAATTCTCTTTGGAAAGGATAATCGATAAAGTTGCAGATGGAGATTTATCAGGAGCAGTTGAAATTTTATGTTCGAATGAACTGTTGGCGGATTTTGATGAAACCACTCTTTTAGAACTATAGTCAAAACATCCTTTGGAAAACCCTGAAAGTATCGGTGGTCCAGTGGCTGAGGTAACTAGCAGTGGAACTTCTGGCTCGCATCAGACAGGCGTTCGAGGCTCCGGTACGGAATCTTTTTTCTCAAGTACACAAGTCTCTTCAGGTGGCCACATGCCTTGTGAATCGAGTGTGATGTGAGTTGCTTGGATGCCAATCCCGACGTCTGGTGCTAGCTTGAAGTGTGCACCGACCACCCTGTGAGTTTTCCGGAATATCCTACAGCTGAAAAGTGAATACACCACCGAAAACATCAGTAAGTCGCCCCGGAGCGCAACGGCAAATAATAATAATAGCCGTCCTCTACCTGCACTTATGAGGGAGTATTAGTATTATTATTTTTCCTAATAATTTTCTAACGTTGCCTCCACTCACTATATCTGAGAACGATGTCCTTTTGTAGTAATACGGTCATTTCGCACTAGTTCTTCTGGAGGCCTAGATTCACTTAGATATGATCAGTTATACCCCAGCGAGCACAAACATATCCCAGAGATGTTGAAAGTACGAGAGTTAAGGGCATCAAACCTCCACTGCGATGTTCTGTTCATACATGAATAGAATATGTGTACGTATAGCCAAATATCCGCCGCACGCGCTATTTTTAGGATGATCCTGGGACATCAAAAAAGCCATTTTTTTTTCGCTCTTTTCTAAGCCTTTTCAAAGACTCGCGAAAACATTTTCAAAGCTGTTTGCCTACATTAAATCACTGTATATAAAACATTTCCAAAGATGTCCCTGGGACATCACAAAATGCAATTTCTTCTCGTTTTTTTTTTCAAGCCGCTTATTAAAAGTAGTCTATAAATTAACAATAGTCAAAATAAGCAGAGATAAACTTATTTTAATAGTAACTCAAAAAATCACTAAGGAACACACATACAAATCAAACCCAAAATATTTTCTGCAAATATAAAATGAATAATTTTTCAAAAATATAAATATTACATACACACCCTAGGTAAAAATACAAACACTAAACTTAAAAAATATTCCGTATACAAAAAATTATTTCATTAAAAGATCGAATTATAATTTTTGGAAATATGTCTCATTAGCCCTCATCAAGAATCATCCTGTATCACAAAGAATATACTATTTGAAAACATAAAAATTAAACTAGAAATATATTCTGCCTAAAAAGTTAATTATATTTCTTCTGGTTTTCATGTCCGGCTTTCTTCTCTTACTTGTTATGCTTGATTTTCTACTCACGGCTAAAGAGTAGAATTACACAGCATCTACAACAAATTGATAATGTACTATTATGACAAAAATCTACTATTAAAAAAAGAATTAAAGAATAGAATGAAGATTGTTCTTTTCTATGAAAAGAACAATCTTCAGAAAAAACAAATTTTAACCTTTGTGAAAATTCACTTTGCTTTGTTTCCAAAAGTAATTTTTATTCCGAATTTGCATTCAAACCAACAGACTAATATTGTGAGTCATCATCAGAAGACGAGCAAGGTAAATTTTCAGTAGAGTTCAAATTTGCGTTTTGAATAGTTCAACATGAGATGGAACTGGTAAATCGAATGAAATTTCATCACAGATGACAGGTGTGAATGAAATAAGTCTGAAGCGTTGTCTGGTTCAACTGAAATTAAATAAAACTTTGTTACTGATACACCCTCAGTAATATACTGCTTTTTCTACATTTACATAAATTATAAATATGATGATGATTTTACAAGTTAAGATTATCGGTATAAGTTTTCAGGTTATATATTTCGGAATGACGACCATTCAATACTTACTTTGAGGTCCGTGATCAACTTGATGGTTATTGAATCTAATATATGGTCTTAACTTAACTCTTCCTCTTCACTCTAAAAACACTACTCATTACTTTTGCGAGAAACAAAATGGGGTAAATTGAATTTAAGTGGATACAAACTAAAAACCACATCCTTCGTCAACAAGAACGGCGATTATCACTGAGATCACATTTGCGCTTGCGCGACCGGTAGATATACTCTCAGTGCCTATCCTTTACCACGTATCGACCACGTATTGACACTATACTGAGCAAACTGAGGGATGCCAAATTTATTTCTTCTGTGGATTTGAAACAGGCATTCTATCAAATTCCTCTGGAGAAATCGTCTCGTCAGAAAACAGCCTTCGCAGTCAGTGGTAGAGGTTTGTTCGAATTTATTTCTATACCGTTCGGGTTAGTTTCAGCTCCCCAATCGATATGTCGATTGATGGATTTGGTTATTGGACCATCTCTGGAACCCTATTGTTTCTATCATTTGGACGATTTAATAATCTGTACTCCTACATTTGAGAAACATTGAAATTTTAGAAAAAGTTTATGATAAATTACGAGACGCAAACCTCACAATCAATTTTGAGAAGTGTGTTTCTGTCGTTCTTCTTTAAAGTACCTTGGATATATTGTTGATGAAGCAGGTCTTAGAACTGAACCTGATAAAGTTTCCAGTATTTGTGAGTTTCCCATTCCTAAGACTACCACTCAGGTTCGAAGACTGATTGGTATGATAGGATATTATCGTCGATTTATCAAGGATTTTTCCTCTTTAGCTGCTCCTAGTACCGATCTGTTGAACAACAGGCTGCTAACAGATGGTTTGGAACATCCCATTGCTTATGCTAGTAAAAAGCTTAATAAATGTCAGAAAAATTACACTACTACGGAGAAAGAACTTCTGGCTATTTTGTTCGTTGTGGAACATTTCAGGTACTATCTAGAAGGCGGGCATTTTTCGATTCTCACAGACCATAGCTCTTTAGTGTGGCTAAATAATATGAAAAATGCTTCACCAAGACTAGCTAGATGGATTTTACAACTATCTCCGTATGATTTTACTATTATACATCGTAAAGCTTCAGGTACTGTTGTGGCAGATGCACTTTCTCGTGTTCATGATCTGAATCTGTTAGATATCTCTCTGTTACTACCGGATAACTGGTATAGAAATATGATTCAGAAGGTCAACACTAATCCAGATAAATTTCCAGCATTCAAAGTAGAAAATAATGTTCTGTATAAACATATATTCGATAAGTTCACTCCTATAAGTAATGGAAATAATTGAAAAATCGTTGTCCCTACTAAAAATCGATTAGAAATTCTCTCTGAGTTTCATGACCATCCAACAGCTGTCCATTTTAGTATTTATAAAACCTTAGCCAGAGTTTCTGAACTTTATTATTGGCCACACATGAGAAAATCTGTTTATTAGTATATTAAACGGTGTAAGATTCGTGCTTCATGCAAACCTTCGAATTTACCTCAAGCAGGGTTGATGGGAGCCTATCGAAATGTCCCTACGTTAGGTCACGTAACGGAAATCAGTATTTATTGGTAGTTGTGGATTGGTTCACCAAATTCCCACTAGTTTATGCTTTACCTAAAGCTACTGCCCCAGCTATCGTTAAATTTATTGAGAATAGTGTTTTCCTGGTATTTGGTGTTCCTCAAATAGTTTCTGTAGATAATGGAGAAATATGGAGTTCAAAAGATATGGTACAATGCCAATTTCCATCCACAAATCAACCATACAGAGAGAGTTAACAGGTCAATTGTCACCGCCATTAGGTCATTTGCTCATGAGGACCACAAAACTTGGGATAGAGAAGTCTACAAGATTTCCCAGGCAATTCGACTTTCAAAGCATGAGGTCACAGAATATACACCTTCGCATTTCTTGTATTTGGACGTAGTGTATCTATTTCGGGTGATTTTTATAGTAAAATTTCTGAAAATGCTAACAATCAAATCACTATATCTGATAAAGTTCAGAGAGTTGAGGACATCCAAGAAATGCCTCCAATTTTTGACAGAGTTCGTAAGAGATTACATGCGCATATCTTAAGAACAAAAATCGTTATAATCTTCGTAGACGCGATGTTAGATTCCACGTAGTTGATAAACTCGTACTTGTAGAAGTATGCTACTCCTTTGACAACGGTCAATAGCTTCCGCCTGGTGACATAGTAAGTCTGCTCCGGTTTACTATGAGGGTTTTTGCTGAAGTAACCGATGACCTTTTCCTACCCTTCTTGTATCAGAGACAGGACAGCTCCAAGTCCCACGTTACTGGCGTCCGTATCCAAAATGAATTTCCCGCCCGGAAGGGAATAGCTCAGAATTGCTGAGTTGATCAATTCTAGCTTCCTGAACGAGTTTTGGCATTCTTCAGACCACTAGAACTTTGTCTGCCCTTCTGTAAGCCTCGTCAGCGGTTTAGCGATGTTGGCGAACCCCAGCACATATCGGCAATAGTGAGTGCACAAACAAGCCAAGAAAACTTCGAAGCTGGTGTATGTCTTTTGGAATGGGCCATTCCTTGACAGCTTTGATCTTCTGTTCATCCACTGCCACTCCTTTCCCAAAGACAACGTGGCCGAGATATCGCACTTCCTTTTGGAACAGATGACATTTCTTGGGGCTCAATTTCAATCAGGAGGTTCTTAGTCGTTGAAATATCTCCTCCAAGTTTTTCATGTGGTCGTTGAACGATCTACCGACCACAATAATGTCGTCAAGATACACCAGACAGGTCTTCCATCAGAGTCCTTTCAAAACCGACTCCATCAATCTTTCGAACGTGGCTGGAGCATGGCAGATGCCGAATAGCATAACTGTGACCTGCCACAAACCCGAGCCGACGGTGAAAGCTGTCTTCCCTCGATCCTCCTGAGCCAGTTCTACCTGCCAGTATCCACACTCCAAATCAAGGGTCGAGAACATCGTATAACCCGCCAGCGTGTCTAGCGAGTCGATTTGAATTTTCAATACCAAATGGTAAAATTTTAATCCCTCTTCAAAAAATTCACAACTGTGAAAAACCAGAAAGTCCCACTATTATTTCACAACAATATTGAACAAAACCCCATTTTTGAAATACCAGAAACTGCAATTATGGGTTAAACCAAAAAATAATCAGTTCAGTACTAAACTTTGCGTCGGGAGACAACAGAACCTCGAGCTAAAATCTAATACTTTTTTCACTTGTAAAATAAATAACTAAATTTCTAAAAGACTGTATCGAAACGATGAATGGGTAGTATCAATTATAAAGAGGGTTTGAGCAATTTCTGCATCGATGAAACATTTTACGGAGTTCGAGTCAATGAAAAATTTTGCATCATATTCCGGAAAGGTTATATGTATAACTAGAATTATTGAAATTATTCATTTGCGGAAGTAGGTTTGGTTCTTTGCAGTAAAAATTTCTTTTGTTTACGGATTTATCCAATTAATAGGTATCCTGATTTTAGTTTTCGTAATACTGAAATTCGTCAAAATGTCCATTACCTATAATATACTTGAGCGTAATATTTTTGTTCGGTATAATTTGGTCACTTTACTACCGTACCTACCTATTGAATAGTTCTTGAAAAGCAAAATTTCTCTGAGGTTGATTTTGGAATAAATTTGAGGGGCCCGGTCAATAATTGGGGGCGATTCTTGTTGAAACACTCATCTGTACTGGTCTGTTTTAGTTGGTGTTTATAGTAGGTACATTTGTGCGGGTAGGTTTAGAAAAATGTTTCAATTTATTATGGTTCTGCAGGTGTTTCTGGATTTTCCTGCAGCTATAAAAGCATGTTCGTCAGTGCATTACAGAAAGCTCAATAATATTGGTACAATATTGGTTTTTACAAATTCATTCACTTCTAAAAGATTATATATTTCATTCTGTAGCTATTTGCACAAATGACGACACTCGGGCATTGCTGTTAAGTCTGAATTATTGTTTCATCAATGATATTTTCATGAAACTTGTTCAATCCCCATAATGAGTGTGAAGGAACAGAAGAGTTTACGTTCTATAGGGTAAAGAGGACGAAAGCCCTTGGGACCACATATCTACGTAAAAGTTACTGTCGTGATTGATATGACTCATTTTCTTTGCTTACTTAGAATAGAACATGTCCTTTGCTAAGGATAATGTTATATTTGTGACAATTTCCATGGATAATCTTATATTCATGACTAATATAGTTTCGGTAATTAGTTCCCCAATTATGAAGATGGTCTAATCACCGCAGCTAGTAACAAATATAAGATTATCTGTGGAAATCAACATGTTTTATTTCATTCTAAGTGTAGAAAAAGTTACTAGTTCATTTAAGATAAATTGAAGATGTATGAAATATAATTCTAAAACTATTTCAGCATTTGGTGAAGCAAGCAGGCCATAAGATACACACGATGTACATATAATCCAAGATTTTTTTAACCGTAATACATATATTTTTCAAACATATAATGAATTAATATTAGTATATACGTTAAGAAAATATTGATTCAATGGACACAATTTGCTACGAATCGTCTAAAAAACTTCCATGAATGCATTTTGGAAAGATTAAAATGTATCATATATATGAAATAAACCAGATCAGTCTTCAAAAACCTCTTCAACAATCTCAGCCCCATTGTCTTCATTTCTGTCAGGTAAATTGGGTGTGGCAGGAACTATATGATCAACTGGTATACCAAGACCTTTTGCCAGTTCTTCAATAACATCTCTATTCAAATAGTAAGTAATAGGCATATTATTTATTTTGTTCAGATCTTGCCGCATTTCAAAGCACATCTGCTTCGCTTCAGAAAAATTACCACTTTTTACAGAATGCTGTATCATCAGAGCATAAATATCTCCTCGGCGTACAGAAGGCTCCAGTTCTTCACTAGACAGAAGGAGCTGCTGGCATTGCGTCACACCTGTAAGTACAAAACAACTGTATGGCATGACATGGGAAATCACACGAATGATCTTGCAGATAGTTGATTATAAAAAATCATAGCTGCATCACTGTTTCCACCATTTGATGAACGGTTGATGAAACATATTGATAAATTATTTCTGAAACTTTCTGGTAATAATGTTTCATGACGTATATATCAAATACTATGCTTACGGAAGAACAACCCCATGGTGAATTCGACTTATCGTAAAAGAGCACTAAAAAGATAATCGTAGATTTCAGGTGGTTTTGATCATCACCTGATGGAACACCACCATGAAGACATGTGGAATGGATTATGTATTCCATCATTCAGTATTTGAACGATACCCTCCGATCCCCTTTTACTTTTTATTAACTTTTCCTTTATTTTGAAGTTTTATTCAATTTAGAGTTATTATTCAATTCAAAAACTTCAATTTACTTGAACCATTATCTGATTCAATCAATATCACGGACAAAAAAACAGAATATCTCCTGGAGCTAACAACCTGAAAGCAGAAACTACTGAAATGCAGATCAGTTGGTCATAAGATGAATTCATGGCGTTATTCGTCTAAAATCAAGTTAAATGAAAAAAAATATTTTACCTGATACGTAAATTTAATTCAGAGAGGGGATCACATTACGTTTATATTACAGCCTTGATGAGAGCAAACCATAACTCACTCTGTTCATTGATGCTAGCCATACTTACTATACGAGAAAAAAATATGTGGGCTTGAGCTTAATTGGGATATTATAAAATGATCGGATGCAGTGTGTTGAATAAACTAAGGAAAACGATTAGTAATTTTCAACATTGACGTGGGAGGTGCTTCAAGGGTCGATGTTGCCTTCAATTCTATTTTTGAATGTATTTTTCTCTATTGAGAGGGGAAATTGATATATACGCTTATTTAATTAATGCAGAAATAATTCCAATCTGAAGATTTTTTTGGAAAATCCGATCTGGCTATCATAAAAGAGCAGATTGTCTGATAACTGCTTTTGGTAAACTTCAAGAGGATATTTCTTTGCAATTCCTCATCCAACATTACCAAGCTTTTCCCAAGTTACAATTCAAAATGATTTTGAAATTCTCCCAGGGAATACCAAATATATTATTTTATCATGTAAAATAAATGAATATTTCTCAAGTGGAATTGGGCTTACCAGACGAAAGGTAATTTGCGAAAGGGTGGATTATGTATAATCCATTTTCATTTGAAGAAATTATAGCCTTTTGCCAAGTACCTAATGCCTATTGGACATGTAAAATATTCCATTATGAAATACTCTTCGGCCCCAGACGAAGTATTGGCTTCAGTCGGAGTGCTTCATGTGTCTTCTTAGTGGGTACTGGAGTTATCGAGGGGCCATTTCACAAAAGCAAATGGAAATTTATTTCAAGATAAGCATTCTCACAAAACTTTTCTTTCATATAGTTATGGTAAAAATCATCATATTAACATATTTTAGAATTGTCCAAGATCGTAAAACTACCATACCGTTTCTTTTATCATGTGATGGTAACATTGCTATATTCTAAACCGTAATAGATACAAAGACGATTAAATGGGAAAAAATGTAACCATTGTGGTGAGCAGTACATTGGTCAGAGAAAATCTATGGGGACTCTCGCCCTTCCCGACTTATACAAGGAAAACTAAAAATGCTGTTTTCGGTTTTTTACGAATAGAATGGTTATTTCAGAAAATATAAAAAAATTAAAGAAGAAAGTTTTATTGTATTCAAAATGTACTAGAACCACGTAATGATAAATTCTTAATTAAACGTAAAAACCCGAAAACAGCATTTTCAGTTTTCCCTGTATAAGTTGAGAAGGGCAAGAATCCCCGTAAATGTTCTATGGCCAATTTACTGCTCACCATAATAGTTAAATTTTTTTCCATTTAATCGTATTTGTATCTATTACGGTTTAGAATATAGCAATGTTACCACGTGATAAAAGAAACGGTCTGTATATTGTTTTATTGAATTCTCTTTGATAATCTTAAGGCTGTGAAAATTTTGTAAGGATTTTTGAACTGAAAATGGTGCGACGAGTTTAAATTTCCTCAATTTTCTGACGTTTTCTATTGTTTTGCCAAGTATACTATTGTTCATTATTGATTGTAATATATGGTTTCATCCAAGCAAACTGTTTGAATTTCAATACATGATCGATTATCTCAAATTTGAGTTTCATTTTAACAGACTGTATCAAATTTCTATAATAGATTACATAGTTTTCCTTATTATATAACAATTTATTTAGAGTTTTGGACACTTTGAAATAAAAATCGGCGGCATTCGATGTTCAGCGCGTTATGATGAATCATTATGTTATTCAAACACTCCAAGAGGATAATAGGATATATCTATATGTGGAGTACATATAGTGTTGTCGGCAAACGTCGAAGAAAAAAAATTTATAGGAATCACAGAAAGCACTCCGACTGGTACCCAGACTTTGTTTCAAGCCGAAAAAACTTATTGGAATATTTATTAAGTGAAACTAGGTGAACTTGACAAATAGCAATACATTTCTGAACTGAAAATTGATTATGAATAATCCAGTTTTCGCACGTTTTCCTATAATATAAGATTGTCGAAAAACGTCGAACAAAAAAATTATTCAACAGCCCCATACTAGCATGCCATCCCATAAAATTCTTTCTGCGCTTGTAGGAAAAAGCTTCATCCTAACTCATACGGAAAGGTACATTCCCGCACTCGAATGCTCACCCGAACTCCGCTTTGCGTTACGGCAGTCGAATGAGGGAAATGCACTTTCTCGTACTTGTTAGGATAATAACTATTCATATTTCACCGATAAGAGGGATAATTGTCCTTTCAGTTGAATGCTCTATTGAAAAATTACTGTCATAACCAGATCAATTATGTTGAATTAGATGGATCATGTTTTCCTGTTGAATGCTGCATATATTCCTCACCACTGAAAATTATACAAATCAATTCAGATTTCCTGTAAATGATCGATATTTCGAAAAAAAAAATGGTTGTATTATTATTATTCTTTCCTTCTGCATTCGCCCGGTTAAGATTTCTCCCATATCATTCCACCAAGGAAACCTATTATCAGAAACACCATTTCAACAGAATGGTTTGGGTAATACCTGCAAAATTCAAAGAGATGATCTCGATATTTAGTCCGTTTTTCATCCTCTTTTCGGACGATGTTTGTTTTGCCAGGAGCAGAAAACTCAATGACAAACATCGTCCTAGTCTGTTGGTCATCAGGCTAATTGAATTGTAGATGCCTGAGGGTAGGGAATGAATAGATACGGCACTTCTATTCTCCACAATGGACTCAATATCCCCGGCCGCCCGCCTGGAGCATGAGGTGTCTCATCCATACCGTACTAGTGTCGTAGACGGTAGTACAACAATCGGAACGCCGCGTTATGACCGTGGACAGGCTGACAGCAAATGCATACTGTCTCAGCTGTCCCACGACACGCTCTCCATCTAGTGTCAGGGACTTCTATACCCGCCATTACGCGACTACAGTACACGAGGTTGTTGAAGACACCATCTTGGCAGGCCATTATGAATCCCTCGGATTTCGACTTCAGCCCACTTGACCTGATGAGACCCGGCGGCACTCGCTACCTAAAATGACTTTTGTTTACGTCCTTGCACATTCGAGACATCACTAGTATTGTCAATTACCGGAAGTCTTTGGGAATTTTACCGGAATTCTTTGGGAAATATCTGCGAAATTGACGGTGTTCAAGAATGTTACTGTTTATTTCTGAGCTAAAACAGTAGCAAGGTAAAAGATGAAAATGAATCCTGATAATGATAATAATAATAAAAAACTCAAGTCAAGTAAATGTTATATCCGTTTTTTTGGGAAAAAATTTGCGTGACTCATTTGTTTTCTCTTTGAACTATAAACGAAAACATTAACATATTTTCCATTTGAATTGTAGTAAAAATGCACTGAACTAATTTTGCTAATTTATTCAAAACACTACTTAAACAATTATTCAACTAAAACATTTACTTCATTATTTTATTTCTACTGTGTCAGTTTCTATCTGCGAACTCTCGAACTGTAACTGCGATTCTCTGTGACTATCCCTATCGCCCTCTGCTATCCAGGTTATATATTCGCAAGTAGATTGAATTTACGGTTCTCGATTGATTGGGACTATAGAACGATTCATCTAGATGGCTCTTAGATGATCAGGGCCGGTCTCGAAATCGTTACAGTGCTCCTTTCTTATAGATGTTTCGTGCAGCACACCAGAATCTTGACGCCGCTGGATCTGAATATTGTCTCCAACATCCTTATAACTCTCCAGTCCAGCCCATCAATCTCACAGGCCAATTTTGGGATTGCCAGGTCCACAAGATTCTGGTCCAACATCGTGTCTCTTAATCTGGTAAGGCTCTTCCAGACATCTAAGACGGTTTATCTCGGGAATGCTTCTTGGTAACAAGATAGTAGATGTTTCTCTGGCCCTTCTGTAACACCTCTCCAACTTCCGGGTTCTATTCCCGCAGTTCCTGGAGTCGACCGAACTTCTTGGAGAATACTACGGCAATGCCTCTGGACATTTGGAGATCTTCTGCCAAACAGTGAGCTAATGCATAGTCGGCAGGCACCTTGAAAAGGTCTCGTGGCTCCTCTCGGGTTACCCCATGTTGAACTTTCTGTCCGTTCGAGTACAGGGACATGAACTTCTGGAACGTCATTTCATCCTCCGGTGGTCTGACAGTGCCGACTTGATCGTAGTTTCCGGCGTAAGGTGACAACCCATTGAAGTGGACTACCCTAGGTTTTCCTCGTGGTGGCTTACTTATTTGGTAGACGAGGTTGTTTATCCTTTTCATGATTTTATATGGACCTTCCCATGGGTTCCGAAGCTTCCATCCACCAGCATGGGCCTTGATGTCGTAGGTCTCCTTCATGCTATCGCTGGCACTCTGGATGTTCATGTCATCCATTCTGTCGTTTACTAACATAGTCATCTCCCGCAGTGTCTTGTCCTGGTGGCGTCCCAAACTTCAGATCACATGGAAGTCGCAGCTCTCGGCCCATAATAACACTGGAACAGATGAAGCTACTGGTCCCAATCTTTCTGGTGGTCAGAGACTACCTTGGACAGGTGGCGGTTAATCGTCCTATTCATCCGCTCCACCATTCCATCTGACTGCGGATGTAGAGCTGTGGTCCTCTTCCGGATGTTCAGCATCTGACACATCTCCTGGAATAGGTTTGACTCAAAATTCCCACCTTGATCCGAATGCAGCTCCAACGGAACCCCGAATCGACAAATCCACTCCTTTACCAAGACGTCGGCAATGGTGATTCTTGGTTCGGCAGAGCATAGACTTCGGCCAACTTGCTGAAGTAGTCCATCGCTACAAGGATGTACTTATTCCCATGATCAGATTGTGTAAACGGGCCAGCGATGTCAATGGCGATCCTTTCGAATGGGCTGCCCACATTGTTCTGGCGCATCGGGGCCTTAGGTCTGGTTCGAGGCCCATTGCTGGCAGCGCATACAGCACAATTTCTGCACCAGTCCTTGACGTCAGCTTGACAATTGGCCCAGTAAAACCGTTGCCTTAGTTTCTGGAGGGTCTTTGTCACTCCCAGATGTCCTCCGCTGGTCCCATCATGAATTTCTCGGAGTACTTCCTGTCTCCGATCCTGGGAACTACTATCTGACGCCTTTCTTCTTCCCCGCCTTCCTCCGACTCCAACACACGCTTCAGGACTCCGTTGTCCAGGATGAGGGAGTTCCATTGGGCCCAGTAAGATTTAACAACTGGAGAACAACTGGCTATTTCCTGCCACGACTTTCTTTGATAAACCTTCTTCCAGCAGATGACTACACCAAAATCTGCATCTTTTTTTGATCTTCCTGGATCTTGTTATCATTCCAGTTATCATCCACCGCCGTAGTTTTACAGAGTGTCGACTCCTCTGCTCGTCGCCAGTGCGAACAGTCATCTGGACATGGTCTTCGCGATAGGGCTGGTCCCCTTTGCGACCTTTGTTCTACCACCTCTGCCAACTCCGGTATCAAAGATGTCCTGATACTGCCTTACTAAATCTCTCAGTTTGGGCTGCTGTGCTCATCCCATGTCTTTATGGCTACCAACTTCTCCAATTCTGCTGGCAAGTTACTGGCTTGACTAACAGTGCCGCGTACACTCCTCATCACAGAGGAAATTGACGAGCAGTACCCCAAAAATGTTCCTTTCTTCAAAGTCACAGAGTAATAATTGACATTCATTACCCTTACCAGCACAAATTCATCAACTCGCAACAAGGTCTTCCCCAGTGCGATTCCTCGTCCAATTCTCTCATCATGGAACTTCGGCTCGAACATCACCCCGTTTCTATTGCACGCACCCCCATCGAGGCGAGCCTCCAAAATGGTTTCAGCCCTCTCTGGTACGCTCACATCTTCAGCCAGAAAAACATGAATCATTTCTTCACTTTTGCCGTGAAGCACCAACTCTTCTCCATTCACTCGTAGGACGCCGTCTCTGAAATTCAACTCGAACCCTCTGGAGTTTATGATGTCCATCCTTATGATTGCATCATCCTCTATATCCGCTAGTAGAGCCCGGTGTTTCAGTTTAGTACTTCCGAAAGTCAGTTCAATCGGAAGTTCACCATACACAGTTGCCGGCTCTCCTGTTGCTGTGCGTAGCTTCCAATTCGATGATTCTATTCTTGCCGATGTTTTGGCAAATGCAGGCCGAAGAATCATCCTAGTCGCACCCGTATTTAAGAGCATAGTGCGAGGCTCGTTATTGATGAGACCGTCTTCGCAGACTCCTTTGTCTTGTCTTTGAAAGACAGCGATATATGCGTTTTTAACTGGGGCTTGTTGGATATGGGCTGTCAATTGCTCCTTCTTGTCCTTCGTTGTTGTCGATTTTTTTAATGTTGGACATTTGATACGCACGTGCCCAAGTTTTCTACAATTTCAGCATCGTATCAGTCTTCTCTCAGGCAGGACTTCCTTTATTACCTTTTTTACGACAGCCTCGATATTAGCGGGCTCTGTGGATCTTCCTCAATCATCCGTAATCTACTTTGGCTTTTGCAGGATTGTCTTGCCCCTTCGAATTCCAGAGCACATGCCAATGAGCAAATGTTAATGCTTGCCTCTTTTTTTGGTCACGAAGCCCATCCAAAAATGACTGAACTACTAGTCGCTCCATAACACTTTCCGGTGTAGCTGGGTACGCAAGACGAACCAAGCGTGCAATATCAGCTTCAAATTCTTGCAAGGATTCGCTTGATGTCTGGCATCGATTCTTCAGCTGTGAATGGTACACTTGTTCTAGATGGGCCTGACCATACCGTAGTTCTAGATGTTTAATCAGCTGTTCATAGTCCTCCTGTTGTTGGGCGGTGAGGGTCTGTAAAATGTTTGTGGCATCGCCACGAAATGCCAGTGTCAATGCTATAGCTTTTTCCCCAGCATTCTATCCATTTGCTTCGGCAGCAGCTTCGAATTGTCAGCGATAGTTTGCCCATGAGGTATGTCCGTCGAACAGAGGCGGTTTCAATGCGAGTTTTCCAGGTTCAGCACTAATCTTGAAATTTTTGATGTCTTTCTGAACGTCCTTCAAGTTCATACTCAGGTCCAGCATTAGGTTTCTGGGGTGTTCACAGAATCCATTCGCTTTTCCAATTCACTGAATTCTGCCGATTTCTGTCTCGATTCCGCCTTTTATTATTTCATCGTTGAGCATTTCCTTGATTTTTTAAATTTCTTTCTCCATGTCATCTTTGATTTTCTCCATCTTTGTTTCAACATTTCCCATTCTTCCTTCCAACCGATTCACCACACCGCAAACTTCTTTCACACTCTTCGAATTTTCTAGAAGCTCAGACCATTTCAATTTTCCACAAGCTCTTCTCTCAAATTCTCCAAATTTTCCAGAAGCTTCACTTCTAGATTTTTCGAATTTTCGTGAAGTTTTTCTTCCAGACTCTTCACATTACCTTGAAGTTCTTCTTTCAAACTGACTGAATTTTCTAGAAGTTTTTCTTCCAGGCTATTTGAATTTTGAAGAAATTATCCTCCAGACTCACCGAATTTTGTTGGAGCTTATCCTCCAATGATTTCGTGTTTTCGTCGAGTTTGTTCATTATAGAGCTCAAATCTATTACAGAAACTTCGAAATAAAATGTTTCCGGGTCTTCTCCTTCTTCAATCAGTCCATCTGAAAGTCTTTTCTGGAAATAAGGCCGTATCTTTCTAGTTGTTTCTAACTCACGCTCCTCTAACTTGAGCCGAAACTCGTTTTTATGTTCTCAGGGGTGGCAGTTTTTTTTGTGTATTCGTGGGTTTGGGCCGGTGTGGATAAAAAAATTTCTGAAGTTCGTTGCAGCTTGGTTTGACTTTATTGGTGATGTTTTTTAGCTAAAAATAGGAAGATTTGAATTATGTGCAAAATCAAGTGACAGAGTGTAATATATTGATCTACTTTAAAAAAATTTAATAAAACATTGATATTTTCAGAAATACTTTACTGACAGAAGTTGTAAAGAAATAACAGTTGTCAATCTACATTTATATCCTCTTGTAGTCATAACGATACATTTTATCTAAAATGATACACTGAGTATACATAAGAAAAGCGACCAAATAAACATATATCACACCTTCACCCTCAAGATTGTACATCATAAAGATTTTTTTTTTATAAATTCAAACGGTTAGGTGGTCTTATCTGTCTACAGGGTCGGCCCCCTATCATACCTAATGATGGAAGTGCAATATTAGTTGTATTATTTGAAACTTGTTCCTGTAGAGTACTTTCATTAGAAATTAAAGCTAATGCTGAGTATTTCACATTATTTTCATCTTTTTTACTGTCTTCTGCCCTACTTATAACTGATTGTACATCATAATCACTATCATCCCTTCTCTCAAAATCACTGAAAAATTGCCTCAATTTCACCATCTGAATCGCATGCCTCCTCAATTCCAATCTATTGTCTTCTACTGGTACACAAACATAATTTTGTCTACCTAATCTCTTTTTAACCACTGCTTTCGTCCAAGATGAACTTCCATTCCTATACTTTCTCACATACAATTCCTCTCCCTCTACGAAAATCACACTTCTATTTCCCTTGTGATACTTGATTTGTCTGTCTCTAGCTCTCTCAGCAACTGGGCGAGTTAAAAAATCAAGGCGTGTCTTTATTTTATTAGAAAACATCAAGTTCGAAGGAGTTTCCCCTGTTACACAATGAGGAGTGTTGCGATAGAAAAATAAGTATTTACTAATTAAAGTTGAAATATCATGAAAATTATTTTTATTATCTTGAAGAAGCCTATTTATATCATTTTTGAAAGATCTAACACTGTTTCAGCTGCTCCATTTGTTGCAGGATGGTAAGGAGGTGAAGTTACATGCAAAATACTGTAGTAAAGCTGCACTTAACTAATTTTTATAATTTATTTACACACTCCTTAAACACTAATTTATATCACAATTCACTATTTTTATTTATCTTTACTGACACTCTCTATCCGCGAACTCTGGAACTATATTGGTTACTCTCTGTGTCTGTCCCTGTCGCCCTCGGCTATTCAGCTTATATACTCCCAAGCAGATTCCATCCACGGCTCTCGATTATTCGGGAGTATAGAATATTTCATCTAGATGGCTCTTCGAACCGTATCGAAGCGATCGATTTTATTCCCGCTTGTTCTAGGCGATTCGTAGGCCAGCAGATATGCTGTCGTAGTTGAACGAGGGTGCATAATTAATTAGATCAGGGCCGGTCTCGAAATCGTTACATTGCCCCCTTCTTAAAGACGTTTCGCCCCGAAACGTCATTCTTGGAGTGTGAAGATATCTGCAAGATTCTCCATATCTGCACCTGGACGTTCGATGAAAGTAGCACTCCACAGTCTTCAAGTTGGGTCGAGGAAGATGGTTGCAGCACACCAGAATGTTGATGCCGCTGAATCTGAATATTTTCTCTAACATGCTTCTTATAACTCCCCAGTCCAGCCCATCAAGACCATAGGCCAATTTTAGGATTGCCAGGTCCACAATATTCTGGTCCAGCATCGTGTCTCTTAATCTCGTAAGGCTCTTCCAAACATATTCATAAGACAGCTTATCTCGAGAACGCTTCTTGGTAACCAGATAGTAGATGTTTCTCTGGCCTCTCCTCAGCTGTAACACCCCTCCAACTTCCGGGTTCTGTTCCCGCCGTTCCTGGAGTGGACCGAACTTCTTGCTACTGCAATGCCACTGGACATTTGGAGATCTTCTGCCACACAGTGAGCTAACGCGGAGTTGGCAGGCACTTTGAAAAGGTTTCGTGGCTCCTCTCGGGTTACTCCATGTTGAACTCTCTGTCCGTTTGAGTACAGGGACATGAACTTCTGAAACGTCATTTCATCCTCTGGTGGTCTGACGTTGCGGACTTGGTCGTGGTTTCCGGCATAAGGCACCTATTGAAGTGGACTACCCTAGGTTTTCCTCGTGGTGGCTTATACAGGCCGTTTCTTTCATCATGTGGTAACATATTGCTATATATTAAACCGTAATAGATACAAAGACGATTAAATGGGAAAAAATGTAACTATCGTGGTGAGCAGTACATGGGTCAGAGAAAATCTACGGGGACTCCCTGCCCTTCCAGACTTATACAGGGAAAACTAAAAATGCTGTTTTCGGTTTTTTACGAATAGAATGGTTATTTCAGAAAATATAAAAAAAATGAAAGAGGAAAGTTATATTGTATTCAAAATGTGCTAGAACTACGTTATGATAAATTTTTAATTAAACGTAAAAAACCGAAAATAGCATTTTCAGTTTTCCCTGTATAAGTTGAGAAGGGCGAGAATCCCCATAAATTTTTTATGACCAATTTACTGCTCACCACAATAGTTACCTTTTTTCCCATTTAATCGTCTTTGTATCTATTACGGTTTAAAATATAGCAATGTTACCACATGATAAAAGAAACAGCCTATATATGCGGTAAACGAGGTCGTTTATCCTTTTCATGATCTTATATGGACCTTCCCACGAGTTCCGAAGCTTTGGTGATAGGATACGGCGACGTTTAGGGTTGTAAATCCAGACAAGGTCACCCATCTGATATCCACCAGCATCGGCCTTGATGTCGTAGGTCTCCTTCATTCTGTCGCTGGCACTCTGGATGTTCAAACGGACTCGTTCATGGATATCGTTCATCCTCTGTCGTAATTTGCTGACGTAATCATCTCCCGCAGTGTCTTGTCCCAAACTTCAGGTCACATGGAAGTCGCAGCTCTCGGCCCATAATAACACTAGCAGGGGTTTAGCCAGTTGACTCTTGAACTGCGGAACGATACGCCATCAGAAACAGATGAAGGTACTGATCCCAATCTTTCTGGTGGTCAGAAACTACCTTGGACAGGTGGCGGTTAATCGTCTTATTCATCCGCTCCACCATTCCATCGGACTGTGGATGTAGAGCCGTGGTTCTTGTTTTACGGATATTCAGCATCTGACACATCTCCTGGAACAGGTTTGACTCGAAATTTCTCCCTTGATCCGAATGCAACTCCAACGGAAAGCCAAATCGACCAATCCACTCCTTTACCAAGACGTCGGCAACGGTGATGGCTTCGGCCCACTTGCTGAAGTAGTCCATCGCCACAAGTATGTACTTATTCCCGTGATCAGATTGTGGGAACGGGCCAGCGATGTCTATGGCGATCCTTTCAAATGGGCTGCCCACATTGTACTGGCGCATCGGGGCCTTAGGTTTCGTTCGAGGCCCATTGCTGGCAGCGCATACAGCACATTTTCTATACCAGTCTTTGACGTCAGTTTGTCAATTGACCCAGTAAAACCGTTGCCTCAGTTTCTGGAGTGTCTTCGTCACTCCCAGATATCCTCCGCTGACCCCATCATGGATTTCATGTCTTCGGCTCCTGGGAACTACTACTTGACGTCTTTTTTTCCCATCATCCTCCGACTCCAATATACGCTTCAAGACTCCGTTGTCAAGTGAGAGAGTTCCAGTAAGATTCAACGACTGGAGAACAACTGGCTATTTCCTGCCATGACGGTCTTTGATCACTCTTCTTCCAGCCAAGATCTGGATCTTTCTCTTGGTCTTTCTGGATCTCGTTGTCATCCCAGTTATCATCCACCGCCGTAGTTCTACAGAGCGTCGACTCTTTCTCCTCTGCTCGTCGGCAGTGCGAACAGTCTTCTGGACATGGTCTTCGCGATAGGGCATCCGCATTCTTATGGCTGGTTACTGCTCGATGTTCGATCTCAAAGTCGAATTCTTGGAGTCTCTCGATTCAACGTGCCACTTGACCCTCGGGATTCTTGAACTGTAGAAGCCATTTGAGAGCTGCATGGTCAGTTCTCAGTAGAAATCTTCTCCCATACACGTACTTGTAGAAGTGTTCTACTCCTTTAATAACAGTCAACAGTTTCCGCCGGTTTACTGAGGGTCTTGCTGAAGTAACCGATTACCTTCTCTTGTCCTTTTTGGATCTGAGACAGGACAGCTCCAAGTATCACCGTGTCTAAAATGAATTTCCCGTCCGGAAGGGGGTAGCTCAGGATTGGTGTGTTGATCAAAGCTTCTTTCAACTTCCTGAACGAATCTTGGCATTCATCTGACCACTGAAACTTTGTTTGTCCTTCCGTGAGCCTGGTCAGTGGTTTTGCGATGTTAGCAAATTCCAGCACGTATCGGCGATAGTAAGTGTACAAGCCAAGCAAACTTCGAAGCTGGTGAAAGTCTTTCGGAACGGGCCATTCCTTAACAGCTTTGATTTTCTGCTCATCTAGTGCCACTCCTTTCCCAGAGACAACGTGGCCGAGATATCGTACTTCTTTCTGGAACAGATGACATTTGTTGGGGCTCAATTTCAGTCCGGAGCTTCTCAGTCGCTGGAATACCTCCTCCTAATTTTTCACATGGTCGTTGAACGATCTGCCGACCACAATAATGTCGTCAAGATACACCAGACACGTCTTCCATGAGAGTCCCTTCAGAACCGTCTCCATCAATCTTTCAAATGTGGCTGGAGCGTTGCAAAGCCCGAATGGCATAACTGTGAACTGCCACAAACCTGAACCGATGGTGAAGGCTGTCTTTTCTCGATCTTCCTGGGCCAGGTCTACCTGCCAGTATCCGCTCTTCAAATCTAACGTCGAGAAAATCGTAGATCCAGCCAGCGTGTCTAGTGTGTTGTCTATTCTTGGTAGAGGGTAACTGTCCTTTTTCGTCACGTTGTTAAGTTGACTATAATCAACGCAAAACCGAGTTGAACCATCTTTCTTCTCTACCAGTACTACTGGAGAGGATCAAGGACTGCCAGATGGCTCGATGACTCCGTCTTCCTCCATATCACAGACTATGTTGTCAGCCTCTTCCTTTTTGGCGAGAGGAAGTCTTCTGGCTGATTGCCGGATTGGTCGGGCATTTCCAGTGTCAATTTTGTGCTGGACCACCTTTGTTCTACCGCCTCTGCCCACTCCGGTATCGAAGATGTCCTGATACTGCCTAACTAATTCTCTCAGTTTGGACTGCTGTGCGGGTCCCATGTCTTTGGATGAGATGGCAACCAACTTCTCCAATTCTGCTGGCAAGTTACTGGCTTGACTAACAGTGCCGCGTACACTCCTTATCACAGAGGAAATTGACGACCAGTTACCCAGAATTGTTCCTTTCTACAAAGTCACAGGGTAATAATTGACATTCATTATCCTTACCGGCACAAATTCATCAACTCGTAACAAGGTCTTCCCTAGTGCGATTCCTCGTCCAATTTTCTCATTATGGAGCTTGGGCTCGAACATAACCACGTTTCCATTGCTCGCACCCCCATCCAGGCAAGCCTCCAAAATGGTTTCAGCCCTCTCCGGTACGCACATGCCCAATTTTCCCGAAATTCCAGCACCTTATTTGTTTTCTTTCAGGCAGGACTTCCTTTATTAATTTTCTCATGACAGCCTCGATATTAGCGGGCTCCTGTGGCTGTGGATCTTCCTCAATCATCCGGACTCTACTCTGGCTTTTGCAGGATTGCTTTGCTGCTTCAAATTCCAGAGCGCGTGCCAATGCATCCACGAGATGTGCGGGGCGAGCTAGTGTTAGGGCTTGCCGGGTTTCCTGGTCACGAAGTCCATCCAAAAATGCCTGGACCGCTAGTCGCTCCATAACATTGTCCGGTGTAGCTGGGTACGCAAGACAAACGAAGCGTGCAATATTTGCTTCAAATTCTTGCAACGATTCGCTCGATTTCTGGCATTGGTTCTTCAGCTGTGAGTGATATACGTTTTCAATGTGGGCTTGGCCATAGCGAAGTTCCAAGTGTTTTACCAGCTGTTCATAGTCTTCCTGTTGTTGGGCGGTGAGCGTTTGTAAAATATTTGTTGCTTCGCCACGCAATGCCAGTGTCAATACTAAAGCTTTTTCCCCAGCATTCCATCTATTTGCTTTGGCAGCAGCTACGAATTGTCGGTGGTAGTTTGACCATGGAGTATTTTCGTCGAAGTGAGGCGGTTTCAATGCGAGTTTTCCAGGTTCAGTACTAATCTTGAAATTTTTTGTGTCTTCCTGGACTTCCTCCTGGTTGATACTCAGGTCCAGCATTGGGTTTTTGTTGTAAGTTTCTGGGGTGTGCGCGGAATCCATTCGCTTTTCCAATTCACTGAATTTTTCCATTATTCTGTCGACTTCTGTCTCGATTCCGCCTTTTATTTCATCATGGAGCGTTTCCTTAATTTTTTTAATTTCTTCCTCCATGTCATCTTTGATTTTCTCTATCTCTGTTTCAACAGTTCCCATTCTCTCTTCCAACCGATTCGCCACACTGCAAACTTTTTCTTTCAAGCTTCTCGAATTTTCTAGAAGCTCTTCTCTCAAATTCTCAGAGTTTTCTAGAAGCTTCACTTCTAAATTTTTCGAATTTTCTTCAAGCTTTTCTTCTAGATTTTTCGAATTTTCGTGAAGCTTTTCTTCTAGAATTTTCGAATTTTCGTGAAGTTTTTCTTCCAGGCCCTTCATATTTTCTTGAAGTTCCTCTTTTGGACAATTCGAATTTTCTAGAAGTTCCTCTTTCAGGCTGACAGAATTTTCTAGAAGCTTTTCCTCCAGACTCTTTGAATTTTGAAGAAATTTATCTTCCAGACTCGCCTAATTTTGTTGAAGTTCCTCCTTCAAACTCACAGAATTTTGTTGAAGTTCCTCCTTCAAACTATTCCAATTTTCCAGGTATTTATCTTCCAAGTTTATCGAAGTTTGTTGGAGTTCATCTTTCAGAGACTTAGTAGTTCTTCGAGTTTATTCATAATTGAACTCAAGTCGATTCCTGAGACTTCGAATAAAAACGTTTCGGGATCTTCTCCTTCTTCAATGAGTCCATCTGCAAGTCTTTTCTGGAGTACGGCCTTCTTTCCAGTTGTGTATAACTCCCGCTCCTCTAACTCTTGCTTCAATTCACTAACTTTTAGCTCAACCAGGTGAACTCTCCTCGGAAACATTTTGTCTTTTATTGTCTTTTAACCAAAATATCAGTCTATTATTCATTTCACACAAGAAGTTTTCAGTTTATTGTCCCGCGACGCGCAAAACTGTCCACTTTGCAAACACTCAAATGTTCAACGGGTCACTAACTAGTCTATTAGGCGCGATAAATGTATATCAGTTTTTCAACGCCACGAACACTTATTTATTCTAAACATCCGACTTCTGACGACAAATGTAGTAAAACTGCACTTAACTAATTTTTATAATTTATTTACACACTCCTTAAACACTAATTTATATCACTATTTTTATTTATCTTTACTGACACTCTCTATCCGCGAACTCTGGAACTATATTGCTTACTCTCTGTGTATGTCCCTGTCGCCCTCGGCTATCCAGCTTATATACTCCCAAGCAGATTCCATCGACGGCTCTCGATTATTCGGGAGTATAGAACATTTCGTCTAGATGGCTCTTTGAACCGTATCGATTTTATTCCAGCTTGTTCTCGGCGATTCGTAGGCCAGCAGATCTGCTGTCGTAGTTGAACGAGGGTGCATAACCAATTAGATCAGGGCCGGTCTCGAAATCGTTACAATACCATTATTTTTAGAAAAATTATTGAACTCCTCAGATACAAAAGAAGTTTCATTATCAGATACATAATTGTATTAGGTAACCCATATCGTGAAAAACAATTCCGAAGTTTATCAATTGTGCTGGAAGAATCAATTTTCTTCATGTCATATACTTCTGGCCATTTCGAATATGAATCAGTTATGATAAGAAAAGATTTGTATTTGAAAGGGCCCAAAAAGTCAATATTTACCTTGATCGAATTTCAATAAGGGTACTTTGTTAGGTGTTTTAGTAAACATCATATATACAGGAATTACAATTTTTTACATATTCTTCTGTCTTTATCCAAATTTGGCCACCAAAAACAGTATCTAGCAAGTGATTTCATTTTGACTACTCCATTGTGGGCACCATGAATTTCATCTAAAAGTTGTTTTCTAAAAATGTCAGGTATTAAATCCATATATCCCCACATAAGCGTATTATCAATAGCTATTTCCAAAGCTCTTCTGAAAAATGGTTTCAACTCATCTGACACCACTTCTGGCCAGCCATCTCTACAATATAAATACACTTTACCCAAAATTGAATCTTTTCTAGTTTCTCGATTAATATGATTTATTACAGAATTTATGGGTAATTTATCTTCGACCAAAAAGTTAAAATAATCAAATTTAGGTTCATATGTATCCACAGCATTTTCAATTGGAAATCTTGATAAGCCATCTGCTCCACCATTATCATTACCTCTTATGTGTTGAAAAGTATAATCAAACCCACTGAGAAAAATTGCCCACCTTTGCAACCTCCCGCGGCCGCCATTTGAGGAATTCCCTTTGTCTCCCCATATGAAGCAGTCAATGGTTTGTGGTCTGAGCATAAAATGAATTTATTCCCCATCAAATATTGATAGAATTTACATACCCTCCAGAAAATTACAAGTGCTTCTTTATGTATTACAGAGTAATTCATTTCACTTTTGTTCAAAACGCGGGATGCAAAACTAATAGGTTTTTCAATACCATTTGGGTATACATGCAATAAAACTGAACCAATGCCTACTTTTGATGCATCACAGACCAACTTCATTGGAATAGTAGGATCAAAATGTGCTAAACTTTGTTCAGAAGATACAGCAGCTTTTGATTTTAGAAATGCTTGTTCGCAATCGTTTGACCATATGAATGTGCTATCTGCTCTCAATAATTTATACAGATGTTCTAAAATAGATGATAAATTTTTAATGAATTTTTCATAATAATTTATCATACCGATAAAAGATTTAATTTCTGATATATTTCTAGGTCTTTGAACCTCTACCATAGCTTTAATTTTTTCTGGATCTTTATGGAGTCCATCCTTATCTATAAAATGGCCTAAATATTTAATCCTTTCTTAAAAAAAGTTAATTTTTTTTTAATCCAACCTAAAACCTGCCCTGGAGAGTCTTTCAAAAACATCCTCTAAATTTTTTAAATGATTTTTCCTTGTTTCACCAGTGACAACAATATCATCTAGAAAACTTATTGCTTCTTTAGCTCCCTGCAATACTTTTTCAACTGATTTTTGAAAAATTGAACATGCTGGTTTTGTACAAAAAGGTAAGCGATCCATTTGAACTCAACAATTTTTTTGTATCATCAGTAAGTTCAAGCTGGTTATACGCATTTGAAAAGTCTAATTTTGTGAATCTTTCTCCCCCCTGTAAATCAGCGAAAATTTCTTCAATTCTAGGAAGTGGATGTTGAACATCCTCTGTACAAATTTATTAATAGTTATCTTATAATCAGCACATAACCTAATTTTACAATTTTCTCTAGGAACCGGTACCATAGGTGTTTCCCATTTTGAATCCTCAATTAAAGAAATCACCCCTCTCTTTTCCAACTCGTCCGGTTCCTCAACTTTCTTTTTGAAAACCAGTGGCACTGGCCGTGGTTCACAAAATATCGGTTTAACAGTGTCATCTACTTTCAGTTCAACTTTTTCAAATTTATACAAACCTAGTTCATCCTTAAATAACTCATCATCATACTTTCTCAATAAGATATCAAAACCATCTGATTCAACTTTGTGTACTTCTTCCATACCACTAATTTTAAGATTGAAAACATTCATCAAATCTCTTCCAAGCAGACATGTAGAACCTATTTTCACCACTCTGAATCTACAGTTGTCTTGATAAATTCCATTAAACTTTACTTCAAGAAAAATTTCTCCTTCTGGAATAATAACGCTTCCATCATAGGTTCTTAGTCGAACAGAAGTTTGCTGCAAAGTGGAACCAGAATCAAGTTCAAACAATAAAGGTATATTATTAAGTAACATTTCAATCATGACTGGTTTTATATAACACCCTGTATTGAAATAATACATTTCCATGAATTCTGACAGTTGTGATTCGTCACATTTTTTGATGTCAACGAAATGATTATTGAAATGACAGACCCTAGCTAAATGTCCAACTCTTTAACAAATTTTACAAGAATATGATTTATAACGACATTTCGCGAAATTATGGTTAACCATACCACATCTTTTGCAAGTGAGACCTATACTTTCCTCTTCAACAGTTCCTTTGTCTTGAGTTTTTTTCTTTTCCAAACCCATATTTTTTCTTTCTGTAGAACTATGACTGCGTACTTTTTCTTGCCTCACTTGTGATCTGCCTTGCAACGTGCCGATTCTGTTCAATTGGGAGATGGAATATTGGAAACAGGAAGATGTAGCTATCGTTGATTCTTTCTTCAATGCAAGTTCCACTATCGCTTCCAAAGTTGAAGTATGGTCTTCTTCACAAATTCTGTCGATGATTTTTCCTTTCCGCATACCAGAAACGAATCTATTCTTGAGGATATCTTGCTATAAATTCCCAAATTTACACTTGATCGCCTTATTCTTCAGTCTGGCATACCATTGGCCCACTGATTCATTTTCTGATTGTTTCAAATCGTAGAATGCTATCCTTGCTTTAAACACAGAGTCTCTTGTAAAAAACTGACTCCTCAAAATTGCACATAAATCCTCGAACGATTTATCTTTGGGTAAAACTGGATCGCAAAGATCTCTTAATATTTTGTAAGCCTGCTCACCAATTAATGTTAGTAAAACCGTAACTTACTTATTCTTTTCAACATAATTGGCAAGAAAATACTGTTCCATTCTTTCTTCGTAAGTAGACCAGTCTTCATTCAATCTATACTCTGAAAGGGATCCAATTGTACCTCTCAAAACTTGACTCGTTTCTCCCTTCATAATGAATAGTCTCGACTCTTAACAGTGACAGAGCGCCTTGCCCAATATATCAATAACTCGTCGCCAAATGAAATATATTGATCTACTTTAGAATATTTTAATAAAAGATTGATATTTTCAGAAATACTTTACTGACAGAAGTTGTAAAGAAATAACAATTGTCAATCTACATTTATATCCTCTTGTAGTAATAACGATACATTTTATCTAAAATGATACATTGAGTATATGTAAGAAAAGCGACCAAATAAACATTATATCACACAGAGATAACCCACAATTAATACTTCAACACGACAGAAAAATAACTTGGAAGCTTCAGATATCAATAAAACATCTTTAATTATAGTGGCTTTACTTACCTAAAAATAGGAAGACCAACCAATAACTTGGAAACAATAATAATGTATTTGCGTTAACAGTCTTATGGTTCTACCACGTCTAGCTTGCCAGAGTTGATTCAAAAGTGTCAGTTTCTCGGTAATAATGATGAGAAAAGAAAAAGCATTAAATTAAAAAATGTCACAAAAAACTTCCTGTATTCTTATTTCCAATTTCCAATTTGAAAATACCCAAATCAACTATGTGGCGCCATCTCATAATAAGAGACAAAAGCTCAGATGCAATATTGTTATTGTTAAGGAGAAAACTAGGGTGACTTTATATGAATGATTGGTTGCCTATGTTTTGTCAATTCACTTACTTTTAGGTCAACCAAGTGAACTCTCCTCGGAAACATTTTTTTCTGTTATTGTCTTTAACCGAGATATCAGTCTATTATTTATTTCACACAATAAATTTTCAGTGTATTTTCCCGCGACGCGTAATATGTTCAACGGGTCACTAGTCTATCAGGCACTTACATGACACCAAATGTAATAAAAATACACAAAACTAATTTTGCTGATTTATTTAAAACACTACTTAAACAATTATTCAACTAAAACATTTACTTCACCATTTTATTTCTACTGTGTCAGTCTCTATCGCCCTCTGCTATCCAGCGTATATACTCGCAAGCATATTCCATTTACGGTTCTCGATTGATCGGGGCTATCGAACGATTCATCTAGATGGCTCTTAGAAGCAGATGGAAGCGATCGATTTTGTTCGACCTTGTTCTCGGCGATCCGTTGGCCAGCACAAGTTGTTTGCTTTTGGGGTACATAATTATTTAGATGATCAGGGCCGGTCTCGAGGCCGGTCTCAAAATCGTTACAGAATATTTTTTTTTCATTCGTAATGGTGAAATGGTTGCGCGATTGCACAGACTACGTCATGCCTGTATGGTCGTGAAATTTACAATCGTGGCCTCGGGATGGAAACTACTCTAGTAGTATGAATATGTTATATTATTTATTCCTTCATGAAAAATTTTATTTCATGAAATTTGGCCAATTTGCTTTTGAATGAACTTAAGTAATGATGTATTTGTGATACATTTACGATGGAGTTGTTCAAAAACGTGATGACCAGGAAAAAACGGGGTTTTTGGTTGTTCTGTATGGGAAACTTGCATCAGAACCTCCGTCAGCACTGGATAATTGAACACGGTAAGATTTCAACAAATTATATTACATCACGGTCAATATAAAAATCGTTTTAAAAAGCTATAGTGTAGCGAAACATATCGCGATGTTATATTATTCAACTATTTTAGAATCAATTCCAAAGGAGACAGATCACTCTAATGAAATATTAATGAGTGTATTATACAGCTTGTAGCCTCTTAATAAGTTTACTGCATTGGCTTACTCCTCCACGAATTCCTTATTTTTTGAAAAAGTAAACAATTTCAATATTAGTTAGAAGCTCTAGTTCGACATTAGTTAAACGCAGCATAGCATCCCAACTGAGTGAAGGATATGTCACATACTGAGCTGGATCAGGTTTCTATTTTTCAAAACAAATCCCTGAAATTCTCGAAGAAATCTACTGATAGTAGAACATTTGAGTTTAAGTAAACATCTGAGTATTCTCCTAGAGTGGAACATCCAAATTCCTTCCATCCTTCACAAACTCGATCGTTATCCTCTTCGGAAATATTTCTACTATTCAAAATATCGAAGAATTCATAATGACTTGGTAATGAAGGCTGATCCAGTTTTCCATAGGAGAATAAGGAAAAATACCTTGGAATCTTATCATACGAAATTTTACATCATTTTGAAAATATTTCCTTACCTCCCGACATTGTGATGGTTTCTGTGTCTTACTCAGATTATCTAGAGATTTGAATAAGAAACGGAAAGAATCAGGAATTTGTCTCTTTATTCTGAACAATCACTGAGATATTTTCTTTACTTGTAGTTTTTTTTCATGAAAAGATGACAGTCATCATTTTTCAAATCATGGAAGAAGACAGGAATGAATTTCTCCACTTATAATAAGCCCTTGCGCGGTAAACAACATTCAAGTGACAGTGATCTTGGACTTTGATATCTTCAGTCTTACCACAAATTTCACATTCTGCAGAATTTTAAAAATTACTCTCCTCTTCTGCTAGAAGTGGCAGCATTTCTTCTACATGTATCAAGGGTTTTTTGTACAAGTCCAGAACATGGTCAGCAAGCATCCTAACAAAAACCTCAGCACAATCACTTTCACGATATTGTACCAATTTAGAGTAGTTGTTTTCAAAATTACACTCCACATAGAAAGCGAATGAATATGGTTCGTGTTCATATGCTTTCAGTGTGACTGAATGCTCATCTGATGGTTCAACTGTAAGTTAGTGAATTGGATAATGCTCCCAGGCCCAACCTTACCATACTTGTTGATAATGCCATCTAGTTTTGAGAGTAACACACATAGTCCAGTCCCCTCAGTTTTGAGACGAGGATCGGTTGTAACACCACCAAATTTGGCATGCTAGTAGTTGGAACCTTGTCAAACAAGAAAAAAAAATTGTTTACCTAAAATCCGGGGGTGGAACCCAAAAAAGGGGTTTAAAAATTATTTTTTTTTTCATTGTCATCTTGGAATAACTTAGGTTAATAAAAACATGGTTTGAATAGGGTTGAAGATCATTCTATTCTCTACAAGAATGATCCTCAGTAATTTCCTATGAAATGAGCCCGTTTTCTCAGAAAACGTGATTGAACGCCGACATCAAATTTCAGGCTCGTGTTAGCACGCCGCTGCAAGTTCCGGCGGTGCCAAACGTTAACTTTGCAGAAAATTATAAAAAAATAAAAAATTTAAGTGCATTTTGGTCGTGAAGACTTTTACTTTTTCATGAAAATATAACATGTGGGTATCTGAGTACCTAAATGGTTGTTTTCACCACGTCACATAATCCTACTACATTTTTTACGGAGGATGAAAAAATCATAGATATTTCAGTTAATCCGGAATAATTGCACTGACGCAGGAACCATTATCCTCTTCAGACAATATGCAATGATCTAAGAGTAGTGAGACAGGTCTCACTTACACACGCCAAAAAAAACTGGGTTGTACTCCTGCCTCATTTTCAACTTCCTCATAATTCCGACATCATATCCAGTTGATGTTGAAAATAATCGCTTATACACAACCTTTATGAAAAATAAAGTATGCAATTTCAAGCTGGAATTAAAAAAAATTCAGAGGCCGTCTAAAAACTCATTCTTTTCATACAATAAATAATTTTGTCGAACTACGGGATTTTCAGAAACCCCTGACTATCCGAAACGAAAGAAGATGAATTTATCTGTTCAGTCCATACAACATATTCCAGGATCATCGAACCATAATATCTAAGATAACAATGGACACGCTTTTGAAGTGGTTTTCTCAGTGCCAGTTCAGATCATAAGCTGCGAGCGTAGTATTTCGAGTCCCGGTTTCTAGATTATTATAGACATGTCAAACCCTACTGTCATGTAAAGTTTTTGTTCTTGCTGTGAAAATTTGAGTTTATTATTGAGAAATTTCATAGTGAAAGATACTAATTAAGATTATAATAGATCCAGCTGCGATTGTCCGTCTGAAAATTAATAGAAATTTATAGTAAAGCAGACAAGACCTAAAAAATGTTCAGAGTGGATTGGAGGAAATGCTGTGGTTCATATGGAATTATTAGTGCTTATCTTTTTCAAAAAGTAGGGTGGAACTGTGTCAGAGGGCATTGAATTATTCTGGCAAAGAACAATAGTGTTGTCAAGTGCATACCACAGCTTTCTCTCTCGCATAGAAGTGATATTCCATTTGAATTTGTTATTTGGAAGGTTTTCCTAAAGGGATTATTGAAGTGAAAAAATAATGGAATCTTATATATTATCATGCACTGATCTTCTCCGAAGTAAACGCAAGTATATTAGCTGGGTGCCAAGAAATCTGTTTTCAGGATATTGAAATTTTTACAGAATTGAGAGTACGTAGACAAATTATGGAGATTTTTTAAATATATGAAGAAATACGTTTTCAATATGATTTTATGAATAATAATACATGATTTTTTTGAGATGCTTTGAAAGAAGGTTATATAGAAAAAAATACCGGTCGGATAAAAAAGGAACGAAAAGGAGGAATTTGTATTATTAGCAATACAGATATATTTTTCCAAGATTGGTGTCTTTTCACTCCAGCAGGGCTGGAAACATTGAATTCTGCGTGAGCAGACAAAGGGGATTCTCTTACAGAAATCTTGATGCACTGGCGGACGTCCAAGTATCTACATAAACAATGTCAACAGATATATACACTCAAGTTCTAAGGATTTCAAGTATGGCAATGAAAAATTCCTTGTATCGATTCATTTTCTCCAGTGAAATACAAACTGAGGAACAGTTCAGAAAGCTTCGATTGCTCGCATTGCTGTTTCATCCGTTCAGGACAGTTTCTCAAGCATCAACTGAATAAGTGGTAACTACTTGTTAGTTTCGAGAGCAGTTAGGGCTCATGTAGAATCAGTAGCGGTTTTTGCAAAATATCACCGGGACTAGCCATCTTCATAATTCTCATAATATTCATGAATATTCCCACCTCTTGCCTACAATGATAGATATTCTTCATCGCAATTTTAGGACGATTAACACCGTTTCCAGAGTTCAAAAAGACGGTTTTCCGGTAGCTTTTCTACTTTCCGATTTTTTTTTATTGAAATCAAAAATTTTTTATGTTCTACCCCTGTTTTTTTGGCAAACCTTTTTTTTTCAACTAAACATGATGTCAAGAAGTCACGTGCCAAGTTTCATTGTGTTACAATTCATCCTTCAGTTTTGGCACAAATTTGTCTGTCGTTGTTGTGCTAACATAGATGATTGCAATCTAACTGTTGATGAGCCGTTATAGTTTTTCACTCTTAGGAAAGAGTTGAAGACAACCGTCACATATTTACAGGGTGTTTTAATAAGTGTCCGATATTTTATAGCACGATTCCTCAGTGAAAAGTTGAAATGAGCATGGGTCCGCAAGGCCAACAATATTTTGATTATGGTTTTTCAAAATAAAATTTGATGTCAGTTTGGCCCTTACGTGTAGAAGGTGCCGCTCAAAGGTATTTGTTTCTTTTGGGGAATGCCAACTCTACCGTTCATATATGTATCACATTTTCTAGAAGATAAATCGACTCCTTCATCATTTTTGAGTGAAATAGATCTGGTTGTCAAAAGTCGCTACAAGCAGCCGTTTTCGAGATAATTTGATTCAAATTAATCGATATGTATCTTTGTCAAAACGTGAAAAAATTTTAAAACAATTCAATATAGATAGAAACATATCAAACGGTAATTTCTGAACAATAATAAACAACGGAACACTAGATATAATTCTAAATCAAAACCACAATAAATGTTCGAAATATCCACCTCCTGCCTGTAGTCCACCTCCTGGAGTAATTTGAATTGTTAATTATTCGATTCATTTTATCTCTATATCCGATAGGTATCTGGTAAATTGAAGATTTTGGATGTCCCCACAGAACAAAATCAAAGCAGTAAAGGTCTGGTGATCCAGGACGCCATGGTTGAGGCCCTGCCCGGCATACCCAACGGGTTGCCGAAAGTTTGATCTAAAATTGCTCGCACTTGGATCTAAAACTAGCCGTAGCACCGTCATAAATAAACCACATTTCATTTCGTAGTCTAGGCGGCACATCTTCTAGTATAATAAGCAGATCTTTTTCGAGAAAACGACGATATCTCTATCCGTTCAATCTTCTAGGAATAAATCCTGTCTACACGTTAAGAGAGAACTGTTCCTGCAAATGTGATTCCTGTATCGCATGGAGATTTTCTCTGAACAAAAATTATTGTTTTAAAAATTGCGTATAGCGTTGCGGGAGAAATTTGCTTCGTCGGTAAACAGGATTTGATTTTCAAATAGAGGATTTTGAATAAGGCATTGTAGAAACCAACGATAGAAGTTGATACGTAACGGAAGATCACGAGGAGGAGGAGACTCTTTGAGTATGTATGGTAGGGATATAATGAATTTTCAAAATTTTTCATTTCCCCCAAATTTGCGTCAGATGATTTTAAACTTCGATAACAAACGTTGCTAATTTCTTATCAGCAATATTTCTTGGTTCTACATCTATACTTTAGGAGTATCGTGTCGCTTACAAGCCTCATCCAGCGGATTTACTCCAATATATCTCCCCTCAATAGTATCTTTTCCAACTCGGCGCCAGGATCACAGTAATTATACAGGGACATGTATTTCTGTACGAAGATTGTTGATCAAGATATTCAGGAAACTTCAACCTTTCGACTTGTACCAACGACATATTTCATTCGCTGCCCCATTATATGATAATATCAATGATAATAATATCGTCTTTATTCGTTTGAAATGAATATGGGCAACAACATTTTTTTAAAGTGTTGGTCACATTCGGCTACAGCCGTTCTCCATGTAAATAAGTGATAATGATCTGAACAACTTGGTAATGATTCTTTCATGTGGAAAAACTGCTTCTTTTCGTTTTCTGTGAAAATCTCTCTTATTTCCGGTAAGGTCAATAAATGGGGTGAAATTCAAATCATATGAGAGATTCACAATAACAATTTCATTTTTCGATTTGTTTCAAGGAAAGTTTCTTTCACTTATCTTGATTTTTCTTTGCAAAAATATTTGCTTGACAAGTTGAATTTGATTTCGATATTAAATATATTAGTTTGTATCAACCAGTCAGTTTGATTAAAAGTTTGATGACATATTTTCCTTAATACTTGAATCAAATCAAAAATAAGTATTACAGAGAGATCCAGTACATAGATATTCGCCTACATTTTTGTAATAGTAGATCAAATGTTTTTGATATTTTTTATAATTCGTTAAACAGTATTTTGTGACGGTTTCTATATCTGCATATACCGAATAGCAATTGAATTATATGTTCTTGAGATAACCCTAGTAGTGTAGCTATGGGCGTTTGAATCGACCTTGAACTTTGGACTCTCGGTTCGTCGCTGGTCTGCGTTCATCGTGTGACGTAGTCGAGAGAGATCCCTTAGATTGATAACAATTCTCCAGTACCGCGCGCTGCTAAATTTCGGTGCGTCGTTGTGTTTGGCGTTCATCGAGTCGCGATAGATCCCTTAGATTGATAACAATTCTCCACTACCGCGCGCTTATAATATATATAATAAGAATAATGATTGTGGATGACATATTCAGACTCAAAATACAGGATTTAAGAGAAAAAAAAAACATGGCGGTTGTCAAATGTTATACCAGGTGGCTCAAAATACAGTATTTAATAGAAAAAAAAACATGGCGGCTGCCAAATGATATACCGGGTGTCTCAAATAACAATATTTAAGAGAAAAAACATGTCAGCTTAACGGAGGTCGTCACCTTCAATGTGCGATACCCATTGAACCGTTCAGTCTTCGGTCCGACTGTATTCGTTGACACGTGTCGATTGTCTCGTTATCCGGTGTGGGGGGACGGCTTTAGCAAAGTTTCGGATTTCTTCGAAACCCTCTTCAGCCACCCACCGCTCTGCTCCAAGTAACCTGGAGGGCAAGGACGTCGTCACCCAGGGATTTCGAGTGGCATCTTCCGTGTCCCAGCCGACACCTGATTCGAAATCTGCCTTTCTAGCTCCTACTGCTTGTTCAGGCTGTGAATAGGAATTCCCTTGGGAGGTACACTGAACCCGCCCCTGGAGAGATATGGGAATGCGAGCATTCCCAACTCCCTCCGAGAGCCTTCCACCACCCCCTAGTTCTTCCACTAGGGCCTCAGCATCACCCGGTTCCCTTAGGGTATGCACATCTGTGACATCTGGCCTCCGCTGTGGTGCGTGGGGCACACCCGATGACCCCGGAGCGCTTCGGCGCATTCCGAGGGGGCGTACCTCACGAGCTTCGCCAGCACGGACTCCTTCGTAGCCCTCCGACCTGCAAACAGATACATTTCTTGTTAGTCGAAATTGCTCAAAACGGGCTTCCAAAGGTGGAGTTGTGACAACTCCCGCGGAATCGATTACTAACCCTACCTGAGCCAACGGGGAAGGCTGCCTCCCTCCGTCTAAGCTCGACTCTAAAGTACCTTGGTCTAGCACACTTCTCGGGGACAAGGTAGTCGACATCGTCAACTCACGGTATTCCCCGGTAGTACGTACTTGGGGGACGTCTCCGTCGAGACGTCGCGACGCTTCGGGGAATAGACGCCTAGCGTCTAAGTCACCCGACGGCGGAGGTGTCCGAGAAAGCCCAGCGCCGGCGAACACGGCTTGGGTATTCTCCTCCGCGAGCATATGAGATCTCAATCTCATATTCGTCATTGCTCTAAAGGACAAACGATTACGGCTGTAATGTATTGTCGGGCTACTTGCGTGTGCAAGTGTGTGGCAAAGGAGAAGTGCACTAAAATCGACCTCGCGTCGACCCAACTCAAGTGTAACGATGAGAAGGGTCACCCTATAGCTATCTAACCTAACACCTAACAAGACCTCGCCGGGAAATGGAAGAGGGAGGAAGGATTCACGGTTTAGAAAAACTATCTAAATAAAATTTCCTAACTTCAAAAATTGTGTGAAGCACCAAAATGGAAAATTAAACTTAAAAAATTTTACTTTAAAAAATTTACAACTGGATGTGACAAAAAACCAAGACAGAGATTTGGGTAAAAGGATCACGGAGCCTAACCAGACTGTCTCAGGTGGAAAAGCCGAGAACAGCCGCAGGAAATAGGTATGGGAAGGACGCGAAACCCCTAGGTATCACAGGAAATGTGGCTCGCCAACGACAAAGTCGCAGCTAATGGTGTCTTGACAGGCCAAGGAATTTAAGCTTGAACGATACAATCTTCGTGGAACTCTACGATCGAGCCGATTGTATCAGGTGAGATCTCGTTTTGGTGCCTGACCCCTTTTCATACGATGGGGATTTTTCGTCAACGTCGCGTACAGGTATTAAGTCGGGAAATAACTTTGATGAAGTTAAATCCCTAAGTGTCCGTTGCAAAAGATCACTTTACACTGATTATTGCTCGAGAGTTAAACTACCTATCAACGTACTTTCGTAGCGCGAATAAAACACCTGTAAACCGTACAAGTGAGTCTAACCCCCTTTAAGATAGAAACAAAACGTTATGAATCTACTGTGAACTGAATTATTATTACCGAGAACCTGACTCTAACTGCTAGCCAAAACGATGAATTGCAGAGACAAAAGGCAAAGCCAAACAAACGTAAGTTATTTAACGGAAACACGAAATTGATTATTACACTGTAATTCGACAAGAAAGAGTGGCTATCTGCTGCTTCGCTGCTTGCATATTTATGCAATCCTGACTGCTGAATCCGCGACACCCATTGGCCTAGAGGGCCAAAGTGGGCGTCGCCCTTGGCTGAACAAAACCCTAGCTCTGTCATGATCCCCCAAAACCACTGATTTGGTAAAATGCGTAAATACGAAAGTTTGTTCTGATTAGCGAAAGAATTCTCTCGAAAAGTTAGATTTCTCGAGAGAAATCTCGAAATAAAATTCGCATTTCAGCGAAGTCCCGCCCACTCGGTCCGAGCGCTCTGATTGGTCAGAGGCAATATCGGCCGAGTGCGGCAAAGTATAAATATAAGAGCTTTGGCTCGAAAAATTGCCAGAGTCTCCGGTGAGACCCTTTCTGACGGCCCACGGGGGTCCAGAAAATATGAAGTCGATTATAACTTTGATATCAGTGGTTCTGGTGATCATAAGTTGTGAATTTGAAATCTACGGCCTGGCGTTTTGTAGCAAGTGGAATTTCGGTGGGAAACACCAAAATTATGAAAGAATTCGTATTCGCACTGAGATGCAAAATTCTCTGAGAGTTCTTTTCAGAACTCGTACAGAGCCAAAATCATCAACGAAAATAAAATTTCTTCCAAAGTCCCGTAACAAAAATAAATTCTGGCAACTTTGGGCCGTCGGGATGGAAACTTCAGCTACCCGGCACTTTTCCTGCAAAATCCCGACTTGCCCTGATGTTGACAGCTCGCGAAAACGCGCGGGATTTGGGCAAATGACCGTTAAAGTCCCGTTATCTGCGTTTTCTAGGGAGTATTTGACAAAAGTCACTAAATACTCCCTAGATCTAGGGAGATATTGAAAGTCAGAATTTCAGATATCTCGATTCCTAGGGCGGTCCGATATTCGGAGAGCCCCGAGAAAAACCATAAACCAACGTGATTCTTGAACGCCGAAGAAATACACGTATTCCTTCGCCGAGGAATCTATACCCGTTTTCCGATTTGGCCAACCTGATGAGAAATCGAATTGAAATAAAATAATTTGTGAAAACAAATGGAGCCACGGAATCTTTCCACCCAACAAGAGACTAGCGTGTCGACACCTTGCTCTAAGTGTTCTGTATACCGGGTGCTCGACTGTTTGGGGCCACAAATTAATAAAATTGAAAACTAGTCAGGAATTTCCGGTAAATCGGTAAAACTACGTACAGTGGAGTTCCACTGGGTGGAGATTGGGACTTTACATCATACAGGGTGAGACTAGACTAGTGACCTGAATATAATGCAAAAATCTAATATTATTCGACTGGCTTCTAGGTGAAAATTGAGAGTTATTAAGTGTAAAAATGGCTCACTAAAGGTGACCATACACAAAAAAAATCATCGTAGGAGCGCGGCGAGCTTGCCCTGCGACACGATCAACGTTTGATTTTTTCGATTCTTAACAGACAGACAGACAGGCAGAGAGTGACAGATATTCAGTTTGATTGAACCAGAACGAACTAATGAACTAACCTTATAAAAAACGTTTTTTGCGGTCGCATTTTTACGTGTTTTAGCGTTTAAAATTTTAGTTGTTTTTTAGAACGCGAAAAACGCTTATTGTAGTCACATTTTTGCGTGTTTTAGCGTTATGAATTTTAGCTGTTTTTTCGAACGCGAAAAACGTCTATTTTGATTGGATTTTTGAGGGGAGGCAGACCAACTTAGGTTGTAAAGTAAAAATAAAAGAAAACAGTTTGAATACAAATTTATTGAGTATTTTTATTTTGGTAACATATCACATAACCATTTGTATAGAATATCTACGTTTCGGAGACTGCAATTATAGTGGGGTTGCTTATCAATTTGATGCATACAGGGTGATATACCCTCATTGTCGCCGAATGTGGGAACCATCCATGACGTATTATCATAGTCCTCCAAATTCACAACACGTGTAGGTAGGTTCAATTGATGAAATTTCTCTGTAAGATAGTCACGTTTTTGGAGTCCTCGTACATAAATGATATCAATATTCTGTAAATTTTTCTTGAGGATGGAATCTAATTGATGATATTCCACAATGCCAGAGGAATACCTCAATCCATGAACGTTTCGCTTCAAGAAACAGGCAGTACGTTCATCTGCTCTACTCAAAGAGGAAAATGGTATAGTTGGCAGCAGCAGAAAATTACTACATTGAATTCCAATCCTAATGGCAATCTCCTTAGGATGGAATTGTTGCTCGATGGTAAAGCCTTGAATATCTACAACAGCTATTCTCATGTTGACTCTGTGATTGATACTGAAGTGACAAGCATATGTTCAGTTTAATTTGTTAATGATTTCGCTGAGTGGGAGGTGCTCAATAACAGTGTCGTGCACAATGATTCAATAGGCTCTAGTATTTCGGGGAAATCCTTCAGATGCCTCGATTTCGAGTTTCACATCAACAGTGGAACTTTTTATGCTCTCATCCCTTCTGGAACACTCGATGAAAAAGAGAGTCTTGCCAACAAATTCGGTGGAGCTCAGCAGAGGATTATGTTGATTAGTAATTTTGTAGCTGAGACCGAATTGTGCATAGTTGAAATAGGCTTGCAAAAAATTCCCCTTTGCAAAATTCAGATGCATATTTTCTTTCGGGTAATTTTCACCGTTCAGAGTGAGCATTATATTGGTGATATTCGAATGAGCGAATATTGTTGCATCATTGTTGAATTTGGTGTAATCACGGTCTTTTTGGAAACATACAATCTCATAGCGAGGACTTTCGAGAAACGAGGAAGTCTTGACGGCCCATATTTCACTTTTTGCACCTTGTGTGAGAGACGGCAACATATGAAGTTCCCATTTTCTGAACGGCATGAGAATAGGAGTATCAGCTTGGATGACCTTCAAGAGTTGTAATTTAATTTGATCATGTGGAAAGATTCTCTTAACTTTGAGTTCAATATTTTCAATTTCCAACTTGACTGCTGTCGTACCAGCTGGCGATCCAGCGGTCTCCTCTATTTTGAAGCAGTTGCTATCATCTGCAGCTCGTACTAATCGGATGGTATGTTTGCCATAGGAAACACATTGATAATCGTTAAAAATATTCAAAAAATGCTTGATGGGTACGAGCATGTTGAATGTTAGATCAGTGGTGCTGATAACCCCAGCGTTGCTGGGAAAAGTCCAACTTGAATTGGCCAAATGCTCGATATCTTCGTCAGTGTAGGTGAGAAAGCCTCTGACAGTACTAACAATTCCAACTTCACGGACCGTCTCCAACTCCTTACCGCTTTGTTCATAACTAACAGATTGAAATATGAAAGCACCAGCATTGTTTACGAATGTTACACGACCATCTCCTTTGGTTTTCACAACTTTTCCACTGATGAATAACAGGCTATCATACAAAGCGTCAGATTGATTGATGTTGATTTCAATGACATCATTGTTGCGAAAGGACTTGACATATGGGTAGTAAGTCCGCCATTCCACCTTTTGTATGGATTCATCGTTTTGTGGTTTTCGGAAAATGTTGAACACTTGATTGGACAACATGATAACCGAGAGATTCCAAAAACAGTTTATTCTCCGGTGATAGTAGTTGACGCACGTTGAAGGTCTTGGTGAAGACTGAAGGGGGGTATGGTGGTGAGTTATTCTTATGAATAGTTAGCACCATACTTTCGCTTCAATTCCAAACGAACGATTATTTCTTCGTTTCGAAAATCAACGAGTTGAGAATGCTGGTCCACCACTCGCAGCGTAATATTGTTTATTTCGTCTCTATGAGCAATGGGTAGATGAATGAGGTGGTTGGGTGTTTCGTCGATTGTGTAACCAGGATCAACGCCAACAGCAAATTCGTATATCGTATGAGACGGTGCGTCGTTGTAGAATGCTCCGAACGTAATGTTAATATCTATGTGTATGGTACGTACTTTAATGATATCTACAGGTAGATCTGATGCGTAATGCAAGTTGGGATTGAGAAGAATAGACGAAAACCCTAAAATGCGGGCCAAACTGTTTTCAGGTCGGAAATAAATTGAGTGTTTAAGGCAGAATATTTCGCTTTTCAGCGTGTTATTATTCGGTTTGAGGTAGAAAAATTCCTGGTGGTTTTCCTTGTACGTTTTGGGTGTGATGTGTTTGCTGATCAAAGCCTCAATATCACCAATTTCGTAAGAGCCAGTAGGGATATCGATACTCAGTTTAGTTTTGCCGCCGTTTTCAAAGTAGTAAAATTTTGTACCTTCTTCAATGTTGGGTATACTGTTGTACGAATGGAAGCTGAGCAAAGCCAAACTGTATTCTGAATCAGAATCTAATTAAATGGGCGGATTGAAATCGATGGAAAGCGTTGAAGAACGACTCGTTAACGTCAATATCATAGACATGACTGATACAGTGTCGGAAGCGACCCGCCTTAAATAATGAACAACAACTTGGATGAAAAATCATTTATTATTACAATAATAACATTGAAATTGTGCACTAACTGGTCCATGATACTCTGCTTCTTTTAGTGATGCCGTTGACAGTCGAAACTCATTTTGATAATGAATGAAACATGGTAGACGAATCTGCAAAGCGAATCGATTTTTGTAGTCCTTTGGTAACCTATGCCATACATCTAGCAACTCCCAAGGTCCTGCGTTCCCAATCAAATATTCGACTGACAAAGCTCGCAGTTGAGTATCAGTGAAATCTCGCAATGATTTATATTTATGCATTTCAGCCAACGATTGATGCATCTCAGCGGTGGACATTATGAAGTAGAAACTTTAGGCAGAGATGTCCGCAATTACTCTGATTGTAATTTTGATATTGACTATTATTATATGTAATTCTTACGCCCCTCCCAAAATATCTTGCCAATTCCAATGGAGGTTTGAGATTGCCAAAACTATCGAAATATTGTGCGACATTGTCGTTTTTATTGTAAGCTACCCAATGAGTGCCCGCATTCAAGTGGGAATCCAAGTTCAATATAGCGCATTCTCGCAGCCAAGGGCCACAAGTTGGCAACGTATCACGCATAAAGACTCCACGAAAATGTGGTATTTTCATCTGACGAGCACACTTCTGAATTTCCGAATCGTATAATGCTCTATGGGGTAGCTTATCTAGCAGTTTTTTTGCTTTTTCAGGTAAAGACCGCGTCCTTTGCGTTGATGTTGTTTTTTCAGGCACAGTCCAAATCCTCGAGGGGTTTTCCGCAGGTACAAACCCGAACCCAAATGCTCCATGGATTTATTGTGACGTTGATCTTCTTCAAGTTTCTTTTTAGCATTTTTTGCGTCTATTACGGTTTTTGCTATGGAGCTCGCTCCACCTGCCAACGCACCCAAAGCCGAAAGTGCAGCAAATATAGGTATAAGTGGTAAAATTCCTCCAGACTTTGCATCGAATGGAATTATTCTAGGCACTCGTATTTTCTTACGTCCTCCAGCTTGACTCAATGCCATTTTAGCAGCTCGCAAAGCCGAAGCACTAGATTTCTTAATATTAGTAGGATTGTGTTTCCAATTTTTAATAATTTTTTGAAGCAAGTTACGGCGAAAGGTCATGCCCATACCTAGCTTACGTTTGGCTTTCATGGTGGAAGTAACAAGCCAAGTTGCAGCCCGTTCCCCAAATTTAGCGTCTTTAGATTTAACTCGTTCCCAAGCTCTATTTTCCAATACTTGATCTGCTTTATGACGGTCTTCTAGAGAGTCGGATTGAGAGTATGCAATATCGTGCTCTCTGCAGCTTCCGTCCAAAGGATTCACGCCAGTTTCTCCGCGTTGTAATCTCTGCCTCAATTTGGTGCCAGGCCCGCAAAACGAATAACCTGGTAGATGCAATTCGAACGGGAGCTTATTGATGATTGAATTAACACCACCTGCACCAGAGTAAGTCAACATTGATAATGATGAAAGATACCTTCAATGCGTTTATTTATAACCGTGGCGCACTCATGTTTTTTCATCACATCATGGAGGTCGTTCAACAAGACAAGACACTGCCTATTGAAAATTTAGATTTTTTGAATGGAGACATCGACAGCAGTATGATTGGGAAGCATGGTAAATTATTACCGAATTCGTTTCGTGCAATTATTTGCGGACCAAGTGGTTGTGGAAAGACAAATGCCATCTTAACACTGTTATTCCACCCGAATGGAGCAAAATTCGAAAACATCTACGTATATTCAAAATCTTTGTACCAACCCAAATATCAGGTGGTTCAAGAAATTTTGAGGAAAGTCAAGGGATTGGGATATTATCCGTTCAGGGAAAATGAGGAAATCATAAGCCCTCAAGAGGCCAAATCAAATTCCATATTCATTTTCGATGATGTTACATGCGATGGTCAACAGAAAATTCGAGAATACTACTCCTTTTGCAGACACCGAAATATTGATGCTGCATATCTTTGTCAGACATATTCAAAAATTCCAAAACAATTGATACGAGACAATTGTAATATGATTGTGCTTTTCAAGCAGGATGAAATGAATTTGAAACATGTATTCGATGAACACGTTTCCCCAGACATGACGTTCGAAGAATTCAAGGCAATGTGTGCAGAATGTTGGCGACAGCATCGATATGGAACCGTTGTGATTATGAAAGATTTTGATATAAATGCTGGACGTTATCGTCAAGGATTCGATAAATATATAAGTATACAGAGAGATTGATGTATCCCACAGTTATCATCATGAAACCGTTGAGCAAAGAAGTTGATGTTATTCGAAAGACTAAAAATCAATGAAATTGCAAAAGCTATTCGAAAAAAATATTTGGCTTTGAAATTGGGTAGATCCGAAGAAGATGAGTCATTGCAAAAATTCTTTAAACCTGTATCTGTCCCATTGAGGAAAATATCAATGCCGCCGCCGACGTCGCAATCTCCTACTACCCCAATGAAAAGTGAGGTAAAATCTGAACTCAAACAAGAGAATCCATCGAAACGATGACTCCATTCCAATCCCTCGAACATGTTGCAAGTACAGATGATAATGATGGTGATGATGAGGATATCTTTAGCGTAGGTACACAAGAGGAACAAGATAAGAGCTTTGTGTCAGACATGAATGAACAAGTTTTACAGGAATATATCGATCAATATCCTATAATGGCTCAACCGTTCATTATAAAACATTGGAGTAATGACAAAGAAATAGATAAAGTATACGGTCCTGTATATGATGGTGTATCTTCAAAATGGTTCCTAGGTAACAAAGAAATAGATTTCGACAAACGCAGCGGATACATTAAAATGGGTGGATATCAGTGGAAAGCAACACCAGGTATATATGAACTCATATTTTTAAACACACCTGAAAACTATAATAATGAAGATATGCAGGCATACAAATCAATTGTAGATTTGTCGAACATTCACAAAAACTCCCTAGGCTATCCGAAAGGAAGTAAAAGATACAAATATACCGAAATAATTAAACCGATGTTTCCTATACGAAATCAACGTAAAATATCGACACGTACCGGTTTACCTAAAACATCCAACCCTGATGCAAAAGGTAGCGGTTTACCTAAAAATATACCTATTGCAATGACATTCAATACCAAACCTATGGAGTTTGTTTATTGGGATGACCCAAACGAACTATGCGAACGCCTCAAATTATTGATAGCCTCTCGGGATGCTGGAAATACTTCGCATGACAATGAGATTATTGCCATTTTGAGTGAACTTAAAGAGGCAAATATAATTCTATAAGATGACATACATCCATGCATACATTCACATTTTCAAAATGGTTATCGATAAGTTCGGACGTAGCGACAGCAGCACCGCTGGTGGCAGTGGTGATAGAAAGCGAAAATTACCTACGCCCTCTGGAGGCGGCGGCTTGCTGCACACTCCAGATGGTAACATCGATTTTGATAATTTGAAATTGAGTAATGTAAAGAGACCCACCAAAAATACTGATGCTGCCAATAAACAATATGTGGATGAAATCGATGAAAAAATTACTGCAACTATACGACACCAAGCTGAACTACACCATTCGGAAATAGCTCAGTGAATGATGAAATGACAAAGTTGTATCGTGAAATCAAAAATGAATAGAATAAAACAAACAATCAATTGGAAAGGAAAATTCAAACCCTCAATCAGAATTTCATTCAAATAATGCAACTGAGTGAGGTACGCTATAATGAAACAAAGTCATTTTTCGAAAAATTCAACTAACAATACAAAACTGATATTGAAAATATTCGTGGAGATTTGTTGAAAAAATTTTCTGAAATAACCGAGGAGATTACTAAAAGATAAAATGTAGTGTATACATCACCATAATAAAATAGTAGGTTTCACAGTTTCGCTATCACATATGTGCGTGATGGCTTCCAAAGACAAGATTCAACTTGTCCGTGAACTGCACAAACCAATTAGAAAAAATTATCCTCGACGTCGCGCCATTATTAAAGGCTTAGATGATTTATGGCAAATGGACTTGGCCGAAATGAGACCTTACGCCCATCAAAATCGTAATTTCAAACTCATTCTAGTCGTTATAGATTGTTTTTCGAAGTTCGTGTGGACTCGACCGTTGAAAACGAAAACGGGGGAGGAAATTACCAAAACGATTGCAGATATTTTGGCACACACGAAACGATGTCCAAAAAATCTACAAACTGATCAGGGAACGGAATTTTACAACAGTAAATTCCAGAGTTTGATGAAAAAACATGAGATAAATCACTACAATACGTACAGCATCCTCAAAGCCTCTATGGCCGAACGGATTATAAGAACTTTGAAGGAAAGATTGTACAAGTATTTCAGTTTGAATGGCACCTACAAATGGCTGAATATATTACCTGAAATCACAAAATCTTACAATGATACGCGCCATTCAAAGACGGGTATGAAACCTTCGGAAATTGATAAAACCAACGAAAAAGAAATTCTCAAATCAACATACAGCCACTTGAAAATTGCTGGACCGAGAAAATTCAAAGTCGGCAATGTTGTGCGAATTAGTAAGGCAAAGCACGTTTTCGAAAAAGGTTACACACCCAATTGGACTACGGAATTATTCAAAATCATCAAAGTCAATATCACCAACCCTGCCACCTTCATGCTGGAAGATATGCAGGGTGCTCCTATCAAGGGTGCTTTTTATGCAGAGGAATTACAAAAAACTGCAAATCCAGATATATATCTCGTGGAAAAAGTTCTGAGGAAGAAAGGCAAAAAAATGTACGTTAAATGGCTCGGTTTGGATAACAAACATAACAGTTGGATCGAAAACGTTGATTTTGTATAGAATCTCATGGGAAACAAACACAAATCATATAATTCCGAGGGGTCTTTCAAATATTTTTTTCACAGTTAACAAACATGCAACAACAATTTTAAAATTGATCACGTGATCTGAAGCTATAAAAGCGTATGCAAGCACAGACGAATATTCAGTTTGAAAACGAAAATGTCTCAAGATAGTGGTTACGTCAGTGAAGTTGAAGTAATGTGCGATAGTGATGGAGAAGATTATAAAGAAACTCTAAATGCCATCGACAGAGCATTGGGGCAATACGAAATGGCAGCTCGGAACGAACATCAGTTGATGTTGATGGTCTTCCCTATGCCATCCTACGAAATTCGATGTGGCATAAGTCCCTCCAGGGATTTTAGCTCATGCATCGCTTTGAAGCAGCAGTTCTCCATTCGATCTATCAATTTTGCTTCTTTTGAATGGGCAACCCTCATTGACATCCTGCAAGAAATAAAGGAAAATTTCTTTGAATCACAAATCGATGAGTATGTAGATGAGTATGATCCAATCACAACACGTTGCGGGGATTACATTTACATCACACAGTACATCGAAAGTAATACCAAACAAATTTCCATTTCCAAGGATATCACGAACATGGAGTTGTCTGAACAAGATGTGAACGACATTCTCAATACACACTTGGGGGTGCTGTCTGACCGTATCGCTATGCTGGACGCTATGAACTTTTGTGACTATTATCGAGGTGTTTTTGATATTATTCAATCTTGGTTGCGTGAAAATAAAACCAATTTGAGTTTGGAAGAAATTATAGAAGGTTTTTGTCCAGCTTCATCTTTAGATAGTATGTTGGCTAATGCTTTACGTGAATATTTATTTTATTATAAACAAAAAATTGTGTATGATTCATGCAATAAAAATTAAATGGTAATTTGTTTTATTTATTTGAAGATTTGCTTAGATTTCCAATCATTTCTGTTTTTCTTGAGACCACAATACCAACTACACCGGAAATTCGTTCTCGTTATCAGTTTCAACAATTTTCTTCGAAAAAGATTTCGTGGTTTTGATAGGTGCACCATTTGTGTATTTCAGTCAGTCAGTCAGTCTATTTTAGCTGCTGTTTGAAACATTACACGAAAAAATGAATATCAACGGTATCAATAAGTGCAAGAACAAAAATGAGTTGGTGAGTTGCAAGACTTGCCGGAAAGTGTATCATTGTATGATATGTGCCATTATGATCGGAGATGACATCCCATGTCACAATTACATGGGTGTGACCGTCACCTCCGGGCTCATATGGATACCAGCAGGCCTTGCAACGAAGATGGCATAGACGGACATCGGGGAGCCGCCGCCAAGACGACGTCGTCGATTTTCATCAACATCGTCATCGGAGGAGAGCGACGACAACAGAGCCTTGCAGATTTCACTTAGGGAGTTGCACTGACATATGTGATAAAATTTATTATATACAATACATATTTTAATAAAAAAAAATTGAAAAATATACAATGCATATTTTATTCAAGATCATTTTATTCAGATATGCATGTAGCAACAACATATTCTGGAAATACCTACTTCAAGTAAGGTAAGCTCGGGTAAGTGTGAATTTGGGGCAAGTGTGAGTTTGCTCGCTATCTTCGCTAAACCGGCCGACAGCCCAAAGCCTACACTCATAGTGAAATCCAAATATTTTCCTCAATTTTCTAACCTACAATTCATCAACCCGAACGAGTATAACGAGTTTATTTCAAGCTTTGGGTGTATTGGTAAAATCTAAGGTAAGCATGTTTAGATAGTATGTTGGCTAATGCTTTACGTGAATATTTATTTTATTATAAACAAAAATTTGTAAATGATTTATGTTATAAATGAGAATAATGAATTCTGTGTGTTTTAATTTCAAGTTTAAATTTTTATTACTTTGCAGACACTTTTTCAATTCTCTATATCAAATGAATCTTTTTGTTTAACGATTATTGAAATAATTTTGAAAAATATACAATGCATATTTTATTCAGATATGTATGTAGCAGCTTTTTCCAACATATTCTGGAAATACCTACTTCAAATATATGAATTTCAAGCATATGCTGGGAAAAGATACTTGTGTCAGATGTTGCAGGTACATGGATATCTAAAATAATTCATTGTAATATTTCAAACGCTGCGCTTTCACGAAAACGAAGCGTAAGTAAGTATTTCCAGCATGTGTTGGAAAAAGTCATTTATTTTAGATGTTGCAGGTATTCCAATCAGAATTTTCAACTTCCACTCTGAAATTCTCCATACTTGAAGTAGGTATTTACAGCAAATGCTGGAAATACCTACTTCAAATATAAATAATTTCAGAGTGGAATTTGGAGATTTTGATTAAAAACCTTCCTTTCTAGAAAGATTTCTTTTTATGCATGATGTTTAAATAAAAGCATTTTTTTTTTTAATTACATGATCATTTTGTTCGTTGAAAGCAGTAGTTATCGATCATAAATGGAAATAAATTTCAAATTATATTTTTTATTACAGATATTCCAATCAGAATTTCCAACTTCCATCTGAAATTCTCCATACTTGAAGTAGGTATTTACAGCAAATGCTGGAAATACCTACTTCAAATATAAATAATTTCAGAGTGGAATTTGGAGATTTTGAATGAAAACCTTACTTTCTAGAATGATTTCTTTTTATGAATGACGTTTAAATAAAAGCATTTTTTTTTCTTTTTTTATTACATAGAATATATAATTACATGATCATTATGTTCGTTGAAAGCAGTAGTTATCGTTCATAAATGAAAGCAAATTTCAAAATATATTTTTTATTACATAAAAAATGGCAGTGCGTCAACAGGAAAATGTTTACGGATTTATATATAATTGGATTAAACTTTTAAAATATATTTTTTATTACATATAAATACTCAAATTTTCATCTATACCTTGTGCGAGCTACAAATTTAAATTTCAAAAATTTATGCCAATCTGAATCAGTAAAATAGTAATTTTTCCTCATTTGTTTTTTCTGTTCTTTAATACAATTTATATTAAGTAATTCTTTGAATTCTTTTGGAATAATGAAATAACAAGTACTTGGCATATTTTTGGAATACCAAATTTCAATATGAAGTTTCTCATCAAACGAAGCACGATTTTTGGGAGTCCAATAAATTGCGTTTGCAGACAATTCTGGTAGACTTGGCGGAGTGGATAGTGTTCCTTCAATTCCTGGTGTAACGTACCTATTAGCCATGTTGTAACCTTTTTAGGAAATTTTAGACCTGTTATACAGTTGTAAATATATAATCCAATGGTTGAATTCTCGAAAACTATGCTCGATACCCCCATGGTAAAGTATCGAATGACTGAGGAATCAGTTGACGCTTATCATCATAAGGACTCAGGGCGACATTAGTCTGCTCGATACTGAAAACGTTGTGAGCAAATGAGCGAATGGTGTTTTGAGTGACGATTTTTTCTTTAAAATTTTCAAGACAATTGACATAATCTTCGAATTGAATTTTATTTTTTACCACACCGTATTTCACCCCCTTTGATTTTATTGTTACTTTCCCACCCTGGACTTTGTATGTATACATTTTGGATCTTAAACCTACAAAATGTGTTATTATTTTACCATTAGCTTCGTCCTTCATTAGACCTGGTACTTTTTTGTTTAGAAGGGAGATGTTATATTCATTATTTTGAGAGTAATCAGAGGTATCAAATTTTGAAGGATGATTTTTTATTATTTCGGAATAGACGTTATCACAAGTTAATTCATAAATGAAGCTGTCTGTATCAGTATACAGCAGCTTACATCCATCTCCCATGATGGGTACCATAAAATCATAATGAAAATCAAACATACACGTTTTTGAAATATCTAGGATAGCCATTCCAATATACATAGGTTTATTGAATGTTAGTTCAGCCTTTTTCAGTTCAATAGCCATCAAGTCTGCATCAAAAACGGTTCTACTCTGAAACCTAGGGCTTGAAATCAAATTTTTGGCACCATAACGCCCGTTCCAAGATTTGACAAGTTTAACTACCCTGTGCAACCGGATGTTCTCCATCGTTTTACCAAAAACTGCATTATTTGCTAATTTGAAGAGATTTTTTTCAAAGGTACTGGTAGCTGCAGCCCTTAGACGAGTATTCAACTCGATGTATGGTCGCAGCCACGCAGACTGTCGAAATTTCAATACCCTGTGAATTCTCGTTAGAATCAAACCGTTTCGCAATGCCTGTTTCAAATTCCGATAGTGCAAAATATATTTGGATTTGTTGTATAGAGTACCCATTAATTTCTTTTGTTTAGCATTTGGGGGAGCGCGGTGTTCAGGACAAAAAGGGAAATCTTTATGGGAATCGTGCAATCTCTCAGGATATTCCAAGTCTACCTCTAAGATATACCCTTCTGATGCGTCGTCTGGGATATCAGTTATATCCAAATTGAAATTATCTAGCCACTGAAAGCCGTCGTAAGGCAAAAACTCTGACATCGCCCAGCCATAAAGGTTGTTGACGTCCAAATATAAAATATATTTCGAAGGTTTATTGGGATCGTAGACATCCATATACCTGTTATTGGCTTCACTAAATCTGTTTGAACAAACTGAAATTCCACCTCTTATACCCCTTTCTATGAACATTATCATATCGATATCTTTCAAAATTTGTAATTTGCATTTAGTATATCTCAACATAGCATCCCACGTGAATCCGGGCATAGTGTAGAACCATGCTGGATCCAAGTCATAAGTTGCTATACAATTTTTTCGAAAGTTTTCAAATACATCGGCCAACAACAGAATATCGGTCTTGGGGTATAAGTCTGAGTACGACCCCAAATTTTGAATTTCGAAAGTTTCCCAAATATGTAAAGCGTGAGCATACTTATCTTCAGAAATATTTTCCTCATTCAATTTATTATAGAAATGTTCCTGTGATGGAAGCACAGTTTCCTCTAGTTTTCTCACATTATTGACATAATCGTAGGAAAATACACCCTTCTTAGTGAGAAGGGTGAACTTCTCATCGTCATATTGTTGAAATTCTTTCTTCGATATTTTTAAATCATCAACTTTCAACGTGGAAACTAGCTCATCTAAGCTGGCTCCCAGAAAACGAAAAGAATCTATGAAACGGAATTTGATTGAGGTATCGACATCGAATTGAGTAAAAGAAATGTACCTTTCTTTATTTGAAGGAAGAATGCTAACGTTTCCCTTTTTAGCAATATCTTTGATAATGAAGTGGCTGTCATAGCCTGAGAGATTGTGGAAAGCAATGGGTACAATAAACAATTTTCGAAAATTCAAGTTACAGGCTTGGTGAGCGAAGTTTCTGAATTTACCTGTAAAATGGTCATGATCACGTACAATGATATCTTCTTTACTGAAGGGTTTTTCGCAAATATTGCACACTCTAGCATTAACAATATCAGGATTGCATGTCATTGGCACAATATTTTTGATTCTACAAATTTGGCAATGTTAGCCATTTCATCTGTGAACCATTGTATGCAATCCTCACCTCGACAGCTTTTGAACTGTGAAAAGCTGTCATTGAAAGAACATTTGAGGTAGTAGCCCGCACTAAATGTTTTATGTTTTTGATATTTTTTCGTCTTTTGAGAAATTTTCTTGTTACATTTTTCCAAAACTGATTCAAAATCCGCGTAAATGATGAAAGGACATTGTTATTTATAAACATGATTACGGAATTCAACGTAATCGTATGATGGAAAAGAAATTTTACAATTATTTGAATTTTTGCAAAGTGCTTCATGGTCTTTCAATTTCTGCTGGCAATTGAAATAATTGAGACACCGATCGCACAAAAAATTTTTTACGATGAGACTTGCTTACTTGAGTTCCTATCAGTCTAGACATATCTCTTATCCAAACATAATGGTACTTTATATCAATATTTTCATTGTCAACAGGTGGGGCGTCATAGTCGTTTAATTTTGGAAAATATTTATCCTGAATGAGTAATAAATTAACATGTCTTTGTAATTTGTTGTTCGTCAGTCTTGCTGGCACTACTACATAAAACGATTTTTCGTTAATTTTATTCAATTCTAAAGCATAAACGTATACTGAAATATTGATTAGTTTTTCAAATTTTGAAATTTGTTGTAACTTCATTGGAGCGTCTAGCCCTACAGTATTCAAAACTGTAGAATAATGTGGATATTTTGACAGCATTTCTGTATGTTTTGCTACAGGATATAATGCGCTAACAACACTCCAATAGAAGCACATTTCATCATAATTCTGAACGTTAACGCAAGCTCGTTTCTTAACAATTTGGTTAGGTAGACTAATGAAGGATGTGCCGTTGTTTTCAATTTCGAATTTATTTATTGCTACTTCCAACAATACAACTTCACTTAAAGCCCATCCGCTTTCTTTTTCTTCAAACTCGCTCAATTTATTTAAGATAATAGCTACAACATTTTTATTATACCAAACAGCTAAGTTAGTACCTTGGTCTATGACGGCATTGGGAGTATTAAAATATTTCCTATCAACTATTTCACCATCATTCGATTTTTTTACAAAATCCCCCAATAATGTTGTATTTACTTTCAAGCATTTCATTCGCTTCAAAGTTTTAGATATTTTTGATCGGAGTGGAAAAAAAGCATCTTCCAAAAAATTTTTCGCGTCTTTATGCGATAAATTAATAATTACTCCTGTTTCAACTCTACAATCGAAAATAGCCTCAACATTTTGCCATTTCACTCTACTGCTTCGCTTCAATCCTGAACCTATTTTTGAATACCCCATAATTTTGATAAGTGATCTGAATCGTTTTAATTCCCCAATTTTTGAAATAATTTTCATTTTTTCCCCCACAGAAAATTTAATTTTTTTCATCGCTGAATTACACTTCCTAATATGTTGATTAATGAAATTCGAAACTTGTTTGCCAAGAGCACTAGAGTAGTTATCTCTGATAATTTTGATGTATTCGTTAATTTTCGACATAGTTTTCGAGAAATTAACCATTGTAATATAATATAATACAACAGTATAACTTACAATAGGTCTATTTTTCCGTGGTCGCTAATTTTCTATGAATTCGAACTGCTGAGCGAGGTTTGGCTTTCCTAAATCTTGGGACTCTCTGCAAATGATGGAGTATTTTCCCTCGCAGAAATATTGAATGTTAGGCTTGATTACTTCGGTAACACGGGTTGGTAGAAAAATGATACAATCGGCCAACTCTAGGAGCACAGCCTCACCAAATTTGCTCTTGGTTACTCTAGCTGATATTTTTTGAGGAGTGTTTCTTGGGAGGTCAGCTAACTTCTTTATTGGCTTTCTGTTGAGAAGACACACTGAATTAACTTTCGATAGATCCATCTAAAATAAAAAAAAACATTCTCCATTGTAAAAAGAGTTAAAAAAGAACAATAGAATTATCAAAACATTTGCGGAGCAGAAAAATCTTATGAAAAACACAAAATGACTTTTCCAAAAAAATATTAGAGCGTAAGAAAAAACAGAATTGTGGAATCACACGTGAAAAAGAACTATTTTCAACTAAAATTTTCAAAACGTTTGTGAAGCAGAAAAATCTTACGAAAAACGCTAAACGACTTTTCCAAAAAATCTTATGAAAAACGCTAAATGACTTTCAAAAATTTCAGATATCAAAATGAAAAGTACTTACTTTTCACTTATTTGATGCACGACACAGGTACAACGTTAACTGGTGCTTTCGACGAACAAAATGATACGCTTATTTGTGTGCACTTTGGTTTTATAAAATGCGAGATAAGGACGTATTTTTCATAGAACAATCCGATATAATTCAAGTAACGGAAAAACATTTTAATTGCGGATTTGATAACGAGTGTGAATTTCCAGTGTAGTTGGTATTGTGGCATCGAGATAATCATTATCAGTTCTAACGATTTCCTTCGAATGTGGTTCAGAAACTCTTTATCAGTTTCAACTATTTCCTTTGAATGTGGTATTTATATCTGTAATGAAATATTTTTCAACTCTTCGATAAATACAATTTGGAATTCAATTTTACATTTTTTATTTAAAAAAAGTAATGCCATTTCTATTAACCACTACAATTATTTCCTTCACAATTCTGATCAATATACATGCTAATATCGTAGATACTATGATGAGGATTCTGTAAAGCTGAAATTCCATTTTGGATTTGTTTTTCTCACGCTCTGCTGGAACAAATTCCTCAGTTTTCATGCCTATTTCTCGAAGATCTTCAAATATCAGTTTCAGCTTGTACTTGAACGCTATATTCTTCGGAACATGGCTAACAAATACTGCTAATTGCCCTCCATTGACTGATGTTAAATGCGTTGTTTTCCATTGAGTTCTATTGCAACCCCGATCGAAATCTTCTTGCTTCACGCATATTGCCATGTATTTCACTCTTTTTGGTACGTTGACGTATAAAACATTATTCAATAGTGCTGTTAAAAGTATAAAATTTGTTTTCAATCGCAGAGACATATTCTACAATGCGTGAGGCTGGATTCTTCTTAACGGATATCTCGTTTGCGGCAATTTTCGATTGAACACTTTGTCTTGAATGTCCAAATTATTCAACTGCTTCAAAACGTTCTCCTTTTCTTCGAAAAATTGAATATCTGACTTTAGTTCTTGAATACGTCTACAAAACTGCTCCACCTTCCATCCGTATTCTTTAGATGTCATTTTATTACTGATTATTTCAACTACCCAATGACACACACATACTTTCCAAAAAATAATGTTATCTTCCCCCCCTCCCACCTGATGATAGTGATGAAAAACGAAAACAATAACGTAAATGGGTATAGCACATTAAATTGTGTACTTAGTAAACATAACTGTGTCTCTGAATACTCCAATGGGTATCGCACATTGAAGGTGACGACCTCCGTTAAGCTGACATGTTTTTTCTCTTAAATATTGTTATTTGAGACACACGGTATATCATTTGGCAGCCGCCATGTTTTTTTTTCTATTAAATACTGTATTTTGAGCCACCTTGTATAACATTTGACAGCCGCCATGTTTTTTTTTTCTCTTAAATCCTGTATTTTGAGTCTGAATATGTCATCCACAATTATTATTCTTATTAAATATATTATAAGCGCGCGGTAGTGGAGAATTGTTATCAATCTAAGGGATCTATCGCGACTCGATGAACGCCAAACACAACGACGCACCGAAATTTAGCAGCGCGCGGTACTGGAGAATTGTTATCAATCTAAGGGATCTCTCTCGACTACGTCACACGATGAACGCAGACCAGCGACGAACCGAGAGTCCAAAGTTCAAGGTCAATTCAAACGCCCATAGCTACACTACTAACCCTATTACATTTGCTATAAATTTTTTAAATATTTAAGTAGTTTTCGTTTAAATTGGTTAATTACAACGATATTTTCATGACAGTTTATCATTTCTAACGCAACTGCGGGCGCCATGGTCAATTAAGAATAACCAAACTATAAACTAAATAAAACTTGATTTTCTCGAACAGGGAACAGAGAAAGGTAGAGTAAGCCTCATTTTTGATACTGAATCGCAAACATAACGTTTCTGGCCAACGCCCTCTATATTTCTAATTGTTAACAGAACTGGATCCTCTCTATGAGCAGATCGATACAGTTAAATTTAAATGATCCTGTGCTGAAGAGAGAGTAAATATTTTTTGGTCTGCGTACAAAATTTTTATCTTAAAATTTGAAATCTTTCGAAAACGGTTAGACTCGAGTATAGGATATTATACATAAAATATGTGAGGATATACAGGGAGTCCTTTTAAAATAAGGAAATTGAAGCCCATTTCTTGTACAAACGGAAGTACCAGATTCTTGGAAATCAATTCGGCCCGCTCATAGTTTTCCTTATTATATTCATCGATGAGATGTACTTCCCGAAGGGACCCCCTGTATATTTCAACTTCACATTAACGATTCGTTGGCTACAACCACATCCTTAGTGCAGTTCAGCGGATATTAGTACCCTTAAACCACTTTCTCTTCCAGAGTTCCAATATCAATCCGTGAAACTAGAAATGAACTAGAAAGAAATGTGAATAAAATGAATATGAACTCGTCCCGAATTCCAGAATTTTCTCTACAAGATCATACTACAGCGATATTCAGCGATATTATGTTTATACTGCCATACGAAAGAAGTTATATCATCAGTAATAATCTTTCCTGGGAAAACTACACGTTACCAAAAGTGCCTTTCACAAATATTGTCTTTGAATTTTTTTGAAAGGAATAGGAGGTAGGAGTTTGTCTTGAATTTTCAAATACACTATTTCTTTGGGAAGTCCTCCATAGGAAACAAGTTTCAGAGCTTTACCATTCGTTGGGAGACCGAGCTCTGGGAAAAGGATGCACAATTTTTCAAAGTAACGACAAAAGAAATACTAATAATGGAAGAACAATTGTTATTTCAGAAGAACACCGTCTATAACCACTTTTATGCGGTTTTCTATAAGAAAATTAAAGCTTTGCAAAAATAAGAAATTCGTATTGTCGGTGATGATGCGCTTCTCACAAACCCACTTACTCTTGTGGAACATCGCAGAAAAATTGCGTCCTGTTTATTTTCCACAAACATTACTAGTACCGATACTTTTCTGAAATATCATTATTCGTTCCATGTATAGTAATTTCATCGAGAGTGATCCGACGACCCTTTTTCGTCTGTATATTTGTGTTTATCAATGAATGGCGAATCTTTGGAACTCATTGTCTAGGAAGGGGATTTCCGAGGCATAACTCAAAGTTTCATAAATAAAGACCAAACCCTACTTATAATTTCTAGGATATCACGATATTTTCCTGAACGGTGTTCCTTTTTGTGGGAACTAGAAGATTTGAAATTATTGAGACTGATATTACAACAATAGTTCGAAAAGTATTTGAATAGTTTCACAAATGAATTAGTAGTTACCTGTCTTTGCGTCTCCCCTTTCAAACAGACGTCGAATATCAACGAATTTTTTTACCATCGTCAGCCTCTGTTGGACAATTTCTGATGCTCGCTGTATTTGTTTAGGATCCTTTGGTGACGTTATTTTCTGCAAACATCTTGATGCTTCAGTGAGAGCACCAAAAGCTTTCTCGTAATTCTGAAACTCATCTATTTCCACCTGGAATTTTTTAGTCAAGGTGAAAGGGATATTTTTTTATGTCCGAATATACCTGAGCACATGCAACATAAAAATTGGCCAACAAGTCGAGAGCCTTCCCTTTAGAGTAAAAGGTTATTATGTTGCGGAGAATTTCTGGTTGATTTTGCCAGTCAAGAGATTGTAAATAATTAGCAGCCATTATGTATATTTCACGTTGTCTGGAGACACCAGCAAAGAATATCACCTTTTCAGTATCTCCAGATTTCAACAATGCCTTCATTGCACGTATCTGAAAATAATAAACAATATTTATTACTATGGAGTACATGGAGTGCATTGTAATTTAATACCCCAGCCATCAGTCTCATTTTAGCGTGGAACTAAATTCAAAATGAATTCATTGACGTACGACCAGAAAGAATATGTTGATACGCAGCGAGTATCAAACTGAATCGGATTACCACCATTTGAGTTATTGTTATAAATTTTGTTGAGTCAAGAAATCTCCACACGCGTATTGGTCCGATTAAGGATAGTGGTGTACCTAATTGAAATTAGAAATTATTCTGGAAAATGGGTTATCCTACGACCACCAAGGAAAGTCACGTATATCGCACTGTACAGTTGAAGTGGAAAGTGGCTTATATCCGCACGCGCGCGTAGTAAATTGCACGCGTGTGGATAAACTGTCAATTGCGTAATTTCTAATATCAAATTCATAATTTCTGAACGAAAAAAACAATCTCTTTGAAAATTATAATTTATTTCATCTTCAAAATTTAAAAAAAGTTGTCACTGGTGGGTTTCGATCCCGCGTACTACCGCGATTGCAACTTCAAATAGTATATTACATTACGAACGCGGAAAGTGACATTTTTCACACGAGTGCGACAATCACAGGAGTGTGAAAAATCACTTTCGCACAAGTAATGTACACTATTTTTTGCATGACCATGCAGCCTTCCTGTATATTATGTATCGTATAACACATTCTAAAGCGATTAAACCCCGCCTGAGTGCCTATAAAGGACAATTCAATAATTTGAATGAAATAGTTTGTTTCAATTCAGTTTCACTATGGATCCAATGGCGTATTTCTATCAATATACTTGATTCAAATCATAACTGCTACAGACAGATCCAGTACATAGAATAAGTAGAAATAAGAACGATTTACGTAGATGTAGTCATTATTTATAACACGAACTGATTCCGTTATGGGTTGTTTCTCATTGTGAGGGAATATCTGAGTTATAATAGTATATTTTAAAACAAGAAATTAAAATACTGTTTTTTTCTAGGAATCGCACGTTAAAAGGTAAGACCTCGTTAATTCTTAGCTCGCACAAGTTTCGACTTCTGAGGGCTGTCGTAGGGGGATGACAGCTGGTTAACGGGGAAAAAAAACAAAAAAAAAATTCTCACAAACGAAAAAATTTCATCTTGAGTATGAAATGCTATTTTTCTACGATAGATGTTTATTAAATACAGGGATTTCGGTATCAGAGTCCATATTAATTATAGTTATAGAAAGAAGTTCAGTTCAAATATAATTGTGAAAATGTTTATGAGGTGTCAAACAAAGTGACGTTCGTTTGCTGATTCAAATTACCTGTCATTAGTGTCAAAAATTAATCAAATTGATTTTAGTATATTCTCATCGGGTCGCATGATAATGTTCATTTGCTTCATTTTCATCTCTAGAGTGAAGAACTATCACTTTCATATAGGGTATCCGGTTGAAAAATAAGCATTTTCATATACATGAGTAGAAAATAGTATATTTTTCAACAAGATATGAAAATACCGTTTTTTTCGTGAAGTGAGAGTTTGTCCACAAGCGAAGCGGAGCGGAGTGAATGTGGCAATCTCACGAACGAAAAAAAAGTATTTCATCTCGAGTATAAAATGCTATTTTTTCTACGATAGATGTTGTTTAAAAAATACTGGAATTTCACTATCAGAGTCCATATTAATTATAGTTATAGAGAAAAGTTCAATTATAATCATCGTGAAAATGTTTATTAACTGTCAAGTAGTGAGATTAACTGTCATTATTGTGTCAAAAATCCATCAAATTGTTTTTAGTATATTCTTATCGGGTCGCATGATAATGTTAATTTACTTCATTTTCATCTCTATAGTGAAAAACGTTAACTTTCATGTAGGATATCCGGTAGAAAAATTATTATTTTCATATACATGAGTAGAAAAAATAATTTATCGGCTGGCATATCATAATGTACCATAGTACACATTGTTTGTACCGAGCGTTTCATTGCGAGAACCACAATATAAAATAATTCTTTTTTAATATATCATTTAATTATGGTTTGTTATATGGCTCACCCTGAATAAAAGTGATGGTAGCAAAATTCTCAAGCCTCAAAAATGAGAACGTGTAAGTATAAGTTCTCTGTGGCGCAAATATTGAATTATGAGTGTTTGAATAAAGTATTGTGAATTATTTTTGAATCAGCAGTGAATATTTTTGTACCTTTCAATGTACATCTGACCAAAGTTTTTTTATTTGAGAAAAATACTGATGAAATCAGCATTTCTCCACTTAAACGCATTGTATCTAAAAAACTGGTAAAATGATCGGATGTAGAAATCATACCTTCAAGACGCTATTGAAATAACTATATAGATAGATAGATAGATAGATAGATAGATAGATAGATAGATAGATAGATAGATAGATAGATAGATAGATAGATAGATAGATAGATAGATAGATAGATAGATAGATAGATAGATAGATAGATAGATAGATAGATAGATAGATAGATAGATAGATAGATAGATAGATAGATAGATAGATAGATAGATAGATAGATAGATAGATAGATAGATAGATAGATAGATAGATAGATAGATAGATAGATAGATAGATAGATAGATAGATAGATAGATAGATAGATAGATAGATAGATAGATAGATAGATAGATAGATAGATAGATAGATAGATAGATAGATAGATAGATAGATAGATAGATAGATAGATAGATAGATAGATAGATAGATAGATAGATAGATAGATAGATAGATAGATAGATAGATAGATAGATAGATAGATAGATAGATAGATAGATAGATAGATAGATAGATAGATAGATAGATAGATAGATAGATAGATAGATAGATAGATAGATAGATAGATAGATAGATAGATAGATAGATAGATAGATAGATAGATAGATAGATAGATAGATAGATAGATAGATAGATAGATAGATAGATAGATAGATAGATAGATAGATAGATAGATAGATAGATAGATAGATAGATAGATAGATAGATAGATAGATAGATAGATAGATAGATAGATAGATAGATAGATAGATAGATCTTTATTTAAATAGGATATCCTAATATACAATTCTGCTAGAAATATAAACATATGAATAAAAAACGTATATGGTACATATTAAATATTAAAATGATTATTTTTTTCGTATGATTTTCAACCAATCAGAATGTCCAATTTAGTTAAGTTACCTCGTATAATTTCGATAATACCTGATTAAACATAGAGTAGCTCCACCAATCGAAAATTTTGAAATAATTTAATTTTCATAGTAACCACATCGACATCAATATACAACAAACAGAACTGTCAAATTGTGACGTTTTTCAAAAATTGTTCAAAAATGAGACGATTCGGAGATTTATTATCAAATGCAATAGACGAAAGTATACAAAATACTGAGCCTCATAATACAGTGAAAACAAAAAAGTACGTATGGAAACAATTTCTTACGTTTTGCAGTGAAATAAACTATGTGCTAAATGAATCAATTTCCACTGAAATGATAGCGTCCATTTTGAAAGATTGGGCTTTCAATATGCGAAAATGTAATGGAGAAAATTATAAAGAAGGGGGCCCAGAACACTACCCTGGGGAACTCCAACATCATTTTCAATTTCACAAGAGCATAGATTGTTTACTCTAACACATTGTTTTCTATTGGTCAAGTAATTAGAAAACCAATTGTACACATTGCCCTCTATTCCATATCTATTCAATTTTGCTAGTAATATAGACCTATCAATGGTCTCAAATGCTCTTCTGAGGTCAAGAAACACTGCACAACAAACTTATTATTATCCAGCTTAGTTTTGAATTTATTTAGGGATAGTTGTACTGATGACTAGCACGAGTGCCTTCGGCGGAATAACGATTGGTTATTGATTAAAATATCGTTTCTTTCAACATATTCAATTAATTGATTATATACTGCTGCTTCTAGTACCTTCTCAACCGGAGGTAAAGTATTGATTGGTCTGAATTCGTTAGCTCTAATAGTGCGAGGAACTTTTGGTATCGGAACAATAGTACTACTTTTTAATCTTTCAGGTATATATGACCAGATTCGAAATAGGTATTTATAAGGTGCAATATAACATGACCAATAGTCTCAAAAAATTGTTTCAATATTTTGGAGTTCAATATTTCATGTAGACTGCACTTATTATCCAAGGAAAGTATAATTTTACGTAGATCTGGTAATGTGAGTAATCTAAATTCTGAGAAAGTTTTATATAGGTTATAGAAATAGAAATAGAAATATTTTATTAATCCTTTGTGACATTACAACATGTATAGGACAAGTCAATCACTCACTTGAAGAAGTGTGTTCAGAATATCTTAAAATTATGACAGAAAAATATTAAATAATAAAATACAGACGACACAATTAAAAACAGTGAAGTTCCTGCAGGCTATCATGGAAATATTCTTTTACACTGTAGTAGCATTTATTTGTTATCAAACGTTTTATTGTCTTTTTGAAACTATTGAAGGAATCGATACTTCTAATGGTTACTGGAAGTTTGTTGTAAATTTTTATTCCCATATATCTGAAACTATTTTCCAGTTTTGTAGTTTTGTGTCTGGGAACACATAGATGATCAGAGTTCCTGGTGTCATAATTATGATTTGATGAATTCAGTCGGAATTTATCAATGTTTTTCCTCACATACAAAATACAGTGGTAGATGTAAATGCTGTAAAAGGGCATAATGTCATATTTAATGAATGTGGGCCTACAAGTTTGTCTGAAGTCTAGGCTGAACATTTTTCGTATAATTTTTTTCTGTGTTACAAATATTTTACTGGCATCGATGGAGTTTCCCCATAGGATTAAATTATAACATAAGTGAGTGTACACTAAACTGTAGTAGACATTAACTACTGCACTGGTGGGCATGCAATCTTTAGTTCTTGAAATCGCATAAAAAGCCTTATTTAATTTTGTGTTAACTGCGTTAACTTGCTCTGTCCATCTAAGACTGGAATCAATGTGTAAGCCCAAGAACTTTGTTGTTGTAGTTGATTCAATTATATTACTCTCGACTCTGCATGTTAGGGTATGTGAATTGGAGGTAATATTATTAGAATTAAAATATATACATTCTGTCTTATCGACATTAACCATTAAACCGTTTGATCTACACCAATTTACGAAATAATTTACAGTATCTGCAATGGATGATGTTAGTTCCTCTGAAGTCTGTGCGGAGACCGCCAATGAGGTATCGTCAGCGTATATCGTTAGCAGTTGTGATTGTAGGTGGACTGGTAGGTCATTTATGAAGAGTAGAAATATCAGTGGTCCCAGCACAGATCCTTGGGGAACCCCTCTATTCATAATATGAGAGTTGGAGATAGCATCCTTTACTTTTACTATTATCTTCCTATTGCTGAGAAAGTCTATAGTTCAATCTAAAAAAATTCCTCTGAATCCAATATTGTACAATTTGTTTCTGATGAAATATATGTCTAAACTGTCGAAAGCACGTGATAGGTCAAAAAATAGACCTGCCACATGCCTTCCGCTATCGAGTTCCGTGTAAACATATTCGAAAAGATTACAGGCAGCAGTTTGTGTTGATCTATCGGCTCGGAATCCGTGTTGGTTTGTAGATATGAGTTTGTTAGTATTTAGTAAATGCATCATCCTGCTACAGACAATTTTTTCAAAGATTTTAGCAATAACACTAAGGACTGATACCGGTCGATAATTAGATAGATTTTCCGGATCATTTTTCTTGTGAATAGGAATAACTTTAGCGAATTTGAGTGACGTTGGAAACTTGCCTTCAATTATCGATAGATTTATGAGATGACTCAAGTGAATCGACAGAGGTTTAATACCTGCCTTTAGGATTTTCACTGATATATTATCAATGCCTGTACTAGGCTTGTTTTTTAAATTTTTTATTACGTCCTCAACTTCCTCTGGTCTAACAGGATTGAAGAAGAATGTTTTGTTGAACATTTCAGATGTAGTACACGACGTTGGTCTCAATTTTCCAAAATAGTCATCAAGATTGTTTTCCGTTACGTTGGCAAAATATTCCGCGAATGTATTTGCTATATCTGAAGGAAGTGTTAAAATTTCACCATCAGAGTTGATTGTTAAATCCCGGTCTTTTTTTGTTCTTCCGGTTTCTTTGTTGACTAAATTCCAGATTGTCCTAGGTTTATTATTAGATTTGAATATAAGTTGATCACTGAATTGTCTTTTGGCATTCTTGAGCAAGATATTATGTTTAGTTTTTTCATTTTTATATAGGTCTTGGATGTCACTTCCTTTCAAATTTCTACTCAACCAATATAGATTCTTCAAATTTTCACAACTTTTTTTTACTTCTTTTGTAACCCATTCGGATCCTTTATGAACAGTAATCTTTTTATATTGTGTTTTAAGAGGGCAATGCATATCTAAATAAAAGGTCAGAATATTCATAAAGGTGTTAATACCGTCTTTAATATTAGATTGTAGATAGACTTCCTTGAAATCTGCGGCAGACAATGTATTTTGAAACTGATCAATATTCTGTTCAGACATATCACGATAACAGGTTAATTTTTTATTATTAAGTTTTGGTAAATTAGTCCAAATTTTATCAACACTCAAAGTAAATATTCTGTGGTCACTGAAATGACCCTCGTAGACTTCAGACTTACAATGATTCACATCAATGTTAGTAAAGATATAATCTATTTTTGTGGATGATGTTTGTCCTATCTTATTCGTAAAAACCCTTGAGGGTGCCAAAGAAGTGACTCTCAGATTGTAGCTAGCAAGAAATTCATTTAAACATATTTTGTTGCTTGAATTGATCAAATAGTCAATGTTCAGATCCCCACAGAGAAAGATACAGTTTTCATTGCACCATGATCCTGCATAGTCAATACTCTCAACTATTTCGTTTATGCTTTCTAGAAAATATCTGTTGAAGTTATCTGATATTTCGGAATTATTTCTTAGTACTATAAAGTTCTCCAGTTTTTTCAAACTGTATGCAATTTGGAAAGTCTATGTCATCACCTTTAACTAGCTTTTTAAGAGTTTTCCACATTAGTTTTGAGTTATTTCTATATCGATCAATTCTTTCAAAGTAATAATGATCTTTTTTCCTTTTCAACACGTTAACAACATCATTTCTCATTCTCTTGAAAGTTTCCCAATAATTTTGTTTTTGTGTATTTGCACAGTTTCTGAAGGCTCTGTATGCCCGATACCGATTTTTTATTTTACATACTTTATATACTGAGAAAATAGTTTTGACAAATCACCTTGTATACCATGAAATTTCGTAACGGCCATATATGAGTGGTAATAATTTTCTCTCAAATACATAAAAAATTTGTTGATATTGTGATTCTCCCTATAAAACAGTCAGTATAAAAAATGTGTATCATGCGATATTTCCTCTTCAAATTGGGGGGTAATTTTCAAAAATGTGCTTTCCCAAGTAAGGTCACAGTAGAAAAAGTGAGGTTTTCTAAAGAACTAATGACATTTATTTGTGAGTTACCCCGTTAATATGAATATTTTTAGTTATTCACTCTTGTATTACTAAAATATGTAGTAAACGTGTGTGTGTATGCAAAAGAAATTCAATCTAACAAAAAAAATACAAAAATCTGGGCAATTTTCAGTTTCAAGACGCCGTATCTAAAAAACTTATCATATGATTGAGTTGGGCCCATGGACACTTTTGACGGGTCGCCACTTTAACCAATATGATTCATGTTATCAATAAAAATAAAGTAAAATTAGTTTTATTTATTTATTGAAAAGCAAGAGTGTATGACAGAAGTGATAACTTTTTGCAATAGTTGTGATTAAGTAACTTATCAATATCAGATGAAGTCGCCTTTTTCAAAACTAGATTTTGCAAAATGTCACAATTTAATTCTGAATAAAACTCTTGAAATTGACAACCTTATTTACAAAAGTGAGTTTTCTCATCGATAAAACGCAATTTTTTTAAGTAATAAATGTTAACAAAGGAACACCTATATTAGTACGTAAAACTATAAATTAACAATAAGATATGTACTAAATATAGAAAGTGTCAAATAATTACAAAACTCTGAACTTTGATATTGGTTTTTTCATTGATAAAACGCAATATGTTAATAAAGGAATACATTAACCCTTATGTGAAACTATAAATTGAAAATAAGATATGTAGTAAATGAATAAAATATATAGAATATACTAGTACAATGCACACGGTGTTCAGATCTGCCAAATTGTCATTTAAGGACTTTGAGATTGTAGCAGAGCATATCTCTATCAAAAATAGTTTTTCAGGTAATTGGTGTGAAAATGTAAAGTCATGAAGACAAAAAACTATAATGCCCCAATAGCAATTCCCAGTGAACATGAAATGTCCATGAAACATTTCGGAATTACAATACTTTTGAATATTTGAAATATTTTAGTGGTACATTTCAGGAATATTTGAACTTGACTGGGACATTTATGGAATATTTCCAAACATCTTCAATTTATAACTTACAAAACATTTCAAAAATTACATATAGAATAACTGGAACATTTTAGAATTAACGTTAATGAGAATATGTGAAACGAATATTTTGATATATTTCGAGAATGTTAAAAAAAATATTGAAACATTTTCGAAACATTTCAAAAGTTTTGAATTGATGTTTTTTGCAATATTTCAAAATTTAATCAACCTTGAGTTGTTATTGAAACATCTTAAAGTAACTTATTTATGAATATCTGAAATTTTCATATTTTGCTAAATTCCAGTATCATTCCTAAAATATTTTCAAAATTCTTTAAATTATAACTTTTGAAACAATCAAAAAATTGCTTCAAATATAATAACTCTAATTGAGAATATGAGAAATTTCTGAACTGGTGTTTTCTGAAATATTCCTTAAATATTTCAAGTGTAAATAATTCAAACATTTCAAAGTATCGTCGTTTGTGAACACATGGAAAGTTAATTTTGCCAAATTCCAGAAATATTCCAATACAATTTGAATATTTCAGAAATTTTCCAAATTGTCTTGATTGATTCATTTATTAATTTTATTACAGCTGCAGAATTCCTTTTGATCAGCTATAGGTATCAGACCATTCCATTCATCAAATCTCAGAATATAAGAATTGATTGGTGCTTTTATAAGTACTTTTATATGGTGCCATTGCGCTTTCGGGCCTATTCGTGAACCGTCATACACACGATCTACACTTGAAATACTAGAATGTGACAATTTTGCTTCAATTTTGTAATTTATAGTGTAAAAGTGTACAGTTTGGGCAGTTTACGAACCAGGTGTTGCATGTAGTCGTTGAATAATCTGAATTTCCCGCGAAACGAACGAAACGGAAATCCCGCCCCTATCAATGTTCCGGAAAGTACCGCAGCCATTGCGATTTGCGATGCAGCCAAATGTGAATGTGTTATATTGTTATTGCTAGTGGTAGTGGTTTGCCGGTGCCAATGGAATGTTGGACTTGGAAGCATTATAATTCAGATAAGAATACATAAGCTACGACTGTGAAAACTGACCAAAAGAAGGTAAAGATGGATATTTTTATTACTCATCAGATAATAATGCTTATTTGTTTCATATTCAGATAAGTGCCGAAGGCATGCTTTCATTATATAAAAAGTATATGGAGAATGTAATAATAATAAGAAAACAATTGGTGGATATTTTAAAACCATTTTGATTTGATTTATTTCATTGAAAGTTTTTCAGGAAACATTATTTTATATTTGTGGTGGGTTTGATATGATAGGTAGATAGATTATCTAAAAATTGTTCACTTACTGGAAGGAAAAAGAAACCATCCCATACTACATTTGGGAATTCTGACATTATTGAAAGGTAGGTTTCATTTTCGTGTATAATATATACATTATTCAACTGGTATGATTTCAGATGCTACTATAAAAGGAAACGTTTAGTGAAAGCCAACAACCGTATATCATATATTTCAAGATTATATGAATAGAAAATGCTGTTTTTTCTAGAGTAGGTACCTATTTGTTGTATTTTTAAGTTCCTTTTTATTAAAACGTATTTTTTATGTAATGTATTTCATTTTTCTGAATGTTTCTTTTTATATTTCAATCCTTTTTCTGAGTTATGCTATGCAATATAATGGATTATTTCATTAACATTTCTCAAACGTATTTCATAAACAAAAAACAAATAAAATGTTTTAGCAGGATTATTATTATAACTGCCCTGTTTGGAACCTTATTTAGTACAGTAATGAATATACTGAACTTTCATCCCAACACCAACCAGCTATTTTTAATACCTCGTGTTTTAGTCACTAACACGAGTCGAAGTATTAAGCAGTTTGGTGTTGGGATAAAACTCCACTATATTCAGCATTATTATTGATTTTCAATAATTTTTGATACATTCATTCAATATTTCAGTAATACACCAGAATTAATGTTGAAGTATGATATCGGAGAATTTGAAAGATGAATGAAATGATTCAATGCGACATTAAAACATTTAAAACAAATATTTTTCAAACATTTCAGGAGTATTCCAGAAATTGAAAATTATGAATTTTCTGAAATATAAATGAAATGTTTCCTTGGGATATCCAAACTTTTGAAACATCAATGAGATGTTCAAATGGAATATTGATCTATATCAATGAATTTGGAAACATTAATACAATGTTTAATTAACGTTTATGAGGTGAAACTAGTGGTTATATTTATTTCATATACATTCCTGGAACGTGTATTTTGAAATGTGGCATTGTAACATCTATGAGGGCGGACATTTATGGTCCCAGGAATGTTCCAGGAATATATCCGATCCTTTCAGTGAAATGTTTCATCGATGAAAGATCATGTATCTGGAACATTCCTGGAACCAAAAATTGTTTACTGGGAAAGTGTCAAATGACTGGAATGAGTTTAGGTTCATCATTAGAAGGGCTCAATCCCACTTGTTTCTGCTCAATACTGAACACGTGTTGAGCGTATCAAGTGGTAAACTGTGTAATTTTCATTTGTTTGAAATTTTTGAGGCAATAACATAGTCTTCAAACTAATTCTGCATTTTTCCACATTATATCTCAATCCATTTGATTTTTTGGTAACAAATCGTATTTTGATGGATGTTTTTCTCATCATTTCAGAATAAGCTTCATCGCAAAACATCGAAACTGCCACGTAAGCTGACAATTGTCACGAACGATGTCCTTTTGGACAAAAGGTTTCTCACAAATATTACATGTTACTTCATTATAAGTATAAGGTCTCATTATAATGGGCTCAATATTTTCCCTATTTGGTGATATTGTCACGCCCCCAGGTCATGGGGCTTTCAGATTGAGGTTCTGGTAACCAATTACCAACTCCCCTATATTGGGGCTATCACCCAAAATTACGTTCTTTGGCTTTATGAGCCTGGTTCATTAGGTAAGGTGGTGAACAATTGAAACAGTTGGATAAATTCAATACATATAATTAAATAATAAAGAAACACAAAGATAATGGTACATACAAAATGAATAAAGTCCTTTTCCATACGGGTGGTGTCACACCTTAAGGAGATCCAGCTACTAACTAACTTTTACTCAAACTCAAAACCCTTCTCTTTCCAGTCGAAGGTGATAAATCCTTCATAAGCGTATTCCAATTTCCCTCGCAAAGAGCCAATAATTGCCATTATGCTGAGACAGAGCGGTCTCGGCATTTATTGTCAATATTACTTAATACGACGTGAAATTGATACTTCCTGATATGCCTGGGATTCCAGAGAAATACCTGTTTTATTAAAAGTGAAATTGAATTTAATAAATGAAAACAAGGTTTACTGATTTTCCCCAATAATGTGACAATATAAATACCTTTACGTTCATAAACATGATCGCGGAATTCTACATGATCAGATGATGAAAATGAAATTTTACAATACTTTGTTTTCACGAAGAACGATACGTTCATCTATTTTTTATTGACTACGGAAATAATTGAGGCGCCTGTCACAAAAAAATGTATGACCATTACGTTCACTCAATTGTGTCGATATTGAACTGGACATGTCTTTTATAATAACAATAATGAAATTTAATGTAAACATTTTCATCTTCAACAGGTAGAGCGTCATGATCATTGAATTTTGGAAAATATTTGTATTGAATAATCAACCCATTGATGATAGACTTTTCTTTTCCTTAATCCTGCGGGCATTACTAAATAAACTGACTTTTTTATTGTCAAGTTTAACACCGAAATATTATCAAAAATGTTCCGAACATACCGTATAGTTTATTATCATTCAGTAAGTGGGATATAAAATTTTTACGTTTTTAAGCACAACTTGCCCTTAATTACGTCTTGTATGTTTTCCGAACAATATACAAGAGTCTGGAAGAAGGCCACTATGATGGTTCGGTCAGAGATTCGAATTTAGGCTTCTGCCGTGCCCAGAGCTAGTGAGTGTAATGAGGGGAGTTTGGAAGTACAGATATTGATTAAATGTAGAAAATGGTTGAAAGAGTTATCTGCCCAACTTTATTGTAAGTATAGGTTTTTTTATAATAAATCATTCAAAAATGAACAAAGGGGGATTCATTAAATAATTTCCATCATAATAAAATTAAGAACTGTACATAGTTTAATAAATGTTGATGTTTTCACATTTTTTCCAAAGTGTTTCCAATCTAGAAAGGATCAGAATCTGCCTAGCCGTGAATCGTGAACAACCCATAGAAATATATATGATATACTTAGGTACTCTCGAATGCTAATACCATAGGTCGAATGTGCTGTGAAAAGTTTAGAGTCTTCAGTATAGTTTCTTCAGACCCGGTTTCAGCAAAATATTGTAAAAATGCACTTAACTAATTTTGCAAAATCATTTGAAACTCGTCTTAAATAATAACTTCATACCACAGTCACTATCGCTGTCTGTCTGCGGACTCTCAAACTATATCTGCGACTCTCTGTGACACTGTCCCGCCCTCTTCTGTCGAGCGTCTTATATACCGACAAGCAGATTCTTTTCACAGTTCTCGAAATATCGAGATTATAGGACGACTCATTCAGATGGCTCTCGAAACGGATGGAAGCGACCTATTCCATTTGAACTAGTTCTCGTCGATGAGTCATAGTTGTTGATCGTTGTTTAGTTACAAGCCGAGGGTGAATAAATGATTGGGCGATCAGGGCCGGCCTCGAAATCGTTACAAAATTATGGTACTAGCAGAGGTTAATGAAGTATAATTTTCAAAATGTATGTCTTACTGCTACCATCAACCATAATTTTCGCATACAGATTGTCAATTTGCATATTCAGGGAATGTTTGAAATATTTTATATCTTATACTTTCTCGTTTTGTCCAGAGTCTGAGAAGGTATAGAAGTTGCCATAATTCTTTTTCGAATGAAAGATATTGCTATAATAGAGTACGAAAGGGGGGGTATTTTACGGTGGATCACAAGGATTGCAATTTCGTTAGAAATTGGTATGTTTTCTATTTTATCGAAGTGTGAGCTGTAATTCGTTGCTCTTTTGTCTAGGTTGATCTGTGAGTTGAATGACAGGTAGGCAGAGACAACATCGTGTTTTCGTGAGCTGCAGTATTTACCACATAATTCATTGTTGAACGTTATTGTGTATTGGTATCCGTGGATAGGATTTGAAGTATTGGCCAAATCTATTATTTGCATCATTATCAAAATGCCGTACACTACGCGTGAGTAAGCCAAAATACATTTCATTTATGGTGAATGCAGAGGCAACGCAAGGAGAGTTGCAGCACTATATCGTGAAAGATATCCCAATAGGAATATACATCATGATTTTCGTGTATTCTTACGAGTACATAACTCTTATTCGGAAGGTGGATCAGACAGACCACGACGTGATGACCATGAAGATGAGGTCCTTGAAGAAATTGAGAATGATCCGTCCACTAGCATACGTAGTATCGAGAGAAGAACATGCATAAAAAATCAACCGTTCATGATATCTTGAAAAGACATCAACTACATCCCTTCCATATACAGCGTGTGCAATCTTTGTTGCCAACAGACTACCCAAAACGCCCAACTTTTTGCCGCCGTATGTTGAGAAAACACCGAGAGATCACATAATTCTTCAATAAAATATATGGAAATGCCACCGTCGGGGTGTTTTCAATACCCACAACCTCCACAGTTGGCACTTCGAAAATCCCCATATAATAAGACCAGACAGGTTCCAACATCAATTCAAAATAAATCTTTGGACCGGTATACTGAATGGCACGTAACTGGTCCGTTCGAGTTTCCACTGATACTGAACTCCGAAAATTATTTAGCATTTTTATAAATCAAATTAACCCATCTACTGGATGATGTGCCGCTGGAAGTCGACAGACCATGTGATTTCAACATGATGGGTGTCCTGCTCACTACGACAGACAAGTAAGAGAATATTTAGATAGGACATACGCTCATAGATGGATCGGGCGACTTGGGCCAATACGTTGGCCGCCACGGTCACCAGACTTGAACCCGTTAGATTTTTTTATTGGGGACGTTTGAAGGAGATGTTTTACCATAACCTAGTCACTAGCGAAATGGAACTACGGAACCGAATACGACATGAAGCCCAAGAAATCAATAATATCCCAAGACCTCTGCGTTTGTTGAAAACATCGTTTTTAAAGAGATGTCGCGGTTGAATCAGAGCAGAAGGAAATCATTTCGAACATGTTGTAATCTCTTAATCATGGACATGAGTCTTTTCATTTATAATGAAGTGAACAGAATTAAGTCATTTATTCTTTATCGAATATAGATCCTAATAGGTATATTTGTGTTGATCCTGATTAATGATCAGTATGTTTACAAAAAACGTTGTAATTCTAAAGTATCTCATCTGAATGAATTTATGTTAAATGTTTTGATTCATATTCTAAGAAATTTCACACTTTCAAGCGCATTATGTTCATGGCAGTCTTTTAATGAATTAGATTTATAGCAATGACAAATTTAGTTCAGTTACCAGCATTTGGACGCTCACCCGTGGAAATGAAAATTATTAGTTTTTTAATATGAATAACATATGAGTACGTTAGTAAATCTAAACGAAATCTTGTATAAGGACAAATTTACACTTTCAGAATAGTTCGAAATCAATTGTTATTACTTATAGGAAAAGAATCAAAAATGCAATGAACTGAATTTCATCAGTCTGAGAGTCATTGAGGAAACATTTCATAGAACTGTTTACACATTATCAGTACAGAACGGGATCGGTTAGTAACTGAGCCATGAAAAAGACGTGATCAGCCATGCCTAAAACACACCCAACACATTGAATCATTGAACAACTAACAACAAAAACTGAATAGAAACATGTACAATAGGTGTATTCTTTCGTTATGTTCAGATTGAAGTGAAGTTATCCGACTGTTGAATTATGAGCTCAAAATGCAACAGTCGGATCACTTCAATTAGTTCGTTCAGTATGATCAAAATGAAAGAATATATAAATGCCGGTAGCCGGTAATCTCGTAGTCTGTGAAAATGAGCAAACCGACCCTTGTTTCTGGCAAGACTTCTTGTAGAGGACAAAGCAATGTTGCTCGATCACTTAAATTACAGTAACATCGGGTACTTACATTGGTGTATGGAATTAATTTAATTCTAGCCCAAAATTAAAAGGTTTCTTCGGTATGAAAAAGTTCTGAGTGCGTTGATTTATCTCTTTTAAACGAAATGGTTTCATTGCCTGATAACACGAAACTTTCAGTTGGAAAGACAAATAATTTTCGAACTTTGCAACGTTCTACCTGAAATATAGTGATGTCGAGCATGCGCATTTCATATGTGCATATGCGGCATGCTTTTCGCAGTGACGCAAGATTGAATTATCATTCTAGAGTAAGTTTATAATATTAAATTTCTATGGAATAACCCCAATCACAAAATACACATTAAGTGGTTATTCAATGCACAAAATGTTTGAATCTGGTCTATTTCCATTGAAATTTCTGAATCCTCCGTATGCAATACATTAATATGATTCAGATACGGTCGTGTTACATCTCTGAAGAGACAGACATCATATTGATTGTCGATACTGATACATGCGCCCTTTGTTGAAACCAAGCAGTTAGTAGGTACCCAATTCTATGATCTATGATGACACCTATGTAGTTATTATCATTATTTTTTCAACAATTTTTGAAATACATTATATTTGAATGGTCTTATTATTCTGTTCAATTCACGGTCTCAGTAATGGTGCTGTTCGATCTGTCAAACCCAAAAAGGAGTGAAAATGCAGCGGCTTAGATTTTACTCCTCAATTTAGGACGTTTCGAGAACCCCCTTCACAATCATCAGATTGTGAACCGTCTGATGTGAACCGTCTGATGAGGGTCAAAACGAGGTGGCTTTCATGAAAGTGGTGTCAGGGTACTCAGTCCCCAATTGCGTCAGATATGCAAGTCCACAATGGTATCAGATGTGCAACTCCACAATTTCATCTTCACAAGTTGTCGCTTTTGCAATAACTTTTTATTATAAGGAGGAGTTGTTATATGCGATATTATAGCACTATGGCCTTCTCATAAGTTTCAGGTTACATTCGATAACAATTCTCTTGAAAAAGCTGATCTTTGTTACCACCATTCACAGACTTCCACGATGAAAACTGCCAATGCTGAATCAACACTCTATGAACTTGAAAAAGGCAGAAGACCATTTCAATAGTTAATTAGTAATAGCTCGTCCTTACGTCGTAACGTTTATTCAACCACCTCGTATAAACCCGAAACTGGTCATGATAATGAAATACATAGTGTAAATTTGACAGTGTTTTTCAATTCATTTCATATTTGTGTTTATTTCGTGTTTATCGAATACACCACTTCATAAGGTGAACTAAGACCACTTACCGAAAGTTATACAATGTGTTCTTCCTACAAAACCAAGTGGAGAACTAAGTGAAACTTTGAAATTGAGAAGAAAAACAAAATTGTATGTGTAGGGCAGCGCCGCCCCTGGATGAACATACGTGGACAACCAGAGTCAGTGTTTTTCCGTTCCTCCTATCCTCCTTCAATGAAGAGGGAATGCACAAATGCAAAAATCATCCTTGTACGAGGCATTCATTCCTGTACAAGAAGACATGGACTTCGGCAAGAGGACATGTTCAGTAAACGATGGAGGCTTCCTGCTGCACAAGGTTGTCTGGAGCAAATCGAGAGAAGCTACGCATTTGAAGTAATATGTGCCTTATATGTTGATTACGTGAAGCGACATTTTGGCAGCAATACTATCGTAGTTTTCGACGGATACTCCTTAGATCTCAAGTACCAGAGCACCAAAGTAGCTGAAAGGTATCGACGCTCTTTGCTCCATTTATCTACCAAATTTGCCAAGGTCATCGGTTACTTCAGCAAGACCCTCAGTAAACCGGAGCGGAATTACTGTGTCAACAGGCGGGAACTGTTGGCTGTTGTTAAGGGAGTTGAGCACTTCTACAAGTACGTGTATGGACGAAGATTCCTACTGAGAACTGACCATGCAGCTCTCAAATGGCTCCTACAGTTTAAGAATCCCGAGGGTCAAGTGGCACGCTGGATTGAGAGGCTCCTGGAATTCGACTTTGAGATCGAACATTGGGCGGGGACCAGCCATAAGAATGCGGATGCCCTATCGCGAAGACCATGTCCAGACTACTGTTCGCACTGCCGACGAACAGAGGAAGAGGAGTCGATACTCTGCAGAACCACGGCGGTCGATAATAACTGGAATGACCACAAGATCCAGAAAGACCAAGAGAAAGATCAGATCTTGGTTTAGTCATCGGCTGGAAGAAGAGTGAGCGAAGACCGTCGTGGCAGGAAATAGCCAGTTGTTCTCCAGTCGTTAAAACTTACTGGGCCCAATGGAACTCTTTCACCTTAGACAATGGAGTCTTGAAGCGTGTTTTGGAGTCGGATGATGGCGGGAAAGAAAGACGTCAGGTAGTAGTTCCCAGGAACAGAAGACAGGAAGTGCTCCGAGACATCCATGATGGGGTCACCGGAGGACATCTGGGAGTGACGAAGACCCTCCAGATAGTTAGGCAACGGTTCTACTGGGCCAATTGTCAAGCTGACGTCAAGGACTGGTGCAGAAAATGTGCTGTATGCGCTGCCAGTAATGGGCCTCGAACAAGACCTAAGGCCCCGATGCGCTAGTACAATGTGGGCAGCCCATTCGAAAGGATCGCCTTTGACATCGCTGGCCCGTTCCCACAATCTGAACACAGGAACAAGTACATCCTTGTGGCGATGGAATACTTCAGCAAGTGGGCCGAAGCCTATGCCCCGCCCCGCCCAACCAAGAAGCCATCACCGTTGCCGACGTCCCGTTAGAGCTGCATTCGGATCAAGGCAGGAATTTCGAGTCAAACCTGTTCCAGGAGATGTGTCAGATGCTGAACATCCGGAAAACGAGGACCACAGCTCTACATCCACATCCGATGGAATGGTGGAGCGGATGAATAAGACGATAAACCGCCACCTGTCCAAGGTAGTCTCTGACCACCAAAAGGATTGGGACCAGTACCTTCATCTGTTCCTGATGGCGTATCGTTCCGCAGTTCATGAGTCAACCGGCCAAACCCCTGCTAGTGTTATTATGGGCCGAGAGCCACAACTTCCATGTGACCTAAAGTTTGGGACGCCACCAGGACAAGACACTGCGGGAGATGACTACGTCAGCAAACTGCGACAGAGAATGGACGACATCCATGAACGGGTCCGTTTGAACATCCAGAGTGCCAGCGACAGAATGAAGGAGACCTACGACATCAAGGCGGATGCTGGTGGATATCAGACAGGTGACCTTGTCTGGCTATACAACCCTAAACGTCGCCGTGGACTATCACCGAAACTTCGGAACTCGTGGGAAGGTTCATATAAGATCATGAAAAGGATAAACGCCTTCGTCTACCGCATATATAAGCCACCACGAGGAAAACCTAGGGTAGTCCACTTCAATGGGTCGTTCCCTTACGCCGGAAACCACGATCAAGTCCGCACAGTCAGATCACCGGAGGACGAAATGACGTTTCAGAGGTTCATGTCCCTGTACTCGAACGGACAGAAAGTTCAATATGGGGTAACCCGAGAGGAGTCACGAGATCTTTTCAAGGTGCCTGCTGATTACGCGTTAGCTCACTGTGTGGCAGAAGATCTCCAAATGTCCAGAGGCATTGCAGTAGTTTTCTCCAAGAAGATCGGTCGAATCCAGGAACTGAGAGAACAGAACCCGGAAGTTGGAGGGGTGTTACAGCAGAGGAAAGGCCAGAGAAACATCTACTATCTGGTTACCAAGAAGCGTTCTCGAGATAAGCCGTCTTATGAAGATGTTTGGAAGAGCCTTACGAGATTGAGAGACACGATGCTGAACCAGAATATTGTAGACCTGGCGATCCCAAAATTGGCCTGTGGGCTTGATGGGCTGGACTGGAGAGTTATAAGAAGCATGTTGGAGACAATATTCAGATCCAGCAGCATCAACATTCTGGTGTGCTGCAACCATCTTCCTCGACCCAACTTGAAGACTGTGGAGTGCTACTTCCATCGAACGTCCGGGGCGAAACGTCTTTAAGAAGGGGGCAATGTAACGATTTCGAGACCGGCCCTGATCTAATTGATTATGCACCCTCGTTCAACTAAAACAGCATATCTGCTGGCCTATCGCCAACAACAAGCTGGAATAAAATCGATTACTTCGATACTGTTCGAAGAGCCATCTAGATGAAATGTTCTATACTCCAGAATAATCGAGAGAGCCGTGGATGGAGTCTGCTTGCGACTATATAACCGCTGGAGGACAGTCAGAGTTCGGAGAGTTAGTTACAGTTCCAGAGTTCGCAGATAGAGACTGACACAGTAGAAATAAATTTGAATCTAGTGAAGTAAATGTTTTAGTGAATAATTGTTTCAAGTAGTGTTTTAAATAAATTAGAACAATTAGTTAGTGCAGTTTTACTACAGTTGGTATTATTATCACAATTCGATTGTATTTCACATTTTTCATCAAGAGAATAATAATATCGATTTTCTTTTCGTTTTTTTCCAGGAGTCGTATCCACAACCATGAGTCTTGTCATCTATCAGATGCAAGTGTACAACTGGATGCAGTGCAGGAAGGTGTTCCTGCAAAAAAGCAGGCCTCTTAACTACGCTGAAAATGGATGCGAGAACTTTCCAGAGGCTGAATTGAACAACGAAGATACCGATGAAGAAAACGATGATGAGCCGACCCTCTTTGATCAGATGTGTGCTCGCGAGGAGGAGGCAGTCGAGAGCGACGACGACTACCCTCTTCCTGCTAAGAGATTGTGTAGTGATTTGTAAATATTTTATTTTAAATTCTTAGTGCACTACATTTTTTTAATATTATAATTGTAATGTTTTTTCCCCAAAACTGCATTTTTCTGCATTTTCTCACATTTTGAGAAATTTTACCTCTTTTGACCGCCTATATCTGGGTTATTATTTTATCGAAAAGAACTTTTAACCAATGAATTTCAAATGCTCTTTCATATAGTTTTTCCGGATTTTCGCTAAACAGCATAGGTAAGAATATACACCACCGCATCTTAGACAAATACCTCGAGAACGGGAAATAAGAGAAACACAAGTGTGTGCATTCACGGAATTGACACCTTGTTCGAGTAGACAGATCGCCGACGAAGTGAATTTGAATGAAAGGACTGTAAGAAATATTTTTAAGAGAAATGGTTATCATTGTTTCAAAGTCAGGACCACACAAGAACTTTTGCCTGGAGACCATTTCAGACGTATGGAGTTTTGTGAAGCAATGGTCAAAAAGTGCAATAGGGCATTTCGTGTCAATGAAGAATTTCTAAAGGAGGTGTTATTTACCGATGAATCGTCCTTTTCAATTCATAGAAAACACAACCCATCCGTAGTACGTTACTGGTCTCAGAAAAATAAATATTTGAGTATTGCTGTGAGGACACACTACCCAAGAAAAGTTAATGTGTGGACGGGACTTTTAGGCGATCACGTCATAGGCCCATTTTTTATTGAAGGGAACTTAAATGCATCAAAATATTTGGAACTTTTGCAAACTCAAATTATACCCGCAGTTCGCGCTCTTCCGATTGATTTTAACAGCGTGTGGTTTCAACAAGATGGCTGTCCTGCCCACACTGCAGGCACGGTGGTTACATTTTTGAATCAGTTATTTCCCGATCGGTTAATTTGTACGCGAGGTAGAATTAATTGGCCACCTCGATCGCCAGATGTTTCACCTCTCGATTTTTATTTCTGGGGCATGCTAAAATCGGAGGTATATCGGCATGAGTTCGAACGTGCCACCAATTTAGATGAACTGAGGGAAAAAATTATCCAGATGTGTGCTCAGGTAACACCAGTTATCCTTGCGGCTACCAGAACAGAATTATACAATAGATCTGGCTATTGTTTGGCCCAAAATGGTGGTTTGTTCGAACATTTAATAAAATAATGTACACAAAATATTTAATTTGGTTTGTCTTTTCTTGTGAATATTTTTTTTCTCTATTCAATATAGAATTGTTTTTCTGTTCAAAATATGTTTTTTGTTTTACAGAAATATCATTTGCTATTCCGACAGATTAATTTGAATCGATGATTCACATCCATTTGTTCAAATTATCTAATGTGAAATTATCGTCAATAATTCTTCTTCATTGCAGCGCGCACATTCTCTATTCTCCCGATTGCTGCTGGTATGATTACTAACGTCCTTGTCCTACGTCCTGCGCTGATCTCTCGTACCTCTGTGTCGTGACGTCGATATCCCTTCCACGAGCGAGTCGAGGAGAAATTGTAACGCTCTCTCAACATAATATCAAGCTATTCTTTACGCTCCCATGAAACCAGCTTACCTCCCTTGCAAACTTTCCGATACTGTATGTGTGAAGGAAATTTCTCTTGACTTTTTCATAATGTATTCTGGTATAAGCGCACTTCTTTGATGAGCACCGACGTTTGGGTTCAGTAATATAAGATACAATATAAGATTTGACTTTGCAATGGTAATAAGCAATTACCCTGTTATTATAACATAATCAGGCCAAAGCCGCAAAATGTTTGATATCTACCATATAATTTCTCATCCCACACTACACCACACAATAACAGTCTATTCATAACATGATTTGAATATAGTGTGATACGAATGCGGAAAATTGTATTTTTCCATACTTTATAAAATAATATATTTCCATTAAGGTGTCATGATCGGTTGATTTTTGTTTAATGAAGCGTGGATGGGGTGAACAGGGATAGCAACATATTTTTCATAAATTTTTTTGTATACGCCATATATTAATGAGTCTCTTGAACATTTCAAGGTGCTTCTCTATGTGGAATTTCCTCCACTGTCACCTGATTCAATCCCAGATTTCTCAACCTTTTTTCATGTTTAGCTTGACATATTTCATCAGGGGTGGCTTTGGGTTTTTCCCCACAGAAAGTTACAGGTGTTGTTCTCTTTCTCAATGAAGGTCCAACCGATTTTTTTATAGGTTCCGAGTTAATACCATTTCTGAAATAACCATCAAAGAAGCTGCCAAGGTAAAAATGTTAAAAAAAGATTCGAAAAATTTTCAATATTCAGTACATCATTGTATACTGTTGGTTACCATTAAAATAAACTTTCCGCAATTGCCTATATTTTCATGTTAAGTAAGGTATAAACACCTGTGACGTATATTTAATCATCTTGAACGATTCAAAAACATTTGGAATATTTCACAAACCTTATCGCCTGATTGAGTGAATTTCTTAGTAGCTAAATGGTAATTTCCTTGCATCATCAAACACTCGGCAAGATTTTCCAATACGTTAATTCGAATGTTGTCTTCAATTGTATCTTTAACTGGTGTCAGTTTCTCTGATAGGTCTTCTGTTAATCGAACATTATGTTTCAAACATAAATCAATTGCATCAGAAAACTAAAAAAACATTTTCGTAAGTGTCCTCTGTATCGACAAGAAGCAGTTTGAGAAATTACTTTTTTTGCAATCGCCAACAAATCCACAGCTTTATCGAATTGTTCATTGGAAACAAAATATTCAGCACACTTTTGTACTACGGCTGGATCTGAGTTAGTATCAAGTTGGGAAGCTATTTCTTGTAAAATTTCATATTGTTGCGTTTTGAATGCCAAATCTAAAGCTTTGTGTAACATTCCTCCTCTAAAATATAAAACTACTGACTTCTCGAGTTCTCCATGCTCTTCAAAAAATTTTGCACATTCAATTTTTTCATTATTTGACACAACTGAACTCAAATTCCATAAATCTTCCACCATATTGTTTTCTTTACATAAGCGAACAGCATTGCAATATGCTGTTGCTTTTGTGAAAAAATGTACAGCTTCCTCACAATTTCCTAAAGTTTCATAAAACCTTGCCATGTGGTAAAAGGCTGCTTTATCGCAGTTTATTCGCGCTAAATCCGCAGCAACAGATTCTTTTCCCAAAAAGCATAGGACGCGGACTTGAGAATAAATATCCCCTGCATTGGCATATATTTTCAGAGCTGATGACATGTCGCCCTGGGATTCTATGTACTGTCCCCACCATTTCAGCATCTCCCTGGAATAAATACCAAATTAGATGAAAACAAAGCGATTCATAAATTAAGATACATGTCGAACCAAGTTTTGCCCTTGCCAACGGCCGCGAAACTACGGACTGGGTTGAAAACGCGAAATACTAACTTCACGTACGAATCAATATCCACACATTTTCAATTCGGGAGGAAACCTAACGTTCTACTCTACTCACTACTCAGACAGGCTTATTGGCCGCCACATGCTGTAAACGAGAAGAGCGTTGTCTTGCCCACTTGATCTTCGCTTTCATCTGTATCCTCTCCATCTGAGAAGCGTTTATATACGGTGGAATCAATTCGCCAGATGCCTCTTCTGAGAGACCATCCTCAATTTCCGCATTTCAGTTCTTGCGGCTTCAGTGTTGTGAAGCACCCTGCGGCATATGCTACGTGGCATATTTGTAAATTATGTCATCTTATTGATCGAATGAGGAGGAGCTCTGGCTCTGACAAAATTTCGACCCCGAATATGTGATACGTAAACCATAAGGTTTTTGGCGACATGCACTGTGGGTCTGTCACACCATATTTTTGCCATATATGCTCTTCAGGTCGGCTTACTGTTCTCATAGCAATGTAGAAGGTCTCCTCTTGGATCATCCATCCACCAGTGGGGCCTACACTACATCTTCTGAGAACCAAGACAGCGGAAAATTATGGTTTTGCATCCTTTTTTCGGGTAATTATTGGTGCCGCAACTTACCAGGGTCTCAGATATTGATTGGCCGGCCCCGCCTGTTCAGTATCGTTATTATTTTTTCCTTTAAGGATATTTCAGTGAAGTCCTGCCTGGAAGCTACAATACTCGTAGCGATACGTTATGTCTGTGAATGTAGGATGGGACCGCATATGAGCTTGGCAACGCACACAACGCGCTCTGCATCCATCACGCTAGACCAGGGTGATGAATACACCACACTCTTAGGCCCCAATCATTCTCAATCAATTTCTGTCTCCGACTTCATCCTACTTGACCTGATAAATGAAAAGAGCAAATTTTTGGATAAGCCAAGGATTTTATTGGTTTCTTGGAATTGAACTCTCCTATATACTCTCTCGAACTTTGTTCGTTTTATGGACTATAATGTTCTTGAAGAAGACCCCATGTATTGGCTTATCTTTGTTCAGCTGTCGGAATACCTCAGTCTCTGCAGATTTGGTGTGAGCTTTTTGCTAAACGTGTTCCAATTTGGTGGCAGAGTTTGGGTCACCTCGTTCAGTGTCGAACACAAGACCAAGTTCTTCGACTGCATGGGCTGCTGCCTTGAAAAGATCACAATGACACTAGCATGTGAATTCCATTTTGCTCGAGTATACAGGGCAAGTTAGAATAAGACCGAAAAATTTCGTACACAGCTTCCTTCCCTCATTTCAAGGTGAAAAGTTTCTATCAATGTATATCCTAAGATTCACCCCCTCTGAAGTCCGAAAATAATTTGAACCAAATTTTTTTCTTCGAAAATCCTGAAGGTAAAGAATTGAAATTTGGTACAATAATCTAGGTTTATCAATGCGATAATTTGATGTTATATAATTCTCATGGAACAGTATCATATATACGGTGGTATGCCATATTTTCCTTCATATTTTCTTTAGACAAGTGAATTGAGTGTTTGCTATCAGTTAGGCTCATCTATACTTGACCTTAAATTCCATGTTTCTAAATGAAGAGGTTTCCGAGGTATTCACGAAAAAATAATATTTTTGAATAGTGGATGAATTAAAAACATGGCGTGGGTGAGTCTGATACAACTCCAAACTCCTTATCTTCATTCCACGCATGATTTCAAAGTAAACATTTTTTCAAGCCAAGTCTTGATCTCCAACCTGTTTTAGACGAAATTAACAGATGCATTCTGCAATTAAATACATTTACATTTTACATATACAGGTGAATGAATTAAGATTCATTTTGTGAATGTTAATGTTAATTTTGATTGAAACTCTGAATTTTCTTCGATTGTGGAGATGGGGTAATTATCCCCATTACCCCCTCACCCCATTTGTTGTATACGCGCCTGTAACCAAAGTAATAAAATCCACAGGAATATGAATTGAATCTTACTGATATGTTTAAAGACTTAATTTGAAATTACCCTTTTTCTTCAAATCCAACATTTGCTCATTTCCTTTGTTTTTTATTCTTACCGCTCACGGCTTACCGCTAATAGTAATATGCATTTCACTGAAACCCAGTTCCTGAAAATAATAATTTTTCCGCTATCGGAATCTGTTTTGCCGCCCTTTGATTGCCCGCCTGTGTTGTTTTCACATATTCGCACTGAATAGAAGAACATTTCTGTTACATGACTTCTATTAAATTCAAAACCGTGTTGATTTGGGATGTTCGAGTATTTTGAAGAATCATTCAATAGGAAAAAATAAGAATAATTTTTGTTTGTATAACGTGTTTTCTTCTTGTTGATAATCAATCAAGGTTTAGTTGCATATCACCTCAGGTTGTTGAACCAATATCAACATCTTATTCCCCCCCTCAGATCCGCCAGTGAATAGTTCCTCTGTCGAAATTGACCCGACGCGCTCTTTTTCTACTGGTTTGTTGTTATTTCAGTTAGAGCAGTCTTTTAACAAAGAACAAATTCATAGAACCCATTGCCTTGGAGGTTTCTCCCGAAGCATAAAACATTCAACGTCATCTTACTTGTTTTTACGATATTCTCTGAACTAGAAGAAGAAGGAATAAACTTAAAATTTACTTGTCTTTTGTTTTTGCCATATAAGCCTGCAACTGTTGTGGATGATCACTGAGCATTCTAGGAATATCATATAAATGAGTATTAGCATTCTCGTATCTCTCGGATGCTTCCTTGAATTCTCCAGATAGCTCTAGAGATTTAGCCCAAGCATGTTCAGTGTTTCTCAAGTTGATCCTATCTTTGGATTCGGCTACTGCATGTGCTGCAGCCATTTTGTTTCTGCTTCGTAGTAAATTATTCTGTAGATCATATCGACCACATTGTATATATAGTTGCTCTGCTTCATCCTGAAAATAAAAATCAATACCTGATTTATCATTGCCTATAAAAAAAGTTTATGTTGGTCAATTAGCATGATTTATCAATTGAATACAAATTATACAGCATTGATTCTCTTAGTGTTTTTTTTTAATTCAGCACACAATTTATTTATGACCATCGTGAATCAAATCACCAGGTGATGGTTTTCAATCGTGATTTAAACCGCAGATAATTTATTTCTCTCTTATTTCTATCTCATGTCTATTTCCCTTTCGTGTACTTCCCTATCTGTTATGAAATCTTGTGACTCCTGAGTTCTTCAAATGAACTGTAGCGAAGCCACGAGAGGCAGATAACATTATAATGTTGATATTACAACAACTTTTAGACTTTTACCAACCAAACACTATCTTCCTCAGAGTAATAAAAGACATAGAGATGCCATGCCTACACCAACACAATACATGTTTTGCAAACGGGTATCGAACTATCCTTTTCTATACAATTTATAGGTGAGGGGGGAAGCGGGTAGTAAGTAATACGTTATGGAGAGTTTGTTTACATTGGAAGTGAGTTTTACCATAAAACAGTGGCGGCTGGTCAAGTTAATAATCGGGGGGATATTATAAGTTTTTATAAATCAATTTATTTGAAAATGTATCATTCTGTTCGAATAGTTCTTACATGAAATCTAATTCATACTCAATCATTATAGGAAAGGTGCCCGTTTTTCTACCAGATAAGGAATTTTGTGCTTTATAGTCAGATTCGAAAAGTAAGCTATACAAAAAATCCTAGTGACGACTATGGTTGAGGGCCCGTGCATGTAAACAAACAAAACTATGTTGCTTTCAAAACAAGGATGTCTTTTATTACCCTGAGTAACCGTCCAACTATAGAATAAATGAATACAGTGAAATCAATCCACGACCTTCCGTATATCCTTTCCATCCCTCAGTTGCAACGTATGCAACATAATTTTGGTGTCAGGTGTGCGGTTGTAGAAATAAGAAGTATTAGGTTGATCAGCGGGAAGCCGTATAGAAAAATACGTTTTCTATATCCGAACTGAGTTGCTTGCATTCGCTGAACAAAATCGACAACTCCGAGGGACAGCCAAGTCTACTTACTAGTATCCTGTGAAGTTGATGGAATTCTAGATAAATTTGAAAGCATCTTGCACGAACGGTCATATGCCGTTTCATACTGAAGAGCAAGAAGTGAAACCATTTGGAAAATGTGGCCGAAGAACGCTGATGTTGTATTTGAAAGTTACTCATTTATTAACGTGTGACAATTATCAAGACTACAGACATTTTGGTATCGATTATTAGTGATCCGTTGTCTCATTTTATATGTCTTTATCTTTATCTCAATTATTTTTTTTACAAAAAACATAAATTTCAAAGTAACATACATTCAATAATGACTAAAAAGTTTAATTTTGAGTAAGCTATTGAAATGATCTCTTAATTTAATGGGAATCATAATGATTCAGGTTTATAACTTGTTGCGATGTAGTAGATAAGGAGTTTCGCCCATAAATGATTTTTTGAGTGAGCGTAATTCACCCTACACCAGCTCACAATTCCGTTAAGCAAGTATCATGTAAATTTTCTTGCACGTTAATTTTAATCCAAGCACTCGACTGCTTACCCAAACTCCACTTTGTGACTTGTGTCGCTCGGGTAACGTCCAGTTGAATGCGGAAAAGATACTCTTTCCGTATCTTTCCGCGCGGTTTCATAGCTTTGGAATAAGTATGAATTTAATGAGTTGTCAGTGCATTAGACGTCATACCTGACAGTATGTATGTGGAAACGATGCATACAGATATGAACTCATAGAAGCATTAGGATTAGGTGCATGGATATAAAAACAATCATTGGGGAGAGGACAATAAGCAATGATTGACAAATCCTGCAAAAATGTATTGCAGTAAAACTGCAGTTTAACTAATTTTTCTAATTTATTTAAAAACACTACTCAAAACAATTATTCGACATAGACACTATTTCAATTTATTTCTACTGTGGCTATCTCTCTGACTACCCCGCCATCTGCTATACAGCGGCTTATATAGTCGCATTTACAGTTCTCGATAAATCGGGTCCACAGAACGATTCATCTAGATGGCTCTCTCTCGAAACTTCGATTTCGTAGAACGCTCGCGCTTCTTCCACGTGATTGTCAGCGGAAAACTTGTTTATTTTTTGAGTGTGCATTATTAATTGGATGATCAGGGCCGGTCTCGAAATCTTTACATTGCCCCCGTCTTATAGACGTTTCGTCCCAAAATGTCATTTTTGGAGTGTGGAGATATCTACAAGATTCTCCATATCTGCACCTGGACGTTCGATGGAAGTAACACTCCACAGTCTTCGAGATGGGCCGAGGAAGATGATTGCAGCACACCAAAATCTTGACGCCGCTGGATCTGAATATTGTCTCTAACATGCTACTTATAACTCTCCAGTCCAGCCCATCAATCCCACAGGCCAATTTTAGGATTGCCAGATCCACAAGATTCTGGTCCAACATCATGTCTCTTAATCTGGTAAGACTGTTCCCGCAGTTCCTGGAGTCGACCGAACTTCTTGGAGAATACTACAGCAATGCCTTTGGACATTTGGAGATCTTCTGCCACACAGTGAGCTAACGCGTAATCGGCAGACCTTGAAAAGATCTCGTGGCTCCTCTCGGTTACCCCATGTTGAGTACAGGGACATGAACCTCTGAAATCTCATTTCATTTTCCGGTGGTCTGACGGTGCGGACTTGGTCGTCGTTTCCGGCGTAAGGGGACAACCTATTGAAATGGACTACTCTAGATTTTCCTCGTGGTGGCTTATGAATTCGATAGACAAGGTCGTTTATCCTTTTCATGATCTTATATGGACCCTCCCACGAGTTTCGGAGCTTGGTGATAGTCCACGGCGACGTTTAGGGTTGTATAGCCAGACAAGGTCACCTGTCTGATATCCACCAGCATCCGCCTTGATGTCGTAAGACTCCTTCATTCTGTCGCTGGCACTCTGGATGTTCAAACGGACTCGTTCGTGGATGTCGTCCATTCTTTGTCGTAGTTTGCTAACGTTGTCATCTCCTGCAGTGTCTTGTCCTGGTGGTGTCTGAAACTTCAGGTCACAAGGAAGTCGCAGCTCTCGGCCCATAATAACACTGGAAGGGGTTTGGCCGGTTGACTCGTGAACTGCGGAACAATAGGCCATCAGGAACAGATGAAGGTACTGATCCCAATATTTCTGATGGTCAGAGACTACCTTGGCCAGGTGACGATTTATCGTCTTATTGATCCGCTCCGATGTAGAGCTGTGGTTCTCGTCATCCGGATGTTCAGCATCTGACACACTTCCTGGAACAGGTTTGACTCGAAATTCCTGGCTTGATCCGAATGCAGCTCCAACGGAACGCCAAATCGACAAATCCACTCCTCTACTAAGACGTCGGCAACGGTGATGGCTTCTTGGTTAGTTAGGGCATAGGCTTCGGCCCACTTGCTGAAATAGTCCATCGCCACAAGGATGTACTTATTTCCGTGATCAGTTTGGGGAAACGGGCCAGCGATGTCAATGGCGATCCTTTCGGCAGTGCGAACAGTCTTCGCGATAAGGCATCTGCATTCTTATAGCTGGTCCCCGCTCGATGAGCTGCATGATTAGTTCTCAGTAGGAATCTTCTCCCGTACACTGTAACGTAACCGGGGTTACTTAGATTGCTCGACTGCTCAGCAGAGAACGGCGAAGGTTCTTTGGACTATATTGCCAGTTTCGGATTTTTTATGTGGCAGGCAAGTGTTTTAAATTTTGAACTTCAAGAATTTGACTGGCTTGGACGCCAGCAATTTTTAATTCAACAGGAATAAAAAGTACAAAATACCTAATAATAGAAAATTGAAATAAGATAAATTGACTTCCTTCTGCAACCAGACCAACAATAAAACAATATTTCAAAACAAATATATATATTAATAAATTTAACAAAATGTAGTGCCAAAGTAACACGTTCATATTCAAATATTTATAACAAATCTGGGTCCGAGAGTCATGTGCCCTGAGAAGACGGAGTGAACCAAGAATTACGGCCTTCTGCATTCTTCCGGCCAAGTTTTCTGCCGCATCATGGCAAGCCGGTATGATTTTCAAGTTTGAGAGCAGTGTGTCCATCATTCCACCAAGGACCCCTATTATCAGAACCACCATCTTGACAGAATGGTTTCGGTAAAGCCTGCGAAGTTCCATATTTAGTCCATTTTTCTTCCTCTTTTCGGACGATGTTCGTTTCGCCAGGAGCTGAAAACTCAATGACGAAAATCGTCCTACTTTGAGGGTGGGGAATGAGTAGTTCCAATATATTCGGCAGTTCTCATTCTCTACAACGGACTCAATATTCCCCGGAGCATAAGGCAACACCGATGTCTCGTCTACACCTTACGAGTGTCGTAGATGGTAATACAACACTCGTAGGGCCGCGTTATGCCTGTGGATATAGGCTGAGACCGCATAAGCTGGATAAGCTGACAGCAAATGCATTATGGTCTCAGCTGCCCCACGACACGCTCTACATCTAGTGTCAGGGACCTCTATACCCATCACGCGACTACGGTAGACGAGGGTGTTGAAGACACCATCCTGGCAGGCCATTATGAATCCTTCGGTTTCCGACTTCAGCCCACTTGACCTGAGAAAAGCGAAGGACAGGTTTCTGGATAAGCCAAGGTCTTCAATGTTCTTGAAGAAGACGCCATGCATTGGCTTATCCTTATGTAGCTGTAAGAGCCTGTCACACTCCGCAGCTTTCACGTGGGCTTTTTGCTGAAAGGCATCTAACTCGGTGACAGAGTTTGGGTTCGTCCGTTCAGTGTCGAATACGAGACCGAGTTCATCGGCTGCACGGGTTGCTGCCTTGAAAAGAAATGCTCCAATCCCTGCTTTTTCGTGATCATATGCTAAGCAGAGAAGGGAATCTGAACTCCAAGCTCCATCCAGTACCATTCTGTTGTGTATACACTCCAAACTCAGAAGTCCACGTCCTCCCCGTTGTCTGGGGAAGTATAACCGTGGAACAGACGATTTAAGATGCATCATTTTGCGAGTTTTTACGTCAAGTTGTCGCAGCTCTTCCTGAGTCCATTTCATTACTCCAAAGGAGTAAAGTAGAATCGGAACGGCAAGCATATTAGTTGCAGCAACTTTGTTCTTCCCCGACAGTTCTGAAGACCAGATCTGTCGGAGTTTGTTCTGATACTTGCCGCGGAGAGAGTTTTTAACGGTAGCTACCTCTGGGGTATGGCGTTGTTCCACCCCTAGGTAGGTATACGTCTCTCCGGCATCCAGATTATGTAAGATGCTTCCGTCTACGAGCTGAACATCCTCTCCGTATTCCTCGCATCGTCCTCTTTTGAGATGAACCGTGGCACATTTGGCAAACTCCATTCCGATAGCATGCGTGTACTCTTGCACCACCCTTAAAGACTGATGGTCCTTTTCTCCAGAGGCACAAAGTTTAAGGTCATCCATGTAAAACAAATGGGTGACCTTATGCCTCCGGTTGCTGGGGATGCCGCAGTTGTATCCGCGGGTTTTCCGCAGTGCAACGGACAATGGCAGTAGTGAGATGTAGAAAAGAAGAGAGCTGAGGGAGTCTCCCTGAAACACGCCCCTTATAAAGATAACCTGCTCTGTTTGGACTCTGACTTGACCAGATGTTATGGTAAATCGAGTCCTCCAGAGCGGCATCAGCTGTTCAATGCATCTCACTATTTGATCGGGTACCGCAAGGCATCTGAGCAAATGCATGATGAGTTCATGCGATGTTGTATCAAATGCCTTGCGATAGTCGATCCAGGCCATTGAAAGGTTACGCTTGTACTGCACGGAGTCCTGCGTGATGCATCTGTCGATCAGCAGGTTCTCCTAGCAGCCAGCGACCCCATTCTTTGACCCTCTTGGCTCATATATCCGTCCATACACCGGCTCAACTGCGGAGAGTATTCGCATGTATAAAATGTGGGTAAACATCTTATAACATGCGTTCAAGCATGTTATCGGTCTGTAGTTCTTCGGATCAGACAAATCTCCGTTGTTGGGGATTAGCACGGTTCGCCCCCCGACAAACCAATCCGGAATCTGTTGTTCCCCATCTAGAAAACTCAATGACAAAAATCGTCCTACTTTGATGGTCGAGGAGGACTACATCAGGCTTATTGGCTTGTATTTGCCTGAGGGTGGAGAATGAGTAGTTCCAATATATTCGGCACTTCTCATTCTCCACAACGGACTCAATATCCCCCGGAGCATAGGGTAACACCGGTGTCTATACCGTACGAGTGTCGTAGATGGTAGTACAAAACTCGTAAGGCCGCGTTATGCCTGTGGATATAGGCTGAGACCGCATAAGCTGGACAAGCTGACAGCAAATTCATTATGGTCTCAGCTGCCCCACGACACTCTCTGCATCTAGTGGCATCCACCACGCGACTGCGATAGACGAGGGTGTTGAAGACACCATCCTGGCAAGCCATTATGAATCCCTCGGTTTCCGACTTCAGCCCACTTGACCTGAGAAAAGCGAAGGTCAGGTTTCTGGATAAGCCAAGGTCTTCAATGTTCTTGAAGAAGACGCCATGCATTGGCTTATCCTTATGTAGCTGTAAGAGCCTGTCACACTCCGCAGCTTTCACGTGGACTTTTTGCTGAACGGGATCCAACTCGGTGACAGAGTTTGGGTTTGTTCGTTCAGTGTCGAATACGAGACCGAGTTCATCGGTTGCATCGGTTATTATTATTATTATTATCAAATGGGCTATTTCATTAATTCCTGTTCAATTCATTCGGCGAATAATATAAGTAAAAGACTGCATGAAATATACATAACGATTCAAGTAATAGAAATGAAAAAATAAATAAAAATGCAATATTTGTTTATGTGTATGTAACATCCATTAATTCGCATTATATGCGATTTTTTTTTTAATTCAAGATATAAAATTCAACTTCGAAGTTAGTTTGTGCTTTAAGAGTGTTCTCTCTCTCTCTATATATATATAACCTAATGAAAGAGGAAAAACTTACCAACATACCAAGATGAACAGCGAGAGTTGCAACTTTTGCTTCATGTGGTAAACTATCGTCTGCCATAGCTAGTTTTAGTGCCCTGGCGGCCGCAGCATTATTCATATGGCCCAGACATACACCAGCAACATCTAACCTTTTAGTTTTTACACACATTCTAGCCAAGCTGTCCCAAACACCATGGTTCTGAACTAATTTTATGGCTTTAAATGCTGCATCCATATTGCCTAAAATAATCAGAATAGTGACTAATAACTTATCAGCATCTCACATACCTAGAGTCAAGTTGTAACTGAAATCAAGAATTGCACTTCGGGTGGTATTGTCGCAGCTCTCAAGACCAATGAAGTCATTCATTACTTCTTTAACTACACACATCTTTTGAAGCGTAACAATGAATGGAGTTGAACAAGCTAAAATTCTTATTTCTGAGTGAATGGCTTTGATATCATGTATTCTAATCGAATTATCAGATGATATAAACATCGTTATCAATACTTGATCTTCATCTTTGAGTTTCTTCTTTTCTTCTATAAATAATGATTATATTAATGAAACATGTTGCAATCCAAGCTGAACACTTCACCTGTGCTACATTTTGATCCTGCAAGAAAACCAAATTTTGCCCTTGGCATCTTCAACTTTTTGGCGATACATATAAGTAATCTGGAATCATTATTATCCCAATAAAAGTCAATAGGCACTCTATTTCGACAAATTTCATCGAAACCCAATTTCCTTTCTTCGAAATCATCAGTGAGACATGGTTCACTTTCAGCATTCGTATCAATATTGATATCTTCACAGAAAATATATTTGTGGAAATTATATTCATTGAAATTATCTTTCTCAATATCCCAAATATGAAGTTTACCATCGGGTATTAAATTAGCAGCAGCTAATGTTAAGGCCACTTTATTACCAGTGCAATTAGTTTTTGCTTGTATTATTTCACCAAAATCATTTGTCATGTCGAACATATTCCTTACAGGTGTTACAAGTTTAGGTTGATGTGATAGTAAATTGTAGATTTTTAAATACCCTTCCATTGTGAATATGGTTAAGTATCGACTACTTACTTCCATACCAATTGGCTCTCCTTCCCTCGAATCCGATGTTATAGAAGCTAACAATGAACCACTGGAAGAATGAAGAGTTACCACTTTTGAATTTATTGCAATCAGAATTGTATCAAACACAGCAATGCCATCGTTATCATAATTGAAAGTTGTCAACTGTCTAATAGAAAAATCCATCTCCAATTCATCTGAAAATCAAAATTCAACTGGTATTCGTTTATATTTTCAAGATGGATCGGTTTATAATCATTACTTCAAAGGTACTGCGGATATGTGTATAAATCCCAAAACGTATGTGGGCAGTATGGATAGCTTTGATATAACAAATCTCAATCAACCGATACTTATCTCTAGCTTAAATACCGCGTTTAATGGGCTATACTTCACTTTTCATTAAAAACTGTCGAAATCGATCCTTCAAAAAAAGTGATATTAATTTCATATCTCGCAAATGAAAGAATATCTTCCATGTGCTATCAAATAATGTACCTCAAGCGGTCTGATGGGAAATAGATATAATTAGTGATAAACAAAAAGTAGCTTCAAAAGTTTCTAGGATATTTGAATAATTTATAGGAATTTTGAATGCTGATGGCCATCTAGATTTTTCTAAACATTGATTTACCATCTGCCCACTTACGTCATTTGATATTCCTACTTAGGATTATGGATTGCAAACGTTACACTATTTAAAAAGTTTTGGATTTCAGCCCTTTACCAGACAATTCGAAATAAATTCTCATCTTTGGAGTAGAGGCTATGTCGAGCTTTTCTTCAACCGGACGAAGTGGCTGTAGGAGAGGCTCGCATCATATCACCAATGGAGTGCATCAGAATCCTCAGGGCGCTTCATAACACCAAGCCCCTGAAGCCACAACAACTGAAAGATGAATACGATTCAAGGTAGTCTTTCAGAAGCAGCTGACATCTGGCAAATCAACTTTGTCATGTTCGACACCACTCGGACTTTGTGTGAAACAGAGAGGGGGATACCGCCCCTTTGATTGGAAGGCATGCGCGGCGCATACACGAGATAATACTAATAATACTCCCTCGACGATACAACGTGCATTTGCTCATATGCCTTGCGGTACTCGATCAAATAGTGAAATGCATTGGACAGCTGATGCCGCTCTGGAGGACTCGCTTAAGATCTGGTCAAATTAGAGTCCAAAGAGATCAGATTATCTTCAGAAGGGGTGTATTTCAGGGAGAATTTCTCAGTCCCCTTCTCATAAAAACTATAATTTTCCTATACATGTATATCATGTTTTCTGGAAATAAATGTGTTCTTTTTTATTCTATTCTAATATATTATTATTCTATTATCATATTACTGCCGGAGAGACCGATGTACTTACTAGGGGTGTATCAATTCCCAAGAGGTAACCACTGTTGAAAACTCTTTTCGCGGCAAGTATCAGCTTGAACTCCGACAGATCTTATCATTAAAACTGTCGGGGAAGAACAAAGGTGCTGCAACTAATAATCTTTCCGTTCCGATTCTACTCTACTCCTTAGGAGTGATAAAAGCTCGACGTAAAAACTCGGATAATTATGCATCTTCATAGGAGCTTGTATCCTGAATCGTCTGTTCCACGGTCATACTTCCCCAGACAACAAGGTGGCCGTGGACTTTTGAGTTTGGAGTGTCTACATGACAGTATTGTACTGGGTGAAGCCTGTAAAGTCACCAAGAGCTCAGATCCCCTTCTCTCTTTAGTCTGCTACCATGAAAGAACAGAAATTGAAGCATTTCTTTTCCAAGCAGAAACCCGTGCAGCCGATGAACTCGGTCTCGTATTCGACACTGAAGGGACAAACAAAGTTGCGTACAGTGAGGGTCTTCTACCGCTACATAAAGTTTAAATCCGGTTTTTTCGTTGTTTTTCCGGGAAATCCTTACGACACTGAAAACCCGATAATAAAAGTACAATAAGCTCATGTTGTTATACGTTCCAAGAAAACCCCCCGCAAAACTAGGAGGAGGCAACATTGAGACTTGGCGCGTACGGCAGAGGATAACCTACATAACATCGTAGGGTCTGCCATTGTGCAGGTGCATGTGAGCAAGTTTGCCTGCCCTCTGAAACACTCAGACGGACAGGAGCGAACTATCTCTGTAGAATGCAGTTAAACTCCCTCCTTTTCCCCATACCCTGTGGCGAAGTGATATTTTTACGGTGTTTCATTTATTCTTCTGTTGTAATGTCGCTATACAATTTTATGAAAACGTAATCAATATACCCTTTTTGCCTTTCGCTCCATAAAGGATAAGCCAATGCATTGGGTCTTCTTCAAGGACATTGAACACCTTGGCTTATCCAGAAACCTGACCTTCGCATTTCTCAGGTCAAGTGAGCTGGAGTCGGATTCATATAATGGCCTGCCAGGAAGGTGTCTTCAACACCCTCGTCTACTGAAGTCGCGAGATGGCTCCCTGACATTAGATGCAGAGTTTGTCGTGGGGCTGCTGAGACCATAACGCATTTGCTGCCAGCCTGTCGAACTTATGCGGCCTTAGCCAATATCCACAGGCATGATGCGGCGCTACGAGTGGTGTACTACCATCTACGATACTCGTACGGTATAGACCAGACACCTGTGTTGCCTTATGCTCCAAGGGGTTTTGAGTCCGTTGCGGAACTTGAGAAGTGTCGAATCTATTGGAACTACTCATTTCCCACCCTCAGGCAAATACAAGCCATTAAGCCCGATGTAGTCCTCCTCGACATCAGACTACGAAAATTTTCGTCAATGAGTTTTCGGCTCCTAGCGAAACAAACATCGCCAGAAAACAGGATAAAAAACGGACTAACTAAATATCTAGATCTACTTTTTGAACTCCGCAGGCTTTACCCAAACCATTCTGTTGAAATGTTGGTTCTGATAATAGGGGACCTTGTTCTCGAACCTAAAAATACTGGCTTGCCGTAATATGACAGAAATCTTATCCGGACGAATGCAGAAGGTCATCATTCTTGGTTCACATCACCTGCTCAGTGCACATGAAGGTCGGACCCAATACCCAATAGTCACTTACCCCACAGCGTGGGGAATGGTTATTGGGGCAAATGATCCAGCTCGCACTCCGGAAGGAGATGGGGGCTCATTAGAAAATTACTAACAGGAAAAAAAATAATATCCTAGAAATTCGAGAAATTTGAAGCCACTCATAGTGATCTATTAGGGGTCGTTAGGAATATATTTCAGTCCAATATATTATTTTCCAATATTCCAATATTTATTTTCCACATTGAGGCTGGTAAAAAAAAATCGTTCGACAATAGCTGAAGACTGGCTAAAGGGCATAGCCCTATTCAATATCCACAGGACTATCGACCTGGATTTGGAGAATACCATTTAGCGATTTTCCAATAAAAAGAGGAAACTTCATTCTTTTCGTTGCTAGGTTTGATCAAATCTTAAGCATTATCATCGTCAATTCTTGTTGCATATACGAGACGAAAAAAACAGTGTGCGGTAAAATTGAATATGATAATGAAATATTGTGAAAGATCAAAAGAAAATCAGAAAATATATTCAAACCAATACTGATCCAACATAAGAAAAAAAATTAAACGATGTTAGAGAAGCTTTCTTTCAAAGTTGTTGGCAATGTTCACCTTGTACTTCTTGACAAAAAAACATTATATTTCCCAAAAATTTTCTCATATGAAACATTTTAGATGCTTCTTCCATAAATATTTTGATAATCTATCTGCAAAGCTAATTCATACCATCTGTAAGTGTTTTCCGTACTACTGATTTGACATCTCAATAGAAAAAATTGGCGAGTTTCGTTAGACCTGGTGATCAAGCTTGCCACCCTTTCCGTTGACCTATATATCTACAAGGTTTCAAAGTCATATTTCAGTTTCCTGAAATAATGTGGTGTGGGGCACTGAATGTAATGACTTATTGTAATAAGATTTATCAGATATAAACTACCCAAACACCAAAACTACTTCCATTTCACTCGATTCACGTTCCGTCAATAACGTAGTTTTGTTTTTGAGTAGTTTCTATGTCTTCGATTCTATTTGCACTGAGAGGTTCCAAATTTTCAGTCATTCGATAGTGGTCAGGTTATGAAATTGGGAAGATAGTATTCACGCAACTATAATGAACATTGGAGAGCTCATGAAAAATATCTCCATCTTTACCCTGTGTTTTGTAAAGTTGGTGCTCACTATATATGTTCAAAGAAATTTATTGTCTTCAAGGTCTCACGTCGAACCATCTAATGAAGTTAGATTGAAATAAACACTGAAATATTTTAGCGCATATTAAGTGTTTTGTCAACAATCAACTTGAGCACCGTTAATGTACGATTTGGCATTCAATAGCAATTCAATTTGATTTTTTCATTTTTCCTAGCCGTCTATTAAAATATTTATTTCGTTGAATATAAAAATGGAAACTGGTTATCATTGAAATATTTTTAATGCATGGTTCGGTGCAACAGTTTGTACGAATATGAAGTTATGCTTTGACGGACCCGCACTTTTTTATGTAAAGTGGCAACCGGTCAAATTTTCTGAAACTTTGTTATGTTGTTCACGATCTAGTAACCAAAAGTGTCAATAGGGCCCAACTCAATCCTATGACTAGTTTTCTAGATACAAAGTGCTGATTTCTTTTGGTAATTTACAAGCTAGATTAACTTTCTATTGCATACACACGTTCACTACTTGTTTCAGTAATACAATGGTGAATACATTTAGATAAAAATATTCATATTTACGGGGTGACTCAAAAATGAATGACGGTAGTTGTTTGAAAAATTTCACTTGGTTACCTTGGGAAACCATATTTTTGAAGGAAACCACTCAATATAGTATTGTGAGGAGTTAATATTGCATAGCACACATTTTTTATACATTGTCTTTCATAAAGAGAACCAAGATATTGAATAATTTTTTCAAAGGATTATTTCAAAACTCTGTACTCATGGATTGATTTGTGAGAAATTTAATACCGCAAATATATGTGTGTCTCTTAACTTTGAGATATATACAAGGCGATTTATTTGTAAAAAGGTAATTTATTCTAAGGAAAGCACACAAATTTTGAACACTCTGTATTTTACAATTTCCTTGGTCAAATGTAACCATTTTCTTAGTATATAATAATATTAATAACTTCTCGAGAGGTATGATTTCTTCATCTGATCCCATGACCAGTTTCCTAGATACAGGGCGTTAAAATGAAGAAATGCTGAATTAATCAGTAGTTTTTTTTTTTGTCAAATTGAATACTTGACTTATATCGCGTATGTTAGTAAGTTCATTTTATATGTCACTTCTTTATTATTGATTTTTCCATTCTTCCCTTTGTACTGGACTGTACACATTCGTGCCCACATTTTCTTATCTGCTACAAGCATTGTATGTTACTGGACTTCGTCATAATCAGAGTTCTATATCTATGCTCGCTATATGTTTCCCATTCTATAAAACCTTCTCTTCAATTCAACACTCACATCCAATATGAAAAAAATTGTCTCAATCAAGTAGAGAAATGCTATTCGAGGAAAACCACAATGAGAAAAATCATGCCAGAACAACTACCTCTGTGATAGTGATATTTGTTGTAATGTTCATCTCAAATTAACATATTTTTCTGCTGATAATAATATATTCATTTAGTTACATGGTAGGACATCTCTATTATAAGTTTCATAGTTTTCAATATACTTTATTAGTTCATTAGAAAATGGAAAATTATCGGAATCAATTACACAAGTGTATCAAAATTACCGATAATTTTCCATAAAAGCATGTTGATGAAAAACCTGAGTTTATTTTCATGCTCTTTCAACATAATATGACAATAACCGAAAGCAGTTTTTTACTGACAAAATTCATGCTCGAATGGAAAATTATCAGGTTTGTTTTGATGCTCGAATGTAATTCAGGAGAGTGTTTTCGATTAAAAAAAATACAGTATGTGCTGAATTTGAAATTTTATGTAAAGGACCCCGCACACCTTATATGGGAAAATGGCTCTCCGTCAAATCTCTTGAATTTTTGATATGTTGTAGAATTGATCAATCCGATGAAATGTTTCAACGGGCGCAACACGTTCCTATGACTAGTTTTCGAGATACAGGGTGTTTAATATGAGAAACATTCACTTTTCATCACTCTGTATCTGCCAAGTTACGATTTAGTTCGGATTTATCTTTTGTGGGATCATCATCACATCCGTGTATGATGAATTCATGAGAAATTCATTTCCAAATCTTTTCGTAGTACAGGGCGATTTCACTTGAAAACAATGCTATTTTGAGACTTTCATAATTTAGTTGTTTTATAAAGAGAAAATGCGAGAAAAGGTAGAATTATCACATAATATTATAAATTCATTTCATCTAGCATCACAGTTGATACAATTCATACAAGGTGATTCACAAATATGGAAACATAACGAATTTTGTTTTTTGGGACACCTTGTAGTAATAAACCAACCTAAAATGACAAAATTCACTTGAAGAATGTTAAATGATATGTTCCATCGTATACAGAGTCGAATGATATCAATTTGAAAAATTAGTTATACTTTAATAAATAAAAACCTTGATTTTTTAAATCACCCTATATCTCATAAGGGAGTCCGAAAAGATAGCGATATTTTTTCATGGGAGAACTCGAAATACTTTCATCCATATTGTACAAAATTTTCAGCGGAATCCTATGACGGGTTTTTCATATACAAGGCGAAAAATGTATTTTCACTCCAGTTTTTGGCGGGTTTGCTGTAGTTCTTCCTCGTCCGGCCGCTTTTACTCGAAATAAAAATATTTCAATAAAATAGTGATCAGTTATTATACCGTACAATAGCGTACCGTATCCCTCGAAAAAAAGTCATAACTCGAATTATTATCTGCATCAGCATCGTCTAGTAGGCGATTCAATGGAAAAGTTATTTTTTCATGCTTAGTGTTTCTCAGAAGTTATATTATACTTATTACATCCGCAGAAGTTCGTTTTTTCGAATTTTCACTCTATAAAACAATAAAATAGTGAAAGTTTCAAAATAGCATTATTATCAAAGGAAATCGCCCTGTACTACAAAAAGATTTGGACATGAATATCTCATGAATTTGTCACATAACGAAAATACCACATAGGATAAATCAGAAAAAAATCATAATTTGTATGTAATTATTTCTATCGGCTTATATAGATATATATTAAATCAAATTCTCGGCAAATTTTTACACCAAATTAACGTTTTATGTTTCAATTATGTTCTTGTATCTTCGAATCGTATATATGTTTGTATATAGTATATACCCCCTTTCAGAGAACGTTTCTCTTTCTTTTTCTTGTATTTGAAACATCATCTGAATCATCTTCGAATACCTACTTATTAATATATTCCTCTTATTTCGTAGTAGGCATGGAGAACAATTCAAAGAGGATAAAATCAACAAAATTCTTATGTCAATAGTCGTTTTCTTGTTGTCATAAAGCCCGAGAACTCTTTTTGGGTTATTGGACTAATTGAAGTTTCTTTTTTACTGTTCAAGTTTATGTGATTTTCAGTGTTTGTTGAACTTTGCTGAACAATATGGCCTTCGCAAATAGAGTGAGTTGTTATGTTTGTGACCGAAATGTTATTCCTAGACTCTCAATGCGTTTGAATAGAGGAGATAATATTGATGTTTTGCAAATTGCAACATATCGAAGACAAACTGCGGGAAATCCACCTATTGATATTCAGGATGATACAAAAATATGTTTCAATTGTAATAACACAGTAATGAATGACATTATTGCTATGGAAAATAACCCGAATTGCCTTCGTCTCAATGTGTTGTCCCGCGTATCAAGTCGTGCGTGGATTATTTGTAATGCTCGTCAAAATATTCACAGACTTTCTTTAGAATGTAGAGTGGATATTTTTGTTGCTTCTGATATCTATGTCCCAGATTTCTTGAGAATGTGTGGTCACCATCTTGATCATCAAGGTTTCCTTCCAAATTACTTGCATGGAGGTTTATATTTTGTGAATAAACCATACATAATTTCCAATCTTCAACATTTTCTTCAAAGAATGAGGACATTTGCTAATAGAAACAGGCCACTCCGTAACTGGGAGGATATCAATTGTTTCACTGAAGACGAATTTAAGTATCTGACATCAATCTCAAAAAATCATTTTCGACAATTACTAGAATTTTGTGATATTGTTGAACAAGGTGGCAAGAGAAGAAATGTCGAAAGAAAACATTTGCTGACATTTTTGATCAAAATGAAACATGGAGTTTCAGATGAGTTTTTGAAAATATTGTTCAGTTATCCTTCTCGACAAACAGCAAGCTTCATTATTTCTAATGTGAGATTATCTCTTTTACAAAGGTTCGTACCGAACAATATTGAATTTAATTCAATAACAAGAGAAAATTATATTAACAGTCATGTATCCCCTTATACGAATCAACTGTACAATCCCACACCAGATATTCCCAAAGCAATAGTTTATATAGATTGTACCTACAATAAAATAGAAAAGAGCAGTAACTTCCGGGTATTGAGGCAATCATACTGTTTCCACAAGAATGAACACTTGGTCAAACCAGAGATCATAGTTGCCCCCGATGGATATATCTTAGCAATCAACGGGCTGTACTTCGCAGATGCTAGGAATAATGATGCAAGTGTTCTAAATCACGAATTACAAGTTGATTTGAATGGAATGAAAACATGGTTTCAAGAAGGAGATATTGTGATAGTCGATAGAGGCTATAGAGATTCAATCAATAGTCTACAAGAACTTGGCTTGCATTACTATATGCCACCATTTCTACCGCCGAATCAAAGGCAATTAACGACAAATGAAGCCAATCAGGCACGTTTAATAACCACTACTAGATGGATTGTTGAAGCTAGAAATGGACATTTTAAGTCAATTTTCAAATTTTTTCGTCAACCCATAACAGCAATACATGCTGCGAAGCTACATGACTATTACCTGATTGCTGGTGCTCTTATAAATGAATTCCATCCATTGATAAATATGCCTGGAACGTTGGATACGGCCACACAAATGTTGGTTGATTCCGATGATGTCAACATTGTTCAGGCACGAGTTGAAGCTGAAAACCTCCGAACTAGGAATGGTCGATGGATTCGTTTAAATCAATATCATATACAATCGTTTCCTCGCCTTGATATTGAATATTTAAAATTACTTACTGGAACATATCATTTACACTTGGCTGCGTCATATATCCAAGATACAACTCGTAGAGATGGTGAAGTAGACAACATTTTAGAAGTCGATGAGTTACATGGGGAACCCAATTTCCTAAGATTCAGAATATTTTCTCGGTTCAGGAATGCTGCTAAACACATGCTTTGGGTTGTTTTCACTGAAAGAGGTGACGAAAATCTAGAAGATCCTGCTCTCCCCATTACAGGGTATTATTGTACTTGTAAGTCCGGTGCTAGGACTTTAGGAACTTGTGCGCATGTTGCTAGCGTGATATGGTTTTTGGGGTACGCTAGATATCAAGAAAACATAAATTTTCCATCCAATCATAGGAGATGCTGCAAATAGAATGCTTCCAGAGGACATGGATATCGGTCCAGAAATAGTTTAATTTTATTGGTTATTGGTAAGAATCTCCTTCTAATTCGTATTTGATAATGTTTTCTGATTAGGGAAAAATTCAGTTATCCATCATGTATTTTCCTTGTTGTATTTTCATGCACATGCTCGTGAGTGATTTATGTTTTGATTCCGAGAGCCACCATCATCTGTCGACAGCTATTTCGTGGTTTCCCACTCATCAGGACAGCTTTATGGTTGCTCTGTGCTATTGTTGTAGAAATGCTCAAAATGTCAAAATCATAGTCAACCTCATTTTCACGTAAGTATAGATTCAAAACCCGACACCAGAGGGAGTATCCCTTATCTTGAATTCCCAATAGCCATGGGATACATATTATGTGTGCCATCTGGCAAGTCCGTACAAGTTGTTATGAGTTGAAATAATGTTGATTTCACTTCACTGAATTCCTTACTTTTATGTTTTGAATAAATATCAAATAAGTATCTTCTCAATCACATCAGGAGACTTCAATGGATAGGTAGAGTGGTCATTTATTAGCGTAAAATAGTGAAATATATGGAGTTTTTCACAAATTGTTCGCCTTGTATATAAAAAACCTGTCATAGGAATTTGATGAAAATTTTGTACGATATGAATGAAAGTATTTCGAGTTCTCCCGTGAAAAAATATCGCTATCTTTTCGGACTCCCTTATGAGATATAGGGTGATTTAAAAAATCAAGGTTTTTATTTATTAAAGTATAACTAATTTTTTAAATTTTTTTCTTAAATTGATATCATTCGACTCTGTATACGATGAAACATATCATTTAACATTCTTCAAGTGAATTTTGTCATTTTAGTTTGGTTTATTACTACAAGGTGTCCCAAAAAACAAAATTCGTTTTGTTTCCATATTTGTGAATCACCCTGTATGAATTGTATCAACTGTGATGCTAGATGAAATGAATTTATGATATTATGTGATAATTCTACCTTTTCTCGCATTTTCTCTTTATAAAACAACTAAATTATGAAAGTCTCAAAATAGCGTTGTTTTCAAGTGAAATCGCCCTGTACTACGAAAAGAATTGGAAATGAATTTCTCATGAATTCATCATACACGGATGTGATGATGATCCCACAAAAGATAAATCCGAACTAAATCGTAACTTGGCAGATACAGAGTGATGAAAAGTGAATGTTTCTCATATTCAACACCCTGTATCTCGAAAACTAGTCATAGGATCGTGTTGCGCCCGTTGAAACATTTCATCGGAATGATCAATTTTACAACATATCAAAAATTCAAGAAATTTGACGGAGAGCCATTTTCCCATATAAAGTGTGCGGGGTCCTTTACATTAAGCAGGAAATCTTATAAAAAATCAACACTCTAAAAATAGCAAAAATTGCAATGGAATAAACAATTGTAAAAATTAGGATATTTTTGGACATGGTTCAATACTTGTTAATGTATTCGAGTTAGCTATGGAATTATGAATCAAAGAACTTATAGTTGACACATTAGCTACATTGTTTTCTTCATTAAGGTTGGTAGAATAGTCTCCCATTTTTTCTACTATACTTTTGCATGGTGTTCCCCGTCCAGTTGGAAATATGGTTATATGGATTTCGGATTTGAATGTCCAGTCATTTTATTCAACATATTTTCTTCAACCCCTTTCTGTGTCAAGTTTGAAACAGCTGTTGCATGTTGTGAATGATTGGGAATTTTAACTTTTTCAGTCGCCAAACCAGACTTTCTTGCCTCCTTTGGCGTCCAGTGAGAGATCATGTTTTTTCTGACAGGAATGTTTTTGTACCACTTGCCCAATTTCCAAGAAGGATTAACAGTTGAGAAGAATCTTGGAATATTCATATTTTTCTTCACCATGAACTTTCTGAACAACCTTACCCGACACAAATCCGAGTTAATTATGTTTCTAACCACCCCCTTTGAAGGAGCGCAAGGATTATCCCCTCCTGGCGTTGTTTTGTCAAATATTAGGTTGTATTCCAGTCTGTTAGTTTTTCCCAAAGTCTTCTTTGAGATAGGAAGTGGAACATTTTATTCCCTCTCCTCCTCGCCATGCTAATTCGTACGATATGTACGAGTGAACATCAGGCGTTTTTTCATCACAATTCTGTATGAAGGCTTTGAACTCTTTGTATTTGAATGATACAGCGCTTTATTTTCTTTTCCGGGGTGTCTGTCTGTAACTCCTTATTTCTATAGGTATGTTATGCCTCGCGAGAATTTATAAATTGTGTCATTGAAAGGATCAAATTTAATATTATATTTGTCTTGGTATTTTTCCATCTATAGTTTTGAAGTTACATTCCAAGCAGTCTTCACAGTATAATCTTTATAATCCTCAACATTTCCAAAACGTGACATTTCATCGATTTTTAAAATCCAATTTATACATGTCAAGCCGACAAATGCACATTTTAACAATTTTTACTACAGATATGGACCTATTAGGAAATTTTTGACACATACCGGGCAATTATCGCTGAATATGTCTCGCTTCATAAATATGTCCCGCGTCATATGGGATAATGCTGTAATTATTCGAAAATAATAATAAAATCAAATTTTTAATATAGGATGTAAATATTCATTGTTATTGTCCCATGAATAAAAACTTGTACTGTACAAATATTATAAATATATTTTTCACGTTATTATAAGATGATTCAAACACCTTGTACATTTCACAATGATTTTATTGATATTATAAGGTTACTGAGAAGTAAAAAAATGCAGGTTCTCTTTTTAATAATTTCCAGTTTGATGATTTGCTGTATGGCATACCCTGTAAATATTTTCAGCTGTAGCTTCCAATGTGCATCTAACAAAAACCAACAAATGCAATATAAGTCTATACAATTCAATACAATTTCTCAATTTGAGAAATAAAGCTGGTGAAATCAGCATTTCTCCATTCAAAAGTAATTATACCGGGTGGCCACGAGATTTGTTACGTTACGCCATTTTGTTATTTTTAAAGACAGAAATTTTGGCTTTGGATATGTTGTACGAGAGGTAAATATCAATTATTGTCCGTATTGAAAGTTGAAATACGACTTCCGGTTTCACCGGAAGTGACATCAAATTTTGATTTTCAAATGGAGTATTCCATTTTTTTTAATTACTTAAATTTGTTATTCCATTCTGAATCCAACCATATGCTATATGACGTAATTTGTTCCCAAAATGGCGTCACAATTTGAAGTAAATGAAAATCTGAGGTAGTTTCACAACGCCAAATTTAAAAAGAGTATTGTCAAGTAGGCTTTGAAAAATGGGCCCAACTCATCGGTAAAATTAAGTAGACTTGATAATTTTTCGATACAAATAAATGGGACATCTATTTATAGCAACTGAAAAGCTATGCACATAATTGTACCTAACTCGCTTTTTTTTAATGTACCACATTTATTATGTTCAAAATTAGGAATGAACCATATATTACGTCTTGTAGTTAATTTGCGAGACAAATCCCAACAAGTGGTTCAGGAGAAACAATCTCTGCAGGAAAAAACTATTCAATATATAGTAGGCGCCTGTCAAACAGACGCTATTCTGTAGTTTGCAAAACTCATTCATTATTTGCATAAATATTTTATAAATGAGGGTATTGGTCAAGTAGGCATTGGAAATAGAAATGATCTCTGCAGGGAAGTCGTGTCAATATCAAACTAGTAAGCGCCTGTCAGTTTGACGGTATTCCGGTGGTTCAAGTAAAACTGAGAATTTTCGTTGGATAATCTGATATAAAATGGGTTTCTATACACAAAATGAGAAATTCGATATCGTGCTGATATACGGGGAATGTAAAAAAACTCATACGTCGCTAAAAGGCTTTACGCAGAGAGGTATCCTAACAAACGCCATCCTTGTCGAGCGTATTTTAAAGAAATTAGACAACCAGATGAAGAAGAAAAGTACGTTATTAGTGAAGATACTGAAATCAATGTTTTGACTTACGTAGAATATGATAAATCAGCTTCTTTTCGTCAGTTAGGACAAATGTTTGATATTAGTAAAGAATCTACCAGGAAGATTCTGAAACAGCACGGTTACAAAAGCTACAAGTACCAGATTCACCAAAATTTGTATGGAGACAATGATTATCAGAGAAGGTTGACATTTTGTAATTGGTTAATCGATAATCAGGCCTCAATTAATGTAATCATGTTCACCGATGAAAGTAGATTTACTAATCAGGGCTTATTCAATCGTAATAATACCAGATATTGGTCTAAGGAGAATAAGAATTTAATAAAACCCGGAAATAATCAAGAGAACTTTGGTGTCAATGTTTGGGCAGGCATTATTGGAAATGGGATAAGAGATTTTCTGACAGAAATAAAAGTTTGGAAATAGAGTGATTTCAACTAATGGCCCAGTCAGATGGCCTGCTTGGTCTTCCGATTTAATACCCTGTGACTTTTTTTGGGGATATTTAAAAGACAGAGTTAATTCATCACCATCTCGGAATCTAGGGGAATTGTAAAACAAAATTATGGGCACTTTTCGATCAATATAACACCACTGATGTTGGATAAAGTTGGTAGAGAATCCATAAGAATGGCTTACAAATGCCGAGAAGTTGGAGGAAGACATTTCGAACAATATTTATGAAACATTTTTCAGTATTAAATTACTCTGTGAAAATTGTACCGAGTTGACTTTGTTCATAACTTTGCTCAAACTTTAAGATTTGTTGATAGTCTTTTTTAATTACATAATTTCTGAAGTGAATAACTATTTTACGTTTAATGTAGTGAAAATTGAATTGATTTATTAGATATAACGAATTGTTTGCAATGTTTCGAAAACAATAATACCTATAGTCTGATCCACATTGAGAATTCAGTTAACTTGACATACGTCAATGTATTTCAAATGGGACATATCACGCCATTGTTGCCTACGTCGCTTACAGGTCCGGCCAAGCAATAAACTCTGTCCATCAAGTTTTTGGTTCAACAAGTTAGTTTGTTCAAACGTTTTGAAAAATAACTTTCGTTTCATAGGAATGTTCAGAATGTAGGGGAGTGTAGGGAGGGTTGATACTGTGGGAGACTTGATGAAACGGTAAGTGGAAGCATTTCACAAAACACTCCTTACTTGTATCATATTCATATCAAGGGCATTCGAAATTTTAGAGTTTAGCTATACCTTGATGTGTGAATCATATCAATACGTTCAGTTTTGTGGTATTATATTCCTCTTTTGCTGAAAATGGCACATGGGGAAGAATTCATAAATAATTTTGAGGGAGACATGATACATGTATCAAGCCTCCCTAGTGTAGTATGTTATTGATTGGAAAATTGTATTTGCACGATGCCTTTTCAATGGAAGAAAAAAACCAATAGGGTTCGAGCTTCACCCAGTAGAATGAAAAGGGCAGTAGAAAAAGTTACGGCAGGCAGCAAACTCAGAACGACTGCTAGGAAGTATGATATAGACAAGATGACACTCCGAAGGTATGTTATAGTTTCAAGAAAAAGTCGAAGAAATTACATTTTGTCCAAATCTTAAATATTCCCAAATAATCAATGAAGCTGAAGAAAAGAATTTGTCTAACTATCTACTAGACGCGGCACGAATGAACTATGGCTTGACAACTAAGGACACTCGCAAATTGGCATATATGTATGCAGTTGAAAATGAGAAAAAAATCAATGACAATTGGCAAAAAAAATAAAGCGGCTTCACGTGATTGGCTACGAGGGTTTATGCTCCGACATAAACATTTATCCTTGAAAAAACCTGAGCCTACTAGTCTTAGTCGCTCAACGGCTTTCAACAAGCTTACTGTGGGAGAGTTTTTTGAGCTTCTTCGAGAAGTCTTGAGTAGACATAAATTTGGTCCTGACGGTATTTATAACTATGATGAGACTGGAGTGCAGACCGTACATAAACCTAGTAAGATCATATGTCAAAAAGGACAGAAGCAAGTCTCTAAGGCTACTTCGGGAGAACGTGGACAAACTTTTACAGTGTGCTGTGCTATAAATGCCCCATGTACGCGAACAAGAATATATGACTAGAAACGCTTCACCTGGCTCTAAAGCTCTGCCCCATCCTAGTGGCTGGATGACGTCGGAAAATTTCACAAAATATTCAATGAATTTCATCAAGTTCGTTAAATGCACCAAGGACAACAAAGTCCTCCTAATTTTGGATAACCACCTCAGCCACATTTCGCCAGCAGTTCTTAGTCTGTGCAAGGATAATGAAATTATATTGCTCACAATTCCACCACATACATACAACCGTTAGATGTGTCTGTATATTCACCCTTCAAAACATATTTCAATCAGGCTTGTGACGATTTCATAGTTAATCATCCGGGTCAGACAATTGCATTGCAAAATATAGATGAATTAGTTGGAATTGCTTACAAAAGAGCTATCACGCCAAACAATATAATAAATGGTTTTTTGAAGAGTGGTATATTCCCTTTCGATGCGCATATTTTCACTGATGTTGATTTTTCAAGTTCAAGCGTAACAGACCAGACAAGCGCACTCCGGAAATAACTTATGTTGTTGAACCACAGCCGGGATCATCCAGAACAGATACAGGGCCAACAGCTATCAACATATGTCAGGCAGTTTCGAATAAAGAACTGACGCCAGAGCCAGCTTCTCACAGAGTCCCAGAATATTTAGTTGACGAACGAACACCACCGCCTTCAGTTCCACATAAGACTCCAGAAGACATCATGCCTTTACCTAAGGCTCCACCTCGAAAAAGACAGACTACTGACAAGAAAACAGTTAAAACTAAAATACTTACAGATACTCCCAACATGATGGAAATCAGATCAAAAGGAATTTGTCAGTTGAGAACGCGAGAAATTCACGGAAAGAACTGAAACCATTGAACAAATAGAAATCAGAAATTTTTGTAGATGAATCTGAGTCAGCATCAGATGATGTTTTATCTACTTCATCTGAAGAAATCACTGATATCGAAGATCATCTGAACAATGAAAATGAGGAACAAAACTTCTGTCAAGGTGTCATTGGTGTAAATGATTATGTACTGGTTTCGTTCAAAACCAAAAAAACCGTCAAGTACTTTGTAAGGCGTGTTCTAGAAATTGACAAAGGAACAGACGAATGTCGAGTCAATTTCATGAGAAGAAAGGGACCAGCTTATCATTTCATATATCCGGATGTAGGCGATGAATCCTATGTTCCAATAATGGATACGATTAAACTACCGCCACCCTGTTTTGTTGGAGGAACTTCTAAGGCAGCGAAAACAATATCATTTCCTGTTAACTTCACCAAATTGAATTGAATATAATTATAATTTTATTTTTGATCTTTCTACTCTTCTCAAGATAATAAAATTACTGAACAGTTTCAAAATTGAGTTAACCTTTGAAACTTCCCCTATACTGTATCAAACCTCCCATGTATTGCATCAAACCTCCCATACTGAGGGTGAATTGATACATTTGCAATGTTTAAAAAAAATCATGTTAGGCCACTTTCTATATATTTATATTTTGTCCGAATTGCTTATGCGAATGTAACGGCAATAGATGTGGAATTCAATTTGATCCAGTAGAGTAATTTTGTGTGATAATTCTGGTCGGGTGATAAGTGTATCAAGACTCCCCACTCTCCCCTACATGGTTTTTATATGATTGGTATCATTGATTGTTCAAACAATAAATGGGGATATACCTACTACCATTGTGAACTCAACCCCATTGAACTCCCGGTTTTTTCATTGTTTTTCCGGGAAATCCTTAGGACACTGAAAACCCGATAATAAAAGTCCAATAAGTTCATGTTTTACATACGAGCCAAGAAAACCCCTCGCATAACTAGGAGGAGGCGGGGAAGACACCACTGAGACTTAGCAAGTACGGCAGAGGATAACCTACATAACAGCGTAGGGCCTGCCATTGAGCAGGTATGAGCAGGTTTGCCCAGCCTTCTGAAACACTCAGACGGGCAGGAGCGAACTATCTCTGTAGAATGCGGTCAAACTCCCTCCTTTACCCCATACCCTGTGGCGAAGTGATAGTTTTACGGTGTTTTATTTATTTATCTGTTGTAATGTCGCTATACAATTTTATGAAAACGTAATCAATATACCCTTTTTGCCTTTGCCTTTTGCCATTGAACTGAGGTAGAGTGAAGAGAAATGCTTTGTGTGAATCAGAAAAGGTTGAGAAGCTATACAAGATGATAAAAAAAGTATAATCATGAGACAAAAATCATGAAATAAAATACAATGAACATGCAGTATTTGGGCTGTGATGATTAATTAGCAAAGTGATATTCCATACAATTTAATTCCATCGCAAAATGATTTTGATGCAAATGTAAATGATGAATAATATTTTTCAATCCAAACAAACTGATATAGCGCTATTATATCAAAGTTTTTCGAACAGATGGTCTATTGATTGGTTACTTCAACTAGTTCAAGGTGCATATGAAAGAATACGGGGTACCCTTCTCTCTAAGCGTTTCCACCATGTGGAAAATTAAAGGCAAACATCTGTCAGAAAACAACTACTTCCCTGGCTAATACCACGACGGACATTGAACTACATATGACACATATTTGTGCAACGTTCTTCCAAGAAGACCAAATTGCAAGTGCTTGTCTTGTAATTAAAAAGAAGATTATCCTTCATTTGGCTGGAGATGACCGCCTGCAGACATGCATGTTTCGAGGTTTATTGTTCTCATCAGTGACAGGGTAGGTCGGACAACATTATAATTGTCCTGTCCCTGCCAAATGAATAATAATCAACCATTATGGGCCGCAGTGGTCATGATGGTAGAGCGCTAGTCTATCAAGCAGAGGGACGTGGGTTCGATTCCCAGCATGGTCACTGGTCTCGTGCTAGGAATCGCACGTTAAAAGGTAAGACCTCGTTAATCCTTAGCTCGCACAAGTTTCGACTTCTGAGGGCTGTCGTTCGTAGGGGGTGACAGCTGGTTAACGGAAAAACAATTTTAAAACAATTTTTTTTTAAACAATTTAACCAATATTTCTCCATAGATGACTCTACGACCCACAACAAAGTTGATCGCAGCGCCATCCGCACGAGAAATCAAGAACAAGACAAAACACTCCCAAGTAGCAAAGACTCCGAGAACAGAAAACAGTAATAATTCGAAAGAAGTTTGAATATATTGTGCCAGAGAGGTGTAATCAACAATGTGAAAGTATACGGGGTACCCTTCTCTCTAAGGGTTTCCACCAAGTGGAAGGTGCATAGTTTTCGAGGATACAAACAATAATCCCTTGTGCCTAATGGGGCATAACGGGAAGACGTTATGATACAACTCCAGTTGAGTATTGTTGGGATTTTATTATTGTCTATATGCGAGGAAAGTGAATTGAAAAGATAGCTCATTCAAAAGAATAATCAAGAGAAGTCAGAATATTCACTCAAATCTTTAGAAAAAGATTATATCAATGGTTACGTAGAAAATTTATATTCGTTTTCGTTCATGCAGGAAACGAAAATAGGTTCATAAAAGGTGCTGATAAGACATTTTTGGGTAAAAAAGATAGTGATGATTATTATCAGCAAGAAATTGACCGTCACATATTTAACTTCATTTTATCACCGAAACCTATCGAAAAGAAAAAAAATATATCTTAGTGGTAGACAATGCGCCATACTATTACAGAAAATTAAAGTTTCTGAGAGATCAACAATATATCGTGTTATTGAGCACCTTGAAAATATCGTGAAGGCGCTGAAATTTTGACAAGTGTCACTTTAACGTTCATACGGTGGCTGGAATACAGCTCCATATTATTCGTGGAAATACTGAAAATGAAAGAATCCGTTATGAATAACCAGCCAGCGAATAATGTGATTCATTTCAAACAGGGCGAAAAAGAACGACGAGGGTATGACTATATCAGAAATAGTCAGTAAAGTTTCTGATATGACTGGAGTTTGTAAGCGATCTGTGAATCAATATTGAAACGAATATATTCATGGTCCCATATCAAGTATACATTTTTCGAGCCATATAATCAACATTTTGAATTTTGTCGATTATAATTTCAAATGAGCGTTCTTTTGAATTCACTTTCCTCATATAGGCAATAAGAGAATCTGTTAGATATTGTAGCAGGTGTTATGAACCATAACGTCTGTTTATTGAGCCTCAAGGCACAATGACAATAGTGTTTACCCTTCCCGAAAATGATGAACCTTTTCATTGTGGCGCAAATTTAAGAATACTTGTTCAATTTATACTATGATTCACATGCATAGAACTTCCTCAAATTGTTCAATGTAAACGCTACTGTTCAAAATATGTTGACAAGTAACATCTACTACCGTCTAGCGTACCTGCGTACGACCCTGCTATTTATATGTCATTAATGCCTCTTTCTGATGTATGAACTCCGGCAAAAGTGTTATTATATTCCGCGCCTCGTCTTCGAGATCACAAAGGTAGTACCTTCACTTTACGTCAAGATGTCGCCACTATTTTAAAGATGAACAGGCTTTTCCCCTGTTTACGTACGGCATTCCCCATCCTCTACGTTCCCATCTTCATTACTTCGCTTTGGCGTTGCAGTGTTGCCACGTTTACCGCCATTATAAATCATTTTTATTGTTTTCAATGATAATTGTAATGGATTCATCCAGAAAACGACGCAGATTATCATCACACACTTCCGAAGAGGAAATCGACTCTAAATAAGTTGACGAGTTCTAATTGAGGAATTATCACGAGTTGATATTTGTAGAATTAGACGAGTTCTAATTGAGGACCTATCACGAGTTGATATTTGTAGAGTTAGACGAGATCTAAACCTCTAGTCGGTGCTTGATGTCACGACAGTACGAATCGATTGGTAAGTTCTTTTCCACAGCAGTCACATCACAATATGGATTGGTATTGCGACTTCACGAGATCTGTCTCAATAACTTCAAGCATCAATGGCAGCTAATGGGAGTGTATAACGCAACAATGCTACTGCAAAATATCACGAGTCGACAATTTATGTTCAGACGAGTTCTGATGTCATTCCCTCATTAGACGAGTTCTGACTGAAGAAATATCATGAGTTGATATTTGTAGAATTAGACGAGATCTAAACTTCTAGTCGTTGCTTGATGTCACGGCAGTACGAGTATGGTGTCCAACAGCATTGCACAGGTTGGTAGAATAGGTTGGTAAAACAGGTTTTTATATACCACATTGGTATGAAAAACATCACGAGTTGAAGTTTTTTTAAAGTCTTTTCAGGGAGACATACAAGAATTACAAAATAATGTTTTGTAGACAATGTCTTTCGACATGACCTTATTGTAGAATATTGCCAGTCAATATTAATATATTTTATACTACAAACCCAACATAAAAAAAAATCAGGAAATTTTATAAATGCTTGCAGGAGATGTACATTCGGTTCTTGACACACAGATGATATTGATCCTCAAACAATATCAGATGTTATTCCAGTGTTACTAGTTTACTTTCCCATTTATGAATATTACAGGTAGTCTTTCGGAATATGAAGAAGGCCGTGGAACATGACACCAGCCCCACCTGTTGGGGATGAAGATGAAACAGAAGAGCAACCTCTCTCGCGACATCGTGGGAGCATATATTGAAGAGTTGTCTGAATGATGAAAGCCGGGGTGCACTGATACAACAGATCTGCCACCAGCTCATTGTCTCTTTCTAGGTGCTCCAAGGCTGAATGAGGAAGTGAAATCTTTGGTAAATGATTCAACTATCAGGAGAGATGACAGATTGGCACAAATACAAAGTCAATTAGTAGCTGGACTTGCAGAATTAGGCAACATTCTATCAACCATGTTGTCAGAAGAAAGGGAAAGGGAGCGGCCCCTGCCGGCCTTCATGGCCTTGAGTGACGCTGCGAGATTGTTTGCTGATATTCACCCTGGGGAATCCGAATTGAGAAGAATTATGATATCTACGGGTATCAACCAAGACTTGAAAGATACCATAATAAAATCTTCCATTAATGTATGGCTTTTGGAGGAAAAATCTTGTCAGGATTTCAGGTCTCTAGCAACTAGGGCTCAACAATCAAAACAACATTAGTATGCTGGTAGATTACAGTTTTTCATTGATTAATGAATATCATAAGCTTGTGATTCAATGGTTCTGGGCTGGCTGACTGGATACCCTCTTACTTTTATAAAGAAGACCCAAAAACACATTGTACATGTAAGTCCGAAATGGTATCTAAAGGATATGACAATTATAACAATTTCGATTGATGAATTGCAAAACATTGAAGCAATAACTGAATGTCACTCATGTCGAAACCACTCGATATCCAGAATATTTTTAGTTTCTAGACCTGATAGTTCACACTGTCTCATTTGGAATTTGAAAAAGTTTAATGAATATGTAGGTTGTCAAAATTTCAAGTTGAAAGACATGAAACAGTTCTTAGAATAATAACAAAGAATTATTTTATGTCAACTGTCGATCTCAAGAACGCTTACCTATCCTGAATAGTCACAGAAAGTTTGTCAGGTTTTAATGGAACAGCAAATTATTTGAATATAACTCCTTACCTTGAGGATTGAACACAGCCCCGTGAGTTTTATACAAAATTGATGAAGCCAGTCTTGGCTCACTTTAAATCCAGAGGTTTTTTATCAGTCCTATATTTGGATGTTTTTTTGTTATTTGGCAACAGCCGCGAGGCAAGCATCAACTATGTACAGACAACTTGAGATTCATTGAAAAAATTAGAGTTAACTGTAAACCTTGATTAAAGTAAGCTAGAACCTGCACAAGTGTGCAAAAACTTAGGTTGTTACATTTGAGACTGGTAAGGATTGCAATAATAACAAAGTCAAGAAAAAACGACTAACATGTAGGCCTACCTGGTTCCTTTACTGGCTTCCCACTCAGCCGTTTCTCCTCTGGGGTTGCAACCACCGGTCTCCTGAGGGGGGATGTGGACTGTAGCTGGTTATGGTAGTATACTAGGGAGCACTAGGAAAGTTTATTCCTTGCTCGGACACCGTACTTTTGCGTAATTCGAGTACTGCCGAAAAATGGCATATACGATCGTACCGATCGTACCGGGAGTAAAATTGAGACTGCCCGTATCGCTAGGTGATTTCCTTCGCGATAGGCCATTCTGAATAGCCGAGTCTTGACTTGTATAATAAAAAAGTTGAACTCTACATAAATAAAGAAATATTTTGTACTAGCAACGTATTACAATGGAAAACTAAAGGGATTCCCAATGAGTTAAATAAAAATTAAATTGAATACAGGTATATGTACTTAAATTATAAACTTAACAAAAAATATGATACGGGGCGTAAACATACCCCACCCCAAAATACACAGTATTTTAGGCAAGTTGAGCAGAGGGTAAATAACAAAGTTTCACGAGGGGCCTCTTAAATTCCCCTTGAGAAGTGCGAACAGTCGCAACTCGGACTATTCCGTCCGCTCCGGGATGCACTTTAACTACTCGGCCTGTCCGCCATTGAAGCGGAGAGGTTAAATTCATTTTTTATCAACACTAATTGGCCAACTTCTAATGGTACTTCTGGTTTAAGCCATTTATTACGCTGTTGGAAGGTGTGAAGATATTCGTCGTGCCAACGCCTCCAAATATTTTGGTGTAGACAGTTGCCACCGATTCAAATGGCTCATTTTCAGGTGAGTCAAGTCAGGCTCCGGTATGGTAGTGAGAGGTTCGAGGGTCAGGAAATGACCAGGGGTTAAAACAGATAAATCGGAGGGATCGGAACTCTGGGCGCATAGTGGGCGAGAGTTGAGGATGGCCTCAATCTGAACGAGAAGAGTATAGAACTCCTCATAGGTCAAAATTTGGTTGCCCACAACTCTATATAAATGGGTTTTTACAGATTTTATGCCAGCTTTGCTGAGTCCATTAAAATGAGGACTAGATGGTGCATTGAAAGAAAATATTATATTTTCGCATTCGGAAGCTTCTTTCATGTGCTGCAAAAGAATATTTTTTGCCCCGACAAAATTCGTCGCGCAGTCTGAGGATATGCGGTTAGCTTCGGAAGAAAGTTCTGATGCCAGTTCCAAATGAATGGCTTTCGTAGCAAAACAAACGAAAAGACATATATATGCCTTTTGCGATTTTATGCCACGGCCTTTCCCTAGAGTAATATTGAAGGGGCCGCCGTAATCGACTCCAACACATTGGAAGGGCTTGACTTGGTAGACTCTCAGAGCAGGCAAATCGCCCATGAAGGGCTGAAGAGGGCTCGGATGAGCCCTACAACATTTTAAACATCGAGAGAGTACATGACGTATCGCTCTCTTTGGGGAAAGAATCCAGAAATGCTGAACAAGTAAAAACTGTAACGTCTGGAGCCCGGGGTGCATATTTTCAGCGTGAAAAAGTTGAATGATGAGAAAAGTTAAACGATTTTTTCCAGGTAGTAATGCTGGGTGCTTGCGATCATATGCTAAACCCGAATGTGACAGGTGACCACCTACTCTTAGCAGGCCGTCATCTCCAATAAAGGGGTTCAATTTGCGAAATGGTTTAGGTAGCGGAGATTTATTTTGTAACTTAGATATTTCTTGGCTGAATTCGACATGTTGAGTACGCTTAACCAAGGCTAATAGAGATAAATGGAGCTCTTGTTGAGAAAGATGCCCCAGATTTTTATTTCGGGGATTTTTAAGATTCATTATAAAACGTAAACAATACGCAATTATACGTTTAATTTTATTCAGGGACGAGAACTTCTCTAAAAGAGAGTCTACAGAGTCTAAAGACACGAAAGAATATAGAGAAACGGTTTTCTCTTCATGAATTGCTTCGGGAGAGGGAACAATTGCGAGAGCCACAGGCCATTGCTTTTGAGGGAGATCAAAGAAAGCAGGGCCGGAGAACCATAATGGCTGTTCTAAAATTTCGGAGGGGAGTAAACCTCGCGAAGCACAGTCGGCGGGGTTATTAGCACTGCGAATATGATGCCAGAGATTTGGGGGTATATTATCTTGAATCTGACTCACCTTGTTATCAACGAAAGTTTTCAGCCGGTGAGCTGAGGATTTTATCCAATAGAGAGCGGTCATTGAGTCAGACCAAGCAAAAATTTGATGAAACTTTATTCTTGGAGAGTAAGTATCGAGAATAAACCTCATAAGCTTTTGATTTACCAGCCATTAGGAAAGTTTGAAATTCATTATCGGAGTTCCTAATGCGAATAAATACGACTGCGGCGTATCCACATTCGGAGCTATCCGCAAAGCCGTGGAGTTCACACCTTTGAGAGAGAGCTGGAAAATGACGGGGTATATTCAACTTAGAATCAAGGGGTAATTCAGCTTTATACTGTGTCCACCTTTCAATCACATTCGAGGGAGGAGTTTGGTCCCATTCTAGCCCTAAACTCCATATATATTGATCGAACATGCGAGCAATCTGAGATAAGATTGTACGTTTAGTGCAAACTTCATCCAGGGGAATCACATTATAAGAAAAATAGTCTCGAGAAGGATGCCATTTCAGTCCTAGAATTTTAACAACACAATCTTCAGGGTTGAATGAATGGTCCTGAGGTTGACATTCATCGAGGGGAAAATTTTCCAAGAGGCTAGGGTGATTACTTGCCCATTTGCGGAGCTTGAAGCCACCCCTATTGAGCAATTCAATTAACTGATGCTGTAGTTCACATGCATCTTTCAGGGTAGTCGATCCTGTGATGATATCGTCCACATAAATATCAGTCATGAGCACTGAGGAGGCCAGGGGAAAATCTTTTTTTTCATCGTGAGCAAGCTGACAGAGTGTTCTAATAGCGAGAAAAGGCGCAGAGTTTACTCCAAAGAGTTTACTCAAAATAGAGAGGGGGGTTTTTTTGTAAACGACGTTCCAGTGAGTTCAAAAGTTGGAGAGCGGTATTTCGAGTAGAATGGAAGTGAGGTTCGATATCATTCTTGAAGGGGAGAGAAACCACGTATCTTCCAGTAGGGGTACGAAAATGAGTTTTTATAAAATTCTCTTCACATTGAGTTTCTTCAGGCGAAGAAATGTTGGCTCGTGGACTTTCTTCCACATTCCAAAATTGTTTTAAAGTGGTATCCAAATCAACTAAATTCATAAGGGATGTTATGTTAGTCAGTTTTGGGTCCAACGACATTTTTCCCATGAGAATCCGCCCATATATGGTGTTAAAAGCGATAGGAACGTCTTCACTTCCCACTACTTTTCCATCCATCAATATCAAGGAGAAAATATCAGCTCCTAGGAGCATCTCAATAGGGCCAGAGATATTGAAACATTTGTCAGCAAGTTGGAGGTTAACTACGTGTGACCAGTCTCTAGTAGAAAAGGTGTACGCTGGCATATCCGTACATATTTTCGGGAGGATAGCAGCTTCAATGGTACAAATTATACTTTTTTATATCAAAGTATCGTGATATTATCAATGTTTATCGTTCCAAAAAATATTTCAGTAAAATGTTTCCCTAAGCGGCAAGAAAACATGTAGAGTGTAGCGACTGTTCAACAAAAAACAAAACGAGTTAAACAAACTACGCAAAAAACTGGTCCTACCGTCTGTGTCTATGATTGAAATAAAATACGTTTAATAAAATATTTACTGTTTAAATGAAATTGGAATATTTTCATTGAGAATGCCCCTAGTAAACCAATTATCCGGCTCGAAGCCGACCAAAAAATGTTACATTTGAGACTGGTAAGGATTGCAATAATAACAAAGTCAAGAAAAAACGACTAACATGTAGGCCTACCTGGTTCCTTTACTGGCTTCCCACTCAGCCGTTTCTCCTCTGGGGTTGCAACCACCGGTCTCCTGAGGGGGGATGTGGACTGTAGTTGGTTATGGTAGTATGCTAGGGAGCACTAGGGAAGTATATTCCTTGCACGGACACCGTACTTTTGCGTAATTCGAGTACTGCCGAAAAATGGCATATACGATCGTACCGATCGTACCGGGAGTAAAATTGAGACTGCCCGTATCGCTAGGTGATTTCCTTCGCGATAGGCCATTCTGAATAGCCGAGTCTTGACTTGTATAAAAAAAAAGTTGAACTCTACAGAAATAAAAAAATAATTTGTACTAGCAACGTATTACAATGGAAAACTAAAGGGATTTCCAATGAGTTAAATAAAAATTTAATTGAATACAGGTATATGTACTTAAATTATAAACTTAACAAAAAATATGATACTTGGCGTAAACATAGGTAATTCACAACATATGTCAATATCACCTTCCTCAAAGGAAGAATTAATAATCAAATTGGTCAAAAGAATTCGTTTAATGCAAACTATCAAAACAAAAGAGTTTGGAAAACTTTTAGAAGTTTTGATATCTGTTTGTGTTGCAAATATTATGTGATTTAGTTACCCATGTTTTCGTTGATTATATATCTGTAGTTATGTACAAGATAGCGAATGTTATGTAGTTCAAAATAAAACTTTACATGAAAAGTCCTTTGATATTCTTTGATATCAGTTTTTCCAAGCCTAAAATATAGCTGGTTGTACACTAAGGAATTTGAGAAATGCAACTACTTTGCTTTGATTCATTCCAACAATAATTACAATACTTTCATGTCACTCCAGGGGTCATTGAACGATGATTTCAACTGATGGAAAATAAATGTGAAGAGATCTGGGACTGCGATTAAAAGAGACAATTCCGAAATGGAAATTTTTTCGGTCCCTTTCTTCACCGGATGGAGTACATTGACCACTCATTATCTCATGTACAGTGGAATATAAGCGAGAAAAAGTTTCACGTCAGTTATTTAGAACTGTAACTTCTTAATAAGAATGAAAGACACTACTGCCATATATAAATAGAATGGGTGGTGTGCGATATCCACTCTTCAACAAACTATATGGCAGTGGTGCAAAGATCGTAACATATTCATTTTGCCTCCTATATTAAATCTTCTGAAAATATAGTTGCAGATTTGCAACAAGTTTGTCTCTTGGTGAAGAGACCCAGAAGCTTTTGTTTTTTTATGCATTCTCTTAATTTTCTTTAATCCTCAGAGTTTTTACAAAAAAGTATTAGCAGTGAAGCAGAGGGATACTTGAAGAAACTAGTTCCAGCGGCCTCCTTAGACATCATGTTATCCACAATTAGCGAGTCTACATAGAGGCAGTAAAATACTGGATTTAAACTCTGGTGGATATTTTGTAAAGACAATGAAACTGATATTTCTCATGGCACAGTAACAACACCACACAATTGCAGAAAATAGTATTGCAATAAAAATTCCAGAAAGAATAAAAACTTTCGGATACAGTAGATATCAACCATTATTAAAACTGCCATTTTTCAGAGATAATCCGAAAATATGTGCAACAACAACATTACAATGTTCTTAACAAGACCAAATCATTAGTCATTGCTAATCATTTTGCTCCTGTTCTCTGTTACCAGAAATCCCATAACGATGCATCTGCACAGTTAGCAGATGGATTAAGGGTTCCCTAACTGACAGCGGATTAAATAGAATACTTGTGTGTTTTTTCAGCCTATAACACCAGACATGCTTCGAGTTCTGCTGTAGCTAAAGGAGCTTCATTGGGCAATATTTGAAACACTGCTGTTGGTCCGAAAGGTAAAAACCTTCCTAATTTTTATAACCGGCCTAGGGCAAATAAACATCTAACTTTGTGATCTCGAAGACGAGGCGCGGAATATAATTTAAAAATCAAACGAACTTAACTAATGAGGTATGATGTTAGGAAGTTGGTGTGCAAGTAGAAGTATATTATTCAATTCACGAAATTATTTCTTCTGATGTTTCATGGACCGTATCCGCTATAATTAGGGTCACACCGTAAAGTAGGTAGGTATATTTGGGGTGTGGTGATTTAGTTGTTAGTTTGAAATGTGGATTCAGTGGATGTGTTAGTATTTATTGTGTTGTGTCATATTGTGTTTTGGATTCTATAAAGTGATTTAAATATAACTGTACAAGAATTTCATAAGGTGAGTGTAAAAACTATAAAAAGCCAGTCTATGACCCCATGCATTTATTTATAATAATGAATTTCGCATCATAAATCAATGAATTAATTATATGTAATAAATGATAAATTATCGACATTATGATAGCTTATTCGGTGAAAATGCAGTATAGGGCGAATCCACAGATCAAAACTAGTTTTATTTATGCGGTAGTGTTAGTAGTTTGTGCTTTTAGCAAATTCCAAAAGATTTTTGACAGTCCCATTTATTTTAGGTATAGGTATTGTGTTTGCAAAAACAGAAACGAAAGAAAATATATAAATAGCTATCATGTACCGTTTGCACCGGCGTTTTTTCATCAGGCCGACGCGTTGGGTTTTGTTTTTCAGTAAAAAAAAATGCATATAACTCTTGTCAATGAAATATAAAAGTACAATCTTAAACGAGTAGATTTGTTTTCCCAAGTAAGGTTATTTTTTTAAATATCTCTGGACGAGTAGGTAGTCGTTTTATTTTTCATTATTGTATTTGGAATGCTTCTATAAAGGTTTGCCAGTTTTTTTATTCGCGGAATCTTCCTAAGTTAGGATTAATAATTCGCATTTATTCCGCTAAAGTGAATCATTATAATTCACTTTTGTAGACATTGTTTCTGCATTTCAGATATGTCTGGAAGTAAGTGTTCATATTTCAACTGTGGGCTAACCAAGAGATTGGACTCATTGAGAATGTACAGATTTCCAGTAGAAGATATTCCCAGATGCCAAAAATGGATTTTTTGCGACCAGACTATTTTTCGGTAAAGAGAGAGAGAAAGAGCGATAAGACATGAAGTAGTGTTTGACGTACTTTCCTTCAGCGATGAACGTAAATAATTTCGAATTAGTAATAGAATCGTACAGAAAAATTGCGGACTCCAGTATAAATTACCAGACCAACGGAATAGGGCAACATGTCTTTTATCATTTATATTCTTTCAATGACGCAAAAGATACTACAAAGCAGCGGCTTTATATTGCCTATAGTCTTAATGAGTTTCTGATAATTAATTTTTTTTTTCAAATTTTCCTTTTTTAATTTTAGGTAGCTGACCTGAGTCCAATATCACTAAGGAAAAAGTATTTATGTACACTTCGCTGGTCTGGTAATAGAATCCAGATTATTACCTCCTAGGGCTGTTCCTCTAAAGTATACCAACGAAGATGATTCAACTGAGTCATTCGATGATAAGGAAAATGTCATTGATGACACATTCCATGACACATTTGCACGTGCTCAACCTTCCTGTAGCAGCAATGTCTACCCGCGATTGGACAGTTCTGAGAGTGAAAGTGAAGATAAAATTTGGCTGACTGAAATACAGAATCTTCCATCATGTTCTGTACGAGTCAAAAAGAAGAAACTTCCACCAGGAGAAGAAATCAAGCAATTGAAAGAACAATTGAAAACTGCCAGAAAAAAAATTAACAACCTTGATACCCAATTGAAGTCAGCTAAACAAAAGGTTAAGAAAGCTCAACTTTCTGCTCAGTTGATGTATGGAGGAGACCATCTAACAGATTTCAATAAATCACTGGTGAGTATGCAGTTAAGGCATAAGATGAAATCCCCATGGTTGCCATCTGAAAAAAGAACTGCCCTTGCATTATTCTATAAGAAAGGTGTTACATTACCAGCAGTATCGACACTAAAAAGCTGGATTGCCAATTTCAATTGCAAGCCTGGGTTCACCAAAAAAATTTTTGCACATCTTACTCTGAAAGGCAGATACAATGCTGCCATGGGAAAGACAGTGCATTATGATGTTTGACGAAATGGCCATCAAAAGACATGTTGAATAAAACAGAAAAACAGATATAATTGAAGGATTTGAGGATCTTGGAGAATTAGGAAGGAAGTCTAGCCCTGCGAATCAGGCCCTAGTACTTATGATCAGGAGGGGTTTATAGCAAATGGAAAATTCCAATTGCCTATTTTGTTTCGGACGACTCAGTTACTGATGATTCATTATTCTCTATAGTAACAAAATGTTTGGAAAAACTCTATGAATCAAAATTGGAACCAATAGGCATAGTATGTGACTTGTCATCAACTAACCAAAAAGTCTTCAAACGTCTTGGGGTGGATATAAAAAATCCTTATTTATTTTGCTTTTTATGATGTTCCTCACCTCAAATGCATAAGAAATAATTTTTTGGAAGTATATATATGTTTTTCTGATATAAGAAAGTTGCATGATTTAGTTAGAAGAAGCAAAACAGGAAGGTCATTATTGAAAATTACTGACAAACATTTAAATCCAAATTCGTTTGAAAAGATGAGTGTTAAATTGGCTGCTCAGTTGTTAAGTCATACTGTATATGCTGCTCTCAAGACGTCCATACGAACTTATTTCAACTACTGGCGAAAATACAGCCCATTTCATTTATACAATGTACACGCCTACATAGTAAAAAGCCTTGTAATCGTGTACTATGTGATAATAATCCCGAAGTATTATTAGCTATTAATGCAGGGTATGAATTATTGAAAGACATTCAAAAGATGGGTCTCAAAGGAAAATTGACCAGGCCTAATAACTTTGATGGTTTTTTGGTAACCATCAATGCAGTTAAATTATTTTCAGAGGAACAAAAAAAAAAGGTTATAAATATATTTTTACTGGAAAACTCATTCGAAATCCTTTTCCCGTTTTCTGTCTATAGGCAAAAAGGTGGATATAATCGGAACCCCACGGTCAGATCTTTCAGATCGGCTTTCAAGTAGTAGACCTGATGAGATTGACAATATTTTGAATATTTCTCAAGAAGATGATGCCCTAACTCTTCTGAATATTGAGGAAGAGTCTTCTTCGGAAATGGAAACTGATTCTTCACAGAATTCATCAACCATTTCATCAGTTCATTGTGATCGTGTCACAAGTTTGGAACAATGTGGAGTTGTGTATTTTGCAGGATATTTAATCAAAAAATGTTTGGATAAATATAAATGTGATAGTTGTAAATCTAGTTTAGAATCCTCAGAAGATTTGGATAACAGTGACGAGCTATTGACATTTTATAAAAACTATGAACTAAAATACGAGAGTGGATTGAAAACTCCCACAAGCTATTGAAAAAATTCATTTCCATGAATGTTTTTACAAAAAATATTGTGAAGTACTTGGAGAGAAATATTATTTTCAATGTGAAAAAGAAGGTTGAGAGTCAACTTCTAAAGTCTGCGCCAGAGTGATTCCAAACCAACTCCCCCTGTAGTGAACATAGAGGATACAAGTTAAATTTGCTGTCACGAACTCAAGTTTACAAGTATTGTAAAGAAATGTCTAGCTTATTAACAACAAGAAAAAGCTATAATCATGTTAAATTGTCAATTCTTCAACATAAATAGTTGAAAAGTGTATCGATATTATAAATATGACGATATTTTAAATCGTCGGTTGTTTATGTAACATTTGCCTAGAAAAATGGAAAAGTTTGTTTGAAAGTGATTGACAATGTTTCACTTTGAGTTAGGTATTTCTGGACTTCCATTGTCTAAAATAAACCACTGTAGTTTTTATTGACATAATAAATAAAAATTGCAGGCAATTGATTTTCTTCTTTCTTTTAGACCATGGAAGTTGGAAGTGCAGAAAAGCTTACATCAAAATGGAAAAGTTTGATGACACAAACTGATCGAACATGCAATATTTACACCGTACCCTCGAATTAATTTGAAAGTTGAATGCATTAATGGCTATAGTGATATTAAATGTTTATCACTATTACAATTACATGCATTGAGCTTTCAAGTGAAATCACATGTACATGTATGCCCAATGATTTCCGAAATATTGTTCTTCATCTACTTTCGAGGCCAAGTCTACTTTAAAAAAATAAAATGTTATTTAAAATTATTTTTTCTGGTAACCAGCTGTCATCCCCCTACGAACGACAGCCCTCAGAGGTCTTACCTTTTAACATGCGATTCCTACCAATACACTGACAATTTCAAATACCGTCATGAAAATGTAATTGTAGCTGTACGAAACCTTGTTTTCTCCTGTATTTCTATTAATAATTGATTGTAATACATTGCTGACACTACGACTGTATCGTCACATGTTTGATTATATTAAGTAGTTTCTGTTCAAGTTCTTATTACAATAAAATTAGAAAATAGGATATTATTTCATGTTTACTTGGCAAAAAGTGTTTTTTGACTATGCATCATTAGAATAAGAAAGAAAAGAACTAAAGTCCTTTCCTATCAGTAGGTTTAACAATAAGAAAAAACAAAGACACTATAATTGCTTTAAAATGCCAACGATTTTTTTAAATTTGAGGAGTTCCCTTACACTTTTTTTTCAAAGCTTTTATTTGTTTTTGATGGTACATCCTCCTGAATTTCCACTGTTACTAATATTTATTGAAGCAATTATTGACTTAAATGTGCCCCAGTAAATATACTAGCTTTGATACTTTCGCTTTTCATCATATTGAGGTTACCAAGTCTTACTGACTGAATGATCGATTTAATGCTGTTTCAGGTAATTAAATAATTGAAAATATACATTTTTTATTTTAATTCTTTGCGATCCAGATAAGTTCCCGAATTAATGTACAGAAAAATGAACTTTCTTGAAATTGTTCAATGTCAAAAGTTTTCGAAAATAAAAAGAGAGTAGGTATTGTCTTTATTTAAATAATGGTATTGTAAGTATCCGACCCGGAACGGTTTATTTTTCCAGTCTAGAGATGAATATGCACGATGCACGGAGGTGGTCGACGTTGCCACGTTCGTTGGTTCGCCGTTTCGAGCGAGATATCTCGTTTTTATGAACTAGCATTCTTGATTTTGATTTGAAAGTGAAATACAGGAAGATAAATTTCGATTCTCTATTAGCCAGGAAAAGTTGTTTTCTGTTGAATGCACACGTAATGATAATTTATTCTGAATCTGAAAGAGAATGCCAGTTTATAATATCAGATAAATTGATTAGGTATGATAATTAATTATAATACATTTTTTTTCAAGATATCAATATTAAAAAATCTCTTAAAATATTTCATTCAATATTTCATTTTGGATCCGGGCCTGAGTTATGATACATTTGCAGTAAACTCATCCAGAAGCATATTTACAAAAGCTACTTTGCTTGCGTTATTGCTCGCGGCTACCATCAGTTTAGTTATGCGAATCTGTGAATTCTAATCCCTTATATGACCAGCGCGATTTCTTCAAAGATGTACTTGGCTACATCGCAGTACCCGGTGCCCCTCTGTAAACTACTAATATTTTACAATATATCCCAGAGACAGTAGGTACAAGACATCGCTGAACCTACTGAAGAAGCTGTGATAATTGATGACCAGGTTAGCTTGCTCAGGTTACGTTTGTGTGTAACTTATCCGTGTTAAGGTTCTTTTGCAAAAAGAACTGTGTAAATACAAAAATTGTCACTCAATCCTGAAATATACTGTACTTTCAATAATTAACAGAGACAATTTGCTCGACTGAAAAATATCCAATAAAAAGTTCAAACAAAATAGCTCTCAAAACTTCTTCATGATCATTAGGCAAGTCCAACTCTGCTTCCACTGCTTTAATATAATTGTATAAACATGTATGAGATGTGTTGAAATTGCAAAGAAGGAAACTTTAGGAAGTGTTTAGGAATATTTTTGTAGTTCCTCTCTCAATGTCCACATTTCTTATAGTGGGCGCATCAGTACAGCACTAAAATGACGTCACATATAAATGTTAGCAAATAATTACGCTAGATGGCACTCGCGTTTGGCTCCAATACCAATTCCACAGGCATTGACTAACTATCCCCCTTATATTTAAACAATATTACTGGTGACATAGGTGGTGACAGTTTGGTGAGCTCTGATTGTATGGTAGTGGGGCTGGAATGGAAGTGGAGGGCGTGGTTTGAAGTCTCTTCCTAGCTACTAATATCCTAATTCTGTTGGTTGGAGACAAAATTTGAGAAAAACATAAATTGCTTTAATTATTGTAATTTATTCATTCCGTAATGTTGAGAAAATATTTTTAATATGCGTGTCAAGATGGTCAAAATAGCGGTTTGGCGATGGAATAAAACAGTTGATTCAATACTACATCAAAGATTTCAAACAGTGCAGCGCAATTACCTATCTACTATTTAACTTACCACCTCCATCAGCTGATTTCATTTCTGTTTTATTTCCATCTTTGGTCCAAGTTACTCCATAAATGAGGATTTTTCTTCCATTGCTGAGAGCTAAAATGTTTTCTGAAATTGCCATATCAGTTACTTGAAATTCCAACTGCAATAAAAAGTCCCTTGTTTCAGTTTTTATCAGAATCTGAGTAGCAGTCTTTTGGGTTGCACAAATTTTTTCTGAAAATTTGCTACATATTCTTTGTTCTTTCATTATGTATACAGAAGTAACACAATTTACACTTAGGAGAGGTGATCTTGACATAAAAGAACCCCACACAAGCTGTTTTATTGTTCCACTGATAGTGTTCACATTAGTCAACTCCCAGCTGTCTTCTGGGTTTTCGATTTTGGCCCTATTCAGTTTCTTCGTCCAGAAATATATTCGACCAATGTTTGTTCCAGCACATAAAGTTTGGTTGACTTTACAATATGTAATGCAGGTAAAAACTTCATTAACCGTGTGAAACTTGTCTTCGGTGTCATACACTTTCATCACCGTTGACAGCACATAGTTGTCATTTGTTTCAGTATCCCATATGCGTACTATTAAATCGCCTGAAAAATATAGTGTTTCACTGCATTTTTGAACAAAATAACAAACATCTTTAATGTTTTGATGAAAACAGAAAAACATTTTATTCAAAATATTGTTGACATTTGCTTAAAATTTGTATCTGCTAACACCTGTGTCTTCTAATAAATTACAATATATAAATAAGATATTGAACGAAACAATTTTGACATATTTCTCTAATTGCCGATATTTTTCACAAACTGAATCTAATCATAATCAGAAGATCAAAGCTATTAAGGAATGGCCCATTCCGAAAGACATAAACCAGCTTCGAAGTTTTCTTGGCTTGTTCACTTACTATCGCTAAACCACTGACCAGGCTTACAGAAGGGCAAACAAAGTTCCAGTGATCTGAAGAATGCCAATCAACGCACCAATTCTGAGCTATCCCCTTCCGGACGGGAAATTTATTTCGGATACGTACACAGGCAATGTGGGACTTGGAGCTGTCCTATCTCAGATCCAAGAAGGACAGGATGAGGTCATCGGTTACTTCAGCAAGACCCTCAGTGAACCGGAGCGAAATTACTGTGTCACCAGGCGAGAGCTGTTGGCAGTTGTCAAAGGAGTAGAACACTTCTACAAGTACGAGTATGGGAGAAGATTTCTACTGAGAACTGACCATGCAGCTCTCAAATGGCTCCTATAGTCCAAGACTCCCGAGGGTCAAGTTGCACGTTGGATCAAGAGGCTCCAAGAATTCGACCAGCCATAAGAATGCGGATGCCCTATCGCGAAGACCATGCCCAGATGACTGTTCGCACTGCCGACGAGCAGAGGTGAAGGAGTCGACAATTTGTAGAACTACAGCGGTGGATGATAACTGGAATGACAACAAAATACACGAAGGCCAAGAGAAAGATCCAGATCTTGGTTTAGTCATAGGCTGGAAAAATAGTTATCGAAGACCGTCGTGGCAGGAAACAGCGAGTTGTTCTCCAGTCGTTGAATTTATGTCATCCTACAGAAAACCCGCCCTCACCCCTGTATGCGGGGCTCTGCGGGGGTGAACTTTTATTTCCCTAGCTACTCGTGGGATGAAATATGGAACAAAGTAATAAAAATTTTAAAATGGATCATGGTGCTATGTATCACGGTGCAAGTACGAGGAAGCGAACGAGGTCGGAAGTACGGATCGACGAATTCTACCGGGAGCACGGTAGGTTCCCGAAAGCCGGGGAGCTGAAATCACCAGAGGCGGAGAGAGAAAGGGACAAGATGCAACGAACAGAAAAGGTACTGGGAGAACTCGTAAATCAGGCAGCCGGAGCAATGCAGAACGCTATGACTGACATCATGAACAAGTCGGTGGAAAAGCTGCAAGAGATAGTAGCAAACCAGCTATCATCTACCATGCATGACGAAGGGGAGGGAACTGGGAAAGAGGGAGAACGGGATCTGGAATTCAGTGAGGAAGAGGATAACGGAGGACAAGGAGGCGAACAACAAGAAGCAGAAGAGGACATAATTAGCTCGAGATGGGAGAGGATCAAGGAGTGCATGAACGCCGTGAGGCAGGCCACCACTAGATACGCGGGCGGTAAAATTCAGTTCAATAAAGATGAACAGACGATCGTTGCTCAGAAATTGCAGGAAATGGCACTAGGGATTGGAGACATTATGTTGGAAGTTGGAAGGATGAAAGGTGATGGAGTTAAAATGAGAGTGATGGAAAGAAGAGTAGAGGAATGTGAGGACAAACTAAACGAGATGGATGGGATGAAAGTAGTGATCGAGGGGTTGGTTGAGGAAACTAGAAGAATGAATGTTACCATCGAAGACATGGGTAGGGCAATGATTACTAACAGGAAGGAAGCAGAGGTAATTAGAAGAGGGGGCGAGTCGACTGGGAGCCGAGTGAGGGAAGGAAGAAAGGAAATGGAGGCACCAGTGTCGACGGCTAACGAGGAGGGTTTCGATACGGAGATGGAAACTGATTCTGAACAGGGAGGACAGTTCCAGCAGACTAGGCGTAGAAAAAGGAGGGGAAGGGGCGACAATGGACCTAGAACCTACGCTAATATGACCAGCATACCCATGCGAGGAGAGAGGCCAAAACCAAGTGAAGGATGGACAACGCCAGCGCGGATACAAGAAATCAAGGTAGAGGGTGTGACCGAGGAAGCGAAGAGGACGGCCGCTAGGATCATCAAGGAATGTCTGGAGAAGGAAGGATGTGCGGATGACGTGCTGGGCCTGACGAAAGTGAAGGGAGGTACGCTATATTTGGAAAGTAAGGGCGTGGAAGAAAGGGAGAGAGTGAAAAGGGCGATAGAAAATGATGACAGGGTGAGAGTTGAGGAAATTAAGGGAAGGAAACCGTCGCTACTTCTTACAGGGGTGGAAAAGGGATATAAGGATGAAGAGCTACCGAGGCTGATAAGGGAACAAAACTTGGATTTGAATAATGAGACGAATGATGAGGACTGGGAGGGGATGATTGTGAGAAGCAGGAGAGAATGTAGGACGAATAGTTGGAAGGAGAACATAGTGGTGGAAGTAGGAGCGAAACTGTTTAGGAAGATGATGACTGTGGGAGTTATATTTATTGATTTAACGAGAATATTTGTGGAAGAACATGCGAGTGTAGCAGTATGCTACAAATGCTGCCATTATGGACATACTGCTAAACACTGCACGGAGACGGCGGTATGTAATAAATGTGGAGGTAGACACGAAGGCAAGGAGTGCTTGGGTATCCGGCCACTTGACTGCATATACTGCAAAAGGGCGGGGGTAAGTGAAAGAAGACATCCGGCGATAGACCCGAAATGCCCGGTATATATGAGGAGGGTAGAGCTTAGCAGAAGGCGGACAGAGTATTAAAGTCCTGCAATTCAACGCAGGACGGGGCAGGGAGGCCACACACCTCATAAGAGGTATGGCAGAGGAAAAAGGGGCGGATATAGTATGTTTACAGGAACCGTGGCAGAGAGAGGGGAACTGGGAAGGGTGGCATAAACATGACGGGGGTAAAGGTACCAAGGTCAGAACATGGATAAGGACAAAGATAGACAGCTCTGCCCTCATGGCAGTGAGGAGCATAAATGGGGTCGGAGTGATATTAAGGATGCAAGATGGGCAGGATGTCAAGATAATGAATGTGTATGAGGAACCTGGAAGGAGGAGGAATGATGAATGGAAAAAGGTGAGAAGGAATTTTGATAAATGGGCAGGCGGGAAGATCATCCTAGGGGACTTCAACGCCAAGCATGTCGCATGGGGAGGAATGGTGACGGATGAAAGAGGAGAGGATATACTGGACTGGATAGTGGAGAAGGGTTATCAGATTGAGAATGATGCGAACAGCCTGGCGACGTTCTCTAGTGGAAGAGGCGAGAGCTGGATTGACCTAACCATTTGCAGCAAGAGCTGGGTGAGAGACTGGGAGGTAAGCGAGGATGAGTCACTGAGCGATCATCGAGTGATACGTTTCCTAATAGCCGGAGAGCCGACAACGCGAAAAAGGACATTTTTGAATGTGGGAAGGACAAATTGGGCCGTGGTGGAGGAGATACTCTCGACATATGATATGGGGAAAATAGATAGCAGTGAGGAGGTAGAAGCAGAAGCGGGGAAACTCCAGTCCTTGATTGTTCGGGCGTGTCGCAAGGCAATACCCAGGAGTACAAAAGAGGAGCAAGAGGAGAGAGAATGGTGGAATGATGAGTTGGGTAGGATGAGAAGAAGAGTGAGGAAACTCAGGAGGGAGTACCAGGAAGAAAGAATAGAGGATGAAAGAATCAGAAAACAGGGTATATTTAGGAGAGAGAGGAATGAGTACAAGAGGGGGATTGCAAGGGCAAGAATCGAGTGGCTGAAAGAAAGGGTCGAGAGGTTGCAATCGGAGAAACCGTGGAACAGAGTGTTTGGGCTCCTGAGGAAAGAAAGGGCAGAGGAAATACCGGGCACGGCTAAGAGGGAGGATGGCACATACACCGAGGGGAAGCACGAAACCAGCAGATACCTGCTGGACAAGTACTTCCCGAACGATGACAGGGGAAAAGACACCATGGGTAGACGCTGCATTAGGGAGGACGGAGATGAAGGATGGGGACCGGAGCAGCCCAACTTCACGGTGAGGGAGGTACAAGAGGTAATGGAAGGATTAAAAGACAACAAAGCGACGGGAACAGACGGCATACCTAATGAGGTGATGAAACACGTGGCGAACCTAATAAGCGAAGATCTTACGGATATACTCAACGCATGCCTTAGGCTGAGGTATTTCCCTGCAGTATGGAAGGTGATGAAGGTTGTGTGGATTCCTAAGAAGGATAGTAGCCTAAGGCCGATCAGCTTGCTGACCGCGTTAGGGCGAACTTTCGACCGGCTTCTCAGCGGAAGAGTACAGGTGTGGTGTGAAAGAGGACAGAAGTTCTCGCCCTGCCAATTTGGCTTCAGGGCGGGATTGGACACATCGACTGCTGTTGAGAATATGGTGGAGAGAATAAAGAGAAGTAAGAACGAGGGTATGCATAGCATGATGATGGCGCTGGATTTGTCGAACGCTTTCAACACGGCATGGGGACCTGCGATAGGATGGAATATGAGGAAGATGGGGCTACCGGAGAACATTGGCAAGTTGTGCATGGAATTTGTAGGCGAAAGAAGAGTCAAGAGTGGAGGCGTGGAAGCAATCGTGGACAGGGGGTGCCCGCAGGGATCCAGCCTGGGACCCACGCTATGGCTTATTGTCATGGAAGCGTGGTTCGAGAGGATGAGGGCAGTAAACGAAAAGGAATATGACAGGATAAATGAAGGGGTGCCAGTAGCGCACAGAGTAAGTAGTGGGACGAAGGTATGGGCCCAGGCCTACGCCGACGACCAACTGATAGTGGTGGTTGGCCCGTCGGTAAAGAAAATAGAAAGGATGTGGAAGGAGGTGTGGAAAGAATGTCAAGAATGGGAGGATGAAATGTGGCTGAGGTATAACGAAAACAAGACCGAATGCATGTTTGTCCCGGCCAGGAAACTGGACAAGGAACCGGTGGTTAGGGTGAGAGAGCAACGGATTGAGTGCGGCGGTAACATCACATACTTGGGCATGATAGTAGACAAGGGCCTACTGTACATTGATCATCTTAAGGAGGTAAGAAGGAGAACGGCTATAGTTGCAGGAAAACTAAGAAGATGGACGGGCCGTGACGTAAGGCTAAGGAGAGGATGTGTCAGACTGATTTTCGAAAGAGTGGTTAAGCCGGCGGTGATGTATGGCGTCCAAGTGTGGGGAGCAAGAGCGAAGGACTCTAGGGTGATCAGACAATTGGGGGCGATACAGAGACCGTTTACGCTATCGGCCAGCGGGGCATATAGAACGGCGCCGTCAGCCGCGTTATGCGTGCTGACTGGGATGGCGCCTCTATACATAGAGGCAGCAACGAGGTATGAAGAATGGAAGGCGCACGGAAAAGAAAAAGTAAGAGGACGGGTAAACGGGTGCGACAGAATATACCCATGGCTGATCGGAACAATTCTGGAGAATCGAGAAGGGCTAAAAGAGGTATTTGTGGACGCGGTTAAGAGAGAGGATGGACGAGTGGGTATAGGATGGGCGCATAAGGAGGGGAGCGAGTGGAGAATGGGTCGGGAAAGAATCAGTGAGCTGGGAAGCGTACAGGAAGCCGAAATGGTGGCTATAGGTAAAGGGGTACTGATGGGTGGAGAGACGGACATAAGAATAATAAGTGACTCGCCTGGAGCAGTGGAGACCATTAGGAATGCGAGATCGAAGAGCAAAAGGGCAGCTCGTATTAGGAGAATGCTTGAAAACAGAAGGGTAGCGGGATTGGTGACGGAAATTGAGTGGAGGAAAGGGCATGTTAGGGAGAATGAGGGTAACAGAAGAGCAGATGAAGAGAGTAGAAGAGGTGCGGAACTGCAAGAGATCACATGGCAAATAGACTTGGGACATAGCAGAATGGAGGAGAGGGAAAGGATTAGGAGAATGGTGATGGAAAAATGGCAGGGTGAATGGGACAGCGGCAGGACCGGCAGAAGCGTACATGGTATGTGCAACAGGGTAGGGATGGGGTGTATACCATTAGCAAGGAAGGCAGTGCAACTGGTCACAGGGCATGGGAACTTTCGGGGTTACCTGGCAAGGTTCGGAATTGCACAAGAGACCCCATGCCAGTGTGGAACTGGCGGGACTGACACGGCGGAGCACATCAGGAACGATTGCATGCGGAGAGAAAGGGTAGAATGGAGAAGGAGGATCGAGGAAGAGGAGGATAGACTTGGAGCGTTACAGCTAAGGGATACGAATGGTGTGAAGGATGAATGGGTAAGGATATTGAATGAATGGGCGGGGGCTGTGGTCGAGGATGAAGAAGTATGAGAACCAACATAGTGTCAATGCGACGGTAATAGTGGCCTGGCTTCGGGATAAACGAGCGACGAAAGTAAATCGGGAGAGCAGGCGCTCGGATAGAATAAGACTGCTGACCAGGGAGGGCGCTGTTTGAATGTGGAGGATGAGCGGAATAAAGAAGGAAGGATCTTCCCCGCTGATTGCCCGCCCGGTATTCGGTGGGTCACGTTGGAATGGGATGTAGGTGCAGCTTTATGGCCTAACGGCTTGGCAAGTGCAGCACACCTGGGGTGGTTTTAGTCAGTAAGAGTCTGACACTACTGATACGCGATGGACACCGAGCGATCAGAGTCTATGAGGATTTCCACCCCACTGAAAAAAAAAAAAAAAAAAGTCGTTGAATTTTACTGGGACCAATGGAACTCCTTCACCCTGGCCAATGGAGGCCTGAAACGTGTATTGGAGTCGGAGGATGGCGGGAAACAAAGGCGTCAGATAGTAGTTCTCAGGAGCAGAAGACATGAAGTGCTCCAAGAAATCCATGATGGGTTCACCGGAGGACATCTGGGAGTGACGAAGCCCCTTCAGAAAGAGAGGCAACGGTTTAACTGGGCCAATTGTCAAGCCGACGTCAAAGACTGGTGTAGAAAATGTGCTGTATGCGCTGCCAGCAATGGGCCTCGAACCTGCCCTGCCCAACCAGAAAGCCATCACCGTTGCCGACGACTTGGTAAATGAGTGGATTTATCGATTCGGCGTTCCGTTGAAGCTGCATTCAGATCAAGGCAGATATTTCGAGTCAAGCCTGTTCCAGAAAATGTGTCAGATGCTGAATATCTGGGAGACGAGAACCAAAGCTCTACATCCGCAGTCAGATGGAATGGTGGAGCGGATGAAAAGTAGTCTCCATTTATTCCTGATGGCGTATCGTTCTGCAGTACATGAGTCAACCGGCCAAACCCCTGCTAGTGTTATTATGGGCCGAGAGCTGCGACTTTCATGTGACCTGAAGTTTGGGACGCCACCAGGACAAGACACTGCGGGAGATGACTACGTCAGCAAACTACGACAGAGAATGCACGACATCCATGAACGAGTCCGTTTGAACATCCAGAGTGCCAGCGAAAGAATGAAAGAGACCTACGACATCAAGGCCGATGCTGATGGATATCAGATAGGTGACCTGTACAACCCTAAACATCGCCGTGGACTTCCACCGAAGCTTCGGAACTCGTGGGAAGGTAGATACAAGATCGGGAAGACAATAAATGACCTTGTCTACAGAGTCCACAAGCAACGCTGAGAGAAACTATGACCAAGTCCGCACTATCAGACCTTCGGAGGATGAAATGACGTTCCAGTGTTCCTGTACTCGAACGGGCAGAAAGTTCAACATGGGGTAACCCGAGAAGAGCCACGAGACCTTTTCGAAGTAAAAAAAAATTGGTGTTAAAAATTTAAAAATTTTTTTTCCGTTAACCAGCTGTCTTCCCCGTACGAACGACAGCCCTCAGAAGTCGAAACTTGTGCAAGCTAAGGATTAACAAGGTCTTACCTTTTAACGTGCGATTCCTAGCACGAGACCAGTGACCATGCTGGGAATCGAACCCTCGTCTCTTTGACTGATAGACTAGCGCTCTACCATCATGACCAGTGCGGCCGATTACGCGTTAGCTCACTGTGTGGCAGAAGATCTCCAAATGTCCAGAGGCATTGCATTAGTATTCTCCAAGAAGTTCGGTCGACTCCAGGAACTGCGGGAACAGAACTCGAAAGTTAGAGGAATGCTACAGCTGAAGAAGGGCCAGAGAAACATCTACTATTTTGTTACCAAGAAGCATGGAAGAGCCTTACCAGAGTAAGAGACACGACGCTGGACCAGAATATTGTGGACGTGGCAATCCCAAAATTGGCCTGAGGGATAGATGAGCTGTACTGGAGAGTTAAAGAGCATGTTGAAGACAATGTTCAGAACCAGCGGCGTCAAGATTTTGGTGTGCTGCAACCATCTTCCCCGACCCAACATGAAGACTGTGCAGTGTTATTTCCACTGAACATCAAGGTGAAAAATGACATTTCAGGACGAAACATCTTCAAGAAGGGGGCAATGTAACGATTTCGAGGCCAGCCCTGATCGCCTAATTAATTATACACCCTCGGCTTGTAAGTAAACAACGTTCGCATATCTGCTGGTTGATGGATCAACAACTATGAGTCATCGCGTAGAAGTAACGAGAACTGGCTGAAGAATGTTCTACCCACGACCAAGTAACGAGAACTGGCTGAAGAATGTTCTACCCACGACCAAGAACGTACTCAAGTGCCATCTGACTGGATCGATGTGTAGTCCCGACCATTCGAGAAATGTAAAAAGAATCTGCTCGTGGGTATATAAGACGCTCGACATGAGAGGGCAGTCAGTGTCACAGAGAGTCGCAGATATAGTTTGAGAGTCCGCAGACAGACAGCGATAGTAACTGTGATATAAATTAAGTTATTGGTTAAGACGGGTTTCAAATAAATTAGCAAAATTAGTTAAGTGCATTTCTACTACAATACACTGGATACGTTTTATTACTACAATTGTTATCTTAGGAAGTCATACATATATAAATTTGAGTTTTTCGGATAAAAGTTCCATTGCCATCTCATTTCAAACGAATGTTACGTTAATTTTTCGGTAGTGATTACAGAGCGTTCACTATTATTTCGAGAAATTCTCGTCGCCGATTGTTATCTATTTATTCACATTCAGTATGAAATTAAATTTAAATTTTGTTTTTACGAATCACTTGGAATTTTTTGAGAACCCCTCAAAAGCAGAGTTTTTGCGAGGAAGGGAGATCCGGGACCTACAGTTGAGTAAAAGTGGACTCAGAACCACTTAAGCTCGGTGGTAGGTGGTGGGGATCGTACCGGAGCCGTCTGGGTGGGAAGCCAACGCTCTAACACCACAACCACTTCGCTTATGAAATATGAAGATTATGAAATGGAACAACTTCTGATATATCTAAACATATTTCATTTCCAAACATTATTTACCTGCCACACTCCTGGGGCATCTATCTATTAGTGAGTATGTGAATGGCAAAAACCGTAGGTACAACTGAAACTTTTTGCAGCCATTCGGATATCTTACACAGAGAGAGGCAAGCAGCTAATATAAAATAAAAAATGAGCAGCTCGCCCGTTTTATTAAGATGATTACATGAAATTGATTACTTACTGTGTTTATCCCAAAATAAACCATATCTCAAATGACGCCATGAAAGAAAAATCTGCAGTTCTGATAAGGGTGGGTTAAGTTTGATAGACACAACTCTGATGAAGGTGTAGAAATACGTGTTATAAAGTTATCAATTACACATCAGAAAATTCGGCTGTTAGGTACTACTGATTATATTTTTCCAAATGGTGTTTTTTTACCTGTTAATATTGCCAGATTAGTCTGCCCAGCCCAAACAAGTCCTTGACTTCCCACCATTCTTGTTTGAATTCTGCCGCTGAGTTTGACCTTGGTAACTTCTAGTAAATGGCCTTGGTAATCTACTGAAAACAGACCAACAGTGAAACCTTCCATCATAACAATCACAGCATCTTTCAATTGATGGTAAAGAAGGCATGAAATAGGAACTCCATCAGTGTTCAATACTTTGGTACAGGATCCACCATTATTAACGTAGTATATCGAACCTAGAACGAAATTTACAGTATAACAGGAGCATATCATTCGATTTTAAACAATTGAACTTTTGGTTGAAAGCAACCCGAAAATTTATAAAACTACCCAAACCAAAAATATATACTTTTCACTCAACAGACATATGGTCACCAGATATTTGCCTCATATTTTCACTTGGTGGGAATTTGTGGAGAGAATGGTATTTCGACTTTACCGGAATTTTTGTTCAATTTATTTGAAACTCTTTGGCACACCTTCAAATTTTTTGTTCCATTTAATGCACTAACATCTGGAAAAGTAACTGGAACGCCTCACTATTTCTGGTAAGACTCTCCTTATTTGGAAAAAAATGGATTTAATACCAGCTCTACTGATTGTATAGCATGGTGGTAAAGTCTGGCAAGACAACAAAGAATGACTATGGAAAGTAAGCAAAGTCCAGAGGCTTTGTCTTGGGATCACAAGGCCATGAAGCCAACGTCGACTGCAGCTAAGAAGAAACTACTCGGAATACATCTCCTCCACTTGGTGGACTAGGCAGAGGCAAGGCTTGGTGACTTCAGAATACTAATCACACTGGACAACGTTCACATTGGGCCAGGGCATATGTAAATCGCAAGAATTGTAACGAACAACGTATTAGACACCAGAACAGATAACATACAAACACAACACATTCAGGGTATCAATACCAGAAAGAACTGTATGGAAAAATACAGATCTGTACATTGCAGGAGAAGGTCTGGTATAACAGGACTGAAAAAGTTGCGGGAGCAGGGGTATATTGAAAAAACCCAAACACTGTCTGGTTGTTCATTGGGCAAAACACCTCTTTTCAGGCGGTATATGCAATCGTTCGGTGCGTGAAGGAAAACAATTGGAGAGCCGTCGAAGATGAGTAGATACACATGATAGATATTGAGGCCGCACTTACGGCAATGAGAAGTCAACAAGTAACATCCCAATTGGTATGGGCATACAAAGAGTAAGTGAAAGACACTGGCAGGCCGGAACCTTGTTGAGCTGATCTGATTGTTGGGGCATTAGGGAACTGCAGGCAATGACAAACTTACAAATGCTATTGGAAACAACTCCCAGGATACAAACATGGAAAATTGTCTCATTAAAAAACAACAGACTAATCAGCAATTGACAGGGAAGAAAAATAGTCGCAAATGCAGGCTGTGCGGTAAAGATTCAGAAACAGCATATTTTAAGATGGCCGCTGAGTGAAGACACGCCGTGCTACGTCTTCTAAGTTACTAGTTCTGTGAAAATCATCAATCCAGTAGTGACTCGTAACCTGCAGTGAAATCCAGCCTTATAATAAAATATTTTTGAGGTCACTACAGCCGATGCCGCTCTGGAGGTCTCGATTTACCATAACATCTGGTCAAGTCCGAGTCCAAACAGAGCAGAAGGGGCGTGTTTTAGAGATACTCCCTCAGCCCTCTTCTCTTCTGCATCTCACTATTACCATTGTCCGTTGCACTACGGAAATTTCGCGCAACCGGAGGCATCTGTTTTACATGGATGACCTTAAACTTTATGCCTCCGGAGAAATGGATCAGTCCTCAAGGGTGGTGCAAGAGTACAGCATGCTATCGGAATGGAGTTTGCGATCGACAAATGTGCCACGGTTCATCTCAAAAGAGGACGATGCGAGGAAAACAGAGAGGACGTTCAGCTCGTAGACGAAAGCATCCTACATCATTTGGATGCCGGAGAGACGTAAACCTACCTAAGGGTGGAACAACGCCACACCCAAGAGGTAGCTACTGTTGAAAACTCTCTCCGCGGCAAGTATCAGCACAAACTCCGACAGATCTGGTCATCAGAACTGTCGGGGAAAAACAAAGTTGCTTGCCGTTCCGATTCTGCTTTACACCTTTGAAGTAATGAAATGGACTCAAGAAGAGCTGCGACAACTCGACGTAAAAACTCGCAAAATGATGCATCTTTATAGGAGATTGCATCCTAAATCGTCTGTTCAACGGTTATACTTCCCCAGACAACGGGAAGGCCGTGGACTTTTGAGTTTGGAGTGTCTACATGACACAATGTTACTGGATGAAGCCTATAAAGTCATCAGGAGTTTAGATCCCCTTCTGTGCTTAGTATGTGATCATGAAAAAGCAGAGATCGGAGCATTTCTTTTCAAGGCAGTTACCCGTGCAGCCGATGAACTCGGTCTCGTATTCGAAACTGAACGGACGAACCCAAACTCTGTCACCGAGTTGGAACCCGTTCAGCAAAAACCCTACGTGAAAGCTGCGGAGTGTGAGAGGCTCCTACAGCTACATAAGGATAAGCCAATGCATGGGGACTTCTTCAAGAACATTGAAGACCGTGGCTTATCCAGAAACCTGACCTTCGCTTTTCTCAGGTCAAGTGGGCTGAAGTCGGAAACCGAGGGATTCATAATGGCCTGCCAGGATGGTGTCTTCAACACCCTCTACTACCGCAGTCGCATGCTGGGTATAGAGGTAGTTCCCTGACACTAGATGCAGGGCGTGTCGTGGGACAGCTGAGACCATAATGCATTTAGGGTCAGCATGTCCAGCATATGCGGTCTCAGCCTATATCCACAGGCATAACGCGGCCCTACGAGTGTTGTACTACCATCTACGACACTCGTACGGTGTAGACAAGACACCGGTGTTGCCTTATGCTCCGGGGGATATTGAGATTGTTGTGGAGAATGAGAAATGCCGAATCTATTGGAACTACTCGTTCCCCACCCTCAGGCAAATACTAGCCAATAAGCCTGATGTAGTCCTCCTCGACCATCAAAGTAGGGCGATTTTTCATAGAGTTCTCGGCTTCCGTCGAAACTAACATCGTCCAAAAAGATGAGGAGAAACGGACAAAATAATGAGATTTACTCTTTGAACTCCGCAGACTTTACCCAAACCGTTCTGTCAAGATGGTGGTTTTAATAGGAGCCCTTGGTGGAATGATGGACACACTTCTCTCAAACTTGAAAATCATACCGGCTTGCTATGATGCAGCAGAAATCTATGCCGGAAGAATGCAGAAGGCCGTAATCTTGGTTCACTCCGCCATTTCATGGCACATGACTCTCGGACCCAGTAACCACTCACCCCATGGACGTAAGGAGTGTTTACTGGGTTAATGACACACCAGCGCACCCTTTGGTTGTATCGGAGCTCCGAAAGGCCTGACTGTTACATTCCATATGGAAAAAAAATTAAAATAATACTCCCTTAGAGTGTAACCAAAGGTATAGCCTACGCGGGTGGAGCACGGCTATTATTATTATTTGCCATGGCGCTCCGGGGCGATTCACTGATTTTTTGTGGCGTATTCACTTTTCAGCTGTAGGAAATACCTGTAAAACCTGCATCACCACCCCGAGTGACCTGCGCGAACTCCAAGCAAGCACCAGACGTCGGGATTGGTCAACTATAAGTTGTACACTCAACTGCAACAGTATAGTTCACTTGCTGATTTGACTATTTACGTATCAAAAAGCTCTTGTACGTGTGAAGTGTGGGGAGTAAGGTGGAGAGGTTATTTTTGTACTATTTTTCATCACAATATCGAATCAAATCAATTCAAATATAATTTATTGATGAAGACAAAACATTTCAAAAATACACACAATACAAAATTATAAATGATATAGTATAAATACAAGTTAAGTATAAAAGTACAAGTATTATGTTAATTATTGTTGAAATGTCAAGAACGCGAATACGTGATATTAAAAAAAGTATACCAGATAAAAGTTTTATCAACACATGAAGACATTTGATGATGTTACCTCATTGTTTTTCTCTCTTGAGCATTTGTTTTCCTTCAGAGCATGGATTTCCAAGAGATCATTATAAACTTATTAGGATTTTTTTATGACAAAAATTTGGTATCTGTATCAATAATTATTTTATAAACACTTCTGGACCACCAAAATATAGCACATCTTGTGATTAGCTCAGATACTTATGATAAATTATGATGCGAGCAATTCATCGCACTGTCATATTCGTGGTACAAGATGAAATATCTGACTGAGATAATGAGTTATTGAGAAATTCAAGAAGAGTCCAGGTCGTTGAACATGACCCCTATTATATGTCTTACATCTAAAAAATAATCAATTCTTTCAAGAGAGTGCCTGAACAGAATGTTATTTCTACAGTCCCTAACATTTACTGACGAATTTTGATTTGAAAAGTGTATTAATTGTGGATCTTGAGTAGATACTTCTACAGGGATAGCTGATACAATTTCAGATCCTGAAGCCGTCAAAAGATATTTATTTTTTTTATACTGAAAGAACTTTGGTCAAATAGAGAAAAGCATGTATTGTATGGAGTAAATTATTAAGAGATAGAGGTCGAATATACTTTTGGTGCTTCTCATAGATTTAATGGCCGGAAGAGTTATGTTCCAAAATTCTTACTGAACTGAATTATTAGTCATTAAATATTTAAGAGATTTTGTTTCAGCTTTGCTTCTCTATTATATTCAAACTATCGAAAAATTAATTCAAAAATAAAATGTGATCTGCAGTATCTTCAGCATCCTCAGAAATTATCGGGGGTAATACAACGAGTGCTCGCAATACTATCGATAGTAATTCTGTAGGAAATCAACAAGATCAAATTGCTTGGTAACACCACGAGTCCGCCAGGACGAGTAGTGTTACCTCAAAGCAATTTGATCGAGTTTAAGATTTCTGACAGAATTAACGATAGTATTGTGAGCACGAGTTGCATTTATTGACATAATTTCATTATACAAATACAGAAAATAACCTCACTGTCACAAGAACGGATTGAAATGACATGACGAGTACTCATCTGACAGTTATTTATTTTAATCGGGGAGGAGTCCAAAACAACTATGTAAAATATAACAAGAATAATTTTTCATTTAAGAGTATCTTTGCCGATATTTTCTACTTAGAGGCGACTCACAAGCCCTGCGAAAATAATTCGAATGCATCGATTACTAGAAATCCAAATATCTCGGAAATGCTTGCTCGCAGCGACATCTACCGAGAATATATTTTTGGTGTGTCATTAACCCCAGCAAACACTCCCCATGGGGTGAGTGATTACTGAGTCCGAGAATCATGTGCCCTGAGTAAATTGAGTGAACCAAGAATTACCGCCTTCTGCATTCTTCCGGCTAGGTTTCCTGCCGCATCACGGCAAGCCGGTATAATTTTCAGATTCGAGAGCAGTGTGTCAATCATTCCACCAAGTACTCCCATGATCAGTACCACCATTTTGTCACAATGGTTTGGGTAATGCCTGCGGAGTTCAAAGAGTAAATCTCATTATTTTGTCCATTTTTCCTCATCTTTTCTGACGATGTTAGTTTCGCCAGGAGCCGAGAACTCTATGACGAAAATCCTACTTTGATGGTCGAGAAGGACTACATCAGGATTATTGGCTAGTATTTGCCTGAGGGTGGGGAATGAGTAGTTCCAATAGATTCGGCATTTCTCATTCTCCACCACGGACTCAATATCCCCCGGTGTCTTGTCTACACCGTACGAGTGTCGTATATGGTAGTACAACACTCGTAGATGGTAGTACAACACTCGTACAATATCCCCCGGAGCATAAGGCAACACCAGTGTCTCGTCTACGGTGTAGACGAGACACCGGTGTTGCCTTATGCTCCGGGGGATATTGCGTGCGTTGTGGAGAATAAGAAATGCCGAATCTATTGGAACTACTCATTCCCCACCCTCAGGCAAATACTAGCCAATAAGCCTGATGTAGTCCTCCTCGACCATCAAAGTGGGACGATTTTCGTCATAGAGTTCTCGGCTCCTGGTGAAACTAACATCGTCCGAAAAGATTAGGAAAAACGGACAAAATAATGAGATTTACTCTTTGAACTCCGCAGGCTTTACCCAAACCATTCTGTCAAAATGGTGGTTCTGATCATGGAAGTACTTGGTGGAATGATGGACACACTGCTCTCGAATCTGAAAATCATACCGACTTGCCGAGATGCGGCAGAAAACCTAGCCGGAATAATTCAGAAGGCGGTAATTCTTGGTTCACTCCATTTACTCAGGGCACATTCTTGGACTCAGTAATCACTCACCCCATGGACGTGGGGAGTGTTTGCTGGCGCACCCTTCGGTAGTATCGGAGCTCCGGAGACAAGGCCCGGCTGGGATATTCCTTATGGAAGAAAAAAAATGATAGAAAAATAATAATAATAAGTAAGTAAAATGAACTTTAACACTTTTACAAAACTTTTACTATCAACTTATAACTTCCATACACAATTTATATGATATAAAAGCTTTTCGCGAGATTTACCTATTGTAACGATTTCGAGACCGGCCTACCGGCCCTGATCATCCAATTAACTCGAAATGTAAACAAGTTCTCCGCTGACAAACACATAAATTACGTGGAAGATACGCGAATTTTCTAACGAAGATTCTGGGGACATCTAAGAAGTCGCCCGAAAGGCTCGAATGGTCGAGAATTGTAAATAAGAGTATATAAGCCACAGGGTATTAGATGGCGGGATAGTTGTAGTCATAGACAGTCACAGAGAGTAACAAATATAGTTCCAGAGTTCGCGGATAGAGAGTGACAGTAAAGATTAATAAAAATAATAACTGTGATGTAAATTAGTGTTTAAGGAGTGTGTAAATAAATTATAAAAATTAGTTCAGTGCAGTTTTACTACACTATGTAGATGAACAAATAAATTGAATAAATTGATCTGGTTTATTTTAATTTCTGAAACTTTCAAACTAAGTAAATGCGAGTACCTAAATCTCGCGTCAAGATTTTATATCATATAAATTGTGTAATGGCGTTATAAGTTTTATGGAAAAAGTTTATTTTATTCTTTTAAATTTAATAAAAGCTTGTTTTTAAATTTTTTTTTTATTTTGATTTATTCAATGGTGTTCTTGTTTCTTCGAATCGTATGTTTGTATATATCACCTGTTGGAGAACGTTTCTCGTTCTATTTTTATATTCGGAACATTATCTAAATCATCTTGGAATACGTACATAGCACAACTTTTTATCTCGTAGTAGTCATGGAGAAAGATTGAAAGAGAGTTGAAATCAACAGACTAATGTACTGTTCAATTTTAAGTGATCTTCAGTGTTTGTTATTGAGAATGAAAATTCTGAGACAAATAAACAAATAAAATATTATTCGATCTCGAAGTAGTCCATCAAAAGATTTAGTTTGTTTTGTTTAAGTGTTCCAGAAAAAAAGCAAGATTTCATTTTTCATCAAATTCAACATATTGTTTTAAATAGGTTGTACTTCAAGGCCTCAACTTTGAAATAATGTGTGAAATAAAGATGAGGAGTTTGAGAGCCGGATTCACCCTTGACATGTTTTCCAACATTCAAAACTATTCAGAAGGATGAAAAATACTTCGATATGTTATAACAAATTAACATTCTGCGATTATAGTGTACGGGAAATGAAATCTTTACCCGATGCTTCCTCGGGAGATACTTTCAGTTTTTCGTAAATATCTCTGGAACCTCTACATTTAGGCACATTAACTGTAATAAGTTTCAGGTCAAGTATCGATGAGCCTAACTGATGTTAAGCACTCATTTGTCAATTCACCATAAAGAAAACATGAAAGAAAATATGTCAACATACCACCGTAACTACGCCACTGTTCTACGAAAATCAAACACTATAACATCAAATCATCGTCACATAAATAAACCCAGATTTGTGTGCCAAGTTTAATTATTTTTTTCAGATTTTTTTAATCAAATCAAAACTTCATTTTGTTTGAACTTCCGAAGTTTCGTATATGAGAGTATCTCAGAGGGAATGCATTTTAGGATATACATTGAAAAAAACAGTTCACCTCGAAATGAGGTAAGGAATTTGTGTACGAAGTGTGTCGGTCTAATTCTGACTTACCGTGTTAAGTACGTGTAGAAAATTTAGAAGCATGTTGCTGACGTCAAAATAAGAATAAAAGTTTTTATAAACATATGTCCGCAAGTTATCCGTTTCTGAGATACAGTGTCAAAATTGAATTCTTATTTTTGTTTTTTGTGAATACATATCAAAATTATTGTGATATTCGAGTGAAGTTTCGTATATGAGAGTATATTTCAATGAAAATAAAAAAGTTGATATTAGTGTTTCAATGTCGGAGTGGTGGCGGCGCAACCTTCATTTGATTTCTGTAATTTGAAATGTCTTAACTTTTTGTACGATTTCTTTTGGAGAACTGTATTTTTATGAAAAATATTCTTGGTAGATGTCGCTGCGAGCAAGCGTTTCCGAGATATTTGGATTTCTAGTAATCGATGCATTCGAATTATTTTCGCAGGGCTTGTAAGTCGCCTCTAAGTAGAAAATATCGGCAAAGATACTCTTAAATGTAAAATTATTCTTGTTATATTTTACATAGTTGTTTTGGACTCCTTTCCGATTAAAATAAATAACTGTCAGATGAGTACTCGTCATGTCATTTCAATCCGTTCTTGTGACAGTGAGGTTATTTTCTGTATTTGTCGTACAAGCTTTTTCAAATGTCAACATACACGAATGGCGAAATGGCTAATATGATTTACGTATAGTCCTTACCTACTTACTGGGTCCGAGAGTCATGTGCCCTGAGAAGGCGGAGTGAGTATTATTATTATTTTCATTTTTTTTTATCCGTTAGGAATTAAGCGGACATGCCTGTCTCCGGAGCCCCAACACTTCCGGAGGGCGCGCTGGTGTGACATTAACCCCAGTAAACACTCCCCACGTCCGTAAGGTATCACTCGACACCCATACCATTTAAAAAATTATTTCAAAATGACGTTTGGGCATCCATTTTGAATGATGCACATTTTTTTGTCAAAAAGTAACTCGTGAAATGAAATTATCTCAATAAATACAACTCGTGCTCACAATACTATCGTTAATCCTGTCAGAAATCTTAAACTCGATCAAATTACTTTGAGGTAACACCACTCGTCCTGGCGGACTCGTGGTGTTACCAAGCAATTTGATCTTGTTGATTTCCGAGAGAATTACTATCGATAGTATTGCGAGCACTCGTGGTATTACCCCCGATAATTTTTGAGGATGCTGAAGATACTGCAGATCACATTTTATTTTTGAATGAATATTTCGATAGTTTGAATATAATAGAGAAGCAAAGCTGAAACAAAATCTCTTAAATATATAATGACTAATAATTCAGTTCAGTAAGAATTTTGGAACATATCTCTTACGGTCATTAAATCTATGAGATATTTTTCAATGAAGTACCAAAAGTATATTCGACCTCTATCTCTTAATAATTTACTCCATACAATACATGCTTTTCTCTATTTGACAAAAGTTCTTTCAGTATAAAAAAAAATAAATATCTTTAGACGGCTTCAAGATCCACAATTAATACACTTTTTCAAATCAAAATTCGTCAGTAAATGTTAGAGACGGTAGAAATAACATTCTGTTCAGGCAGAGTAGTTCGAATAGTTTCGGCACTTCTCATTCTCCACAACTGACTCAATATCCCCCGGAGTATAAGGCAACACCGGTGTCTAGTCTATGCCGTACGAGTTTCTTATATGGTGGTGCAACAGGCACAGGCTGACAGCAAATCTATTATGGTCTCAGCTGCCCCACGACACAATCTACATTTATTATAAGGGATTTCTATACCCATCACGCAACTACGGTTGAAGAGGATGTTGAAGACACCATCCTGGCAGGCCATTATGAATCCCTCGGATTCCAACTTCAGCCCACTTGACCTGAGAAAAGTAAATGTCAGGTTTCTGGATAAGCCAAGGTCTTCAATGCGTTTGCTTATCCTTATGTAGCTGTAGGAGCCTCTCACACTCCGCAGCTTTGACGTGGGCTTTTTGCTGAACGGGTTACAACTCGGTGACAGGGTTGGGATTAGTCCGTTCAGAGTCGAATACGACACCGAGTTCATCGGCTGCACTGATTGCTGCCTTGAAGAGAAATGCTTCAATCCCAGCTTTTTCATGATTGCATACTGAGCAGAGAAGGGGATCTGAACTCCTGATGACTTTACAGGCTCCATCCAAAACCATTCTGTTATGTAGACACTTCAAACTCAAAAGTCCACGGCCTCCCGGTTGTTTGCGGAAGTATAATCGTTGAACAGACGATTTAGGATGCAAGCTCCTATGAATATGCATTATTTTGCGAGTTTTTACGTCGAGTTGTCGCAGCTCTTCTTGAGTCCATTTAATTACTCCAAAGGAGTAAAGTAGAATCGGTAAGGCAAGCATATTGTTACGAGATTGATAAACTCCCCCTAGCTGCGCCGCTGGGTCGAATCGCTAGCGGTTCCTCGGTAATTACTTCCTGGAAAATCGTAAACGATTTTCGATATGGAATATTCGGGATAAACGAACCGTCGCGTCGCGAAGCATCTGGTGCACAGCTGGACTATATAAAGCGAGGGTTAGGAGAAGTTTTTATGAAGAGAATTATTTGAGAAGATTATGAATAAATGATAAGCAGTTTTTGAAGAAGTATAGAAGTGTTTGGAATATTTAGTTAGTTGTATTGTTGTATAGATCTAAGTGTTTAATTAGTCAGTGAAGTAGTTGTTTGTTTATAGTGAAATTTGAAAATAAACAGTTTAGTAGTGTACTCGGCCTATTATTTAGCAAAAACGTAACAATATTGATTGTAGCAACTTTGTTCTTCCCCGACAGTTCTGAAGACTAGATCTGTCGGATTTTATGGTGATACTTGCCACGGAGAGAGTTTTTAACTGTGTCACTCTAACAGCTTTTGGACACTTGTCAAAAGCGTAAGTGGTGATCTTGCCTACTAGATTACTTTAATTTTATGACGGTGGCAAACTGGCGCCCAACATGGGGCCAGTTTGCCACGGTCATACATTTAAAGTAATCTCCATCTTGTGGATGCGTCGTCCATGCCTCCCAATTAGAGGGGTGGTATCCCTCCTCTCCGCTTGGGACAGGGCCTGAGCAGCGTAAAAAATTCATATGCAGCATGGTTTTCTGATGATGCAAGTATATTAAAAAATAGCGTATGATGCGCGTATGTACACCAGACAACCTAAAATTTAAAATCAATTCTGGTACTAAGTATCCCCAGGAGGTACTGAGTACCCCTACCAGCTATCGACATGCCTGAGTATATAACGGAATATACTCGTTGTGCATGCTATAAAAGATTCACTTCCACACTTTCTATTATATAAATTTTTTGTTATGTAACTGCGTGCTTGGGTAATGATTAGACAAAGAAAAATTAACAATGTATGTAAAAACCTGTTTGTGTTGCAACGAAGAAATTCAAATTATCTGCCCCATCTTGAACTCTGAATTTTTTTGCAGTGGTTTTGGGTCTCCAGTTGCTGAACATGTCTAGTGCATGTTCATCTCCATTCACAGCAGCCCTAGCAAGACCTTCAACATCAAAATCAATATGATTTTTTATTGTACGTCTGAATGTGAGTTGGGTTACAGATTCCTTCAAATCTAAGTGGAATGTCAGATTAGTTTCACCTTTGTTGTCTACTTTCCATCCAATAACAGAGCCGATCTGAAAAAGTTTTATCAATTAATTTAAACTGATTCATGAAAACAACAAGAAATTGGCCAAGAAATGTCTGGGTGATAGGTACTGCGAACGAAGTGATATGCTGGAAAATTTTTTTTCACAGGATCCATCAACATAAGTGATATCATGAAAAATCTCTAATATCGCAAAGTAGTCCTAGGACGTCCGTTTCTGGTACAGTAGACGTCCTGTAGACTCAGGGGTCCATCCAAACCATAATAATGTATTTCATCAAATCATAAAAATAGAAATTGCAAAGCATCATAATGCTAGAGAGTCATATTCGAAAAATACAGTATTCGTTAAGCATCATAACGTAATACAGCATTCAGCCCTATGCTGTATCACTTTCATTGGAAATAACGTCACCGTTATTCGCCATTTCCGTTATTTCGCTATTACCAATCATAGCAAAATAACGGAAATGGCGAATAACGTTGACGTTATTTTTAACGGAAGTGATACAGCATAGGGCTGATTATCTACTTCTTCATAACGTGAAATATCATGGAGTACTTTTTCATAACGTAAAATATCAAACGAACTTATAGAAACGAAACCCAATCATATTCGTTATAAATCATACTCCCATTGTACCATAATGTAGTAAAAATGCCCCAAACAAATTTTGCTAATTTATTTTAAAATTCGTTAAACAAAACCTTAACTTATATTACAGACACTATTTCAATTTATCTCCACTATCGCTCTGTTTGTGGACTCTTGCGATTCTGCGATTCTCTACGACTATCTATCTGCCCTCTCCTGTCGAGAGCCTTATATACCCACAAGCTGATTCTTTTCACAGTTCTCGATCGATCGAGACTACACGTCGATCCAGTCAGATGGCTATAGTACCTTCGATTTCGTTTCTTGGCAAGTTACACTCCACAGTCTTAGAGCTGGGTCAAAATCGTGACGCCGCTAGATCTGAATATTGTCTCCAACATGCTTCTTATAACTCTCCAGTCCAGCCCATCAATCCCACAGGCTAATTTTGGGATTGCCAGGTCCACAAGATTCTGGTCCAGCATCGTGTCTCTCAATCTGGTAAGGCTCTTCCAGACATCTTCATAAGACGGCTTATCTCGAGAACGCTTCTTTGTAACCAAACAGTATATATTTCTCTGGCCCTTCCTCAGCTGTTGCACCCCCCAACTTCCTGGTTCTGTTCCCGCAGTTCCTGGAGTCGACCGAACTTCTATACTATGCTATGCCTCTGGACATTTGGAGGTCTCCTGACACACATTGAGCTAACGCGTAATCGGCAGGCACCTTGAAAAGATCTCGGGGCTCCTCTCGGGTTACCCCATGTGGAACTTTCTGTCTGTTTGAGTACAGGGACATGAACCTCTGAAACGTCATTTAATCCTCCGGTGGTCTAACGGTGCGGACTTGGTCGTGGTTTCCAGCGTAAGGGAGCAATCTATTGAAGTGGACTACCCTAGGTTTTCCTCGTGGTGGCTTATATATTCGGTAGACGAGGTCGTTTATCCTTTTCATGATCTTATATGGACTTTCCCACGAGTTCCGAAGCTTCGGTGATAGTCCACGGCGACGTTTAAGGTTGTAGCCAAAATAGGTCACCTGTCTGAGATCCGCCAGCATCGGCCTTGGTGTCGTAGGTCTCCTTCATTCTGTCGCTGGCACTCTAGATGTTCAAACGGACTCGTTCATGGATGACGTCTTTTCTCTGTCGTAGTTTACTAACGTAGTCATCTCCCGCAGTGTCTTTTCCTGGTGGTGTCCCAAACACTAGGTCACATGGAAGTCGCAGCTATCGGCCCATACCACTGGCAGGGGTTTGGCCAGTTGACTCATGAACTGCGGAACGATACGCCATCAGGAACAGGTGAAGGTACTGGTCCCAATCTTTCTGGTGGTCAGAGACTACCTTGGACAGGTGGCGGTTTATCGTCTTATTCTTCCGCTCCACCATTCGATCTGACTGAGAATGTAGAGCTGTGGTTCTCGTCTTCCGGATGTTCAGCATCTGACACATTTCCTGGAACAGGTTTGATTCGAAATTTCTGTCTTGACCCAAATGCAGCTCGGCTTGACAATTGGCCCAGTAAAACCGTTGCCTCACTTTCTGGGGTCTTCGTCACTCCTAGATGTCCTCCGGTAACCCAATCATGGATTTCTCGGAGAACTTCCTGTCTTCTGCTCCAGGATACTACTATCTGACGTCTGTCTTCTCCACCATCTTCAGACTCTTACACACGTTTCAGGACTCCATTGTCCAGGGTAAAGGAGTTCCATTGGGATCAATGCCACGATGGCCTTCGGCTGATTTTCTTCCAGCCGATGACTAAACCAAGATCTGGATCTTTCTCTCGGTCTTTCTGGATCTTGTAATCCCAGTTATCATTTACTACCGTATTTCTACCGAGTGTCGACTTCTTCTCCTCTGTTCGTCGGCAGTGCGAACAGTCATCTGGGCATGGCCTCCGCAAGTGATCATCTGCATTTTTATGGCTGGTCCCCACTCGATGTTCGAATCTCAAATTCGAATTCTTGGAGCCTTTCGATCCAACGTACCACCTGACCCTCGGGATTCTTGATCTTTAGGAGCCATTTGAGAGATGCATGGTCAGTTTTCAGTAGGAATCTTCGTCCATACACGTACTTGTAGAAGTGCTCTATTCCATTAACCACGGCCAACAGCTCCCGCCTGGTGACACAGTGATTACGCTACGGTTTACTCAAGTTCTTACTGAAATAACCGATGACTTTTTCCTGTCCTTCCTGGATTCATTGCTTGCGTCCGTATCCAAAATTAATTTTCCGTTCGGAAGAGGATAGCTCAGGATTGGTGCATTGATCAAAGCTCCTTTCAGGTTCCTGAACGAATCTTGGCATTCCTCTGACCACTGGGACTTTGTTTGTCCTTCTGCAAGCCTGGTCAGTGGTTTAGCGATGTTGGCAAATCCCAGCACGTATCGGCGGTAGTAGGTGCACAAGCCAAGAAAACTTCGAAGCTGGTGTATGTCTTTTGGAATGGGCCATTCCTTAACAGCTTCGATCTTCTGCTCTGCTCATCTACTGCTACTTCTCTCCCAGAGACAACGTGGACGAGATATCGTACTTCTTTTTGGAACAGATGGCATTTATTGGAGCTCAATAGTCCGGAGGTTCTTACTCGTTGGAATATCAATCAATCAATCAGAGCCCGAATGGCATAACTGTGAACTGCCACAAACCTGAACCGACGGTGAAATCTGTCTTTTCTCGATCTTCCTGAGCCAATTCTACCTGCCAGTATCCACTCTTCAGGTCTAGGGTCGAAAAAATCGTGGAACCAGCCAGCGTGTCTAGCGTGTCGTCTATTTTCGGGAGAGGGTAAATTTCCTTCGTCACGTTGTTCAGTTTACGATAATCAACGCAAAACCTAGTTGAACCATCTTTCTTCTTCATCAACACGACTGGAGAGATGCTTCGATAACTCCTTCCTTCTTCATATCACTGACTATTCTGTCAGCCTCTTCTTACTTCGCAAGGGGAAGTCTTCTAGCTAATTGTAGCATCGGTCGAGCATTCCCAGTGTCGATCTTTTGTTCTAACTCCGGTATCGAAGATGTCCTGATACTGCCTGACTAATTCTCTTAATTTGGGCTGCTGTGCTGGTCCCATGTCCTTGGACGAGATGGCGATCAATTCCTCTAAATCTGCTGGCAAGCTTTTGGCTTGGGTAACGGTCCCACGTACACTCCTAATCACAGAGGAAAGTGACGATCAGTGCCCCAAAGTTGTTCCTTTCTTCAAGGTCACCAGGTGATAATTGACATTCCTTACCCTTACCGGCACAAATTTATCAACCTCGTCCTCGTCCAATTTTCTCATCATGGAGTTTGGGCTCGAACATCACCACGTTTCCGCTGCTCGCTCCTCCATCAAGGAGAGCCTCCAAAATGGATGGTTCTTGCGCGGTGAGGGTTTGTAGAATATTCGCTGCTTCACCGCGTAATGCCAGTATTAGTGCAACAGCTTTTTCCCCTGCATTCCTTCCATTTGCTTTGGCCGCAGCTTCAAACTGTCGGTGGTAATTTTCCCAAGGAATTTCTCCGTCGAACTGAGGCGGCTTCACGTAAAATTTCCGTATTTCAGAACTCGGCACCCTCATTTCTATTTTGTCTTTCAGTATCTTTTTGACCAAGATATCAGTCTATTATTTATTTCACACAATAAGTTTTAGTTTATTCCCGCGACGCGCAAAACTGTCCACTTTGCAAACACTTAAATGTTCAACGGGTCTCTAGTCTATTAGTCATTGTAAATGTGTCGTGTCGCGTGAAAACGCCTCACAACTTTTAGTTACTTGTCAATCACAGGATTGAAATATTGGCAAACCTTATTATGGAAGGGATACTTCATAGTAACACTAGTAACCGATTGATAGACAGGTTGAATGTGAACAATGTAATTGTTGAGTAGCCGAACATTCATCAGATGGAAATTAAGTGTATTACTTGAACGAGAAGTGTTTTAATATTACGGAAGTAGGCCTTAGCCATTCAGTTTATGCACCTACCAAATACACCAAAATGTCTATCAGTTTTTCAACGCGGCAAACATTTATTTTTAACATCCGACTTATGACACCAAATGTACTAAAAACGCACTAAACTAATTTTGCTAATTTATTTTGAAACTTGTCTTAAACAATAACTTCATTTATATCACATTCACTATTTCAATTTATCTTCACTATCGCTCTCTGTCTGCGGACTCTTGAACTGTATCTGCGATTCTCTGCGACTATCTATCTGCCCTCTCCCGTCGAGCGCCTTATATACCCGCAAGCAGATTTTTTTTACAGTTATCGATCGGGACTATTCGATTTCGAATCAATCTTCTCTTCCGAAAGGGAATCTCTCAACCTGTCTTTTACTATTTTAGAACCTGTTCATAAAGCTGGTAGATGTTTGATAGCCAGAACTAGTGGGTAATCCATGGAAAATATAATTTTTCATCGCTAACGTACCATTAATGTTCTCTAGAAAACCCTTCTGAGCCTGAAGGTAGGTTTTATGGAATGTGTTTGGTCCTCCTCATTTTTTTGCAGTACCCAAAGATAAGTGAGTTTGGAATATCCGTATACTGGATAATTTCAACAGTAGTTATTCTTTAAAATTTATTCCCTGATTATCATGGCGAGTAAAATTTACGAACCGGAAGATTCGATATACTGAAATCCGAATTATATCTATTGGATATTCATTTATTTTTTAATGACAACCTCATTGGTTGAACGATTCTGGGTAGGTTTTGTTAGTTTTCATATACCGGGTTGGGCATATTATCCTGGATATTTTTGACAAACTGTTTTCGAAGCTGGTTTTGGGCCATTGTGAATATTTCAGATTGGTACTAGATATGATATAATGCAACTATTTTGCGATTTTGGCAGTTTTCTAAAATAGTTTGGGAAAAATAGGATGAGGAATCACTTCGTTCATATACGCACTGTTGCCAACTTGTGCCAAAACAAAGTGAAGCTGGGGAAGTACTGGATTTTCCTCAAATATTCCACAGGATCTTTAATTTCCAGTATTTCCTAATTTTTTCATTTTGTTAATCTCATGAACGTACGCTTTCAGCAATCTTTAGACAGTGTCTTCGTTATGATCTGAAAAAGTATGTTTCGAACTTCTGATATTATTGAATATGCATGTTGGGTTTATGATGATAGTTCAATAATGAAACAACCAATTCGTTTTCATTATACATGGTTGCCAAGGGTATACTGAATTCCCCAGTCCTAGAATAGGGTTTTCATTTTGGTTTTTTAAACAATTGCCGCAGACAGATCTTTTGTATTAGGTGATAGCGGGCTGTGTCAATTATCAGGCAGTATTGGCATGGTAGGATTTATTCATGTTCTGTTTGAATGAAAACTCGCAAAATCATCACTTGCTAATTTTTTTTCATTGTCTTCAATGATTCAGACTGCGTTTTGTTCTAATTGAAGATTATTTTTGTTGGGGTCGAAAGGCTTATGCCGATACTTCAAAGAGAGACTACCTCCATCAGCGATGAGCTGGACACGCATGTAGATTTATTCTGAAAATCTGTGGTTGTCGTTTTAGAGCGCATGTTCTGCGACTGCTGGCCTTTTTATTCTCGTATTCGTGGAACGTTTCGTGGTTCCGATATAAACACTGCCACAGGTGCATGGAATGCAGTATACCCCAGATGATCTCAGTGCTTCTCGTTTATCGTTTGCCGATCTCAAATGACCCTTCAGTTTTTTTGAAGGTTTATATAAGGGCTCAATCTCATGATTTCGTAGTATACGGCCAATCCGATCAGTGACTCTGGGAACATACGGCAGGAACGCTTTTCTTTTCTCTATGTTGGATTCACTGCTACTGGATCCGTTGTCGCAGACGTTCTTTCTTCTTTGTTCCAGTTCCGCTTCCAAGTGCTCTGGTTCACAAATCCCTTATTTTTGGTATGGATGATGATATGAGGTGCTACGAAGGTATCGTTCTGTGTGCGTCGGTTTTCTATACAGTGAGGACCAAAAATCCGTCACCCACCTCCGTAACTTCCTTATTTTACATATTACAAAAAAAATGTTGAATACATAAGTTGTAGGGTGTTATTCGATCTCTTTAATGGTTTAAGTTTCATTTATACAGAATGTCTCGAAAAAGCGCAGATTATTTTTTGAAATAGGACTCCCTGTATTTCATTCCATGATTGGATAGGGATGATCATAAGAAATCCAACAATACTAAGTTTGATGCTGTTATCTACAAAAACTACGGAAATATCGCCAATTATTTTGTCCATAAGCCCAATGAGTGAGAGAGAGAAACTTTTTCTGGCGGATCAATAAATTCTCTTTTATTTTTTATACAGCACACCATGTCAAAGCTCAATGAGTGTGAAAGAGAATTTATTGATCCAGCCAGAAAAATAATATGTAAAATAAAGAAGTTACGGGGGGGGGCGAAGGACTTGGTCATCACTGTATACCTTGTGCCTCAGGCGTCCTTCTTTATGAGAAATGAGAACATCTAGAAAAGTAAGTTCTTTATCCTTCTCAACTTCCATGGTGAATTGAATATTCGGGTGTATACCGTTATGTGTTCAAGAAATGTATTGAGTTCTTCTGGTCCATGGCTTCAAATTACAACGACGATTATTATTAAAGTAAAAACATGGCTTATATTCTGAAATAAAAATCGACTCTGTATATTTTTCTCATTTGCCCTTCTCAACCCAGTGAATATCGATTTTCACCAAGTCATCTTCTCATGGAGGAAGATTATTATGGTTAAACGTTTAAAGAATTGGACAATAGGCATCTTATCAGTTAAGAATACATTTGTACATACAGAGTCACATGAAACTAATCGTCCGCCCTTCTCGCTGAATTCAAGTAGAGTAATTGGAGCGCTATGGGATCCAACAACGTTAAGGAACTCTTTTTCGGGACTGCTCCAAACTTTCAGTTCTCCATTTTCCCAACCTGACACCAAGATAGTTTTTTCAGGGTGCCAAGAAAGTGCAGTAACTTGATAACTTCTATGTACAGGGTAGTTAACATCTTTTAAAGATTCCCCCTGAAAACAAAAATACGTTTGCTTAAGAACAGATACAATTTCTTTTATCTCAATATTCGAATTGGAATTAATAATGAAAAGAAGCGAATATCTTCGAGTCAATAAGATTATTCCCAGTTACATTAAAAAAAGAGTTAATGATTCTATCCTTCTTACAAACTTTTTACTAAAAGCTCAAAAAATTTTGCAAAATCTCGCGAAAATAATAGTAAAAGACCGTAGAAATTGTAAAAAACATGGGACCGTCGAATAATTTTAGTAGCTTGATCTATTTGATCCATTAATAAGGTGAACTACATAGCAAAAAGCTGGATTCACACGTATTGAGAAACGATGACAATACAATAATTTCATAAAATTCAATAAGTTTTTTCAACTATTGAACTGAAATGTAAAAATTATATTAAATGTATGCAGAAAATTGAAATTAAAGAAAATATTTCCTCAAAATAAAACATCAAAATTATTATTTAAATTTTTGAAAGTAATGTGTCTTCCATACACTCAATATTATTTTATACGTCTCATTTCAAAGTTATGTGCTTTCCATACACCAAATATCATTCGACGTTTGCCGATAAGAGATAAGTGAAAGGCTTTATTATTTTAATTTTTTAAATTTATTGCTTTTCGTTAAATACACACAATTTCACATAGGGAATATTGATTATTTTTCATAATGATATTGTTGTTGTTTAAAATTTGTTTAAAAGTGTTTCTTCCGTTAACCAGCAGTCATCCCCTTACGAATGACAGCCCTCAGAAGTCGAAACTTGTGCGAGCTAAGGATTAACGAGGTCTTACCTTTTAACGTGCGATTCCTAGCGATTCCTAGTATTTCATACTTCAATAGCTTATAATACGAGCTTGTTATATTTTTTTGAGCTCATTTCTCTTTCCGAAGTTTCAACAAGAATCTTATTGACGTTATTTCTATTTATATTGTTTTATACTTTTTATAATTTTACGCACGTGTTAAAATGTCCATAAGAGGTGTGGAATTATCGGGTGTAATACCACGAGTGCTCGCAATACTATCGATAGTTATTCTGTCGGAAAGCATTTTGATCGAGTTTAAGATTTCTGACAGATTTAACGATAGTATTGTGAGCACGAGTTGTATTTATTGAGATAATTTCAAGAGCCAACGAAGTTACTAAAACGTATATCCTTGTTAATTTTAGTTCAATTAATAAAAGCTGTTAGACTGACATTTATAATGTCATCCTTGCTAGCAAGATATATCCTTCATTGTTGTTTGCATGCGTGATTGCCCATGACGTGGTATTACCGGCTCAAAAGGAAGGAACTGTGTAGTATCATATCGCAGGAGATGCGAGTTTCATATAGCGAGTAAAATTATCGCTGAAAAACAGCGGTAATCCACCTACTATGTGGATTATCGAGGGTAATACCACAAGAGGTTTTTATTTTATCGGATAAACTTTCATTTTGCAAGAAAACTTGGTTGCTTTGGTAATTGACGAGAGCAAATAACATGATAAAATCACGACACCGAATGTGGAGTGATTTTATCTAATGTTATTTGGTCGAGTCATATTACAAGCTACCAAGTTTGAGTGGAACAAAAGTTTATACGATGAAAACAAAACCTCGAGTGGTATTTACTGAGATAATTTAACGAATCAAATAAATGAATTATTAAACAAAAGTGAATAGAACAATATTTATTAAATTAAATCAGTAATTCATTGAACAAAAAGTGCATTTAACAGGAAATATTATTTAAATGTACAATTAGTGAAAGTACAGTTTTTGTATACACTCCTACCCGAAGAAGACTGCTGAATTTGATTATTTTTCTCTCTTAGATTTGTCACTAAAGTGGAATGATGCTGTGAGTCTAACTGAAGGTATGGCTTCAGAGAATTGGCGTTCGAATGTCCGATCAGCTTGATAATTTGTTCTGAGACTCCTGCTTTGGCAAGAGTAGAAATAGTGCTAGCCCTATGGGAGTGATTAGTAATTTTATTTTTCAGATCTAGACCAGCTTTTTCTGCAGAAATTCTGGTCCACTTTGAAATTTCGTTTACACCAATGGGTACATTTTTGTACCATCCCTTGACATTTTCATTTTTCCAAAACGAATTTGGTGTTACAAACAATCTATCTGAAGAAATATGTTTGTTTCGTTTTTCTAGAAGCATTTTCAACAATCTTACAGGCCACACGTTCGGATTTTCTTTATTTGTAGTTAACCACATACTTTCACTGCACCTTTTATCTCCACCTTGAGCTGTTTTAGTAAAGACCGTGTTGTACTCCACTCTACCTGTCAATGTTCCATTATTGTATTTTTCGGCTTTGAAATAATAAATTTTACACTACGCACTTTCACCACCTCTCCAGGCAAATTCAAAAGTGGCGATATGAAAAAGTTTTTTTTGAAGTCCCATTGGAGTATTTTCATCCCACTGCTCTGTCATTTTTATAACTTCTTTACTTAATTCTATAGAACCTTGTCTTCTTTTATCTAAATTGCTCTGCAGTTGCTTGCGTTTAGCATTTTTAGCGTTTCTAGCGGCTTGAAATATCACATCTTTGAATGATGAATACATTATTCCACATTGTTTCAACTACGTACTTGTAGTCATTTCCGTCTGATTTCTTCATATTATACGCCCAATCTTTTCACGGTTTTCACTAATCGCAATTTCACAGACATCTTCCTTTCTGGTGGAGTTGTGAGGACAAATTCTTCTCCTCCAAACTTCACGATCCTCTCTTCATTGTCAAACAAAAACCCGTAGTCACTGATCGAATCCATCCCAAGAATAAATTCGGTGGTTTTACGGAAATCCCTGATAACGCCGCATCCAAACATCGCTTTTCATCGGGAATGATTCATGGATTATACAGCATTAGCAACAAATATTGGTGTTCAGATTGGCGATAATAACTGTCCTATATGCCGACGGAATTGGAAGTGTTGCTGTTAAGGTGTTTGTTAATGGACAGCAGGAGCCAAGAACTCTCGAAAATACCTTATATCTTCCGCACATGAAGAAGAATTTATGCTCAGTGGGAGCAACAACTAGTAAAGGTCTGAAAGTTAAGTTTGCTGAAAATAAAATTGAAGTCAGAGGTGAAACTTTACTTGCCCAAGGCTTCAAGCAAAATAACCAATGTTATAGAATGGCGTTCAAAGTTGAAGCAGATGAACAAGCAAATATTGCCATGAATGACCAACTCGTTCTTTGGCATGTGAATTTCCAGAAACTGAAGGAACTCAGTAAAAAATTTCACATAAACATTCCATCTACAATGAATTTTTCATTTTGTGAAGCTTGTCAATATGGAAAGATTCACCGAATACCCTTCAAAGTTAACCCAAACAGAGCAAAAATTGGGAGGGGCCAACTATTTTGTGGTATTCCTCTTGTCTTTCCGGACAGTATTCTTCATCAAGAATAAAAGTAAATAAATAAATATCTGGAATTTGAAAAATTGACAAAAAGGCAAGCAGGTACTGATATCAAAACTTTTCGATCAGATAATGGAACTGAGTATATAAATCCAGAATTCACTAGTCACTTCAGAGAAAATGGAATAGTACACGAAAAGAGTTCTTCTTACACACCAGAACAAAATGGTAGAATCGAGAGAGACATGAGATCGGTGGTGGAATCTGCACGTACAGGGTGTCCCAAATTCGAGCCTCATCATTGGGATCTCGGAAACTAGAAGAGATACAAGGTCGGTTAAATGGAGGCAAAGTTGTGCAATTTGGTGCTTATTAAAACGCCGCTTTGATATTTGAAAAATTCCGAATACTTACCAAGATTTTTAGAAAAAAAACGAATATTCGCAATTTCATTTTTATTTTTTTATAACTCTATTTGAATAGATGTAACAAAACAAATTACACATTCTCATTGCTTTTTTTGTTCTACAAGATGGTGTTATCAGATTATCAAACAGACGTTTAGTATTTGAGCTGCCATCATCAACTTTGTTTTTTAAATACGGCCCTGGATTTTTTATTATAGATTTCAAAAGCTTCTATTGTCCCAAAACAAATGATGTATTGCACTTATTCGAAAAGTGTACAGTAATAGCATTTTCCATAAGAACTCATGTGTTTAGAGAGAGACGGAGAATAGATTTTTTGGTAAGATCTTAACAGGACATTGTTAAAATGATTTTTTCGAAAAAGAACGATACATCATTGGTTTTATAACCTTAGAAGCTCCTAAAAATTGATATAAAACAATGTGTGATGTTCAACAATAGGCATGATGTTTTAATTATTCCAAAAAAAAGTCAAACGAAAACTATAAAATTGAATATCCAATGAAAGTTGAAGCAAATATTCAAATTGCAATCCACCTGCTTGAATACATTTTCGTGTCAGTCTGTGAAGTTTATGGATGGCACGCTGAATGGTCCTTGCAGTAGCCATGATCTCCCTTATTAGGTCTTGTCGTAAAACTTCAAGATTTTGTGGCGTGTTTCGATAAAGACGATTTTTGAGAAATCCCCAAAAAAAGTAGTCTAGAGGGTTTAGGTCGGGGCTTCTAGCTCGCCATTATTATATTATATTATTATTATATAAATTTTTAACACGTCTCCCATTAAGAGGTGGTGCACCGTCTTGTTGCCACCATAGTTGACGTAATACGTCCAAAGGTTCTTCCAATAAGGAATTCAATATATTGGTCCTTATTATTTCTGCATATCTATCCGAATTTGAGTTTCCTTCCAGAAAAAACGGGCCGATAATTTTATTGTGCCACATACCGACCCATACGTTAAATGATTGTCGTCCCTGAGGTCTTACTTCTTGATTCTGCCTTGGGTTTTCTATTGACCAATAGTGTTCGTTATATCTATTAAATAGTCCATCTGTTGAAAAACTGCATTCATCTATCCATATAGTTTTATTTAGGAAGTCGTCATTTTCATTAATTCTATTTTGAAACCAGTTACAAAATTCTAATCGTCTCTCAGCATCGCCAGGTCTTAGTGTTTGACTAATATAAATTTTGTAAGGTTTATATCCACGCTTATTCAAAGTTCTCCAAACTCTCATTCGCGGTATTCCTACTTCTTCAGAGAAAACTCTAACTGAAGCTCGAGGATTATTATCGGCCTTAAAAAATAATTTAAAATTATTCATTTCACTTTCTACTTTGTAATAGTTTTCAAACTTCGTCTTCCATATTCAACCCTTGGCTTAACAAAACTTCCGTACTGAGTTACTTTGTAATAGTTTTCAAACTTCGTCTTCCATATTCAACCCTTGGCTTAACAAAACTTCCGTACTGGGCTAAATTATTATCAATATTAGCAAAATAACTATAATGAGGTTGCCGTCTTTCTGGATATTCTAACAAATAGCCCACAAGCTGTTTTTGAATTTAGATTCGAAATATATTAAATCCTTAATATGTCTCGTTTTTCTTCGTTAGAAAAAGTCATTTTGGTTTAATAAGCGTTAACGATTAGTGAACGAACAGTGAACTGTCAAAATATTGGATAATTTATATATTAACAAGTGAACTAAGATAGCCGGAGTGCACACGATGCACCGCCACTTCGATAAAATGCAATTATTTTTGTAAATATAGCCTAGGGCCTAGAGTTGAAAATGATCGAACTGATATACAGGGAGATTAAAAACGTCAGTTACGAGACAGAAATACGCTTGCCTGAGCGGTTCGGCAGTAAATATGAAGTTGCATGTGCAGCAGTAATAGAAGAACCAGAGACTTTCGAAGAGGCCATGGCTAGTCATCAGGCTTTATCTTGGGAAAAAGCGATGGAAGAAGAAATGTTATCACTAGAAAATAACCGTATCTGGAATTTAATGCCTCTTCCACCTGACCGTACGAAAATTAAATGTAATAGGTCTAAAAATTGAAACGAAAACCAGACGGCTCTACGGATCGTTTTAAGGCGCCGTTATGTGCAAAGGGATACTCACAGAAGAAAGAGATTATTCTGAAACATTTGCACCAGTTGTAAGATACGATTCCATCCGCATGTTACTTGCAATTGCAGCAGTTCAAAATCAAACAATTTGACGTAAAGACTGCTTTATCACCATATTGTTGGAATAAAACTTTCATAAATTTCCTTTCTGCCTATGAATATAAGCAACTAGCAGCTGATAAAAGTATTTTCAAGATAAAATACAAAGAAGAGGAACTTCTCCTTGCCCTATTCGTAGATGATGTATTAATTATGAGCAGAACGTCTAGTATTATTGATGAATTTCTGAAAGAGCTCGATTATAATTTTGAATGCACTATTTGTGATCTATGTCAGCATGTGGGATTGGAAATATCATCAATAATCAGGAATAGAAACCTGAAAAAGTTGTTCATTCTTCAGAGAGGATATATTTCTCGTATTCTGAAAAATTTCAACATGGAAAATTGTAATCCTGTCAAAATTCCAATGGATACAAATACAAATTTATGCAAAGGAACATCATCAGTCGATGAAAATGATGATATGGGTGATGCACCATATCGGCAGGCAGTTGGATCTTTGATGTTTGCGGCCATCGTTTCTCGACCTGTCATCATGTTTGCCTTTAGTCGTTTTCTGGACAATCCTGGCAAAGAACACTGGGCAGCAGTGAAAAGGATTTTCAGATATCTGAAGGGAACTCAAGAACTGGGAATTTGTTACCTAAGGAAACGAAATATCACCAATAGCTAATTCCGATGCTGACACTCGCCGATCTGTTACAGGATATACGATGATTATGATTGGTGGTCCAGTAACATGGTCATCTCATAAACAAAAATGTGTGCCAAGGTCAACTGCAGAAGCAGAATATGTAGCGGCGTCGGTTGCAGCCTAAGAACTTACCTGGATGAGACATTTTCTCGAAGAATTAGACTTCAATTTGATTGGGCCTGAATATACTTCATTTTGTTTCATTGGATTTAGTACACTTTTTTGTTTGATAGATTTGGTTGTATACTGATATTATTTGATTAATAGATGTGTCATTGATTTATTCAGGTACATTGTGTAATGAATGTGTGAGTAACTTTTTTATCCTTTTATTTTCCAACTTTCTTTAACAACTGATCCCACAACATCCCAAAATCTTCTCATAGCTCACTTCTTGTTGCTATGTTCAACTCCATATGCTACATATCTCCCTTTTCAACTATTTTTTGACCCCTATATAATAACTAATGAAACGTATGAATGTCAAATAATAAAAATCCGAACAAAAATATGGTTCAGCCGTGTGGCGACCAGGCGCACAGAACAGCACAATGAGCCGAAGACTTAGCTAGGCCTAGAGGTTGGCCTGTTTGGTAATAACGGGTACAATGAGAACGACTACAACCGCAGTATTGGAGGTACTGTTGAGGCTGCCGCCACTTCCGGTCTGGATTAAGGAGGGGGCAATAGCAGATCACTTGAGGATGCGTGACTCGGGAGTCTGTATGAGCAAAGGAGCGACGATAAGCTATGTGGAAATCGAGAAGTGGAGTTTCGCACGGGAAGTCTATTTGTTACAAGGACGGTTCACATCTGACTGACAAACAGGCTTCGGGTGCAGGCATCTACTTGAAAGAAAGAGACGTATGAGAACACTACGCGTTAGGTAGGCACACAACAGCTTACCAATCTGAAGTGTTCGCCATCCTAACCATAGCTATGAGACAAGTGGTGAAAGAAGGGCCCGAGCAGAGAATTTACATCTGTTCAGACAGACAGGCAGCGCTCAGAGCTATATATGTCATCCCAAAGCAAGTTCAGCACTTGTACAGGAATGCGGAGATGCTCCCGATAAACTAATTGAAACGAAGGAAGTCCAGCTGGTATGGGTTTCGGGTCACAGGGGGGTACGTGGAAACGAGGTGGCAGATGAACTTTCTAAAACCGGTTCCGAGACGCCGTTCGGTGGGCCGGAGCCTGCACTAGGCATCGCAAGAAGCCAAACCTCTTCAGCCTTCAACAATTGGGCAGAAGAAGAGCTGAACAAACTATGCTGGGATAATACCGTCTGCAGGCAGTCGGAAGAGTTTGTGGTCGGTTCCAGCAAGTCAAGGGCGATATGGCACTTAGGCAAAAACTGCCAAGAACTACGCCTCCTTATAGAAATACTAACAGGTCGTAATAAGTTGAGCAGATACCTATCACTAATAGGTATAGAAGACGAACCCACTTGCCGTAAATGTAAAGAAGACAAGAAACTTCATCTTACTTCTTCGGCGAGTACGAAGCGTACGGGAAGATAATGTTTGAAATCTCTGGAGTTGAAAAACTTCAACTAGAGGAACTAACCAACCCGGAATGGACGAACATACTGACCTTCACCAGGAGGTCACGAAGGTTCGAAAAGGAAGACTAGGGGTAGGAATTGTGGACATTTGGATATGTGAAAAACAGAGGATGACAAAAACAGACAAAAACAGTCAAAAAGGCAGCAGCCTCCCGAAATTACTACTATTACTACTACTACCGTTATATTTTTGACCATCTTTAATTTAGCTCATATTGAATTAGTCTTGTTTTTCTGTTCAATTTATGGTCTTACACTCATGGTGCTGCTTGCCCTCTCGAACTCAGGGAGAAATGAAATGCAGCAACAATATGCATGAGAGAGATAACATGAAGGATTGGAATTGGGAAACGACCATATTATAAGAATGCCATACTTGCCAAATATAGTTCTGATACATTTTTTTGAGACAAGCAAGGGAAGAAGGGACTTCTTATCAACGCGAATGGCACAAAAACTAATGGAAGTTCAGGAGCCGGCATATATGGAGCGAATCTAATAGTCCGGGAAGCAGCGTTACATTTGAGCTGCTCATCGAACGCCCATCGATTATTGGTATTATATTCGATAGATCGGGTATGACTAATACGTAAACTATCATATTGTCAAATTACAAGCGGCATAGTGTCAATTAAATGATAATTTCGGAAAGAATAATATGTTTAAAACATTTTCGTACGAAAACATTCATGTCATGTATTTTTTCTTGAGGCATTTTCACGTGTGCGGATAAGCTGTCGAATGTATAATTTAAAAAAAAAACACCAATTAGGTATATTACCCTTTTTCGATAAGTATTGAACTCTAGTTTTATCCCCGAGTCGGCAATAATCCATTACTAAACAGATTCGAACCCTCCGCAACCTGCCACCTGGTGCAGTCGATTCACCTCAATAATGCCATTTTTGAATGCCTATCTCGAAACAAGGGAACCCTCTCTTGATGGCTACCGGCCGATATCCCTGTTGAGCGCGATGACCAAGCTAGTTGATAAGATTATTTTTAAACGTCTGCTAGAGTTCGAGAGGAGGCTGACTGAAGGTCATTCTGTCGGAGCAATTCGGTTTCAGGGATGGTTACTTCACCATCTTCTGAGTGGTAAGTATTGTTCGCGGGGCCGTCACTAATAGCGACAGATATATCCGATTGGACAAGCTACGGGCATTAGCAAAAGTCGCGTCTGTCCAAGATTATATTTATGATCTCGATTCGATAAGTACCATATCCCTGAGAGTTCGATCACTAGGGACATCACACGAATCAGAATGCACCACAATGATACCCGCAATTACGGGACTCATTACCAGATGCTGGACATTTTACATGAACGTCATTAGCCAGTAATTACACACAGAACTAGCATAATAGCCTTATAGAGGTCGCATATCGCAACCCCATTTTTTGTCGACCATATTTTCCGGAAAAACATTTAAAGAAACTACGATTCATTACCAATACTAATACCTTATCATCACACTCCTTGTATAAGCACTTCAGGACTTTATTTAAGGAAGAGGAAGTCAGCATAGATTTAACTGCTGTCAGAGTTAAAGAATATGTCAGACTGGGCATGTGCTTCAAGTGCAGCAGAGTTAGCCATGTCGCAAAATACTTCAAGGACAAAGAGAGATGTTATAGATGCGGAAGATCCCACGAAGGCAAAGGAAGTGAAATTATGCCAAATTGCAGCAACTGCGAGACATTGAAGCTGAACCCAAGAGAATCCAATTTGAATCAGAAAGTTGGAACTTACATGGGGATACACAAACTATAGAACTAAGTAGAACGCAGAGAAGACAGGAGAGCATGAGGGCAAATAAACCTAGGCAGAAGAAAGGCAGTCACGGATCAGCTGACACAAATCATTAAAGACAATGACATACATATAGCGCTACTACAGGAAATATAAAAGAAAATGACGGACACAGAAATTCAAACTTTACAAACACAATGACGACGGGAAGACAGGAATTTCAGATTCTTTATCTGTTGAGTTGAGTTATCAATTTTCAAGTACAATCCGTATATACTACAAATAAAAATACTGGTGGCAAACTTGGATCTCAGTGGAAAACAAAGGCACATTTAGGACTAGAGGGCAATGAACATGTGGATCAACTGGCCAGAGCCGGTGTTGAAAGAGGTGAAAACATTGGTCATCATGTATGTGCGAATGATTTTTTTGTTCATCTGAAAATACAACAGCGTTTAACATGGTCACCCAGCTGGAATGAATACTGTCATACCAATCCCACTAGATACACACTATTACAACCGTGTATACCCTCACAACATTGGTTTTCGAATCTCAATATACCTCGAAGATTCATTACAACTCTGATAAGACTAAAGTTTGGTTATGCATGATACCCATTACATCTCTTTCGGATAAATATTCTTCCTTCTAAAAACTGTGATCATTGTGATGAAGAAGGAGACCTAGATCATATATTTTTCGCATGCTCCACGTATTCTGATAAGTCGAATGAACTACATGACAAACTTTGTGCTTTGAATATGCCGATTACCTTCACTGTCAAGTCGATCTTACCCTCGAAAAGCATAAAATTGTATGAATGTTTGATAGAATTCCTAATCAAGATAAATGTCAAGTTATAGTAGTTTTTAGAGTTGCTTTTTGTGTGTAGACCTATCCCTGTGTTATAACCGGAGTGAAGTTAGCAGCTGAAATATAGCAGCCAAAATGACGAAAACTGCCGAATGACCATTGGCGTGCGCAAATTATTTTCAATTTTGTCTTCAGCAGCCAAAACGATTTTACAGCAGCTAAAAAATATAGATACGTGCGGAAAGCAGCCGAAATGCGTAAAGATCTTGTATAATCATTATAGATAGAAAAAACCGATTTCAATCTTGTGCCAGAAGGAAAATGACTTGCAAGCCATCTGAGCGGGTCCAGAAGAGCAAAAACGAATTCAAAATTATTTTAAAAAAATTTTACGGCTGAAATAAAAATGGAAACGTGTAAAACATCAAATTCAATCATGTACTAGAAGGAAAATGACTTGCGAGCCGTCTTAGGGGGGTCCAGAAGGTCGAAAACAAACACAAAATTAATTTGAAAAAATATTTACAGGTGAAATAAACGGAGTGTCACTTTGAAAAACTGATGAAAACGTGTGAAACATCGACTTCAATCATGAGCTAGAAAGAAAATGACTTGCGAGCCGTCTTAGGGGGTCCAGAAGGTCGAAAACAACTTAAAAATTAATTTTAAAAAATATTTACAGGTGAAATAAACGGGGTGTCACTTTGAAATAATGATGAAAACGTGTGAAACATCGACTTCAATCATGAGCTAGAAGGAAAATGACTTGCGAGTCGTTTGAGGGAGTCCTGAGGAGCAAAAACCAATTCAAAATTAATTAAAAAAATATTTACGGCTGAAATATCCGAGGTGTCACTTTGAAATAAAAATGGAAACGTGTAAATCATCAAATTCAATCATGTACTAGAAGGAAGATCACTTGCGAGCCGTCTTAGGGGGTCCAGAAGGTCGAAAACAAACACAAAATTAATTTAAAAAAATATTTACAGATGAAATAAACGGGGTATCACTTTGAAATAATAATGAAAACGTGTAAAACATCAAATTCAATCATGTGCTAGAAGGAAGATGACTTGCGAGCCGTCTTAGATGGTCCAGAAGGTCGAAAACAACTTCAAAATTAATTTAAAAAAATGTTTACAGGTGAAATAAACGGGGTTTCACTTCGAAATAATAATGAAAACGTGTAAAACATCAAATTCAATCAAGTACTAGGAGGAAGATGACTTGCGAGCCGTCTTAGGGGGTCTAGAACGTCGAAAATAACTTCAAAATTAATTTAAAAAAATATTCACAGATGGAATAAACGGGGTGTCACTTTAAAATAATAATGAAAACGTGTAAAACCTCAAATTCAATCATGTGCTAGAATGAAAATGACTTGTGAGCCGTCTCAGGGGGTCCAGAGGGTCGAAAACAACTTCAAAACTAATTTAAAAAAATATTTACAGGTGAAATAAACGGGGTACCACTTTAAAATAATAATGAAAACATGTAAAACATCAAATTCATACATGTGCTAGAAGGAAGATGACTTGTGAGCCGTCTGAGGGGGTCCAGAAGGTCGGAAACAACTTCAAAATTATTTTAAAAAAATATTTACAGGTGAAATTAACGGGGTGTCACTTCAAAATAATAATGAAAACGTGTAAAACATCAAATTCAATCATGTACTAGGAGGAAGATGACTTGCGAGCCGTCTTAGGGGGTCTAGAACGTCGAAAATAACTTCAAAATTAATTTAAAAAAATATTCACAGATGGAATAAACGAGGTGTCACTTTGAAATAATAATGGAAACGTGTAAAACATCGAATTCAATCATGTGCTAGAAGGAAGATGACTTGCGAGCCGTCTTAGGGGGTCCAGAAGGTCGAAAACAACTTCAAAATTAATTTAAAAAAATATTTACAGGTGAAATTAACGGGGTGTCACTTCAAAATAATAATGAAAACGTGTAAAACATCGAATTCAATCATGTGCTAGAAGGAAGATGACTTGCGAGCCGTCTTAGGGGGTCCAGAAGGCCAAAAACAACTTCACAATTAATTTTGAATTCGTTTTTGCTCCTCTGGACCCTCTCAGACGGCTCGCAAGTCATTTTCCTTCTAGCTCATAATTGAATTCACGTGATAAGGCGTAGTACTAACGGTTTTCCGCCAAACCGGCGTCATTTCAACAATTGAGAGCTGTGCGGATGCGTCTACTAGGCATATTTGTGGTGATTTACTGTTCACTGTTGTCAAAATTAATAATAATGTAGTTTTTTTTTTAAAGGAACCACCAAAATACAGAAAAAAGATTCTCCGAGAAAATGTGACCAAAATGGATGTATTGAAAATAAGGCTTAAAAAAATATAAATGATCCTTTTTTTTGAAGAACTAATAAATTAAACTGAGGGCAGAATGGAAGCTATATTGAAGGTAAGACAATAAAAACTACCCAGAAGTGAGTCATTCAATAAGGCCAAGTAAACCAAAATTTCTATAATGATCAAAAAATATTGCTACAAATACAATATGATAAGTACTAATATCTTGTTTAGTGGATTTCAGTATATGAGTTATTTGAGAATAAATCATTCTTCAGTAATGGTAAATGTACTTTGTAGTTATCAAACTGAGCACCCACTGCAAATAGGAAGTTCATTGAGGCCAATAAAACGAAAAGTCTGCTTCTAATAAAGCTTTTTGCACTTCCGGGACTAAAGTGCCAACTTTAGTCCCGTATAACAGGGACTAAAATGTATCTTTCAGTCCCTGGGGAGATAAAGTTGCATTTCAAATCTCTAGGGACAAAAAGTAAAAATCAAACTTTACCGCAACTACACTTTTAATAACTAGGACAAAAATTATCATGTCAGCTGCCTTATCTATATCAAAATTTACAGATTTATTCATTTCTTGATTCATTTTCTTGATTTCTGTTAGTTAAATTACGATTCGTTTAAATGTCAACATTATTTGAAATATCACTGAATTGAAAAATGTTGTTGACGATGTTGCTATATCGTTACCTACTGAGTAATCCAAGTACCGTGTTTATATAACTAATCATAGTTATTTATGCAACAAGTGCAAAAAGTAAGTGTTTATTGCACTCGACGTGAAATTGTCCGACGAGGCCGCTAGGCCGAGTTGGACAACACGTTTTCTACGTTTATGCAAAAATCAAAAAAAAATTTATTTAGGTGCGGCACTAAGTGAATGAAAATGAAATACCATCACCATCATCTAGTTTTCCATTAATATTACTCATTTTAAAACTTTCAGTTCTGTAATTGTCAGAATTAAATTTTGACTGACGTTTATATAACCATAGTTGCATTATAAAAATCAAAATCATAGTAGCCATGAGCGCGTATGTTATCACGAGGTGTGTCATAGTACAGACAGCTCTATGCAGGTAGACGGTTTAGAACATAGCGGATCGGTTTTGATTATGGAGTTATTCTCGGGAAGGCATTGTTTGTTCAACTCTTACTGCTAATATTTATACAAAATAATATAAAATATGTAGCTGTTTAAAACGTATGGCAAATCTCACAGAATATCTGCTGAATATGTAGTGGATTTGAACGTTTATGTTTATCATGATGACAGCACGTTGAAGTAGAATGACAGATGAGTGCAATAAAAACTTTATTGCACTAGTGCAATAAAAACTTTATTGCACTAGTGCAATAAAGAGCTTATTTTTCCACTGAATATAGTTCAATAAAGTTTTGCTTTTTGCATGAGTGCAGAAAAAAATTATTAATTGTATTATTAATTGTATCAATGTTGAAAGTTATAATACTGGGAAGTGCAAAAAATAGCGTATATGCCTCGGGACTAAATAGATATTTTATCCCTTACGTGATTATTGGCCCTCGGGTTCTATGAGCCCTCAGACAATAAACATCACGTGCGGGATTAAAACATCCACTTTAGTCCCTTGTTATATAATATACAATTCAATACCGGTAGGTTACATTATGTTCCTCAAATAACATGAATAACAGCAAGTAATCAAATTCAGGAATCTAATTCTTCTTGTGGCTGATGAAGCGTATGTCCCATATAGTATGCAAATTTTTACTTGGTGATATGTAAATTTCACTTGCTATTATTAATTTTTTTTCCATGCACGCCGGAAAGCCCAATATGATTTACGGACGGTTCACGTCTGACTGACAAACAGGCTTCGGGTGCAGGCATCTACCTGGAGGGAAGAGATGTACGAGAAAGCTACGCTTTGGGTAGGCACACAACAGTTTTATATCTGTTCGGATAGTCAGGCAGCGCTCAGAGCCATCTGTTATCCTAAACCAAGCTCAGCACTTGTACAGGATCGCCGAGATGCTCTCGAGAAACTAGCTGAAATGAAGGTAGTTCAGCTGGTATGGGTTTCGGGTCACAGAGGGGTGCGCGGAAACGAGGTGGCAGACCGCACCGCCGTTCTGTGGGACTAGATATCGCAAGAGGCCAAACCTCTTCAGCCCTTGACGACTGGGCATAAGAAGAGGTGAACAAACTTTGGAAGGATAATACCGGCTGCAGGCAGTCGAAAGACTTTGGCCGGCTCTAGCAAGTCAAAGACGGCTAGTCAAGGACGGCATGGCTCTTAGGCAGAAACCGCCAAGCACTCCGCCTCCTAACAGGAATACTAGCAGAGCATAACAAGTTAGGCAGACACATATCTTTAATTGGTATGGAAGACAACCCCGCTTGCCGCAAATGCGAAGAGGTCAAAGAAACTTCGTCTCACTTCTTCGTCGAGTGCGAGGCGGCAGTCTGATTTCATTTCTTTGGAGCTGAAACACTCAAACAAGAGGAACTTACCGATTATTTCATGAAAAATGACAAGTTGTTGAATTTTGAAGTATCGCCTCCTTACAATATTTCAGATTATTCTAGTATTTCAATATCCTTAGGTAATGTCGTCCCTGCTAAATCAACTTCAACTAGTATAAGCAGGAGAGATTATAAATACTTTAATGAAATGCAACTCCAGCTGTAGCTAATGAATACGTCATGGAATGATGATTTGACTGACATTAATGAAATAGATATGCAATTTATTCATTAATAATATTTGATTTTCCCCAATTTTTCTCAAAGGTCATTTGGACAGATGAAAGTACTTTCACTAATTGAAGTATATTCAAGAGAAATAATGAGCACATCTGGAGTCAGAACAACCCCAGAGAGTTTAGAACAGTTATGCCACAGGTACGGTTCAGTTTGAACGTAAGGGGCTGGAATTAATGGAGATCAAATCCTTGGTCCTTATTTTTTTAATGGAACACTCAATGGAGAAACTTATCTGGAGTTTCTCCGAAGCGCTTCTGAGGATAATTAAATTTAAATCAATATTGGCTTCAACATGACGGTGCCCCTCTACATAATACCAGAGCAGTATGTGAATACCTGAAAAAAAAATTCCAGATAGGTGGATTGGAAATAATGGTCATGTGAAATGGCCAGCAAGGTCGCCTGACCTCACAGTACCTTTTTTGTGGGACACATTAAAAAATCGAGTTTAAGGCCAACAAGAATTCAATAATGTTGAGGATCTTAGGAGAATCATGATTGAACAGTACCGGTCAATAAGAAGAAGGGTTATAGCAAGGGCTGTCTATGTATTCAGGAAGAAGGCAGAAATCTTGAGCAATTCCTTTGATCTTTCAGATTTTTCTTCGCCAGTGTTGTTATTTCATTAATATCTCGTAGGAATGTAGGCTTTCACGGCTGGCATCAATGTTTTAGTTGTTTTCCGTTTTTGCCGTGGTCGTCTTTGGTTTAAATCTCCAAACGTTTCGAATGAACTTTTAGTTGATACTTCAAGAGGAGTACTTCGACTACGCTAATGAAGATGACTGCCGCAGTTGCAGACGAAACGTTTGGAGATTTAAACCAAACACGACCACGGCAAAACCCGGAAAACAACCAAATCAGATTATATCTCGATTCTTGTTTTAAAAAAGCATTCTACGTAATTATTACTTTGATAACAGCAGCAGACGTGACAGATAGTGGGGTAACAACAGATTGATTAGTTTGACAAGGTTTATTAGATGGAATCGACGCCAACTGAAACTTTTTTGTAATGTTATGCGAAGTTGTGACATAACAAAGTGTTACATATTATACATCATTTGAATCAGAATGACAAACTCTATTTCAATTTGTAACAATTTAATATGAAGCCCTTGAGAAAAAACAAAGTTGATGATGGTTGCCAAGAGACGAAACGTAGGATGATAAATCTGAAAATATCATCGTATAGCGGGGACAAAATGGCACTGTATATGTTCTGTTTATTTTAATATTCATCAACTAGCGACAAAAAATAAATAAAAAGAGTTTATCAAAATTTCGGTGTTATCCGGATATCTCCGGATTTACTCGGAATTTTGCAACTTTTTGAACAGCATATTGTTCGTCACATAGATGCGCAAATTTGCCCAAATTCAATCATCTTTGTATCTCTTATAGTTTCCGATATCCCAATAGTGGCCCTCGAATTTGAATTACAGGGTATTGCACGATTCAAAATGAAGCATAATATTTTTGTAGATTGTAAGGGTGTCGTACAGGCTGTGCACCGTCACAAGCACTTCGACCTATAAGTTCTTTTGTGCGTAAATAATATCAATAATTTCAAATTGCAGATTTACATGTATTCATTATTATTTCAAAGTGACACCCCATTTATTTCACCTGTAAATATTTTTTAAAAATTATTTTTAAATTGTTTTCGACTTGCTGGACCCCCTCAGACGGCTCGCAAGTCATTTTCCTTCTAGCTCATAATTGAATTTGATGTCTTACATGTTTTCATTATTTTTTCAAAGTGACACCCCATTTATTTCACCTGTAAATATTTTTTAAAAATTATTTTGAAGTTGTTTTCGACTTGCTGGACCCCCTCAGACGGCTCGCAAGTCATTTTCCTTCTAGCTCATGATTGAATTTGATGTTTTACATGTTTTCATTATTATTTCAAAGTGACACCCCGTTTATTTCAACTGTAAATATTTTTTAAATTAATTTTGAATTTGTTTTCGACCTTCTGCACCCCCTAAGACGGCTCGCAAGTCATCTTCCTTCTACCACATGATTGAATTTGATGTTTTACACGTTTTCATTATTATTTCAAAGTGACACCCCGTTTTTTTCACCTGTAAATATTTTTTTAAATTAATTTTGAAGTTGTTTTTGACCTTCTGCACCCCCTAAGACGGCTCGCAAGTCATCTTCCTTCTAGCACATGATTGAATTTGATGTTTTACATGTTTTCATTATTATTTCAAAGTGACACCCCGTTTATTTTACCTGTAAATATTTTTTTAATTAATTTTGAAGTTGTTTTCGACCTTCTGCAGTCTCTAAGACGTCTCGCAAGTCATCTTCCTTCTAGCACATGATTGAATTTGATGTTTTACACGTTTTCATTATTATTTCAAAGTGATACCCCGTTTTTTTCACCTGTAAATATTTTTTTAAATTAATTTTGAAGTTGTTTTCGACCTGCTGGACTCCCTAAGACGGCTTGCAAGTCATTTTCCTTCTAGAACATGATTGAATTTGATGTTTTACACGTTTTCATTATTATTTTAAAGTGACACCCCGTTTATTCCATCTGTGAATATTTTTTTTAAATAATTTTGAAGTTGTTTTCGACCTTCTGAACCCCCCTAAGACGGCTCGCAAGTCATCTTCCTTCTAGCACATGATTGAATTTGATGTTTTACATGTTTTCATTATTGTTTCAAAGTGACACCCCGTTTTTTCACCTGTAAATATTTTTTTAAATTAATTTTGAAGTTGTTTTCAACCTGCTGGGCCCCATAAGACGGCTCGCAAGTCATTTTACTTCTAGCACATGATTGAATTAGATGTTTTACACGTTTTCATTATTATTTCAAAGTGACAACTCGTTTATTTCACCTGTAAATATTTTTTTAAATTAAATTTGAAGTTGTTTTCGACCTTCTGGACCCCCCTAAGACGGCTCGCAAGTCATTTTCCTTCTAGTACATGATTGAATTTGATGTTTAACACGTTTACATTATTATTTCAAAGTGACACCTCGGTTATTTCAGCCGTAAATATTTTTTTAAATAATTTTGAATTCGTTTTTGCTCTTTTGGACCCGCTCAGATGGCTCGCAAGTCATTTTCCTTCTAGCACATGATTGAAATCGGTTTTTTTCTATCTATAATGATTATACAAGATCTTTATGCATTTCGGCTGCTTCCCGCACGGATCTATATTTTTTAGCTGCTGTAAAATCGTTTTGGGTGCTGAAGACAAAATTGAAAAAAATTTGCGCACGCCAATGGTCATTCAGACAATGGAATAACAGACAGACACGCAATAATACAGATTCCAAAAGAGCCATAGGAAGGAAAGAAAACCAAAGAACAACGGATAGCGTGGTAAATAACATACAGAAAAGTATTCAAGAAAAGCAAGACAGAGGACACCAAATAGTAATCACACACTCATCCAGGAAACTCATTTATCAAGGACTTCTCATTAGCTGCTCCTATTACCGATCTGTTCAATAATAGAAAGGGCAGTAAATCATTTGGACACCTCAGGCTAATTAAACCTTTGATAAAATAAAAAAATTTCTAACTAGATACCGCCCCTATTTTGAGTTGCCATAATTTTACAAAAAAAAAATTGTGACGGATGCGAGTGACTTTCAGCTAACAAAATTGCGATTCCAAAGTTTCGTTCAGTAAGTATTTCATCGTTTGGTTAAAGAAATTTTGCTAAATTATGAGTAAGTAGTCCCACGGAACCCCGAACATTCCAGTATTTTTTAAGATCAATCTGTGAAAAATGATATCAAATGCCTTAGCTAAATCCATGAAAATTCATAAACACACTTTTGTCTTATCGATTGTTTGATCAATGCCATCCGTAATAGCAACAATGGCGTCCTGAGTGGAGGTGGATAGATTACCTCGGAAACCAAACTGTGTTGGAACAATCAATTTGTATTTGTGTACGTAGTTCACCTCACCTCAATTTTAAGATTTTCGTGAAAATTTTTGAAATCGTAAATTTGATATATAGGTCTGTAATTGCAAACTTTTTTCTAGTAGCCATCTATGGAGATTGGTGAGACTGAAAAAGTCCAATGCCACACCTCTTATTCCATAGTAGTTCAATTTATGCAGCAGTGAGACACAGTCAAACGCTTTACCAAGATCACACATTGTTATTGAAGAATGTTCGTCTCTTGCGAGTCCTTCGACCACAGCATACACGACTTTAGTAAGAGCTTTCACTGTAGAGCAGTTGCTTCTGAATCCAAATTGGTTTTTGTTCAGATAATCATGTTTTTCAAAGAAGTTCAAGAGTCTATCTTTTGCTATTATTTCTATTAATTTTCCAAAAAATCGGTATGATTCTAATTGGGCGATAATTGTCAACATCATCCTAATCTCCCTTTTTTTGAAGAAGGGTATTATTTTAGTAAGTTTGAGAGCATCCGGAAAGACCCCTTCTGAGAAACATAAATTGATAAGTGATAAAACGCGACTTTCTGCATAAAAAAGCCAAGGAAACCAAACTACAAGGTGACTGAAATAAATATAAAATGTACGAAATTCATTTACCAGAAGTAAACAAATTGAAACTAAGTACTATAAATCAGAGATAAGGAAATTATGGAAACAGTAGGGCTATGCGAAAGTCACTAAAAATTTTACTGAATGGAAACAGAACACAAGAGTTTGTGTTCTTATGAAAACTAAAGCAAGAGTAGCAGGATACTTTGATTTTTCATCGAAAATTTGAAAGACCTCACTGATACCCAATAAATGAGTGATAAAAAATAATACAAGTGATGATGGAATTATTCTGAATATAATTTAATTAATATTTGAAATAATAGGTAATCGGTTCTTGGACTTGATGAATTTTTCGTTAACTACTGGAACATTTCCGGACAGATGGAGAATATCCACCATGGTTTCTATTCAAAAATTTCAAACACGTCTTCAGTTTCTGAATTTCGACCAAGAAACACTAGCGATTTATGAGGAATTATTGAAAATCGCACAGTGAGAAATCAGTTAATAAAATATATAGCAGAACATAATATCATGAACCAAGAACAGTCTGGGGATCTAGGCGATCTCATTCATGTGAAACTGATCTATATAAAAAACATATTGTAGTAATACTGCACTAAGCAAATTTTGTTAATTTATTTTAAAAGTAGTCCTAAACAATAATTTATAACAGTTACTATTTTACAAATTTATCTTCACTGTCAGTCTCTATCCACGAACTTTGGAACTATATTTTGTAACTCTCTGTAGCTATCTCTCTGACTATCCCGCCATCTGATACCCAGCGGCTTATATACTCGTATTTACAGTTCTCGACTGATCGGGACAATAGAACGATTCATCTAGATGGCTCTCTCTCGAAACTTCGGTTTCTTGGAACGTTCGCGCTTCTTCTACGCGGGACTCATGTGTTTGTCAGCGGAGAACTTGTTTACATTTCGAGTGTGCATTATTAATTGGATGATCAGGGCCGGTCTCGAGGCCGGTCTCGAAATCGTTACAATATTATAGGCCCAGATAATACATAATATCGTATGTATATCCGTTTTATGTCCAATTTTAGTCGGAATATCTCCGGATTTGAAATCCATAGAGGATGTGTAATGGATATCATTCAGAAGATATTTCATGGATATCCATAAGATATCCAAAGCAATCATAAATTCACATAAATATAAAAAAATCAGTGTTCAACCTATATTTTTTTACCATCCATTTTCGTATGAAAATTTATGCTTTCAACAAATACTATATAGCTCGTATCATTGTTTTTTTTGGACTTGAGATGGACATCCACAAGATATTTATCGATGGTCGATGGATTCGAAACGGACATCTTCCAGAAAATATTCTACACATGAACATAAAATATCCGAGGCGAGCCTAAACGAATATAAATATTAAGCTGAATTGTCAATATAGATGCTCTCTCTTTATCGAACATAAATTAGATGGTTTTGAAAATGGGTGATTGGTTTCTTCAGAAAATATTCTACGAATTGCGGTGAAGTCTAAGCAAATGTAAATGAATTTATATTTTGAGCTGAATTTTTAATATCGATGGTTTTTTCTCTCCTCAACGCATACCAATGGAATCTTTCTCCTGGACCGTAATCTGTCTGGACTTTATACGAACTTCCATAAGATGTTCATCCATGGATTCGAAATGGATATCCGCTAGAAGATATCCTACATGCAGATGGCTATGAATATCCGAAGCAAATATAAAATGAATACATAGTACAGTACTTATTTTCAATATCAATATATTTAAACAGTTTCCCTTATTCCTCAATGATAATCTTATTGTTATCCCTAAAACATATCTTTTAGATATTTGAGAACAATGTCTTATGGAAAATCTTATGGATATCTTGTAGATGTCCCTGAACAATATCTAATGGATATCTGTGAACAATATCTCATGGATATTCTTAAACGATATCTAATGGATATTCCAGAAGGGTATTTAATAGAAGTCCATCTTCGTCCATTCGGAACATCCACCGGACGTCCTTAAAATATTCACCGGATATAACTGGATGTCCTCTGGATATCCGTAATATCCAAAATGCATGTTCAATGGATGTCCATCGAATGTCCGTGTGATGACTGGGGGTGTCGATTTCCTGTATTTCAGAAGAGCATTTGAGACAGTCAACATCGACTTTCTTTTGAAGTATGGACCTCCAGTACTTCAAATATAATTTCAGGGGTTCCTAAAGGTTCAGTGTTGGGTCCATTGTCATTCTTACTCTACATCAATGACATTGTAATTGTAATGCATGTTAAAATATCTAAGATAAAACTGTTTGCTGACGACATTATGTTGTATTGTACTGGTACACCTAATGAAATCACAGATTGTTTGAATGAGGACCTATTCAATATAAGTAAATAAATGGTTATGAGGTAACGGCCTCAAGCTAAATATTAAAAAAACTAAATTTATGTTAATAGAAGTAAACATCGTCTTAGATAACTGCAAGATGAACAGCTGTCATTGGATATTCATATTAATGATGTCAGCATTGACAGAATTGCAACTTTTAAATATTTGGGTGTGGTATATTAGATCAAAAATTGAGTCTCAACACTCACTGTACTTATATTCATAAAAAAATAGCCACCAAAATGCATCATTTATATAGATTGAAAAATTAAATAATTAAATACGCAAAATTAACAATTTATAAATTAATAATAGAACCTCACTTTGACTATTTTAGTACACTGCTCTAATTTGTAAGCAATAAAAATCCCAACTGATTACAAAAGCTTCAAAACAGATCTATGAAGGCAATACCAAGTTGTAATAAATGATCATCTGTGAAATACATTGAATATGCTTTAATGCTTTAATTTATATTTAAAATCAAAGATAATATATTGCCAAATTATCTGAGTGAACAGTTAACATACAAAAGTAGTATTCATACTCATCACACTAGAAATAAGTAGTATTGAAAATTTTTATATTCTCAAAGAATATATAGGTTGTGAATTTTTGTTTAGTTCTGGTCTGATTTTATTTAATAATTTACCTATAGACATCTCAAAAGTTGTGATTCATTAAATGCATTCAAATGAAAATGTATTGAATATATTCATATAGGTATAAGTGATTGTTATCAATAATTTGATATTTTGTAAATGCAGCTATTTTAATATTTAGCTATAATTCCATGAGTTATCCATTCTTTTTAAGGTTTTGTGGTTTCCTGCATAGTTGTTGTAGCGGTTTCAATATACAGGCCGTTTCTTTTATCATATGTGGTAACATTGCTATATTCTAAACCGTAATAGATACAAAGACGATTAAATGGGAAAAAATGTAACAATTGTGGTGAGCATTACATTGGTCAGAAAAAATCTACGGTGACTCTCGCCCTTCCCGACTTATACAGGGAAAACTAAAAATGCTGTTTTCGGTTTTTTAAGAATAGAATGGTTATTACAGAAAATATAAAAAAATTAAAGAGGAAAGTTTTATTATATTCAAAATGAACTAGAACTACGTAATGATAAATTTTTAATAAAACGTAAAAAACCGAAAACAGCATTTTCAGTTTTCCCTGTATAAGTTGGGAAGGGCGAGAATCCCCGTAAATTTTCTATGACCAATTTACCGCTCACCACAATAGTTACCTTTTTTCCCATTTAATCGTCTTTGTATCTATTACGGTTTAGAATATAGCAATGTCAACACATGATAAAAGAAACGGCCTGTATATTTAGAGTTTTTGACAAATGCATCAATCGCAGTTTTGACAATTTCCAAGATGTAAATATGCCACTGTTCTCTAATAATAGCTGGAACAATATCTGTAGAATACTGTTCGGATCTTATCTAGACAATAGCATGATCTATGCAGGTAGAAGTAGTATGCATTACTCTAGTAGGGATATTAATGAGCGATACAAATACTTTTTTGGATAACAAATTCATATATTCTTTGGTTAATTCATCGTTATCCACCAGTAGATCTATATTAATATCACCTAAGATATAAAATTGTTCATATATTTCTATATTCACTTTATTCAGAAAATTTTCCAGCCTATCATTGAATATTTGAACAGAAGTCGAAGGTGATAGATAGGTCGACAGAATGGCAAAGATAGCCTTCAGATTCATCGAAATTAATTTGTTGATATAGAACATAATACCGTCATATTCATTCAGAGAACTGCCATTCAGCCCTATGCTGTATCACTTCCGTTAAAAATAAAGTCACCGTTATTCGCCATTTCCGTTGTTTTGCTATTGCTTGGTAATAGCAAAATAACGGAAATGGCGAATAACGGTGACGTTATTTTTGACGGAAGTGATACAGCATAGGGCTGATTGTATATGCTGTGGTAACCATGCATGCATATGAAACATACTAATATCATGTAGTTTCAGGTAAAACAATGCAAGAAATGAGATTTATTTCTTGACAGGATTATTTTCGGACCTTCAAGGAACTTTTCACAAACTTTACAAAAACATCAGGTATGTTTCAAAGGATATAAGTAAATGGACGATGTTTTTTCTTGCAGTCATAATTATTGAGACTGGAGGGACTGAAGCTTACAAGTGGTGGTTAATGTTTTACAAGGTTCTAAATTGATTTTCTACAATACGTTGTTTCAGTAATTTTGTTGCTACATCTGGGCCTGAATATTCCGTGACCGCCTTATTGAAACTTTCTGACAAGTCAGTGAATTTTTCACTCTCTTACATTCCGATGTGACCTAGCACTCAGAAGAGTTTTACTCTAATCTGTTTTGCTCAGCTTTTCAGAACTTAGTTTCCCACATTGGTTTAAACAAAAGCTTTATTTAAATTTTTTTCATTATACTCTTCTGTTCAGCCCAAATTTGAGAATTTTTGTAATTACAATTCAATTTTCCTTCAAATACATCAATAGTGCAAACCTCCAGTAATAACATATTCATATTCATATTCATTACAGTGGCACTGAAGTGCCTATATTCTCACAGGTGTTATCATGACATTTATTAAGTTGTTTTTATTCTGTAAAATTACATACCTCATAGATTTGTAGAAAATATCAAATAAAAAATAATAAAAGAATAAATACAATGATTAATTGTCGATTTGATGAAGTTTTAGGTAGTAAATAATAAGTCAGAAGTTTCAAAGTATATCATAAAAAGTTCAGCCATTGGCATTTACATGAGTTCTAAGTTTCAAGTTCAAAGGAAAGTTGGCCAACATTCATCTTTTGATTGAAACTTAGGACTAATTATAAATATGCATGTTTTAAGAACTGCCATCAATCAAGAAGAGTTAGTACAATATATAAGCTTTCTGTGTTGTTTTTTGTTATTTGATACCTATACATGTCACCTTTTGTATTATTTATTAGTTTATAAATATACTTAATGGATTTTCCAACTTAGACTTGTGCTTCAATAATCATTTCATAATATGCTTACCACTTCATCAAATATCATAACAAAACCACCACGATCTTGAGAAAAACTAGCAACAGCTAGCAAAGGATTAATGGAATGCCATATTCCATTTACCGAAATCGAACCTGCTTCAGGAAATTCCACAGGATTCTCTGAATAAAACGTCATATTATGTATGTAATATGTCTCGGTAACTCGATTAAAATTTCACATAAATTCAGAACATTTTGTTGAATTTCAAATTGAATTATTACATTTGTTTACATAACACAAACACTAGTCGCTAAGCAACGTACAGTGTTGCCTGTTCTACTATTGCCAGCAGCCAGCATGCCAGAAATGCCAGTTGATTTCTTATCACAGACCACGACCATAGACTAGAAGCCAGAAGCTTCTTTCCAAAATGTCTGAAGCGTATTTTATTTTATCCACAAGAAGAATTTATTCTTCTTATTTCATCCCCATCACAGATTTTCTGAACATCATTGGAATGTTTCGATCTTATCGACAAAGAGTAGTGATTCTAAAGGTAAGTTCATATACTCGCGAAAAGCGAATCTGGCTCCCATTGGTCGATATTCAAATATTTTTAAATATCGACCAATGGAAGCCAGATTCGCTTTGCGCAATTTGCATTTCGCGAATATATGAACTCAGCCTAAGGCGAAACCATAACCCTGCAAATTTCGCGATTTTTCTGCGAATAAAATGGCTGCCAGACTTGCCGCAAGAAAGTTAAAATATTTTAACTTTGCGAATTCGCGAAAACCACGAAACAACAGAATAAGTATCAAATTATTCCATGCCTCCATTACCTTCGCCATATTGATTCAACTAACTTGAAAGATGTCTTTGGAAGTTGAATCTTTTATTTTGATTGCAAAACGATTTCATTTGCATTTATGAGATTCCACAATCAATTATGAACATCTGTAGTGTTTGTCAAATATGCCATGCTAGAAAAGTTCAGCAAGATTATTCCAGGGAGATGGGGATGTATATGATTCCAACAAATGTTTTATTTACTTTCGGGTGACGAACTGTTGTCCACAGTGGGGAAATAATGTAATAGTGTCTTCAGTTCTTCAGGTTTGGAACCATTACATTCTGCAAGAAATGCTCTAGTTGTGACTGATATATGTATTATATAGAATTTACATAATACTTATACTATTCTCCCATCCAACATTAATGCCATTTTGAAAAATCAAACACTATGAAAGAATTATTTGAACTGTATTTTGTGGTGACTGAACAGTGACCACAACATGTACATTTCAAAGTACATTTGAGTTGAGGAACAAAATGCATTCATAAAGTCAGGTGCAGTTCACTTCAGGTTCAGTTCAGGGGTAGATAGCACGCTAATTGGTTGCTACTCCCCCAAAAGTATCTAGACCACTGCATTTTCAAATATTTTTGTTGAAATCAAACCTCGCTTCTGCAATGATCTAATATCTTATCTTAATGCCGATACTACCTAGTATATGTATTTTAAGAACTCCTGAGCATCTTGCTGGGCATTACTGTGAAAGCACGGTATGTGAAACTTTGGATCTGACTTTTTAAGTATATATCACTCCAATCTGCTGAATCCTCTGACCACAGATCCTTGATATTAGTTATACTGTAACTGCAACTGCATTGTTGAAGATACTTGGCTTCTGGAGATATCAATAACATGATATCATGATGTCATTATTTGCATGACGAATTGAAAAATACTCCGTATTACGAATTATACTCGAAACAGTACAGTTCAGAAAAAGGAAAAAACAAACAATTCCTAACCCCATATACCGAAAAATGATATGTTATGATTCATCATTTACCGCAATTTTTTTGAACGTTCATGCGGCGATTTTCTTGTGATTAGCGAATCGCACAAAACCTGCGAATATTCGCGAGGGTATGAAATAGCCTTATAAGAACCTAATATATACTCTTTGATATCGATCTTTACCTTTGTTTTATGTATAACATGAAACGGGAAACGGCTCTACCACCGATTTTATATATAATAATAAAATAAAACATTCGCACGTATATTATGTGAAAGTTTGTTTGGCTCAATAGTCGCGTTCGGTATTTACATCGGACCACTCAGATGTATACCGTATCGTTCGTTTATTGCAATCGGATGTGTCTGAGCTAAATCCCGATCGTTCGGACAGCGAAATCAGATCGATCGGAGGAAGATCTATTCGCTCAAAGTTATTTGACCGAGGCCTGCGATCAATCTGAATTTGTGAGGTTGTGTTGGACCAAGATGGTTGGATATTGTTTATTTGTTCGGATTGGATAATTTTTTGACTTTTTGACTTCGTGAAAATAATGCAGGAGCTGGAACTGTTGATTCTGAACAGCAAAAAACAACATATAATTCGTCCAATCCGAGGTCACGTGACGAAAAAATCCGTCGCATCACGGATGGAATTACCGAACTCTCCTAATCTTAGCCGTTTTCGATTGGTATTTGGTTCTGATAGCGGTTGACATACAAATGACAGCGTTTTTGACAGCGGTTTACTTTCTGGTACTGTTGATGACGTCATGGTGAATAACGAAACGAATGTGTTGGTTATCGGTTGCAAAAATCAAAAACCTTCAGCAAAAGAAACAACTACAAATCAGATAAAGAGAGAGTATACCGTTATCTTGAACCTATTCGTAGAGCTGGTTCTGTTCTAGTGTTACTCGTGACGTCATTAGTGATGAATCGAAATTGGTTGGTTAGTCTCCGGTTAACCAAAATGTGATACCAGAGCGAATAAAAAACGGCTAATAACGCAAACATTTGAAAGTCTTCCTACGCAACTAGGTAACACCAGCCCACTAGCTCATGGTCACAGAGTGTGCTCATGACACCACCAGTAGCGGTTACTTGTGCGATCAAATGAACTTACCTGTGATGTTCGATCGTAATTATACTAAGCGCCTCGCACGAAGAGATCACATTTACTTGTAGTAGAAAAAAGCTGTATTCTTTCGACATATCTGTTCTGGAACACTGGGAACATGATTATGAAATCAGGTTCATGAATTATACTGATCTAGACCACAAATATTTTTCTATGTCATTATGATCGAATCATTCCGATCACAAATTCCGGTATGTTCCTCAGGAGCAGGGGGATTACGGATCAAGTTCAAAAAATAATATCTGTGGTGGGGATCAAACATAAAGAACAAACACATCGCGATCATGATCGTAATAGCACGTTTTGTTCAGAAAATTTGTGTCGAAGAATACAGCCAAAATCTGAATAACTTAGCATAAATTTGCATTGTAAGGGCCACTTTGGTTTGCTTACTTCTTCCTCTATTCATAAGAACTCGTTGGTCTATACCAAACTATGGCAAAGTTGTTTTTTTGTTCATGAGAAGAAGAAATATAAATTCATTAACCTCTTCGGAATCTTCGGTTCTCATGTTTTCAAAACTTGCGAGCATAAAAGTTGAAAAAGTAGTTGGTTATTGGATGAAGACATGGATGTTGTTCGGAAACGCAACTGAATGATATGCCGTGCTAATAATTTTATTGGTTTTGAAATAATCTCACTTCAAGTTTTTTTAGTGTCATTTATATGGATTTAATGATAAATTTAACATACATTAACCATTTTCATAGACCTCGCATATTGTTAATTAGAACCTCTTTCATTACATTCATATTAACCAATAAAAATGAAAAATATCTTTGAGCATATAAAAATATAAAAGGCAGATAGGTCCTTTTATACAACTTCACCTAGACATGATTTTCTTTGGCCCGGCATGGATATATAGTAATCCAAGCCGAAATATTTTACTGAGTTGGTGAGGACATACCTCAATTTCTGGAGATAAAACCATCCGCACGTAATGGAGCTATATAGATAGTCTCGTAATCTATTTACGAGATATCTTCACAGCCCTTTCTCTGCCTGCTCTAAGGAACTTCACGAATTGTAAATCTGCCAGTTCAAAGGCACTTGACGCTGAAAGATAGACTACTAGTATAACCACCTCCATCGCGGGTTATAAAGAGGGCCTATATAAAAGTCCAAATTGAAGCTACAGCAATGACTACAAATCCTAGTATAATACGGAATTCCAACAAGGAGCTAAATCTATCTAGTGAACATAGCTACAGAAGTCATTTGGTCTACAAAAATCGCCTTTAGCTCAGCTACAAAATTAGTAGAATAAAACTGCAGATAAGTTCACGGATAAAATTTCGTTAACTTAATAGCCACAAAAGCTATCAACAATTTTTTTTTGATGGTCTCAAGTAATTTCGGAGATATGGGCCTATTTTTAAGTGATAATTGGTATTTTTCGGGCATTAGTTAACGGAATTTTATCCTACAAAGAATTTTTTTGCCCGGCGTGATTCCAGACATAATTTTTCTTATATATTCATATAAGCGACTAATCGGAGAATTTTCGTTCATTTACAACCCACCAGTTGAAATTATGATATATCAATTAATGTTTTACTATCAAACCAACAAATGACACCATGTATTTATTTATCATTCGCCTGTTAGGTACCATGGCACCATGTATTTATCATTCGCTATCTAGGTACCACTCCGTTACCAGTTGATTTCATGGAACCCGCAAACACGACCCTGACGGGTATGTTCGGAAAATATGGCTGCCCGCTTTCTATGATTTGACCAATGCTTTGGCAGCCAACTTCATATTAGTTATTATTTATAGTTTCATATTTTTATTTTAGGTTAGTGGTTAGGGGATTTGAGTTTTGACTGGTTTGGGTAGAAAAATCAAATTACGTTAATATAAGGTTGTTAAGTGATTAAAAGTACTTGACTGTAAAAAAATGAATAGTTTGTTCGACGGAAGACGGGGCACACAAAGGTAGAAAATCGTAGTTGTTTTGACACTGAAAATTCTTTAACTCTGGTCTCCGAAACAGGTTAGTGCATTTGGATTTGAAGGGTGCTCCACCAAGAATTTCTTACTTTGAAAAGGTAAGTCAGATCAAGGGAAAACATATGAAGTTTTGTGGCATTATTTGTTATGTTTGAGAATATCTACAAAAAAACAAGCTTTAATTGATTGTTTAAGGGCCAGGTACACAGGTTACCCTTAACGCTTTAAGTGCCACTAGCAGTTAAGAATCCGATAGAATTCGTTGAATGGTTTGACGCTCCTAATTCGTCCATCTCTGCTAGGAATCGTTTTAACTATTCTGCCCATTATCCATCTGCTCCGTATATTGGGGTCAGGTAAAGCAAGGACATCCCCAACTTTTATAGGTGCCATTTCTGTCTTTTCTACAATGATGGAAGATAAAGTTTAATCCATTTTTTCCAGAAGTTGTAAATATATTGAAAAAGAAAAAAGAGCACTATTACTTCGAAAAAATAGATAGGTATAAAAACAACTCTCAACTTATGTGGAAAACATTAAAAAAACTAATAAATTCAAATTGCAAATATTTTCCAAGCTCTATGGAATTTAATTCAACTAACCAAATAAATATAGTGAGGAATAAAAATGAAATAGTGAACGAATTTAACTATTACTTTATAAATAGTATTCACCAGAATGTTGATAGTATTGATTGATTATGTTCAAGAACGGAAATTGTATAATTATAATTTATATCACAATTTTTCCGAATTTGAACCATTAACCATGAATGAACTAAGTCTACTGATTAAATCCTTAGATAACAAAAATAGTGTTCACGAAATTTTAAATGCAAAAATGCTCAAAGAAATCTTTGAAACTTGTGGTCATATAATTTTGAATCTTATAAATACTTCTCTTTAAACTTCAGAACTGCCAATTTCTTTAAAAATTAGTACTGTAATTCCTATACCAAAGGTAAGTAATACAATCAAGGCAAGCGAATTTCGACCGATAAATACATTACCACCAATGGAAAAGATTCTTGAATTAGCTGTTTACAAGCAGATTTTAGAACACATTGAAAAAACTTAAATTCTAATAAATAATCAATCTGGTTTTAATTTTATACTTAAATGACATAAACCTGTTTGTTAATGTAGACTTCGTAAATTTATTTGCAGATGATACACTTTTGGCATGCTTTGATTATAACTTAGATAAAGCTATTGAATAAATGAATTCTGCACTAAAGGAGGTTAATGATTATCTTATCACAAATAAATTGAAACTAAATACAACCAAAACAAAAAGTATGATAATAACAACCAAATATAAATTTAACTTTCTTGATTTGAACTAAATAAATTTGCAAATAAATAACGAAAAAATTTAAATTGTAACATCTATTAAATACCTTGGATTTCAGTTAGATAATGTATTACACTTTGGTAATCATTTCGATTATATATGTAAAAAAATATCCAAAAAACTTTATTTTTTTGCAAGAATTTCCAAAAATCTATCAACTCAGACCAGAATTACTGTATATAATGCAATTATTTAGCTGCATTTTGACTATTGTGCATCTATTATTTATCTTTTCAACTTGAATCAAACATCAAAACTACAAAAACTTCAAAATCGCGGAATGCGTATAGTACTGAAAACGAATAGATACACAGAGATACGAGTAATGTTACAATCATTGCAGTGGCTATCAGTTTCTATGCGGTTGTATTACATGACAATGATTTTTATTTATAAAATACTCAATAACTTTGCACCTCCATACTTCTGTGAATTTATCAATTTGAATTTAGATATTCATAATTATGCCACAAGAAACAATTCTAATTTGCATGTATGTAGATTGAATAAGAGAAGTTCTATGAATTCTTTGTATTTTAAAGGCTTTGATACATACAATAAATTACCATCCATAGTTAATTCTAGCCCATCGTTGAGAATTTTTAAAAAACAATAAAAGCAACCCTGATAGCATCGATATAAATATTTTAAAACGTTGCTTCAATAATATATGTGACCCACTCTTGAATCTGATAAATACATCATTGGAAACTGCTAAAATGCCTGATGATCTTAAAATAGCAACAATTGTGCCAGTACCTAAATCTATCCGCACGGAATTATATTCCTTACATTCCTTGAAATGCCCTTAATCTCTTTTAGGTATTCTGATTTCTCAGTACCTTCAAAATAAGACATGTTAAAGTACAAGTTTGAATGGCAAGTGAAAAACAGAGTGATTGTCCACAGTGACTTTTAGAGCATCAGGAAATGATTTTATTTTTTGTGATATCTTATGATGAAAAACACGATAAGCTGAAAATACTGATGGAAGAATGTCTACAATCTAATTGGGAATCAGAAACACCAGTACCAGTACTTTTTCTGCATTATTCATCATATTTACTTTTATACTTAACTTTTGTGTAGTATTTAATGCATGAATTCTTACCCAATTGTTTTTTTTAACCATACTTGTTATAGTATTGTGCTTATTCCTTTAGATAGGAAAAGAGATAGCAGTTGTCATTATATTATGATAGATGTTAAAAGAAATACATGTTCTATAAACCTAATACATTGAATACTACTCTTTATTAGCTCATAGCTGGGTGCTACTACTCTATCTTCACCATCAGATTATAGGTAAAGAATTTGATGAGTTTTTTCACTATTGGACTTGTTGATAATGACCGAATGGCAAGCGTAGAAGAGAAAATCAAACAATTACAATTGAAAATGAAGAAATATGAAGAAACTGGGTCAATACAAGAAGAATAAAATATATGAAGCTATGCAAGGAAAGGGAATTATTAGAAACTTAATTGAGAACCGTTGATACTAATACAGATCACTAAGTGAATAAGAAAGAACAGGAAGCTCTCATGGATGAGTTCAGCCATATATTACCAACCTTGTGAATAGTAAAAAATAGTCTATCACTGGAAACACATTTCATTGGCATTTCATATGCGTTTCGGTTTCCTTACTCATTTCACAATCCTAGGAATGTCGACGGTTTCAAACATTTTTCATGTTTTGTGACTGTAAAGTTTGTTGCATGTTACCCCCTTGCACAGTCGCAGTATCATTGTAGCAATACTTACTGAGATAAATAAATGCTTTACTAGAATAGTGGGCTATACAGTTTATTTGTTTTGAACTTGTGTCTTGTATTAGAAGACTGTGATTTGATTGTGTTGGGTAATTTTTCTGAAGGGTTGAAGAGGTGTATGTATTTATTTATTCATTCCAATGGGGTCAAAATTACATGACATGTGGTTATATAATTTCAAAGGCATTTTAGCACAGCCTTCTGCCGTCAAGGTCTATGTGGGTGGTAATCTAATTAATGACTTAGCTTCACCTAATATCTTAATGTACAACATCCCCAGATACATTATAATTTGATACGTTTCTCTTGACACAAACTACACATTTGAAAATTTTCATTTATATGACTGTTAGAATGCCTAATTCCTTAAATAAGTGTCTGCCTGAATAGCTTCGAGGATGGAAAGTCATTGTTCTTAATAGTTTCTGTTGTAATATTGAGAGACTCAATTTTTTCAGAGTTTTCCCATATGGTTATTGCATAAGATAATGTAGAATTTATATATGAGTGGTAATTAATTAACAGAATATTTCTGTCTATAAATTGTCTGTCTCCATAGTACAAAGCAGTGAGATGAAACTTTTTTGGCTACATGATTAATATGTGTGTACCAGATTAAATGTGAATCCATATTCATTCCAAGGAATTCGACTACATTTGATTGGTGGATAGTGAAATTGGCAGATCTCACTATTATACTCAGTAGACACCTGACTGAGGTTGCTCATAGAGGTACCAAATGCAACCACTGAGAGATCATCGGCAAATAGAGACCTTTTACTAATTCTAAAACAGTTTGGTAATTCATTCACGAAAATAATAAAGAGTAGGGGTCCCAGGATGCTTCCCTGTGGGACTCTGTCTGTATACTTTTGATAGTTCAGAGGTAGTTTGCATATTAATCCTTAAGTTGCACCCTCTGTGTCCTTTTGGCTATGTATGACTCCAACCAGTTGTAGGGTTGTCCTCTTATTCCATAGGAGTATAATTTTTTAACATCGAATGCTTGAGAGAAGTCAAAGAACAACCCTGCAGCCAGTTGTTTATTGTCCAGTTTCTTGTACACAGTGAGCACTTGTGTTATCCGTATTCAATTCTCTCCTAAAACCAAACTGAGAGTTTTAAATTAGGTTGAATATGTATTGTGTATAGAAACCCTAAGGTAAGGTATCGCAAAAAGGGAGAAATTTTAACTATTGGAATCGTGTAGACACGTCCATGATTAATGCCAAATTTGAGCACCTTCCTGTGTTGCGTTCTTATTTATAAACAATAAGAGGGCTTTTAAGAACTATGTATTCCGAGTGAAGACGACTGGTGTAAATTGTGACAATAAAACCGAGATTGGTATTAGTTTCCCCTTTATCAAGGCCAATTGCCCATGTAGTGCAGCCTATATATTAAATTCAAACTCATTAGCATTTCCGAAACATACAGTGAGTCTGCTTAAGTTGGCTACATATGGGAAACTTTTTTAGTATTGATTTTACGAAAAAAGTTATTCTTCATATAAAGTTCTGCATAGTCTAAAACGCCAGATGCAATAATCAGATATACAATTTCATCAATCTTATACGAGGTATGTCAAAAAATATGAAATTTTCTCAAGAGTAAAGTGGTATTGGTTCCCCCTTTGTCAAGGCCAATTGCCCATGTAGGTAGTGCAGCCTATATAATAAATTCAAACTCACTAGCATTTCCGAAACATACAGTGAGTCTGCTTAAGTTGGCTACATATGGGAAACTTTTTTATTATTGATTTTACGAAAAAAGTTATTCTTCATATAAAGTTCTGCATAGTCTAAAACCCAAGATGCAATAATCAGATATACAATTTCATCAATCATATACGAGGTATGTCAAAAAATATGAAATTTTCTCAAGAGTAAAGTAACTTTATACTTCACAACATCCAAAATTTTCATTATAAAAAGTTTGTTGAAATAAAAAACTATGTTTTAATATGCAATTACATCCTTCTAATTGGAAAAATAAATTTTTTACAAATTTTTCTCAAATTATCAATTCCTAACATTTATCATTTAAAATTTATTTCAAACATGTTAACCTTTCTGGTCTGTTTAGAAATTAATAAGCAAATTTTCATAAAACTAAATTTAAATGTAATAATTAAAAAAAAATGTTTTTTTTCCAATTGGGAGGATGTAATTGCATAATGAAACATAGTTTTTAATTCCGAACAACTTTTCATGATAACAATTTTTGATATTGTGAAATTAAAGTTACTTTACTCTCGTATAAGATTGATAAACTTCAATACCTGATGATTGCATCATGGGTTTTAGACCATGCAGAACTTTTTATGAAGAATAACTTTTTCTCGTAAAATCAATAATAAAAAAAGTTTTCCATATGTAGCCAACTTAAGCAGACTCGCTGTATATTTTGTTTTCGTGAACCACATTTTTGTATTACCTTACCTTACGTTCTTGTGTTATCATACCTTACTTTACATGAACTAGGTACCTGTTAATTTTATGGGTTCTGGTGAGTTCATTAATCATTATTTGATTTCAAATTTGCTCATTTTTACAAGTGAAATATACACATGGTTCTTTTTATTTGCTGATAATTTCATAAGATATTAAAATTTGTTTTTTTTCTATCCCAGGTTTGATATTGTAGTGATAACAGTCATTCAGCAACCAAATTATTATACCTGAAGGGTATAAAAAGACTGGGAACAAGGAATAACTAATAACTAGCTGAATAGATTTTGTGAAATTGCTCAAATCAATTAGGAATAAGTACTTTGAAGGAGGCTTACGTATATGTTATTCCACCCCATGAAAGGAGTGATGAAAAACACATTGTAAATTTCCTGTAAAGCTAAGGATTAACGAGGTCTTACTTTTTAACGAGCGATTCCTAACACGAGACCAGTGACCATGCTGGGAATCGAACCCATGTCCCTCTGATTGATAGACTAGCGCTATACCATAATGACCACCGCGGATATAATCAAGCTATTATCTTATTGGATTCCTATTAACATTGTTGACTGGGAGGAATCATATACAGCAAATCTAAAAATGATAGTGAGTTGCAACGATGTAAGATCCAAGGCATATACTTCCCCCAAGGATCAGTTCTTGTACCTCGTCGTTTCTAGAATCGCCTATGTGATCATATATGTTTACGATACGAAGGTCACAATTTCAGGAGACAATGTAGAAAGGTGTCAACGATATCGACAAATTCTCAATGTGAGAAAAAACGATGACCATCAATTTCCATCTGAGAACAGACATGACAATTTTTCAAACAACAACATAACCATCAATCCAATAATGGACTAACCCGTTTTTAGCACTACCGAAAGAGTGAAGTTCTTAGGTTTGGTGGTAACATTTACAGGCAAAGTTATTGTGCATTCTATAGCTGTGGACAGTCCTAAAAGTTTGCGGGGATTATGAAAACGCCCCGTTACAACGAGTTTGTTGTTCAACTCTCGACATGAAATAGGATTTGTTTAGTCTCGAGCAAATAATGTCTATTCGGGAGTCCCAAATTAGTCTTTTATCTCAATGAAGACCTAAGAACTTCACTTCTTCGCTAGGACTATAATTGCTTGGGTTGATGGTTATGTCCCTCCTTAGACGATGACATTTGAATAGCAGGGCCATACGCAGGTACGCTAGACGGTAGTAGTGTTACTGATTGTGATATTTTGAACTATCAGTAGCAATTACGTTCAACAATTTGAGGAAGTTATATGCACGTGAATAATGCAAAGTAAACATTAAACAGGGTATTCTTAAATTTGTGCCACGATGAAAAGATGCATTGTTTTCAGGAAGGATGATCCCTAATGTCATTGTGCCTTGAGGCTTAATGAGCCGTCGTTTTAGCTCATAACACCTGCTACATTATTTACAGATTCTCTTATTGCCTATATGACGATTGAAAAGTAAATTGAAAAGAACACTTCTTACTTGAAAGTATATTCAACAAAAGTCAAAATGTTGGATATATGTTTTGAAAAATGTTATTGTTACGTTTTTGCTAAATAATAGGCCGAGCACACTACTAAACTGTTTATTTTCTAACTTCACCATAAACAAATATACAACACTTCACTGACTAATAAAACACTTAGATCTATACAACAATACAACTAGCTAAATATTTCAAACACTTCTGCTTATTATCACTTTCTAATCTTCTTAAATAATTCTCTTCATAAACCTCTTCTTTTTAAATCTTCTCCTCCCAGTCAAATGTCTCGCGTTTATATAGGTACTCATCGTGTAGACTGGATTATTCGCGATGATTTCGAGAATACTCAAAACGGAGAACTTCTAAACATTTCCAGGAATTGAGCGATGACGCGGCAGCTCCGTTATCTAGACTATTCATGCAGTACAGAAGATCCATCCAAATAAACACTTCTTGGAACTTATTATCGATGAGGCGCCCGCGGAATGGACTCAGCGGCGCAGCTAGGGGGCTTTTATCAATCTCTTAACATTATATTCAATAGAAATGAAAAAAAGTTGCAATTGAGGTTTCAAGAAACTTTTTTGCCAAAGTTTCTTACACTCAAATGAGATGAATTGTATCTGGATGACCTATTGATCAATTTCAAAACTCAACATGTTGTTAAAATAGACACCTTTTCAGAAAAAAAAGCTATGAAAGCAATTACTCTTCCAGACTATGATTACCGAAAAGAACAATTGACTTTCCATAATGCTTTCAATTATGTGTGTGGATATTTAATCAAGAAAGCACTTGCTATCCATAGTTGTGACATCTGCATCCAATTTTCAAAGGCTGTAGAAGTTTTAGATTTAGGCCATTTGCTTACATATTTCAAGGCTTATGATTCTGAAAAAAGTATATTTGGTGGACTTAGAGCGCCTAGTGAACAATTTGTAAATTACATCTACAAATTAGAAAATAAGTTCTCTTCTTCATTCGAATATCTTTGTATGATCTCGGGAATTTCGAATATGCTCTTTCAAATAATTGAGAATGTACCTTTCGTACATCCATGCTCCTCATTTCCTTCGTTATATGTAACAAAATTATTTATAAGATTACGCATATTCTATTAAATATGCCAATAGAAATTTAAAGATAAAAAAAACAAGAAACAACCCAGAAAACTCGCAATTTTATCACATGTACGAGTATGATTTGTAAATAGTTTCATTACATGAATAAGAACAAGACATTTAAAGTTTCAGTTAGACATCCAATATTTAAGGATGGCCTATTTCTCTCTATTACAATATGTTTAAAAAAACCATAACCTATTGATGATGCATTTTTTTATGCAGTTGATGAGCTCCTCCTTCACATGCCCACCTGTACATGTGAGTTGAATATTTAAATTTAAATTTTGATTGTTACCTGTTTGTCCTATTACTCTGTAGTTATCTGAATTTTTAATTTGAAATTTTAAATTGTATTTGTGACGTGTGTAAAATTCTTGAATTTTTATATGAATATCTATCTGTCTATCATGTTGTAATTTATTGAAAAATAAATATTTGTTTACTTGTATTATTTGCATTTTGATATTCTATAGTATTGTAGCAATGCTTGGAGTTTAAGTCACAAAAACCAAAGAACCTATTTTTTTCGTGACGATGTAATATATGACGGTGTTAACCAAATAACACACACATACATAAGGATTCTAATATATGAAAATAAAAGACGATGAAGTTCAACGATGTAGAAATTCCTTTCTCTACAGAAATTTTCATACAGCCGAAAATATTTAGCAACTATCTGAATGAAAATGACAAGGTTCTTGGCAACGTATATTGTGCAACGTTCCTTAAAGAGGACACTATTTGAAGTACTTTTTGGGATCAAACACCAGAGCTTATGTTCCACCTGCAGACTAGTTTCGTAGATGTTACCAGCTGGTGTAGGACGTTTTCGTTCATTCCTCTATACGTAGTACGAAATGCTTTTAAATAAAAAATAATAATTTTCGGAGGCATTTAAATATTCCGGGCACAAAATTTCTATATAATATTATGAATTTGTAATCCGAGTACCTCATGTATTTATAATACAAGCAAGTTTTTTTTTTCTTAGTGTAGTTCTATGTTGTTTCTCTCCTTACGTGACAGAACACATTTTGTTTTCTGTGCTTCACTTTTCCCAGTGTGGCTGCATGTGGTGTTCAAGGATTCTGATTCTTGACCCTCAAACATCAAAGTGCCGACAAAGAGCATTCGTTTCTGTGTAGGTCTATATTCTGTGGACTAGTTACAAATCAGTATACTTGAGAATATTGTCAAATAGTACATAAACACATTACAATCCAAGTTTTCTCAAGATGTAGTGAAGTAGTACAAATATAAAGATCACCACGTTAAAAAATAAAATTAAAGTAAACTAATGTACCTGTTTGAAATAGTCGTGAACATGATGTTACACCTCAATGCACAAATTCATCATGGTAGTGAATATGACATTAAACTTACATGAAATAAAAAACTATTCTCTGGAGAAAAGCATTTTTAACTAAGTGACTAGAAAGGTTCTTGAATGATTGGTTATTGAATGTAGACATTATTTTGCGAGTGAGCAAATTACTGAATTTGTTATAATACTTTATTACTTGATAAACATGTGAATTTTGTCAGAAAGCTTATGTCGCTAATACATTTTTACAAAAATTAAACATAAATAAACTCATACAGACACATACAAATATTTTTGAAAAATGTTTGTATTGAGCTCTTGATTGATGAGATCAATTTATATATACACCTATAAATTTTTTTTGGTAATACTTAATGAATTAAGTAAAGGAAAATTCAGAGAAAACTTTAAAAAATTCTAAATTTTCAGTTATTTCCGTTCATCAAAAATATTGGAGCAACTGGCATACTTTTGGAATGGGAAGACACCTTTCCATATATAGAAGATGTTATTCAGATTGGTGGTATGTCGAACAGTGCCCAAGCTGGACAAGAACCATATTCTTTGGAAGAGGCAAACCAAATTCTAACTATAGGTAAGAAGCGAGGAATTGGTGTTTTGATTTGAAGGTTAAATGATGCGAGGTTACTTGGAACTCGGAGACTATCCGGGGTATGTTTTACGTTTTTCTGGATTTTTCAACATGGTAAATAATAATAGTGCCTGCCTCTCATCCACACATGCGTTCTATCAATAATTGAGAATTTAATAAAGGGAGGGTATTATTTTACAATCGAGCTTGTCAACTTCTAGGTGATGGTGTAATAAAGGACTGTTGTTCACAATTGCCCCTGAAGAAATTTCGATGGAAATAATATAGCGCCAACATATCATGCCGTCCAATAATAATATACATGAAGTGCAAAAAGTGTAATATAATGCCAACGAATGGACTAAAATGTGTAAATACTATAGCGGTATATAGAAAATCAATAAAAAATCTATCAAGTGTTGTAATACGAGGTAACAAGGGGAAATAGGCGAAGACAGTTCTACTGCAAGTGTTGCTATAATGACTGAGTAATATAGTTTATTTGAAAGATCTACTGAAATGTTTGATTGGAAATAAACATAATTCAATTGATTCATCAAGGTCATAAAATCACCTGATAATCAGTGTGTAGCCCCATTTAATGGAGATGTGCAGAAGGAATTTGATCGAGTAGAATCCAACAACTCTTCCCAAGATGAAGATAAAACAATAAGTGGATTTATAAAAAATATATCAGGAATCATTTGAGAGAAAAACTAATCCTGATAAGGGCATTCATTCAGCAGGTCAAAAGTATATTCTTCAATCAGAGTTGTCAGTAATTACAAACTTATTACTCTACTATAATTAATATACCGTCCGGAGTACATCAAGGGTACATCACTGTGCACCTCTACTATTCAAGATTTTGCATATGCAAACTTTTTATGTTTGCTTATGATTTTAATATCTTTGGATCAATAGGATCGTTAGACAATGTTACCCTGATTCAACACAATATAAATAACTTGAATAGGTGGTGTACCGAAGATAATTTACACATGAATATCAGCTAATGTAACTTTACCAGCCTTTATAAACTGAACACAAACTTCCACACTTCATATTGCATAAATTAAAATTGTATTGAATGTGCGAGTAACTTTTGTATCTCTTTATTTTCTAACTTTCTTTAACAAACGATTCCACAACATCCCTAAAATCCTCTCATAGCTCACTTCTCGTTGCTATGTTCAACACCATTCTAATTACCCCCTGTTATGAAACGTATAAATGTTAAATATGTCAAATAATAAAAATCAAAAGATATAATTCAAATTCTAAATGTTTCAGTGAAGCACAAAACACACCTCTCCTCTCCTACCGAAGGCTCTCGCAGATAATGCTTGGCGAATCCTTCTGACTATCTCATCATCTTCTGTTCTCACGTAGTGAGATCTTGGATACCCTGACTTCTTCTGAATCACGCCTTCTCGTTTCATACTTATCATCCATACTCTATCACCTTCAATGAGTTCTTTGTTCTCCCTCGTCTTGTGTCTCGTATCAAAATTTCTTTTCTTATTTTCTTTTTCTTGTAACATTCTAGGTTCAATTTCTTCACGATTCGTATTCAGAACAGAAAGACAATCTTTCAAATTCCTTCCACATACAATATTTGAGCAGGAGACGCACCACATGGTAGCTCTGTGTTTCGATAAGGAAGCCATGAAAATATCTTTGGGATTTTTTTCATAATTCGTTTTAAAAGCGGATTCATCTTGGCCATTGGATTTGAGATATTCAGGACTAGACAAACGCCACTTGAATACATATTCTTTGGAAAATTGGATGAAATCGTAGCCAGTAAACTGAGTTGGTTTGTTATGGTTTGAGATAAAATAATTATTCACTCATTTATTTAGATCTATAAGAGAAAATACCTATCAACCAAATCAAGTACGCATCATTTGTTCGATAGACCGACTCGGATCCACTACAAAGTATAACAATTTCTACACGGACTCACGATATACGGGGTGAGTCCAAAGTTAGCCAGTTCTGCAGTGAGTGAGCGGTGGAATATATGTCAGTATCTCCTGAATCCGACTGACATTTAAATACAAGACGTTCTATTTCTCAAACTCTGCACCCGTTCCTATTATTGCTTGAAATTTTGGACAACTCGTCTTTCGCTGATATATTTCAAAGAATTGTTTTTTAAGTTCATATTATAGATGAATTTCCATAACCATATACTATTCGACAGAAACCTTCTGAAATATTTTGAATAATTCGTGTCTGCAATCTAGATACTTATGTGAACAACCCAGTTAATCATCGAGTTGTCGAGTTGTCCAGCATTTCAAGCAATAATAGGACGGGTGCAGAGTTTCATGAGAAATAGAACATCTTATATACAATATGTCAGTCGGATTCAGGAAATGCTGATATCATGAATTGGAATTGATATTAGTATCCTACCAAATATCTTAAAATGAATGAAATTCCACCACTCAAGTTTTCAGAAATCACTACAAAACTAACTTTGTACTCACCCTGTATATCGTGATTCCATGTAGGAATTGATATAGTTTATAGTGGATTCGGGTCGGCCTATTGAACAAACGATTCTCAGTTAATTTGGTTTATATATTTGAAATAGTATCGTCACAATGGCCATTTGAAATTTTGGAAAAGTGAACTTCAGCACCCTGTATAATCGAACCTATTGAATTCAGAACGTTAGTGCAATAGAAACATTTGATCAGCATCATGAGGTCTATAACATATAATAGAATCGAGCAAATTCATCGAAAGCCAATTTCCAATTGATGCTGTGCGGGGTCCTTTTGAATAATAATCTTGAACAACCAAATAATGGAGTCCTTTATACTGAGCTAAATCCATGGCTAATACTGATCATGGTCTTGATGAAATTTCTGGCGTAGTTAATGGTTCAACATTCGGATTCTGATTCTTTAAACAAGTTTCACAGAACTCAATCATATTTTTGACTTGCTGTGACATTCTGGGCCACCATTTTGTTGCTCGTGCTCTGGCTAAACATTTTGTCAATCCAAAATGACCATCATGTAATCTTCTCTATCACAATTTTCTGTTCGCAGGAGGAATATTAATTCGATCACATTAACATCATTCGAATCGAACTCGTTCCTGTATCCATGATATTCTTGTATTCCATCGGTAAGCTTGTTCTTATCAGGCCAGCCACACACCACACAATGTTTGAAGTTTTTCATCACCGCATCTACATTTTGATTCTGTCTCACAATGTCAAGCGATATCACTGCCACTACAGTCAAATAAATATTGTTGTCCTGTTTTAAAATGACGTCTTTGTCGAATAAACCCTCTTCACTTGGAGCTTGGGACAGGGCATCGGCATAAAATATATATCCAGGTGCATATTTAGTAGTCATATTGAATTTTGGAAGTCTCATTCTGAAACGTTGCAATCTATTTGACAATTTTTTTAATTCTTTGGTTATCGAGATCGCCGTCAAGGGTTCAGAATCTGTTAAAATTTGAAATTCTGACCCAAGCAGGTATGGTTCTAGTCTTTCACATGCCCAAACTACGACCAGCGCTTCTTTCTCTATCGCATATCGCATATCGCTTCTCGGCTCCCCTCAGTATTTTTGAACAGTAATATACACGTTTCCAGCATCCATCAAATTGTAATTGTTCCAAAACTGCACTGAGACCATAATACGATGAGTTGGCTGACACCCTTGATTTCTGTTGGTTGAAAATTTTGTAATATAGGAAATGACACTCAGCTTTTGAATGTTCAAAGTCTTTATGTTGTTTATCTGTCCACATAAACTGCCTATTCTCTTTTCATATAGATTATGTCTTCTCGGACAAGTTTTTCACAAATTTTGACATGTAATTGACAAGTCACAGGAATTACCTAACATCTGCTCTGTTTTCGGGACTACGATATTCTTGTATTGCCTGGATTCTTCTCGGGTCAATTTCAATACCTTCATCACTTACGATATATCAATATTTATTCACATTTCTTTACATTTTAAAATAGTTTTCATGTTATCATCGTGTTCTCCAGCGTTTTTGCCAAAAATCAAAATGTCGTCAGCATGTGCAACAACACTATTGACATTCAGTGTATCAATGAGATTCGAAACGCTAATTTGAAATATTTCTGGGACACTTGATATTCCGAAGGGGACCCTTTTATAAACGTAACGTCCAAACGGTGCTATGGAGTTAGTTAATTTACCTGATTCGTCCTCTAATCGGAGTTGCCAAAATGTAGTTTCGAGAATACTTTCGATTCACTCAATTTCGCTAATGTTTCTTCAACATACTGAAATCGTTATCTCACTACGAACTTATTGAGATCTGTATAATCACTGCATATGTGAATCGCTCCATCTTTTTTGATAACTACCATAAGGGCACACCATTCTGGGGCATCCTCAATTTGTTTTATGAAATCCTTCCTTCACTTTTTTCACCAACGGAAAGGAAATCCTTGGGTTACTGATTGCATATGGTAAATGATTTTGACAAAGTTTGATTGAATACTCGAATTCTCTCATTCTACCAAGGCCTGCATCGAATAATTGGGATAGTGCTCTACGACTATCATCTTGAATTCTTCTTCAGGACAATTGTGTATTCTCTTGATGACTTGTACAGAATGGGTAATATGTAACTCACCATTCTCCCATTGTACGATTCCTAATGATTCCAGAGCAAGGCGACCTAATAGATTTTCATTTTTATCCACTTAAAAGTATTTCGGAATTGCTGTTTTACCCTTCCATTATCAGTACCAATAATCCAATAATAATTCCAATAATCAGTACATTGTTGTGTCTGCTGCCTGGGCCAACTAATTTTGCGCTCGTTTTCTTTAGTAGGAAATCGTGTATCAACTGATTTTTATAATCTGAACTAGAAATGATTGTTTCATCGACTCCAGTGTCAATTTTGAAGTTGATTTGAAAATTTTGGTATCCATCTGTTGTCATTTCTTTTTTTTTCTTTGGTATCCAGTTTTTGGTTAAACTTAACTATCTCTGATTGAGTAATTCGTTCAATAGCTTTCTGAAGAGTAAGATAATTATCCATTTGAAGTTTTCTCTTCTTTCTTTTACCAGTTCATCTTTCAATATTTTGTAATCACGCGCTTTTGCTGAACTTATCACATTACTGTTATAGTATTCAACATATTCTACTTCTTTCTGGCGACAGAAGTTAAATTTAGCTCGGGCATGTATCAAGTTTTTTGATACAAAGAAATGTTTGCTGAAACATCCGTTGACTCCTCTGTACGTTTCGAAATCTCCTTCATTTTTCAGGTTTTCCAGTAATTTCGTAACTTTCTGACCCGTATAAAGTAGTAGATTGTTGATTTGTGATTTCTCGCAATTGATGAATCGATCTTTGTTGCAGTATGATATCTTTCATAATGAATGATCTAGCCCTGCCACTCATCTTTCTTAAGTGAAAAGACTTCTGGCGACGGTACTGTATTCACCGTTTGAATCTGCTACTGGGACAATATTTGACACCATGTAATGAATGCACGAGTAATTTTTGTATCAACATCACCAAAATCCTCTCACTTCTCGTTGATATGTTCAACTACATATACAATAGAAATCAACTAGCACAGATCACTTCAGTTAAAGATCTGGGAGTAAATATATTTTTGAAGAACAGGTACGATTTGTGGCTCATACCATTTCAACACATCAAAGCTACTGGGTTTTATTTTGCTAAACTGCAAACTACTATGGGTCGTGGTGGCTTGCGGGTTAGGTGCTCGCTTCATCATCTAATCATCGGTAGGAGCATCAATTCGATTCTCAGCATGGCAACTGTTCTCGTGCATGCCATCACACGTTTTGAAAGGTAATGGCTACGTCTTTCCCTAGCTCGCACAAGTCTTCTGACTTCTGAGGGTTGCTCGTAGAGGTGCAGCGGGTTGATGGATATAACAATTTTAAAATATTTTTTTCAACTATCTGTTGGATTAGGGTCTACTGTATATTATTAATGTTTCAAGTGGTTCTAACAGTTTAATATTAACCCTATACTTCAATGTAAGCCAAGCAGATCAAAACTTTTAAATTATCCACCATACAATATTCCTATAAAACTCCAAATTTAGCAAAAAGGAATATTCTCAATTGAAAATTATTATTTTTTTTATGAAAACAACCTTCGATAAAAATATAGAATAACATTCTCATATTTCTATATAAATTTCCAATGAAAACTCAATATGTAGTTAAAAAATCAACTATTTGAATGAAAATGCAAATTTTTACTTTCAGATTTTTCTCTTTCTAGTTAGGTTTAATCACAATATCTATCAGATGTGGTTTCAATGTCCAGCGTGGCTTTAGCCGGGAAAGTAGTTGTTTTCTGTTAGATATTACAAAAAAAATCAAAATTTTTGATCATAGGTTTAATAAAAATAAATAAAATTATTTGAGAATATTCCCTTTTTCAACATAAATACCTTCCAAGAGGTCATCTCGAACAGTTGAAAATGGCGACTAGAGTTTTTCTTTCAGTCGCAGATAATTCCACATCTGACTTCATGAACAGCATGTTGATATTATCAAAAAAATAAAAAATACTGGAAAAGGGAACTACTCTTCCAATGTCCTGCACACCGAGTAAATGAAATTTATTCATAGTCAGAAATTTATGAGATGAAATTGAAAATGAAAGCCATTATATTGGCATAAAAAAATTAAAGAAGGTTCAATATACTGCTATGCGGTACTCACTTATAGCATCAATTCCAGAGCACAAAATATTGAGGGCTGCTAGGAGTTGTGTAGCCATTCCAGAAAAAGGATGAAAATTAAGGAATAACTATTATTTCCTTGTTCCAAACTATGATTTTTGGTATTTATCGATGTTTGTAACAATAGTGGTTTTTCGAGTGTAAGAAAAAACGCCTGAAATTAAGTTATTGTTGAATTCCTTGTATTATAAGAGACATTGTGGTGTAGTTGAGATTCCAGGAAATTATATTCGAAAACTCACCTCGGATTAACGATCCCTAATAATTCGAAGACTTTTTCACATACAATGGAAAAAGCTGAAATTAGTATCCTTCGCAGAGATAAGAGATTGGAATTCTCAAACTTTCAAACTAGTACTATAACAAATCCGTTTCCGTGAACAAGTGGATTTCAACCGCTTTTAGCGTATATGAAAATCATTAAGTTAAATCCATAGCTCGCCTATCGTGGTCAATTATCATTAACATACTGAGATTTAAAAAAGTTTCAGTGCCAGCCTAGTAAAAATAAGTAATTGAGACATGAAAAACAAGTCTACAGTCTTCAAACGATCTGACATATTCGTTAAAAAAATATGAGCAATAATTATTTGTACCTGTTTCATGTCACTATTTGACACTAAAAAATTTGTTTTAGCTGCTGAATGTGACCTGACAGTTATACCATTAGTGCAAACATTTGGGCATTTGGAATTTGTATTGAAACATGAACAGTGGAGTGCGTTGAGGGAAGTGCAGGCTTATCCCAGCTCCATATGCCCGAGCAAATGTGAAACAATGCATCTAATCAAAAGTCTGGTGAAACAAATTATAGAATTTCATCCGAGTATTCAGTACATTCACGTGGGAGGTGATGAGGTGAAATATAGTTTTACTTGCTTAAAAATTACTCCCTTTTTGCTATTGTTGAATATTGGTTGTAACTTGGAATTCCGATTTGTAACTCTGAGTTATAATTGTGACAATCCCTTTGTATAAGCCACAAATTGCGTATACAAGCAAGTTTCAACACAATATTTCTATTGGTGAACTAAGTAAATTGTGGGAATGTCATTTGATACTTGTGCACTAAGGATAGCAAATAATGGCACTATATCCATTCACAGTGTGTCTGATACTGAGTTCATACGACCTGAGGTTTAGTTTTGTTTTCAAACCAACTATTCTTGGAATTTCAAGTTAGATGATATCCTCATTTTTGTTGATATATTCTCAATTTCAACACATTTTTCTCCGATAATGAATGTATTTCTAGATATTTTAAATTTTTTACTGGTGAAAGCATTTGATGATAGTTCTTTGAACTAATGGATGCATTTCGAGAATAAGAACTATGTCTGAATTATCACATATATTTCATCATCAAAATTAACGGAAATGCTTTTTGGAAAACCCGAACTTGCCCAAAAATCACTGTTTCAATCAACTCACTAACAGAAAGTGCACATCTGATGAATGTGATATAAATACACGCTCAAGTCCATTAATCTAACAACAGGTTTTTTGGAAGATGATTGCAGTTTGGCAGTTTGGTTTAGTTCTGACATTTATCGACTAGAATATTGAAATTAAACATTATTTTCTGATCTACATTCTTGTACCAAAGCATGTTTTCAATCCACAATCGATATAATGAACCCGTAAAATCATGTAAAATAAAGATAATAATTATCATTCGTGCATTATTGAATAAACTCATATATCTAGAAAAGCTTGACAACAGTTTAACTTGGATGCTTTCAAACTCGGAAGTGGACGTTACATTACAAAGCCTGACTTCTGTTGAAATCAGATAGTCTGAGAATTTTTGGTGTATGAAACAGCAGAACCAGAATGGATGATCATCTGTATACTAGTTTCAGGCTACTCACCTCTCATCAGTACATGGTAGGTTGGACACTACTTGACATGGAAACTCGGAGTAGAGTGGTATCAAATGAATTGAGACCAAGTATGAAAGTATTTCTAAAAGGGGCAATTGATTAATTTTTTTTCCTTCCATATTATGGCATATATACCGGCGCTCTGCTGATTGACCCAGTACGCACATGGAATGGTGTCCCCTTGCTCTGTGGGTAACATTGCACATATGTGAATTAATTCAAAGAACGGGGTGGTGTTAGCCCGGGAAGTAGTTGTTTTATGCCAGATATCTCTCACAATATGGAGAGTCAAATGGGGAAAGGACTTTCAATTAATTCTGTCTCACTCCAAAAATCTTTCATACTTGGACTGAATCCATTTGAAACATCTCTACCCCGATATCGGAGTAATGTTCAGGAGGTGAGTTGCAGACTGGAATATTGCAAGTCGCTACTTCAACCTAGGAATTTTTTTTTCATAATCCAGAGCAATGAATGATGTGGCTGAAACCTGTCTAGGTGCCAAATATTTTCTGATCTTCCCATTACTGATGAGCGGCTAATACCTCTAAATTAGTATACCAGTCGACATTTTGTCCTACACATATCATTAGCTGCTTGATACAGGAGGCATTAGTAAGATATCTGCCATAAAGTTATTAATAATTATCTCTCTTTCGCTTTCTTTATTGAAAAAAATTCAAAATTTATAATTGTGACGCCCGAGATCTGGATACAATATAGGTCAGAACTTAGAATGCCTGACTCCCAAGTTTGAAATTGTCTAAGTAAAACTGCTGTTGCACTCATACATATGAGTTTATTCAATGATAACAGCATGATAATCAGTAAATATAATGAAAGAGTAATATACAGCGCCAGTCTAAAGTCCGTTCCCCCCTACTAATTTTTGAACCACCTGGTATATCCAACGAAATTTAGAGGACTTAAATAGGAGGTAAAACCTACGAATAAGACAAATTGTATTAAACAATCAGGAAGAGTTTGAAAATCATGAAATCATATATCAGCAGGATGGTGTACCTCCCCATTTCTATCGTGTGGCTCTGGCTAGAGAGTTTCTCCATAACAACTTTCCTGGGCGACTTTATTGACAAGATTCAGGAGGGGCCCACTTTTAAAACTTGATGATATAATTGTTGGGGTTAAATGAAAATGTTATTCAAGAATAAATTATAATAATAAACTCTACGCATCTTATGATTCGAATTCATTAAGAGATTTAACTACAAATTAAAAACAACGTTTAGTTAGCAAAATGTTTCACCTGAATTGACTAAAATCCACACAATCGAGAAACAATTAGGAGTAAAGTGTATTAGAGAAATCTATCGAGAATTATGAGCAGATTTCGAAAATAGAGTGATATACGGGGTGTTCTGTTTTAGCTGTGATTTTTTTTTTCATGAAAAGTAGGTTTTCATCTCCTATTTAAGTTCTCAAATTTCGTTGCGATATACCAGGTGGTTCAAAAATTAGGGGGGAAACGGACTTCAGACGGGCACTGTATAACAATTATTCTTCAGTTGAAATTGTGGATATGAGTTCATAATTGCCATTGAAAATATATTCTGGTACAAGAATGTATAACAAAAAATATCGTGGGAATTCATAGTAAAGTCAATAAATAATGCCAGGTCCCAAATAATGGCCGGTGGCTTAGCGGTCTAATGCACAGTCCGTTCGAAACTCCAGCATAGCGATAGTCGGTTCGAGTCCGATGTAGGTACAAGAGATTTTTTCTCAAATACTTTATATCGGATCGATAGGGGACCGCATGCCTTGTTGAAAGAGCAAGTGTATTGTGAGTTGTCTAGATGCCAATCTCGTCTAGTGCTAGGTTGAAGTGCTACACCGGCCACCCCAGGTGGTGCTGTAGGTTTTTCGGGTTTTCCTACAGCTGAAAAGTGAATACATCACCTAAAACATCAGTAAGTCGCCCCGGAGCGCCACGGCAAATAATAATAATAGCCGTCCTCTACCCGCACAGGCTATGCCTTTGTTTATGAGGGAGTATTATTATTATTATTCGGTCGGTGGCTCAGTGGCTAAGGTCTCTAGCAGTGGAACTTCTAGCTCGCATCAGACAGACGTTCGAGGCTCGGGTACGGAATCTTTTTTCTCAAGTACACGGGTCTCTTTAGGTGACCACATGCCTTGTTGTGAATCAAGTGTGATGTGAGTTGCCTCGATGCCAATCCCGACGTCTGGTGCTAGCTTGAAGTGCGCACCGACCAACCGGGGTGGTGCTGTAAGTTTTTCGGGTTTTCCTACAGCTAAAAAGTTAATACACCACCGACAATGGCGTGGCGTGGCGTGGCATTAGCCAAGGAAGTAGTTGATATCTGTCGGATCTGACCTCTTTGTCAGAATTCCTAGCAACTAGTCAGAACTATAATATAAAAACAGCATGTTACTTCCACTCCTTTGTAATAATACTTCAATATGTGCGTGTTTCAGTATTTTTTATTATACCTGTATCATAATTCTTGCAAAATCAACTAAAAAGCATGTGAAACCTCAAGATTGCTAGGTAACAACTCCAACAAAGAATTCACATTTGTATTTTAGGAATCGCAGTGGTAAATTTTTCGATGTTGGGTGAAACTTATGCTCGATTAGACCATTTTCAATATGATTGATTCTATAAAATGTCCAATATGAACTGTTGAATAATTGATCTTCTTGTCAACAATACGTGGCACCATTTGTTCATTACCCATATACTTGATTAAATGTGTCATGATGCAGTTATAATGAAAAATTTCGTTTAATACATGTGTATATGTGCCTCTAAAGCTCTTGCAACGTTGAGGGAACTTCGCTTTAAACTCGTTGTACATGCTTCAAAGACTCACTTAAACACTTATATCATAATACACTATTATATATTTCCTTCGAAAAGTAGGTAGGAAATTTTAATTTGAATATACAGTGAAATAATCAGGATGTGTAACACCTACTTTTATCAATTTGATGAATTTCCATTGCTTGTTTCGAACTAATTCTGAAATGTTCAAATTTTCAGGTATGGCATATCGGAATGTGTTCTATTTGTCAAGAACGAATTGAGACTTGTCAGTTTGGTAAATCTAGACTATATCTGGACCACATGTCAAAAATAGCACAATATATCAAGGACAATTTTCCTGGTCTCAAGATTATTGTTTGGGATGATATGTTCAGAAATATTGAAGTGAATATTTTTCAAGGTAGGATAGAAAATTAAATTTTAGAAAGTTTTTTCGTTATTTTTGTATTTAATGAAATTAATTTCATTAATAAAGATGGTTGTTTGATAAACATAATTTGTGCGCCTGTGGTTGATCCCATGAGACTGAGTTGAAAATGCATTAATTGTTATCCAATCTAACTTGACCTGACTAACCTAACGTAGACAGAATAACCATACAAAATTTTTAACGACAAACGACTATACATTCAAAATTGTTGATAATATCAGTTTTGGTCGGAGCGCTCATTTCGTGGATTTTACTGCATCATTATATTTTTATCCGTCATCTGGCTACACCCTTACGAGCAACCTTCAGAAGTATTCAGAAGGCTTGTGCGAGGTTGAAATGACGAGCAAGCCAACGTTGAAAAGCAATCCCTAAATAAGAAAGGAATTAATAGTTGTAATGTATAGCTCGCAGTCCTGCACAAGTCTTTCAAAGACTTCTAAAGGTTATTGTTCGACAGAATTTTCGGGAAATTTTAGTTGTCAGACGGCTCCAAATATTTGTTAGTTCCCAAGAAAAACGAACTTCTACTGAGAAATTACGATTCGCTATGAATAACCGATATACAAAGTCTCATTTAGGTAATCATTTTATTTTAGATACTGTGCCCGGGAACTATCTGGTTTTTGAAGAACTGTTTCCTATGTAATTATTTTGTGGGGAGTACATGTCTCTCCTTCTGTTTCATCCATTATTATAATAAAATAATATCATGTTGACGGGACGTTATGAAATGGGGTTTATCAATCTATCTATTTTCCGTATATATGAGGCAAACTATTGTATCATCAGGCGAAGCACATCTTTAGAATTTCCTTGACGTCAAAAACGTATTACTCATTTATCATATCTTGTCAAATATAATACATTAAGTACCACACACTAAGAACCAGCAACACATTTCAAGATTCCATTTCACAAGTCGTGACATTTTTAGGTACTACATCCTTATGTACCTTTTGAACAATATAAGTTGTGTCTTGCAGTCCCCAGTTAATTTTTTTTTGTTTAAATTGTTTTTTCCGTTAACCAGCTGTCGTCGCCCTACGAACGACAGCCCTCAAAAGTCGAAACTTGTACGAGCCAAGGATTATCGAGGTCTTACCTATTAATGTGCGATTCCTAGCACTTTCTCAGGCCATCAGAAAAATACATTGAAATCACTGGGATTGAACCAGTGACCGGTAAAACCGGAATTATTGAAAGCGTTTACTCTAACTACTCGGCTACCTGACCTTGGTCGGGTTATTCCAAAAAATCATAAAAGCATAAATGCATCATTGGCGTACATCGTAGTATAGTCAAATTCAACACGATAATCTTTTTATGCAGTAAGAAGAAAGACTGTTAGTGACGCTTTCATCATTTTGGTGCCAACGTGCTCTTGTTGTATTGAGCGGTTGTGGGTTGTGGCCATCGCAATGCCACCAAGTTTCTTCATAAGAATTTCGTCCTATTTCTATCATTCCGATAATCGGTAAGATCATTGAAATCATCGTAAAAAAACATTTCTATAACTTCATGGAAATGAACTCTCTATTGTGTCCAAGTCGATATGGTTTTAGAAAAAAGATGTCCACAACGAAAGCTCTTCTCCAAGTAGTGTAGGACATAGTCGAGGGCCTTGAGGAAGGTAAACACTCACAACTTGAGTTGTGTGATCTTTCGAAAGCCTTCGATTGTGAATCGCACTACATTCTATTGAAAAAACTACACAGCTATGGCATCAGGGGCTTAGCTCTGAATTTCTTCGAATCTTACCTCGGTGAACGAATGTATCAGATCAAACGGAGATCTATCGAACAGTAAGGCCGTTAAACACGGTGTTCCCCAAGGCTCGGTTCTGGGCCCCCTTCTCTTCCTAATCTATATAAATGATCTTTATTTTTACATTCTACCAACGAAACGCGTTTTCTTTGCAGATGATACTACATTTATTGCCAGAGTAATAATGTTAGAAATCTGTCCACGTTATCTAATGAGACAATAGACTCAGCCAAAACCTGGTTCATTTGTAATAAACTCAAACTTAATGTGGAAAAGAATCAGTCCATTCTTATCTTCCCAATCAAATCTCACTCGAGGCAGCAGTGTAAAATTACTTGGCATGCACCTAGATGATAGACTCAACTGGGGCACACATATTGCTGTATTAGCAAAGAAACTTTCTAGTATTACCTTTTTATGTATTATGTTCTCAGAACCTGTTATTTTGATTTATTCCATAGGATTCTTCTTTGGGGAGATTCTTGCCACTCTCATAAAGCATTTATTCTTCAAAAGAGAGTTATCAGAGTAATAGCCGGAGTTCATCATCGTGAACATTGCCGCCCTCTCTTCATGAGTTTTCAAATAATGCTACTTCCTACTTTATTTATATACTCGTGCTTACTTGAAATTCATGTAACTAAGCATAAATACTCGGTTCAATCCGAAGTTCACCATTACTTAACTCACAATGCTGAACAAATTTCGACTCCTAGGTTTAGACTTCAGATGTCGCAGAAGAATTTTTCGAACCTACATTTATACAACAAACTACCTTCTAGGATAAAGAGTCTGGGTTTCATTCAATTTAAGATGCAAATCAAAACTCTTCTATTGAAACATTGTTTCTATAATGTAAATGAATACCTTAATTTAAGTAAGAATGAATTTCAATGCATGTGATGGACACCACACCTGAGTTACATTCAATTCAACTAATATTTTAATATGTAATATGTTTACACTGTGTCTTTACATTTATATCTATATGTTTTGTGTTGTATTCTTGACATTATTGACGTTTTACTATTACTGTTATATATTGTAGTGAAATAAATTCTTCTACTTCTACTTCATTATATTCTCGGGTTGAAATGGACCGTAGAGCTGCATATTTATAGTACCAGATGGCGCAAATACAAGAACTTTTCCTACCTACCCTATTGACGTCATTGTTCGATGATTGTTAGTGGAAAAATCGAGGTGTTAGATTGTTGTATTCGAAATCGGGTTAACATATTTGGTTTATTATAATAAAAATAATGTTACTTCCTCAAAAGCACTCCTGGAGTGTACCCATGGGTCTGTGCAGATAGAACATGGTTACTATTACTATTTGCTGTGGCGCTCTATTGAATTTTGGTGGCGTATTAACTTTTTAGCTTCAAGAAATTGGGGAAAACCTACAGCACCACCCCGGGGGTACATACTCCAAGTAAACACCAGACGTCAGGATTGGCATCTGGACAACTCGCATCACACTTACTTTATCATATTCAGGATTCAAACCTGGCCAAGCGCTAGCAGAAGTCTTAACGGCCGACATCTAACCGCTTCGCTACCGACTACCATATAATTTTCGTTTGAATAGTAACTATCTCCCATTTTAATTATTTTCAAATAAAATATTCGTTTATGAATGCGCGCACATTTCTTTATTGATGAACTAATTGTCATAATGACTTCATGGCTATCTAATACAAAATTGCCTTAACCTTAAATCATCCATTTTATATACACTAAATACGTACAACACCGATCATTGTCCAAAATCTTCTACGTGAGTGGCGGTCCGCCCACCACACACTATACACTATCAGGTCCAAAACTGTCGGGAAAAGTCGGGTCAAAACAGATTATTTGGAACGCTGTGACCCTTTATATAGGGTGTTTCATAAAGTTGGCATGCACTTTCTGGTACATCCAATATAATTGGGGGACTGAAAGTATTTTGGGTTGAACGGATATAATCGATTATGGCTGTTTAACAATACTTTTTAATGCACGCTAACTGGATACTTTCGTTCAATACAAAATATACTGTCAACCGAAGATTCCTTTGAAATTTGAAGTAACCTCAAACAGTATCAGGTACTGCAATACTCTGATGACAAACATTATTTCTTGATATTTGAAGACTTTTCCGCTCTTTAATTTCTGTTTCCTGTTTAGTGTTTATTAGTTAGTAATATAATTGTTGTAGAATATCCTAACTGCAATCTTTTCGAACCAATGATTTGGAATTATACATCATCCGAGACCTTCCATTTGAACGAAGAATTATGGGAGAAATATAACGGATTATTTTCCAATTTTTGGGTGGCTAGTGCATTCAAAGGAGCTACCAGTAGTTGTCAACTGATACCGGTGGCCAAATATCATATTAGCAATCACCAGGCTTGGCTAGCAGAACTAGAGAAAAACTCGAGAAAAATTGGAAACTTCAGAGGCATTGCTTTAACTGGATGGTCAAGATTTGACCATTTTGCTACTTTGTGTGAGTTGCTACCCTGTGGAATACCATCTTTAGGTTTTTGTATGAAGACCTGGCTCTCTGATGAATACTCACAGAATTTACAAGAGTAAGGATATTCATTTACCGTACAATTTAAAACTGGTGATTCTTTGAAAATAGGACATTCTCGACACTTGCCTTTTTTCGGTTGAAAATATAACAGTTTTCCATCTAAATGTATGAGAAGATTGCTTCCTTAGTCAGTCCTATATCCAAACATGCTGAGTGAGACAGGCAAATACAGTACTTTAATTTGTGTTTATTTGTGATTAAACCATATCTTTAAATGAATGAAATGCTCAACATTGATTGCAATCTCAGTTGGTCTAAGGCATATCTTTGTACCAAATTGGCTAGGGCGAAAGTTTGTTAAAGACTAAAGACAATGAGGTAGGTTCAACTATATTTTGCCACAATCCATACTCGTTAGATATTTATTCCATATTATATTGGTGTAAGCCTGCAGATGTTGCAAGTATTTTTGTCCTTCAAAAAACAGGCTATACGTACCTTGGCTAATTTGAGTTACAATGATAGTTATAGAACACATTTTAAAATATCTTAGAGATAGCTTTGGTGTTAAGAATAAATCTATCATCAATATTCTATCCGACATGAAAATGTATTACTACCAAGTAAACATGGCACTGGACTTTACCAGAAGAGTTTTTTTGAAAATGGATGTAAGATTTTTAATAGTTTGCCAAGTATCAAGGACATAAGGACATTCCAAAAGTTCAAAAAGAACTAAAGTCATTATTATCAGTGAAGTTTCTCTATTATCTGGACTACTTTTACTCTATGTAAACAATGTGCATGACCATTTTCATAATATAGATTTATTTATCATTTTTTTCTTTGCAAAAGGTAGCCCTTTCATTGATTTAGACACTATTTCTGTAAACAATGTGAAATTTTCATTGATAATGATTTAACGAAATAAAGAAGCCATTAATTATCATTGAATTCCGATTCCATTTGAATAAATTTTAAATTTGCCGCTAAAATTTTACCAAAGTTTGGACTAATATTAAACAACCGTCGTTATATGACGTGATTCAACTTTCAAAAATCTCATCGCCGATAATATAAATTGAATGGGATTCACAGCGGAGCAGCAAATTCCTTCGTCCACTCCGCTGTGGGCAACATAACCAAACATCAGATATTTGTCGAACAAGTTCCTCGGCATAGATGTGAATAAGAGGAAACGCTCAACATTGATTGCAAGTTCCAGTCGTACTAGCTGATGTGATAGCTTTACTGCGCCGCAGTAAAACGAAAATACTCCGATCATTTCAGATGGGGGATGTGAGAAATGTTCTAATTAGAAGTTTTTTCATGAAGTTTAGCCCATCGTAGTGAAAACAAAATGTACTGGGCTACTGCTGCACCCTACATCAATAAATTGCCTATTTTATGGTGATTTCAAAATGGTATAACACAAGAGAGTTATAATCGTAAAAAAAAAACATTGCCATTTATCTCCACAAGGGGACGTTTCTGACAAAGTATCAATTGACGGTTTTTAATATTTTCAATGACATTATAATCATTTACAATCATTATAGTACACGTTCGAAACGGCGACCTCCTTCGCGTATACAGGCCCCACATCGACAGAGAAAACACCTTTTCACTGCCCTTTTAATTTGACGTTTTTCGTTATATTATACCGAACACAAATTACGTCATCAACAGGTAACCCATTATCATCAAACTCTTCAACTTAAAAACATCAACACCCTGTATTTCTCAAAATAAGAATATAAAAAGTCCCTCCTACAATTTTCATGTCTTTTTAAAAGCCAGTCAATCGAAATAACTTTAATAATAATTCATACTGCAAAAACCTGAAACAATGAAAACTCATAGTGGTCTGTGACAACAAATTGTTGGTATTTAGACGTATCTGTCAAAAATAAACTGTTTATAAGTGTATCGTAAAGACGTACCAATTGTGTCATAAACTATTGATGTTAGCATTATTCTAAACGGTTTTTCATAAATACTTTTGTTGGTTCAAGTTTATGTTTATTATGGCTTTCGCGAATAGAGCAAATTGCTAGGTGTGTAGTAGAAATTATAATAGACAACAAATAAGTCGTCTTTATGACGAAGAGAACCTTTTACTGCAAGAACTTGCAATTTTGAGACGTGAAGCTCTTAGAGGACCCCCTTTGAATATTGATAAAGATAGCAGAGTATGTTTCAATTGTTCACAAGGTATATTGTTAGAAATCAGAGCAATTGAAAATCACCATAAAATAAGCAATTTATTGATGTAGGGTGCAGCAGTAGCCCAGTACATTTTGTTTTCACTACGATGGGCTAAACGTCATGAAAAAAAAACTACTTCCAAAACTTCTGATAAAATCATTTCTCACAGCCCAAATCCGAAATGTTCGGAGTATTTTCGTAACGTAGAAGTAAGAATATTTTTTTAACAATATTTTACCGAAGTAATGATTTAGAAAAGTGTAAAATTGTACCAACAGCACAAAAAAACTACTTGGAGGGTACAAAATTCATAACTTTGAAAAAAATAAATGTCTCGAAAACGGTGAGACATTTATACGGGGGATCTTTTCATAGCAGGTAGGGCACCCGTTGATCTACATTCTCCTTAATTTTGATGTGGTCTTTACGGGACATCCGTATATGAAGAAAATAATTTAAGGCTTGTTTGTCATCATATTGTCGGGATAAAAAAACTGATCATAGCAAGTTGACAAAACTTTTACATTCGACCAATAAACTCAAACTAAACGTAATATGAAAGTATCGCAGAAATTCACCGAGAAAATATTTAATTACAGGGAGATTCCCAAAAAAGATCGATTCTCGGATGTTCTTCCTTACATATATTTTGAATAGCTCTGTATATCATATATTTATATATATTTATTTCATAATGACTTAATGTCACCTACTAACATGCAGTACAAGTCAACGTTCCGATTTTTTTATTTTTGAGTAGCAAATGAAACTTTCTTTCATGAGGGACTGATATTTAGTGTCATTAGAACACTATCACAGGAACAAATTCTTGATACATGCTTTTAAAAAATGGCTATTTTCCAACTTCAACACCCTGTATCTCCGAAACTAGTCATAGGATTGAGTTAAGCCCATGGACACTATTGTTCAGAAAGTCGTCAATTACAATATACTAACAATTCATGAAATTTCACCGAAGCCCATTTCTCCATAAGCCGGCTGCCTGGTCCTTTATATTTTCAATCATTTCTCGCCCTCGTACATAATGTTTGACGAATTCAAATCATTAACAAACAAAGACAGAAATCATTTCTATGATTAGAATGCATTTTTTACTTTTGTTTGATTAGAAAGCCAAAATGGAGTCATCAAAACACCCTGAGATTTAAAAACAATTTATATCTAGTTGCCTGGTTTCATTAGTTTGACGTTCCTCGTTAATTATTTATGCTTGTCAGTTTGCACTGAAAGCATTGTTAGTTTTTTCAGTTATAATGATTTCTCATTCAAAAAGTGATTTAAATTCTTCAAATACACCACCAGAAATAGCTAATCGAGCTGAGAAACTCTTTGAATTCATTACCAGTAAAATCTAAATAGAGATGAAGAAATATATGCAAAATTCATGGATCAGAGAATTGATAATAACGTGAATTAATTTTTCTACAACCGTGTGTCCTTCCTACCTTCCCGCACTAGTGCGGGAAAGTAAAATATGCCAATTCAACGTTATTATATTTATAATTCATTGATTCTACCTGTATATTACTATTCATTATTCAAACCTACGTAGGTTTCAATATTTAATTTAACCCACTTTTTTCTTGTTTCCGCAATTTTTTATTCATTGGAATGAAATACAAATTGGGATACTTTTATATAACTACATTCATTTCTCAAAATCTATCCACATAACAATCAAGCTAAGCTGAATTAAGTGGTTTGGAGTGGTGACCAAAGATTTGCTATGACAACCAAGTTATCATTAAGACATCGAAGTTTCAAGTCGAAGTGTTGTCGAATTGACAGATTCTGCCTTTTTTAAATCATTTTCCATAAAAGCATTCGTCAGGCAAAAAGCTCACAGAAGCAATTCACGAACAGCAATACAACCAATTTCCAAACTAATGTAAGGAAAAGAAGTGGATAGCTTTAGAGAAGAGGTTTTTTTAGCGTATTTTTCCGAGCTGAGTAAGGTACTGGAATCCAATACCCTATGGTCGTGTTACTCGATGGTGGAATGTTCAGTTAAATTAAAACAAAACCTGGTTATAAGCAAGTTTCATAAGTTGACATCGTTCCTAAAAAGTCAAATGTTGGTTTTCGACCACATAAAGCGCAGATTTTTTACCAAAGAAGACATACTCAAGTTTATGCTAGCCCTTCGCAGTTTATGAAATTCACGCTTGACGATATTCAAGATAAAGGAAACCTAATAATTGTGAAAATTTCCGATTCAAGATCCTTTGTTATATCTGAAGACATAAATAATGGAACCTTCTTGAAGCTCTATAGGAAGTATGCAAATTGGCCTCCCCTTATCATCACGCACCATCGTTTTTTTTCATAAATTTTGGGGTTGCTTTGAATGCAGTTATTAAATTTTGTCAGTAACTTACAGTATCATAGCAGGGAATTTGAATTTAAAAATCAGAACAGAATCGAAGGAGAAATCTGAATTCTTAGATATCTTGATCTCTTTTGACTATTAATGAATACACTCGTGTAACCAATAGATCGGGAACTTGTATTGATAATATTAATGTCAGAAAGAAACAGCCCATATTTACCAGAAACCACAATTTCATTCACAAAAGATAATTTTCAGATAATTACTTTCAGTTAAATGTATCCCAATTCAATATTTCTCAAATTATTCAAGGAAGCTGCAAACTGAAAAAATGAAATGAACCGTGGAATAAAAAAAAAATGTTATTGTTGTATCCGTCAACCGGTTGCACCCCTACGTGCAACCCTCAAAAGTCAGAGACTTGTGCGAGCTAGGGGAAGACGTAGCCCTTACCTTTTAATACGTGTGATGCCATGCACGAGACCGGTGGCAATGCTGAGATTCGAACTCACGCTCTTTGGCTTATGAGGCGAGAACTCAACCCGCACACCACCGCTATAATATAATACCAACAATTAAAAAAATGGGTATATCATACTTATCACCAGTGCTGTGCGACATTTTCAATAAACATTGCATCAGCTTCTATGAAGTAGATGGAAGATATTCCTTCCTCAGTATGTTCAAAGTTCTTCGTGGAATAACAGGTATTATGCCGTATCCAGTCAACATTCCCGAGTATATTAATTCAGGAAACCAAGAGAAGACGCCATTCAAGTCGTCCTCGTCTCCGAATCACTATTTGTACTATTTATACAGATCTGGTAAATTATCGGCATAGAGTATTGCCCATACGTTTGGCCAGTCGACCAGTACACAATTTGACAAATATACGCGAAAGAGATTTACGTATTCAACTGCACTACTGTTTCCTTTCCTGAAAACTGTTTGCCTCGAGCTCAATTTACGTGTCAGTCTGCCAATCGCAGTCGCATGTAAGCCCATAACGATTGAAAATGAAAGACTTGCGATTTCTAAAATGCTTAAGGTCACAAAGGAAGAAAATATACTAATTTCAAAAGTGTGTTCAAGGCAAACCATTGGTAGGAAGGGGAACAGTGGTCCAGTTGAATAATTGAATGTCTCTCGCATATATTTGTTGTATTTTGTACTGGTCGACTGGCTCCACGAACTCTCAACCAAACGTTTTGGAAAAATGAATTGGATATTGTTTTTATGAATTGCACATTGTTTTGGTGTGGTGTTTGTCTCTCAATTAGTTATGATGTCGTATGAACTCCCTACTTATGAAGATTTTCTTGTAGAATATTGTAAGATACACTGTTGAAGGTTGTTGTTTTGCTAAATTTCAAGTTTATTTTTACAGATCAGTTCAAAAACTGTTGGGTTTCGATAATGATCCAGTACATTGTGAGAGGTCAGCTGTATGCTCACCCAATCCAGTATCACAACCTTCGTTTCCTGGATGGCAGATATTTGTTGCAATTGAAATTCTAGTGAATTTACGAACTAGATATAGAAACATAATCAATAGTGATCAGTAAATATCATAACATTTTGTTTTTCATTGAATATTTATCGAATATTTTTTCAGGGTTCAGACATGGTTCAATGCATGGCAGGTTGCAAATAATTTCACCAACCCAATGCAGATCAACTCCATTTTACATGTCGTGACAGAGTAGGTATTTTCTCTGTTGGTTGCTTTTATCAAAATGACCCCATTTAACAAAAAATTATCTTTTTTGTCAAACTGAAAGAAAGATCGTCTCTGAAAAGTGTCCTACTTTCTATGTGAATTTATAGTTTTCTTTCAGGTGGAATACTACCTTTTATTTTTATTCACATATTTGGACAGTCTACAAAAAGTTGCTTTGGGAAAGTGCCAAAAGTTTTAAAATGTATTTGCTAAATAATAAAAAGATACAGGCTAAAGAAGAATTTCGAAATTTTCGAATTTTTTGGAATAAATCCAGAACTGAAGAAGCTAGATGAGATTTTTTTTGATTCGTATAATTGACCTCTGTAATGAAAAAATTTGGAAAAATGTCTGCTGCACACACTGACTTATAGTTTCTTCTAAGTGCTCAGAGTTTTGGAAAGGTCTAAATTTTTACACATTATATATTAAATAGCCACACAAAAAAAGTCACATAGGGTCAGGTCATGTGAACGTGGCGGTCAAGGAATTTTTGAATTTCTACCTATCCACTTTCCAGGAAAATCTGGGTGAAGTCAATTCCTCACTACCAAATTATTGTGAAAATATGTCATTTGTTGTTCTTCGAACGTATTGTAGTTAAAATGCACTAAGCTAATTTTGTTAATTTATTTTATACTCTCGTATTAAACAATAATTTATATCACTATTCACTGTCACTCTCTATCTGCGGACTCTGCAACTATATCTGCAACTCTCTGTGACTATCTATCTGCTCTCTGCTGTCGAACGCCTTATATAGCCGCTAGCGGATTCTATTTACAGTTCTCGATCTATCGAGTCTACGGCGACTTCTTAGATGTCTCTCTCAGCAAATTCGCGTTTCTTCTACACGTGACTCATGTGTTTGCGAGCGGAGGAATGTGTTATGATTTGAGACTTTCTAAGGCTTTGGGATAGTTTTCTCTTGAAGATGGATAGCTGTCCACAATCTGCCTTGCACGAAATTTCGGGATCGTCGCTTGTATAAGGTGCTGAAATTTATCTTCGTCGGCTAACAATTCGTCTTCATGTATCCGTTTGAATTCACTCCAGAACGGCAACCACTCTCGGATATCTCCTCCAAATTTCTTATATTCGATTTGGGGCAATTTCATCTTACGATGAGACTGATCTGAATGACTGCAAATACTATGGTGAGTCTCATCTTGAATGTTGGTAGAGCTGAGTGTATTTTATTAACTCTCAACTTCAAATTGTTGAATTGAAAAACATACTGATCTGCTTTTTCCATTTCAATGTCGATGTTGGTGTCTACAGAGTCAGAATCCAACCAAAGATAAACAAATTTCTTGTCCAGATGTTTGATTATATCCATCTTCTGCTCCAGTATACGTAGATTACTTTCCAGTTCAAAGGTATCGGGGTTTGGTGACTGAATTGCTTTCATGATAGAATCATATATTATTGTAAAAGACGTTCGTTGAACGTCGAGTGCCTTTATCATTTTCTCCATATTTCCTTTTTCAAAGATGTCCTGTCTAGGTCGCCAAATATTGTGTATTAACACCTACCTGGTGTTTGAATACGTCGTTGAGAGGATATTCGTTAAGAAAATAGGTTTATTGAACGTAAAATACAGCTTAAAGACAAGTTACAAAATTTATATATGACAAATCTATCAAAACTTAAAAAACATATTGGAGTCTTGGAAACATGAAGATCAAAAACATAAAACGGGATATAATTATTATCATCAACAGTTAAAATCTTCAATTCTCAACAGGGTGCATAATTAATGAGGCGATCAGGGCCGGTCTCGAAATCGTTGCAGTATATTTTTTTACACTATTGCAGAAATTATTTCTCAAAAAATCCAGTTTTAATTTACTGATGTGGGCCTTTGTTGTTTTCTCCAGGTATGTGGTTGGATCGTTGGTAACTTTGTATTCATCCGCGTTGATATTGCGTTTATTGTGTCGAAGTACTCCGCAGAGTTCAAAATAGCAGTTGTGTGTTTCCTTTTTCGGCTGGGAGGATGACTATGTTAGGATTTTGATTTAACTCCCCGAGAGTATGTTTTCGGCGGATCGGGGGTTTATTCTGATGTAGCTATGATTCTGGCTACTTCTCGTCTGAGGTTATCAGCTTCTTTTGTGGTAAGAATGAAAAGAGCTTCCTTGGTTTGGGTGACAATAGTCTCAGTTGGAAAGGTTTCTGGAGCGAGGGGAAAGTTGAAGCTAAAAGGCTTCGGAAATGGGAATATCAGATAGATTTTTGACAACTTGGATGTTCGAAAAGGCACAAAGTTATGGATTTTGGGCTTGGATTAGTTGTGACAGCTCACGTTTTTGTGTTTCTGTGTTTTGGAAGAAAATGTGAAGTGCCTTTTGGTGAGAGGCGTTCGAAAGTGTCCCAGATTGTTGGATCAAAAAGTACCAAAAAAATTATTTTATTATTTTACTAAAGCTCGTTAATACCTCTAATAATCTATCCTAAAGGATAATCATATGAGAGTTTAACATTATATACAGCCATTTTGTTTTTTATGGATATTTTTATTTGAAATTTTGCTGTCGTATAAAAAATGAAAGACGTTTTGAATGAGGTATCACTCGAAACCCGATGCCATTAAAAAAAGGTTTCACAATGGTGTCTTTATTTTTATCTAAAAAAAATTCAATGAAAAATTCTAATCTGTTCAAAAGTTGCAGTATTGGTTATGTTGTTAATGTTGAACAATATCACGATGTAATCATTCTGACTCTAATTTATAGTCATCAAAGATGTTTGTTACAATGTCATATAGTTTCATTTTTGGATTGATGAAATCATTATTTATGATAAAAATAATGATAATGTGTATGGTATCAAAATATAAGTACAAAATAGCTACATTCATTAGTTACAAGATGTACATGATATTGCAAAGCATATTTTCATAATATGTACCATAACTAGAATAGTGGTATAAAAATCAACACAATTTGCACATTCACTTATAATAATTGAAATTTTGAAGACTCCATAGCATCAACAATAATATTTCGTAGTTTGGGTTTAATTAATGTTTGAAAAATTCTGTGTTGTGTTTTGGTATAGAATAGTATATTCTGTAACAAGGTTAGAATGAAAATTCGATGCGAGTGGAAAGTTCCGAGCGCGAGCTGAAGTCGAGCGGGAGGAACCACGAGCATCACGAATTTTCATTCTAACCGAGTAGCAGACTATACTTTCTCCACGATCAGCAATTTTAAAATATTTTTGTATGGAATCGAACAAAACATAATTTCCACACGAAATAATAACTATTATTTAAAAACACTGTTTATCAAATAGGACTAATCCTGGACTAATCAGGAATAATATTTTTATCGCAAAGATGCATTAAGAATATTAAATTAAAAAAAAATTGCCTTGTCGGTGGCTTAAACCCACAACCTTTCGTCTACTATGACGAGTCTCAATTATTCGGGTGTTTTGGTAGTAAACTTTCCAGTATATTATTTGTACTCTTTGTAATTTCAGGTGGTGTATTTTCACTCTCTGATTCTGAATCACTGGATAAATTCATGATACTTTTTATATTTTCGAATGAAAACGTGACAGCAATAGCTTTGACTACGGTGACAATCAACTGCGTCAAGGCTAATGTTATTATTGCTAACCAGTGTGAGAATATTATTCTATTGCAAGAGAGGGAATGTAAATACATTTGAATTGCATGGGGGCAGAGTTGTTGCAGAATATTTCTTCAATCTCGAGAGAGAATTCCAGCATTCTGTAATCAAATTTTATTTCAGAATTAGCAAATTCTGTGATGATCGTGGAGAAAAATTATTATTTCATGTATTCCTCCTACGGATGTCACTGTACCCACTTAATTTTTAACGTAGAACTGTATATTTTTGCTGTATCTATCGATTCTGCAAATATTACAGTTCTACGTCAAGAATAAAGGTAGTTACGGTAATATTCCCATGAGAAGCGGAGATAAATAGACAAATTAAGAGTTTTATGGGTTGTTTTTTTTTTATCAGGAATGAATTGGATCATCAGTAAGATGGTTGTGATGATTACGAATCCGACGGCATTTTCATGCTGCTGGTATTATTTAAAAATTGTTGTTAAAAATTGTTTTCTCCGTTAACTATGAACGACAGCCCTCAAAAGTCGAAACTTGTGCGAGCCAAGGATTAACGAGATCTTACCTTTTAACGTGTGATTTCTAGCATAAATTCCATGCAGGGTATATATCTTGAAATGATCCTTTCGGAGTCATTTAGTATATTTCTTATGTATATATCGACTCTACGACATTCAGAACGGTAGAAATTACGAAAGTACGGTCGTGCACTGATGAGGGAAAATAACCCCGAAACATGCATGTATGCAATGGCTTTATAACAATCAGTAGTTGCAATATGTCCTTCTTGAGTAACTTCGCACAAATGGATGACAGATGTAATTCAATAAATCTATTTCAAATTGTTGGTAGTCAGTATTTCTCAAGCAATTTTGAATTAGAGAAGTTAACTGCAACATATATATTTAGCTGGTTCGTTCATATTTTTTCATTACCTTTGAGATATCTTGTCCATATCGGTTACCAATACCTAAAATTCCATTAAATTTTAAGTAAAAGAGGTCGACATTTTTCCTTTATTTTGTTTTTAATTACAACATCAAAAGACTTAAATATAAACCATGAACAAGATTGACATAGGTAAAGAACTAAACTAAATAATGGAAACACCGATAATAATGACCGAGGTACACCTAGCAGCAACAAAAGAATGAGCCAATTCGGGGTATCAATAAATAAATCTAACTTACTCTTTCTGGTCAGCTTGGCTGAATTTGGAGATTGAAGGATCCAGAATGACTTGTCACGATTCTGTCTTCGACAGGAAGGTCTTGATATAAGTCACCTGAGGCTATTATGCATGTGCTGTTGTATGTCAAATAGGTTTATAGAAATAATGAGGAGAAATGGGAAGTGCTATACTACCTTCTCTAATACTCGTACAGTATAGAAAAAACATCTGTGTTCCGGGGTATTTTGAGTCCGTCGCGAAGAATTAAAAGTGTCGAAGTTATGTTCTATCTTCAGAAATATACTAATCAATAAGCCTGATGTTGCCTGCATTGACCATCAAAGTAGGACGATATTTGTCATGGAACTCAGAGAAGTGTTTTTTTTTTTCGTTTGAATATTTGTCTAATTTGTACCACTTTTTGGGAATGTTTGGAGAAAAGGGCATTTCGACATCGAAATTATACGTTTCATTCATTTGTTATTCTCCGCCAAACTTTTTCAGTTGCTTTTGCTGTTTCAATTATATCCTTTTTATGTTTTGGTTCCTACGAAAAAACAAAATCCTGAAAAGGGTCAGAGAACATCGTGAAACCGAAAAGGAAGGTAGGTAGGAATTTCTGTAGGCAGCCTGTATCACTCGGAGAACACCTCCCGAGGCAGTGACTTCCAAATGTCTGTCGTTCGTTGAAAGAACGAATCCTACGAAAGATATGTTCGGCATGTTTCCAAAGTGACTGAAAACTGAAGTCGACGGGTCAGTCTCGATAGGACCGCTAACCGTGGAATGATAGCATGATAATTCTGTCGAGTTCTAAATAAGTATATGCTCAGTTTTATTTCTTTATGGGGTTCCGAAGAAATTATCTTGCATTAGAATTGTTTTTTGGTATATCCGAAATTTTTCAGTATCCAAAAGCACTTTCGGGTAATGTGTGAAAAATTTTGATACATTGCATTTCTCCATTTTATTTTTGAAAAATATTTTATTTAATCTGAAGAATACTCTGATTTAAGATGATGGCATAAACAGGCTGATGATAATCTTATTAATTTCAACTAACTGATGTAATATATATTGAACTATAAACTTAAATTACTGATTATTGTAGAAAATGAAAGAAAACCCATAGAGAAAAAACAGATATCAGTAAACTGGAAAGTGAATTGAACACCTTAAATGAAAGCATTGGCAGATATGAAGAACCAAATGAAAAATATGACAAATTGCTTGATGTCTTATGCAAATGAACTTTCGAACACATTTTCCGATTAAAAAAAATACAAAAGTTTTGTTTAATGGAAATATTGCTGTTGATGAAAGTACGGAACAAATTTCATTTCAAAAATAAGAAAAATCCAGGAAATCAAGAGATAGCTGACCTATCTGATCATTATGAGTTGACAAAAAAAACTATCAGGCAAGCAAAAGAAAAGTTCTTTCAATCAGAATTTACTAATCATCTCCAAAAACTACTGGAATTCACAACATATAAACGAGAAAAAAACGAAACAACAAAGTACATAACAATCATACAGTGAGTGGAAAAAGAATTGAAATTTGGAGAGAAATTTGTAAAGCTTTCAATGAATTCTTCATAGAAATAGGACCAAATTTAGCTGCTCTCATTCCAACAGCACAAATAAAAAATTACGGAAAATCCAATTCAACTTCAATTTTTCTCAAACAATGAAAAAATTGAAGAAGTAATCGAAATCTTCATTTATGTGTATTTCTAAAAGACCTCTGTCCGATATTTATAAAATTCCCATTCGATTCAAGAATGATATGATCAAATACTGTGATGAAATAACATTTTTGGATGTATTTATTGATCAATATTTATCGTGGTCTTCATACTTATTGAAATATCGAGAAAAAGGATATCTCCGGTCATTGGGGTTCTCTATAGAATCCGAAATCAAGTTTCTCTGAAGTATAAAAAATGCATATATTTTACATTACTTTACTCAAAACTACAATATTTGATTTCAATATGGGGAACTGCCAAGTCATGTATTCACAAACCACTAAAAATGATTGAAAACAAAGCAATAAAATGTATTTTCTTCATAGACTATCCTGAACCAACTGTAAATCTTTATAAACCTCAAAACTTTTTGACATTAGCTCTCTATATAAGTACAAAATATCATTATTGATTTTTTCTGTCAAAAATAAATAAGCATTCCAGTTTAAAATTAATATCAAAGCAAATCAATCATCGATATTCAACAAGGCAAGCAAGTCTAACAGATATCAAAATTAAATTGAAGAAATATCTATTGACTTCAAAATATTATTGGATTCGCTAGATATTCATTGAATCCTATACCTTATTCATTTCCATCTCAAATGATTCGGCTTTTACTGCTATCTCATTATACATCTGTACTTACATTGAGTATATATTGTTTTCAATGCGTTCCCTATTATAAACATATTGTTGTTTCTTGGGAATAATGAACGTTATTATTATTATTATACACGGTGTTATTTAAGTACGTGGCCAAACTTGAAGGAGTGATTTCTTGAATGATCCTGAGACCAAAAGTTCATATAAACATAGGTCCGGTAATGCTTTGTTTTAAAGATACAGGTCAAAATTTTTAAAAGGAATAGTTGTTTTCGTAAATATCTTTATAATCCTTCAACCGATGAAATTTGGCAGAGTTATTAAGGGTCGTAAAGGGCTGATTTAGCCCTAACTATATCAAAAGTATCATATCCAATGGCGTCCCGGAAGGCACCGTACCCAATATTTTTGACAGAAAAAATGTGCGCCACTGATGTTTATGCAATTTTTCTATTTGTTTCACATTGAGCAACTGAAATCACAACTTTTTTATATCTAGATTTTTTTTCGTATCTTTAAAGAAGTAAAATGTGAAAGAGCTCGTCATGACAGTTATAATGATTGAGAAATTGTATGTCATTGATTGTTTCGAAGGTTAGTATAAGGTTATTTGATTTTTAACGTGTTCGCAGTATCCTCTTAGTGACACAAAATCGTCCCGTAACAACTTTTATGTTAGTCCCTGGGACAACACAGTAAAACAATTCAACTATTAAACCATCAAAAACTTGGGTGTTACTGTTAATTTTTTCCATATAAATAGTCTATTCCAGTATTATAATTTTTATCAAAATTATTGCAATAATGATACGAAAACGACGATTTCTTTTGAAAATTTTGACACCCTGAATTTTGAGAAATAAGTAATACCGGATCCATGTTGAAATGAACTTTTCGTCTCAGAATCACCCAAAAAATCACCCCTTCAATGTCCACGTACTTACATAACACCCTGTATATGTATGAAAAAGGAATCAAAAGATTCAATTTCTTCTATCATCAAATATCGTTTTCTCCATTTGGATGATTCACTATCAAAAACTAGTGACTCGAAGTTTTTCACTAGTTCCATCATATCGTGGGGGTGGTTTAAAATTATTATAAGATTTCCCTTTCTAGGATATTAATATAGTTTCAAAAAGATTTTAAGGATTCGATGTATTTTTCTATATTTCAGGGTCATATCACAGTTCACCTTCACCTTCTGCAGAATTGCTGTTGCAGCTATGCTTTGATTGGAGTTCCTTAGGTCTAGTTTCAAACAATGGGCTTTTTGGCATTTATTTGAAGGTATAGCCATTTCAAGTCCTCGTGAGATTTCTGGTCGATGGAGTAGACCAATTTTTCAATCTCCCCAACACTTTGACTATTCTGTAGCCAGTCTTTCGTCCTTATGGATGGATTCTCCCCCATTTGTTCGTCACTTACCTTCGACTTACGCCTTTTAGGCAGGTCTACGGCTGCAATTACTGTTACGGAGGTGATTTCTCAAAGTCAACGAACTTGGCTAACAATGAATTAATCATATTAAATAAATTCCAAATTAAGGAAGAAATACAAATATGACCAAACTAATGAATTGATTGAATGGATGATAGTTATCCATGCAATAGGCAAAGTGGATATTGACTTGAGAATATCTGCTGTTTTAATGATAATATGGCGCAGAGATCGTGTATTCAAATAAAATATTCTTTTATGCTTTTCATACTACACTGATTTCAGTCTAAACCTTCTTTCTACCAAATTATCCTTACTGTTATTTGTTTCAGGTTACTCAGAGAAGTATCTACATTGAAGGATTATCTAAAGAAAAATATGGAAGAAGTGTTCTTCAATCACACAGTGGAAGAAGTAATTGGTACTTTGATACGTCCAGTTGAACATCACTTGGAACAAATGAAAAAAGATATTGAAATTCAGATCTCGCTCGGTTGTCAGGTGAAAAGGCGCAAGAGGTTGAATTCATGATTATCATATTCGAAAAATTTTAAACAAATCATGTACTTGTCTTGTTTTTTCGTATATATTGTTGCGCTCCCTGGTTGTTCTAAGAAATAACAGACGAATCATATCATTTAAATTAATAAATGTTTTCAATTTGTTTACTCTTGTCATGCAAATCGAGTCCACGATAGTTACAGCTTTTTCTTGATTCAAATATGATAAAAAGACCAGAAAAATAAACAGATAAACTGAAAAAAAAAACAAGAAACATATTTCATTATACATTTTTGTGATTTAAATTCATATCATTAGTACTAAAATGAAGAGTGTTTTCTGATATGAGTGTATATACATTTATTTTACTGAAAAGCAAATGTAATGAAGAAAAAAACAATTGTCAAAATAACTGTTCAAATACCTATTCCCAAATACCAAAACTGAATACTTTTATGTATATATTCTGTTGAAGGTTTACTACATTTGAGTATTTGAGGTGATAAGCAATTATACCAATATGAAAATAATAGCCTATAGGGCTTTTCAGGAAATAAACTCTGGGATATAACCCGATCCAAGGAGATCACATGACGGATCACACAAATCACCAACCCGGGTTCTTAGTTTACGAACGGGTCAGAAACATGTCCTTTTGCGTTGGGTTACAATTTATGAACCTGGGTTGGTGATCTTAACCCTAGTAGGTTTCCGAAAAGCCCTAAAGATAACAGACTAAATCTTCGAAAATACCCGATCGACCAGTGTCATCCAAAAAATTTAATTTAAATTTTATATGGCTATTACGATAACCACATATTTTAAAGGAGTATATAATGATAATACTCCCTCATAAACACTCGTTGAGTGTTCCTAAAGGCATAGCCTGTGCGGATAGAGGACGGCTATTATTATTATTTGCCATGGCGCTCTGGGGCGACTTACTGATGTTTTAGGTGATGTCACTTTTCAGCTGTAGGAAAACCCGAAAAACCTACAGCACCACCTCGGGTGGTCGATGTGCACTCCAAGCTAACTAGCACTAGACGAGATTGGCACTAGACAACTCACAATACACTTGCTTTTTCAACAAGGCATGCGGTCGCCTATCGATCCGATATAAAGTATTTGAGAAAAAATCTCTTGTACCTACATTGACTATTAAATTAATTTCACAGGAGTGGGTGAAAATGTACCCTCATATTCGAGAATCTTATCTCACATATGAATTACTTTCTGAATTGTTTTATTTTTGTGTTGGCATGAAAAAATTGAACTAACAAGTTGAATAAATATCTTTTGGCAATCATTCAATATGAACTGCTAATGAATGATATAGCAAATTAATTGATTTCGGTAGCCATATAAATTAAGAATTCAGTAAGATAGTTATTAGAAATATTAACGATTGATATTTTGAGAGAAAAATTATCATTTTCATTCACTTTAATTTCTAATTCCTAATTCTTACATTAAGTTTCAATACAAAATTACAATAATGGCATCGGTGTGAAAATAGCAGCCAAAGATAGCAAAACAAATCTCCGGAAATACCCGATCGACCAGTATCGTCCAAATTTTTTTTATATCATATTGCTATTACGTTAATCAAATGATACTTTTAGGGAGTATATTGACGTTTTGAGTAATTTCACAGATAACTGGTTTGGGAGTGAGTGAAAATGTTACCCTCATATTCGAGAATCCTATCTCCCATAGGAAATTCTTAATTGGGTTTATTTTTGTGTTGGCATGAAAAAATTAAACTAATAAGTTGAATGAATATCTTTTGGCAATCATTTTTAATATGAACTGCTAATGACTGATGTAGCAAATTATGGTAACCAAGGGTGAGTATTTCAGATATGGAATGTTCACAGAGTAAGTACTGCTACTAACATGAAACAATTTCAATAAACTAATTCATGATTTTTCTTGTGTTACAGGGTCGGGTTTTCCAATTGACTAGTATAATAATGCTCCTATCATGAATAAATTTTGGCAGTCGATTTGGTGTCACACAAGGTTTGTTTCGTGAAAAATATTCCGATTTCTCTTGAGATCCAAGGGCGGAATCTGCAATTTTTAAATTTTGAATATCAATTTCTTCAAGAAAACTTTGTTCTATCATAAACACACTTTGGCAGTCTATTTGTTGTTGAAAAAGGTTTATTACATAAAAGAAAATAATTGACGGGATCCAGAGGTGGATTTTCTAATTTTCAAATATTCAATATCATATATTCTTCAAGAAAACTTTGTTCCATCATTAACAGACTTTGGCAGTTTATTTGCTGTTGAAAAAGGTTCATTTTACAGAAAAAATAATCGACTCCCCATGGGATCTGGTGGTGGATTTTTCAATTTCAAAATTTTTAATATGAATTTTGTCAAGAAAACTTTGTTCTATCTCAAACAGATTTTGCTGTCCACTTGCTGTTGAAGAAAGATTAATTCGATGGAATTATTATTGACTTTTGACTTTCCTTGGGATTCAGGGTTGGATTTTTCAATTTTCACATTTCGAATATCAATTTCTTCAAGAAAATTTTGTTCTATCATACAAAGACTTTGGCAGTCTATTTGCTGTTGAAAACGGTTTATTTCATAGAAAAAAATAATCGACTTCCTATGGGATCTGGGGGTGAATTTTTCAATTTAAAAATTTTGAATATCATATTTTTTAAGCAAACTTTGTTCTATCATTAACAGACTTTGACAGTCTATTTGCTGTTGAAAAACGTTCATTTCAGAGAAAAACTTATTGACTTGAATTTTCAAATTATCAATATAATATTGTTAAAGATTATTTTTTCTACGAAATAAATCTTTTCAGCAAATAGACTGCCAAAGTCTGTTTATGATAGAACACAGTTTTCTTGAAGAAATTGTATTCAAAATTAAAAAATCGAAAAATTCACTTTTGAATCCCATGGGAAGTCGATTAATTTTTTATAATAATAATAATAATTATTATAATACTCCCTCATAAACACTCGTTGAGTGTACCCAAAGGCATAGCCTGTGCGGGTAGAGGACAGCTATCATTATTATTTGCCTTATTTGCTTATGAAATAAACCTTCTTCAAAAGCAAATAGCCAAAGTCTGTTTATGATAGAATGTTTTCTCGAAGGAATAGACATTCAAAATTTTAAAATGAAAAAGTCCACCCCTTGACCCCAAAGAAAGTCAATAATTTTTCCATCTGAATAAACTTTTTTTAACAGCAAATGGACCGCCAAAATCTGTTTAGGATAGAACAAACTATTCTTGAAGAAATGTATACAGGGTGTTTCCGAAATTGGAACAATAAATGAAGTGGGAAGTAAAATATGACAAAACAAAACGAAATGAAAGAATACATTTTTGTCGAAAAAAAATATTTTGGGAGATAATGAATTTTAAAGTTTTCAAGACACTTTTGTTGATCACTGATCAGAGGCAACAGAGCATACGCAAACCGTTCGTTGTCGGTGAGAACCACACTGCCAGCGGGCAGACACGTTGTGGCCTGGAGAATCAAACCAGTGCCTCCCAAACAAAGGCAAGTAAAAGCGCCAATATTTTGAAAATGTTTGAAAGCTCCAAAACCAGAATTCTTGCCATTTATTTGTTACCTTATAAATGACAACAAGTTTTATTATTTGCTCCAATTTTGGAAACACCCTGTATTCAAAATTAGAAAATTGCAAAATCCACCACTGGATCCTAAGGGAACTCGAAATATTTTTCACGAAACAAAGTTTTTGCGACACCAAATCGACTTCCAAAATTTGTTCATGATAGAAACAAGACTTCTTTCATACCCAAATTTTACTACAGTCAATACGAAAACCTGACACTGGAACACAAGAAAAGTCATGAAGTTATTTACTGAAATTTATTCATGTTAGTGGCAGTACTCTGTGAACATTCCATATCTGAAATAATCACCCTTGGTCGCAACCGAAATCAATTCATTGCAATACTATAATTTGCTACATCATTCATTAGCAGTTCATATTGTATTGAAATTGATTACCAATAGATATTTGGCACTAGGGTAAACACGATTAGAATTCCACAATTTTTATTACAATCGCGACATGTTTAAATTTGATATACTGTGTGTGTATCAAATCGCTTGATAAAGCTACCTTGTAGAGAAACATGTCGCGAGTGTAATAAAAATTGTGGAATTCTAATCGTGTTTAACCTAGTGTCAAATATTATGGAATTCCATCAAGTAATGACCAATTCAATCCAATAGATATTTATTCAACATGTTAGTTTAATTTTTGCATTCCAACTAAAAAATAAACCCAATTCAGAAAGAAATTCCTATGTGAGATAGGATTCTCGAATATGAGAGTAACATTTCTACTCACTCCCAAACCAGTCATCTGTGAAATTACTCAAAACGTCAATATACTCCCTAAAAGTATTATTTGATTATCGTAATAGTTCTGATATAAAAAATTGGACGATACTGGTCGATCGGAGATTTGGTCTGCTATCTTTGGCTGCTATTTTCACACCGGTGCCAATATTGTTATTTTGTATTGGAACTTAATGTAAGAATTAGGAATTAGAAATTAATGTGAATGAGGCTGATAATTTTTCTCTCAAAATATCGATTCTTATTATTTCTAATAACTCTTACTGAATGCTTATTTCATTAATAGATTTCAGTTAAAATCGCCAACATGGCTGTTGAGTGTTACCCTACAGTTACAATATGTTGAAGTGAGAAATCAATGCCGGCTTTCGAGGATAGTCACAGTTAATCATGAGAATTTTCAGTATTTCTTCATTATTCTTCACTCATTTTCCGAACCTTTCACTTACCATGTAGTCATATTTGTAACATGAGAAATGATCAAATACCGTGCTTCATAATATTTATTGTCTTCTTCTATTGACGATAGACGCATAATTTTGAAATATTAGTGTTTGCATGATTTTGCTAAAAATTGTGAGTTGTGAATAATGCTAAAAAAAAAAAATGATGCATGGTTCAGTTTCTCTGAAAGAGAGAAATCGGCTGCTCCATTCCAAAACACAGTATCCAACATTTTTTCAGAAAATGAAGTTTCAATATTTTTGAATATAGTGTGTTTAGGCGCATCTTTCAACCCGACCTGTTTGTTGATAGCTGTACTAATTTCAGAGATATGACATACCCCTAACCTAGTATGTGCAACCTTTTCAACGCCAAACAAAAACATTAAAACTTGTTTTTCTACCAATTTTGTTTTTATCACATACTGGGTTTTGGAATGGATCAGCCGTAATACAGGAATATTCGTTCGCCAAATCGGACACAAGTAAGTGATTTAAACTCAACTAAAAGTTGAAATAAAGGTATCACTTCAAGATAGCCACCCAAGTTTTGCATGACTCAACCAGTTTCAACTCTGGCACTCTTTCATGTGGCCCCATGAGTCACCTGACCTGTTCAATAATAGTAAACAGACCAAATTTGATTATAGGCAATGAAAATGTCGGATATCGCAGGGGAGCTACCTCTGCAAACACTGGTACATACTGCAAAAATATTTTTGATGTATTTCACTCGTACCGGAAATTTTTGAATAACCCGGCGGAGTTGAACTCGATTCTAACCTGATAAAACATTGAAATCGATGTGTAACTTTGAAACCATAAGAGTGAGTCGGTTAAATGGAGAAAAAGTTGCAATCGTAGAAGCCGGTTATTGAGATATCATAAGAAAAGTAAATTCTGTCATTTTGATTTTTCTTTTTTTCCCACTTTATTTCAAATATTATCAAAAAATGTTACAGGAATTTTTTATTCGATAGTGAATTATCCTCAATTTGACTTAATCAGATTTCGTATCCAACGTTTCGTACTCTCTGGGCCACCATATCAACCTAATTTTTTTCAATACGGACCTGCATATTTTATGACACTTTTCGAAATAACTTTTAACGCCGAATTCAACAATATATCATACAATGTCGTTCAAAGTTGATTTTCAGGTGATTTTGACTCTTATCCAAATTTATTTGAGTCGGATCTGTACTAGATTTACCTTCAGCTTAATTAACAACATGCAATACATTTCGATGAGAAAATCAACTTATTCATCTTAAACTGAGTAAAACGTATAAGAACAAAGCAAGAAACAAGTAATAATTATTTACATATTTCAGGAGGAGAAAAACCTAATTCATAATAATTAAACGAAACTATCATTTAATGAAACAAAAATAAAATGATTATTCGAAAGTAAATGGAAATTGATGAAGTAAGTATTCGAAATGTCCACTATTTTGTACAATGTACTTTGCGGTTCTGGAACCCATACTTCTTATACATTTGCTTATTTCGTCTCCTTGAATACCTTCCAATACACTCTCAATCTTCTCGCGAGGGATCACTATTTTTGGATTTGTCATTTGTTCCGTTGAAACAAATTACAGAATGATATGATATAATTTTTGCAAGGGGTATTCGAATTTAAAATCATTGTATTCGCGTCTCTTGACTATTTTATTAACAGGTGGTCTATTCTCGAGATTCAACGTATACGAATTCGATGTTGTATCTCTCTCTAACGAGCGGTGTCTGTTTTCGCATGAACTCGAGAATAGACCCCCTCAGCAGTTTTTGATAAATTGCATTCATTCATCCACTGGCCATATTCTCGATTTTTTTTTGGGTCAGAACATTGGTATCGTTGTTAGACTTGTTTTTTCTCACATACACACAACTCTAGGTTTATTGAATGTATTATGTTCAAGTAGTAGGCCGTGGATAAAAAAGAACATAACAAGAAATGTCATGTTATTTGTCACTTCGTTCATTATTGTGTTACCAGAACTTGTCGTTAAATACTTTCCTATGTAATTTCAATTTAACTTATTTGATATGGTAAGATATACAAATGAAGAGAAGAGAGATATGTACGAAGTGTACATAAAACTAGATAGGAATTCGTTCAAAGCACAACAAAGGTATGGTGAATTATATCCTGAAAGAACAACACCAAATATTAAAATGTTTCGACGTTTATCCACAACGTTACTTGCACATAATTCATTCATCAAACCTAGAGGTCCTTATGTACGACGAAACGAGCCTATCAATGACATCAATGTTCTGGCCCAAATTCGAATGAATCCAGGAATAGGATCGAGAACTATGGCCAGTGAATGTAATTTATCAAAAATTTTAATTGACGGCAACCTAACCGGAGCAAAATATGTAGAAATTATAGAAGAAATGTTGGACGATCTTCCTGTACGGAATCGGCGTAATAGTCTATGGTTTCAACAAGACGGATGTGGTCCACACAACTCAAGAACAGTCACAGACTATCAAAATCGAACTTTTCCCGATTCATGGATTGGAAAAAGAGGTCCAGTAGCATGGCCTGCCAGATCTCCAGATTTGAATCCGTTGGATTTTTATTTGTGGGGATATCTCAAAAATAAAATTTATGATACTACAAACTCGACAATAGAAGATTGAAAATGTATTGGAAGGTATTCAAGGAGACGAAATAAGCAAATGTATAAGAAGTATGGGTTACAGAACCGCAAAGTGCATTGTACAAAATGGTGGACATTTCGAACACTTTATTATTATGAATTAGGTTTTTCTCACCCTGAAATATGTAAATAATTATTACTTGTGTCTTGCGTTGATTCTGATACGTTCCATTCAGTTTAAGATGAATAAGTTGATTTTCTCATCGAAATTTATTGCATATTGTTAATTAAACTAAAGGTAAATCTAATACCCAAAGAAATTTGGATAAGGGTCAAAATCACCTGAAAATCAATTTTGAATGACATTGTATGATATATTGTTGAATTCAGCGTTAAAAGTTATTTCGAAAAGTGTCATAAAATATGCAGGTCCGTATTGAAAGAAAATCGGTTGAGGGTGGCCCAGAGAGTACGAAACGTTGGATACGAAATCTGATTAAGTCAAATTGAGGATAATTTACTGTCGAATAAAAAAATTCCTGTTACATTTTTTGATAATATTTGAAATAAAGTGGGAAAAAAAGAAAAGTCAAAATGACAGAATTTACTTTTCTTATGATATCTCAATGACCGACCCTGATGATCTCGATTTGTTTGAACTGTTTGACAATACTTCTATGAATGCAACTTTTTCTCCATTTGACCGACCTTCTAACTCTTATGGTTGAAAAGTTACCACTACAATCCCATTAAAAAAGTGGCCACTCTGTATAGGTGAAAGCTTTGTTTGGCTCAATAATAACGCAAACAATTGCCAGTTTTCCTACGCAACTAGGGAACACCAGCCCACTAGCTCATAGTCACAGAGTGTGCTCTTGACACTACCAGTGGCGGTTACTTGAAAAGGAATGATGCGCAATAACTAGTGTTCACAAAATTCACCGCACTACTGCTGCTAATCTGATAACAAAGGAAAAATCTGAATAACTTTCCATAAATTTGCATTGTTTAAGGGCCACTTCGGTTTATTTATGTCTCCCTCTATTCATAAGAACTCGATGGGTAAAACAGATTCAGTTGTTCAGGTCGGTTTCCTTCCAAAAGAAGGTAGTTGTGAAACCTAGGCCATATCAGTTCCGTCAAAATAAATAGGTTTACCTAATTTAAACTGGATGCACTCCTATGCCCCCCCAAGATGAGAGAGCCTACGGGAGATACCAGTACGAGAAAGGATTGTGAAAGAGTAGCAGAAAACAGAAAAAAAATAAAGGTTCATTTTCTAAAATTTACAATAAAATCACCGCAGAGTTATCTAGTTCTTAACATTTCACCAGCGTCTTCTTTCTTCACTCCACGCGGGCTTGGATGTCTGACGTTGTTGAATGGACGCACGGAAAGCTGCCTCCCCCCACCCCGTTGCTGGGGAGGGGGGCGAGCGCTTGTGCCAAGGGGTGCCTAGGGTCCCGGTTAGGGGGCGCTGACAGCCGCCTCCGCTGATGTTGGCGGATGGTCGAACTACACAACTCATGAGGGTTGTAGATGGCATAATACACGCCTCCTGCGAAGCTTATGCGTGTCGTTCATTGCATTCTATCCGGATACTTCTATTGTCTAAGTTCGTGTGAGGCTGATTATTGCGAGTTAATCCCGGAAAAGGCTAACAGCAAAAAAAACGGGTCGAGGTACTGGGCTTTTCAGAGCTTCATGCGACTAGGTTCCCTATGGAACCGGTTCTTCCCATATTTCCTGGAAGATATCCAGCATTTGATATAAGAGCCCGCCGTGTTTGCGGGGCTCATTATCGAAAATTCGGAGATAGATTACTCTGCTTCTGGGCTGAATAAAAAATGTGTTTGTAATGTAATGAATTGCAGTTAAGTATGTACTTTTCTTCTTGAAATTGATTTTTAACGGATTCGGAAGTTTCACCATGGTGATATTTATTAAAGCAACCTGGGAATAACCTGTATACAATACAGGGCAGTTGATACTTGTGCCTTGTACATACCCTTGGAATTGTTTGATGATCTAGTGCAAAGATATAAGTCGAAATAACAACAACAATGAATAAATATATGAAAAGAACACTGAATGAACTAAGATCTTCAACAGGTAACGGACACAAAGTAGTAACAGTTCGACAAACAATACCCCTTTGTATTTTCAGTGTTACCACGTACTCTGGTTACTTTATCTTCTCCAGGGTGCACATCGATGAATAGTCCCATACGCCAGCAGAAAGGTAGAATGCTGCTATCTGATGAGAACTAAGGATCCCATTTTCACATGCGATTGATCTTTGCTACATTTTTGGCGATGCTGCAATGCTCCAAAGTACCTATTCTTCAGATCATCTGCTTCAAATATGTAGCTGAAGTTGTTGCAGTCGTTGAAATCTACTCAGCAGCAGGCAATGAGGAAGTGAGCGGATGTGATAGGATTTAAATCATTAGGATCGGAACACTCGACTATCTGAGGTCATAATGTCAAAAGCTATCAAATTTATCAACCCAAAGCGGCCCTTCATATTCAAATTTATTTCAAATGTTCAGTACAATATATGAATTGAGTCAAAAAATATGTGAAAACCACTACACATTTGTGAAATATACCTAGGCATCAAAATGCCTGTTTGTACTGTTTTATTCCACTCATAGTTGGGATATCAATTTATGATACATGTTAAACATAATTCAAACAATTTATTTTCATTGTCAATTTAGACATATCAGTATTGTTTAAGAGTGACAGTAAATAAAATAGGGGTGATGAGTATACAGGGTCTCAGGGTCTTTCACGACGAGCGTTCGTTAGGAATATATGGAGAATCATTCAAAATGTGAACTTGAAATTTTGTGGTAGTGGGTTTTATAATATGGCCCTCTTAGTTAAAATATTTTCAACTTCCGGTCTCTTTCTGTTACACCGGAAGTAGAGGGCAACTTCCTTATTTCGAATGGAACACCCTGAATTTCATTACATTTTTGAATTTCCCAGCAGATTTTAGGCCCACTTTGTGAAACAATGCCTTTACCCAAATTTGTTAGTTTTCGAGATATTAATTTTTTTCTGAAAAATTTTACAGTTTCAGCACTACGCCGAAAAACTATAAATATTAACAGTTGGAGATGTAAAATTTCACAGAATCACACCCGCCGAAGTATCAATTCATCAACAGGTCCATCGAATTTTCAAAAATAACTTATAGGGTGGTCAAAATTTACACCCAAAACATTTCCTACATCAAGAAAACTGATGAAACACGATTTTTTCAAATGGAAACCATACACTATTATATTATTTTTTGATACTACGGAAATAAAGATACCAAATTCGTGAAGAATACCCTATACCTAAAATACACCCCTAGCAAGATAAGATCCGATTTCGGGAAATATTTGAACTGTAAATCATTCGAAGCAATACCAAACCAAGAAAGCTTTGGAAACAAGTATGTCAGAATTTGTTGCGATGGAATTGACGTGTATTGCATAGTTCTCTATTTGTGTGCGAAATGTCTCGTTTGGAGTATTTTAATGAAGATTTCCTGAATTTAATAATTATTTATAGCGAATGCAATAAGATAATCGATAGAACTTCGCAGAAATTTTTGTTGTTTAAAATTGTTTTTTTCGTTGATCAGCTGTCATCCTTCTACGAACGACAGCCCTCAGAAGTCGAAACTTGTGCGAGCTAAGGATTAACGAGGTCTTACCTTTTAACATGCACGAGACCAGTGACCATGCTGGGAATCGAACCCACGTCCCTCTGATTGATAGACTAGCGCTCTACCATCATGATCACTGCAGATTCCCAAATGTATACAGACCTAATAAAAATATTCTGAGAAGACTTCTAAGAAACTGCCACGATTTCGGATCTTTTTCGTCTGTCATCAACAAAAAAAAAACGACTCGTAAACAATGAGAACAACGAAATTGTAGTTTTGGCCTACTTCACAGCTTATCCAGAAAATTCATTGGAAGAAGCAGAAAAATCACTTAGAATTTCATGTTCTTCGATAAACCGGATTTTAATAAATCATAAGTGGCGCCCCCTTAAATATCACCAGGTTCAAAATCTGTAACCTCAAGACTTACATGCACGAGTGGAATTCTGCGAATGGTTTCTCATCAAGATACAGGAGGACCCTGAGTTCATGAATATCATGATATTGACAGATGAAGCCAAATTTGCCAAGAATGGTATGTACAACCGCCATAGGTAATAGTTATTTTTGGGCAGTAGAAAATCCAAAGGTCGTTCGCCAGCGCGACTTTCAGGATTCATGGAGTTTATATGTTTTTTGTGCTATAATTGTGCTGAATAGTAATAGATATTTGCATATAATTTATATCAGTTCATTTGTTTTCGAAGCTTCCTTTGTTTGGTATTGATTCAAATGATTTACATTTTAAATATTTTCCAAAATGGATATATATCTTGCCAGGGGTGTATTTTAGGTATAGGGTATTCTTCACGAATTTGGTATCTTTATTTCCGTAGTATCCAAAAATAATAGAATAGTGCATGGTTTCTATTTGAAAAAATCGTGTTTCATCAGTTTTCTTAATGTAATGCTTTGGGTGGAAATTTTGACCAACCTGTAAGTTATTTTTGAAAATTCAATGGACCTATTCATGACTTGATGCTTCAGGTATAATTCTGTGAAATTTTACATTTCCAACTGTTACTGTCTATCAGTTATGGTTTTTTCGGAGTAGTGCTGTAACTGTCAAATTTTTCAGAAAAAAAATAATATTTCGAAAACTAACAAATTTGGGTGTAGACATTTTTAGACAAAGTGGGTCAAAAATCTGCTGGGAAATTAAAAAATTTAATGAAATATAGGGTGATATATTTGAAATAAAGAAGTTGCCTTCTACTTCCGGTATAACGGAAACAGACCGGAAGTTGTAAATATTTTAGTTGAGAAGGCCATATTGGAAAACCCACTACCACAAATTTTCAAATTTTTATTTTGAATGGTTCTCCATATATTACTAACGAACGCTCGTCATGAAATACCCTGTATTAGAGTTTTCTAATATAGGTATAATTTTTGATAGCATATTTGAATTCTTTAATTTTTGAGATTATTATAAGATTCATAGGAAGCTGGTTATATAATTTTGGCCCGAAATAAAAGACGAATCTGCTCCGATCAAGTAACACAACCTATAGATGAGTAATGCTTAATAGAACTGAAGGTAACATCTTTTCATAATGCTAGGAATCGCACGTTAAAAGGTAAGACCTCGTTAATCCTTAGCTCGAACAAGTTTAGACTTCTGAGGGCTGTCGTTCGTAGGGGAATGACAGCTGGTTAATGGATAAAACAATTTTTTTTTAAATCATGACATTATTGCCGTGTCGCAATTTTTAAGGATACAATAAACACGTCAGCTAGATTTTGCTATCTGTCGGGTATGTTCATGGCAACGAAAACCCAAAAATACTGTCTTGGATAAAATATATAGCCATAAGAAGGCAATTGAAACGTTTATTGCAGCTAGTTGGGAGCATGTAAAATCGAAAGTATATCCATTGCAGAACGGAGATTCTTCGTTGTCGATATAGTCTGGTCAGTACGGCAACGCTGCATTTGAAATATCAAATGTCAAATATGACAGAACAACAACAAAACATCTCTGTTTATTTTCGTCTTTGGCTTATTGAAGTGTTTTTTCGTGAATAAAGGGCAAATTCTGAGTTAATTTGTGTTAAACTATCGTTAGTTATTATTATTAAGCAATGGTGAAGTATTGTGATATGTGTAATAGAGCATTTGAAGCTGGCAATCAAAAAAAGTAATTTCACAGGTGAGCTACCAGTGTCGTAAGTATTGAGAAAGGGAAACCTAATTGGAAAAGAGTGAAATAAATTAATTATGAAAAAACATGTCAATTAGGGCATTGACTGTTCTCAAAACCCTGTGGAGATTCTTCCATCATAATTTCAGGTTTCCATTCCATATTGGGTCTCAATTATTTCTATTTTATTGAACCTCAATATTTCTGTTAACAACGCACGACACTGCCGTTAGAGGAAGATGTCCCTTACACACGAGTTACCCATCTAGGTTGTGTTATTTGGTCGGAAAATCTTTGCGTATGGGATTTTCGGTATGGAGTTCTAACATTTAACCTATCAGAAAATCTAGTTATTTTTAAAGTAGCTGCTGTATAGTTTTTTGAATTCGAAAACATCCAAATCAAACATTGGTAGCTGTAGTGTGCCCTAATATTCAGTACTTTGGTTTCTTGATATAGTTTTTTTCTTCAACGTTGGGCACACTGTTGTATAAATGGAAGCTGAGCAAAGCCAAACTGTGTTCTGAATCAGAATCCAATTGCATTGGCGGATTAAAATCGATGGAAAGCGTTGAAGAACGACTCGTTAACGTCAATATCATAGACATGACTGATATAGTATCAGAAGGGACCCACCTTAAATAATGAACAACAACTTGGATGTAAAATCATTTATTCTTACTATAATAACATTCAAATTGCGTGCTAACTAGTCCATGATACTCTGCTTCTTTTAGTGATGCGGTTGACAGTCCAAACTAATTTTGATAATGAATGAAACATGGTAGACGAATCTGCAAAGCGATTCGATTTTTGTAGTCCTCTGGTAATCTGTGCCATACATACAGCAACTCCCAAGGTCCTACGTTCCCAATCAAATATTCGATTGACAAAGCTCGCAGTTGAGCATCAGTGAAATCTCGCAAAGATTTATATTTATGCATTTCAGCGGTGGACATTATGAAGTAGAAACTTCAGGCAGAGATGTCCGCAGTTACTTTGATTGTAATTTTAATATTGACTATTATTATATGTAATTCTTACACCCCTCCCAAAATATCTTGAAAATTCCATTGGAGGTTTGAGATTGCCGAAACTATCGAAATATTGTGCGTCATTGCCGTTTTTTTTTATTGTAAGCTACTCAATGAGTGCCCGCATTCAAGTGGGAATCCAAGTTCAATACAGCGCATTCTCGCAGCCAAGGACCACAAGTTGGCAACGTATCACGCATAAAGACTCCACGAAAATGCGGTATTTTCAGCTGACGAGCACACTCCTGAATTTCCGAATCATATAATGTTCTATGGGGTAGCGAATTGACAACACCTGCACCAGTCAACATTGATAATGATGAAAGATACCTTCGATGCGTTTATTTATAACCGTGACGCGCTCATGTTTTTTCATTACATCATGGAAGTCGTTCAACAAGACAAGACACTGCCTATTGAAAATTTAGATTTTTTGAATTGAGGCCTCAATAGTAGTATGATTGGGAAGCAATTATTACCGAATTCGTTTCGTGCAATTATTTGTGGGCCAAGTGGATGTTGAAAGTGTTATAAAGCGGGTATCGACCTTAGTCTCTACTCCGTTTAGATTATCCTAGAGTTTCTAACGCAAAGTCTCATTCGCCATCAGCGCTTGGTCTGATGATGGACGAGGCGTATCAAAACGTCAGGAAACCTCACAACAATAAGGAATATAACTTGAGCGGCTACGTTATACCCCTGATGGTCCTAGAAAGTACGTGATATCCTGTTATAAGTGAAATTCGAGTATAGAAAGAAAACAAGATGGAATAATTTGATAAGTTAGTATATTGGATAAACAACATCATAAATGGGTTTCGAATGATAATATCAGTGATATCGTTCTATATCTAAATGCTACCCCGCAAGTCAGACCTCTTTAACATGTATCAAAAACACAATATATTCATATAATGCAGGGTAAACAACATCTAAAATACTTATAGTACCGTTGAAAACAAGCAAGCTTTCTAAACGCATATTCAACGAGACATTTCTTACATTACTAGCCGTTATTGCTACTGACGGAGGTATATTAAAAACAGTTAAATAAACAATGGTAGCAAGCACAAAAATTTTTCTGGATAACGGTTCACATATATAAAAACATACTTTCAAAGGTAGCCACCTCAAAGTCACTACTAAATACCGTTCTTTGCGCAATAAATCAATATATACCAATAACACACCTAGTAATCAAATATCAGAATATACAAAATATATCAAGCAAAACGTGTACTAATAGTACAATTGAACTACATTATACAGGTAACATGCGATAAAATCATGCAAATAAATCAATATAACATTAATCAGACATACAAGACATTATCAAAACGGGTAATCAGTTCAAACCTTAATTAACGCAAATCAAGCAAATACACAAAAGACTAATACATGATACCTATAATAATACACAAATTCGAAGTAACAGTAATTACTTTCTCTGTATATTGTTCTACTACCAGTAGTAGACGTAAACCTTTAGTACAATATAAATGATAGCTGTACCCAATCATGGTTCCCGGTATACACATTCACCTAAATAAGGGACAGCTATTATAATAACCAAACTCGACAGGTGAAAATAATATAATAATTTCACTTTCAGTAACCAGTATATGAGCCATAGCTTTTGTATCAGGGTTTAAATATTAGGTTCCGTTCCGTATATGCTCATAAATTAAACAGGATTGCAGATGTCTTTTAAGGTGGCTTATTTCCACGAGAAGGCACATAATTTTCCGCACTCATTATATCTGTTCAGGCATTATATTCATGATCGTTTCTGGATAACATTTAATAGAACGATAGTTTCATCTTACGATTTTTACTGACGAAGTGATTTCAAACTCCCTTGACTAAACTTCGATAGATCAGACTACATACTGCACTATTACATGAAGACGAACTGGTAACGCACTTGTATATCTGGTAATTAGAAGATAATCGTGGCACTGGACAAGACCGAACTGATTCTTGTTCTTTTGAAATCTCGCTTAAATACAAGATTGACCCCTCGCAATGGAACACGTGAAGCAATAAAATACGACATTTGCATAGATTAATCATGTTTTAATAGCGTCCAGTCGACAGTTTTATTGTTATTTATAGCACATCTCACTTAGCGAGACGAATTTACGACCATAATTTATTGATATTATCTTATGCAGTGGGTGGAAGAAAGACGCGCTATTGAAAAGTAGGATGGAATATTTCGAGATATTCATTATCTTGAAATTCGTCAATTATGATCGTGGCGGAGGAAAGATGGCGGTGAACTGGATATTCGCGCAGTCCGCTCTCAAACAGAAGAGAAATGCCTTCAACATTGTTTCATTTTGATATCTTTGACCGATATTCTTGAATGATGAATTACACGACGTCGCTTGATGACGGTTCTTTTCTAATAATCAGTATGGGACAGGGTGGATCATGACATCCCTCCTAAACACAAAACAGAGGAATATACCACATGTATATTCTGCGGTACACTTCTGTATCTCCCTCGTATATACTAGCTTCCTATCTTGGTCTATAAACAAAATTCAATTTTCGAACAATTTCTAGATCTACGCTGTAGGTAGACTAATTAATATCAGAGGTACTACGCGGACATTAGCGTAATTATAGATACAAAGGTTTGACCTATATACGTTTCAAAACGATAGTAAGGGCTGCTAAATTCTTTCCAACATAATGAAATTTCTTCGTTCACGAGAAATCATATTAACCGGAAGTTGAACCATGCTTGGGTTGGCAAAAACATCAATAACTCTAGCAATTGACCTAGAAAGTCTACATAATTCCTAAGACATATCTGAAATTAAATGATCAATAAACAAACAAATGAACTAGCGTATCTCGCGTCATATAGACGAAATACTATAAAACAAACAAAAAATCATTACATACAGTGTGGTCCAACCAAAACTTAACACCTCGATTTTCCGGCTTTAAAATGAAAATGTGGAAAATCGCTCGGACCCGTCAATTTCTAATACGGGGGGAACAACTTTTCCGCTGTTTTCATCCCCGTAACTTCAACTCCCTAACGGGGGTGAGCACAACCCCTTGATTTTGAATAGGGATGCGGGGTGTTGCGATACCTCATTTTGAAGATCTCATCGTGTACTATCTGACCGTAAAATTTCACTTCAAAATATTTATCGATAATGAAATAACAGCGAAAATAGTGAAAGAGGCAATATGGAATTTATCTCGAGAATAGTATTCGTATCCGACGCATTTCAAAGGTATTGAGTCGTTAATTTTTTTGTCCAAAAAAGTAGACGGACCTTGTTTTTGTACCTTAGTCTATCGTGAATGTTTAAGAACGGTACAAGTGTGTCAAAGCGATTGTAAATTGGTAGTGGAATTAAAATGGTGTATTCCGTAGAAGAAAGGGTGGAAATGATAAAATAATTTTTCCGAAATAACGACTCTGCGCGCACAACAGCGGCTTTATTTAACGAACGACATCCTGGAAAAAATGTATCCGCTGCTTACGTTGTGCAACTGGTTGCCAAATTTGACGCTACTGGTTCAGTTGGAAACAAAAAGAGGGTGCATGAAAGAGACGAAGCGAGGGACGTGGGTGTCTTAGGTCATATAGCAATGGATCCGACCGTTAGTACTAGGAAATTGTCCGATGTATCTGGTGTTTCACGCACAACAATCATGAGAATCCTGAAACAACATAAAATTCCATCCTTATAAGATATGATTGGTTCAGGAACTGAATGAGGATGATCCCGATCGGCTACTCCAGTTCTGTGAAGTGATCAGTGAAATAATTAACGGCAATCACATGTTAGATATCTGTTTTTCGGACGAGTGTTCATTTTACCTTAACGGCATTGTAAACCGGCATAACTGTCGGTATTGGTCAGATGAAAATCCAAGATTATTTCGCCCCCAAAAATTAAATGTTTGGGCGGGTATATATGGAAATCACATAATCGGCCCTTTTTTTATACCCGGTAATCTCACAGGCCAAATTTATCTCGATCTATTGGAGAACGCTATTTATCCAGCCCTCGTGCAAGTATTGGAGAATGCAGAAGACCATCAAACGATCATTTTCCAACAAGATGGCGCACCACCTCACTTTGTTCAACCGGTGCGTCAGTTCTTAGATGACAATTTTCCTCACGCCTGGATTGGAAGAAGGGGACATTTCGAGTGGCCACCCAAATCACCTGATCTGGCTCCACTGGACTTTTTTCTATGGGGTCACCTGAAATCCAAGATTTACGCTACCCAGCCTGAGTCACTGGATGACTTTTTCCTCTTTTCGAGCTCCTTTTATCTTGAGGTTCATTTTTCAAATCTAGGATTTCTCCACACAATATAATCTGGTTAGTACTCCAATTCAAACTTACTTGGTATTTTTGCAAAAAGTCAGGACCGATGATCAAATTAGTAGAGAATTCCGATGAATCTACGACTACGAATACATGTCCAATTACTAAATTTTTATTTATTTCCAAATTCAACTTTACAGAACCCTTATTCGGTATCAATTTACCTTATACATCTTTGAGGGCATAATCCTTTCCTTTTACTATCCTTCCGCCGTTTAGGGCGTTATACTGTACGAGAGACACTTGGGCGCCGGAATCCACTAAAGCCTGTTCTGGAATTCCGTTTACTTTCAGCACTAATGTATTTCTTTGTTCTTCATACGAATTCATTCGTACTGGCTTTGTTCGATTTCCAATTTCTGGGTTTACATATTTCTGTGTTTCATCTTTTCCTAAATTCCTTTCACGATTTTTCTTCCTTGCCCTGTATCTTTCTATTCCGGTATACAATTGTTTGTTAATGAGTTTGTTCGAATTCTTTTCAACTGTTCTTATCATTACCGATCTATTTGCAAGCGAATCACCTTCTCTAGAGGGCCTAAAAGTGTCTTCATTTTTCTTTAGTCCGGGTAAGTCTAGCTTCCGAGAATCCAATAACTTTTTAATTTCTTGAACACTATCTTCCAGCGTATCAAGCTTTTCATTCCTCAATCCATTCATTCGCGAACTTACTCGCTATGCGGTTCGTTATTTAAATCCAATGATTGTTCTAAAGACATATTTCCAGTTTCACTTTCATTAAATCTTTGCAATAAATCAAACCCTGCTACGAAATTGGCAGCACAATCTACTGAATATAAAAAAAAACTTTATTTTCATCAATTCCAACATTTAATCTGACCATACCTTTGCACGGAATTATTCTACCCTGTAAATCTCTAAAAGTGCAATTTCTCTGTTTGAGCACGTCTTCGTTTTTTACTACGGTTGACTGTACTAACGAAACCTGTGCTCCTGATAAAAATAAAACGTTTTGAGGGAATCCGTTTATTTTTAGAACTCGCATATTAGTACCGCACGCTTATTCGTTGTCGTTCAAGTACCCATCTGTTATGCCTTGCGGGGATGTTATTCTTAATATTTTTACATCTTTTGAAATTATCGATTGCGTCGGGGCGAACGTATCGTATAGGATTATTCCGGTATTTTCTTTTTCTGCAATTTCTTTTCAAATGACCAAAATTCGTACAGAGGTGCCATTGTTTTCTTGATTGTCGGTGTGAAACCCATTTCTGTCTTTCTCGAACGTATTTGCTACTAGAATCAAGCAAATTTCTTATCATTTCCTGTTTCTCTGCAATTTCTAAAGCTTCTTGCAAACTGACTGGCTAAGCTAACATAACTTTTCTTCTAATGGGATCTAGCAGTCCTAAAGAGAATTGTAAGACTTGTTCTCTTTCATACTCTTGTTAGGAAGCTCAACCAACCAGCATTAGACGTAGGAAACTCATTGTAAGTACCACATCGAATCATTAATCATTTTGTTGTATTTTGATATTTTTCTAAATTTGATTTAACCTTGTTATCCCAAAATTTACCCAAAATGTCACATCATAGTTCAAATGAAAGCTTACATAATGAACGCGAAGTACCATTAGAACCGTATAAACTTTCCGAAATATTCTCGATAATTCCAGAATATGATGGTGATTCAATTTCGCTTGGAAATTTTCTTAACGCCTGTGACTATGCGCAAGCTATGGCAGTAGACCAACAAAAATTGCTTTTAACTATTCACATCAGAAACAAACTCGGAGGAAAAGCTGCTCAATTGATAAATTCCAGAAATCCAGAAAATTATCAAGAAATCAAAATTTTATTAAATTCTCACTTTGGTGATTCCCGTGACTCAACATCTTTGATACAGGATTTACAAAGAATAAGGCAAGCAAATGGAGAAAATGCACTGACGTTTTTCTCAAGACTTCAAAGTCATAGCGCGAAAATGTATTCGTGTATACAAAGATCTATGTTAACAAACGCACAGAAAAACGCACAGTCTCAACTAATTGAAAATATGGTTTTAAATACCTTATTAACAGGCCTCGAACCCAAAATTGGTCAAATTATTCGAGCTAGCAATCCAAACAGTATGCTAGAAGCTTCAGTTAGAATAAAGCGTGAGATACAGCTCTCATACTTTGAAAATCAAAATTCAATCAATCGTTCATCACAACCTCAAAGTTCAAGAACAAATCATAATACAAGACCACAAATAAATCGACCAAATAATTTCCAAAGGAATTATTTCCAACCCCAAATGAATGAACCCCAAATGTATCAACCTCAAACGAGTCTACCCCAAATGAGTCAACCTCAAATGAGACCAAATATGTTCCAAATTCAAAATCCAAATCGAAATTTCCGAAATCAAAATTTTCAAAGACAAGCAAATCCTCAAATGCAACAACACGGACAATATTTTCAAACAAATAGACCCACAGTAATCAAGAATAACCCTCAATGGAATTTAAATGCAAATAAAACCCATTTATTAGATCATGAGTACGATTCATTATGCTCAAATACAGATTTTGAGTATCAAAACGAAAATATTTATGAATATTCAGACCAAGGAAACGAGTCATTTTATGATGAGAAAGATTATTTCCCGGAACAACAAGATTTTGAACAACAGCAATATGAACAAATACAAAATGAAAATTTTGACTATGAAGTAGAACAACTTCAAACGGATTTTCACAATTTTCTGTCACTAGACAACCCACCTATCAGTACAACTACCAATCCATGTACGACACAATTAATGAATACCAATCCCCAATCTCGACAAACCCTATATGCAGACAATCTAATTATAGAACAACAATGTCCAACTCAACAGATTCCTCCTGCAATCGAAATGAAAGCGAATCTCGCAGCGCTAATCAAAACTCGCGAATTCAAGCCAGAGAAAACAATACCCACTATGAACGACCTCAAGACAGATCAGCAATTTCTATAACATCCAATTGTAGCGATTTGTACTATTTAATCAGCCCAGCTAATTTTGAAATATTAATTGACACAGGTGCAGGTATCTCTATTTTTAAAAAGAAAACAGCTGAAAATTATACAAAAAGATTTACAGAAATTATACCAGTTACAGGAGTTACAGATGGAAAAGTAATAGTAAAAGAGTCAGTTTTAATACCATTTGGCACAGAAGAAAAACCAGTTTGGCATAAAGTTTACGTACACGATTTAGATATCGAATTTGACGGAATTTTAGGTACCGATTTTTGGAAAAAATTTGATGGAGTAGTAGATATTAGTAATCAAGTTTTAATTTTGAATTATAAAACCTTCCCTTTATATTCAGCCCGGAAAACACTTGCTGGAACATCAGTAAAAATAAATAATGAACAAAAAATTCAAGGAAACTTACAGGAAAAGTTCAGTACACAAAATCTCGAAAATAAAATAACAATCGAACCAAGAGTTGAAAAAGTTTTTAAATTAAAATCCAAATTAAGAAATACAGAAGCTATACTGTTAGCTACTGAAAAAGAGAAAGTTAAACTTCCAAATGCCCTAGTCAAAATTAACGAAAAAGGAGAATTTTTAGTAACCGTTGTAAATGTAAATGCAATTGAAAAATCTATTGATTTTAATGACTTACAATTTGAAGAATATTATGGAAATGAAGTTGACATTGAAACAGAAAACATACAAACAAGTCGTCCAGAGAAAATAAAGAATTTACTTCGTCTAAAACATCTTAATGAAGAAGAGAAAGAACTAATTGAGACCTTATGTTTAGAATTCACAGACATATTTTATTTAGAAGATGATCCTTTAACTTTCACAAGTGAAATTAAACATACAGTGAAACTGAAAGATGGTGCACAACCCGTTTCAACAAAATCTTATAGATATCCACATGTACATAAAGAAGAAGTGAAGTCACAAATTTCAAAATTATTAGAACAAAATATAATTAGACCCTCAATTTCACCATGGTCAGCCCCAGTTTGGGTCGTACCGAAAAAACTTGACGCATCAGGAAAACAAAAATGGCGTGTAGTAATTGACTATCGAAAATTAAATGAACTAACTATTGATGATAAATATCCTTTGCCCAATATATCAGATTTATTAGACCAACTCGGAAAATGTCAATATTTTACCACCCTTGATCTAGCCTCAGGTTTTCATCAAATTGAAATGCATCCTAACGACATAGAAAAAACCGCCTTTTCTGTTGAAAATGGTTTACACGAATTTCTCAGAATGCCTTTCGGAATGAAAAACTCTCCTAGTACTCTCCAAAGAATTTTAGATCATATCCTAACCGGACTTAGAAACGAGAGATGTTTGGTATATATGGATGATATAATTATTTATTCCCCGACTATAGACGAACACATATCTGACTTAAAACTAGTTTTCAAACGATTAAGAAATGCAAATTTGAAAATACAACCGGACAAATGTGAATTTTTGAGACAAGAAGTCGCCTATCTAGGACACGTTATTACTAAAGATGGAGTAAAACCCAACCCTGCGAAAGTCGATTGTATAATTAATTTTCCAGAACCAGCCAACCCAAAAGAAATTAAACAATTTCTAGGACTAGCAGGTTATTATAGAAAATTTATTCCAAATTTTTCATAAATTTCTAAACCCATGACAAGATTATTACAGAAAGATGTATCTTTCCATTTTGATGAAGAATGCAAAAAATCATTCCAAGAATTGAAAAAAGCCTTGACTTCAACCCCTATTTTGATTTATCCAAATTTTGAAGAACCTTTTATCTTGACAACCGATGCAAGCTCATTTGCAATTGGATCCGTATTATCCCAAGGACCAATAGGAAAAGACTTACCTATTGCCTATGCATCTAGAACATTATGTCCCGCTGAAACAAAATATTCAACTATTGAACGAGAACTTTTATCCATGGTATGGTCAGTTAAACATTTTAGACCCTATCTTTATGGTAGAAAATTTAAATTTATAGTAGACCATCGACCACTAACATGGTTATTTTCAATAAAAGACCCTGGCAGTAGATTAGCCAGGTGGCGTTTAAAATTAGAGGAATACCAATTCGAAGTTATTTATCGACCCGGAAAAATTCATAAGAACGCAGACGCTTTATCTAGAATCAGAATGAATCATTTTGATGATTGTAGCAAAGTCTTATCAAATATTTTAATGGCAAATGATAATCTTGAAGAACATGATATTTCAGATACAGAGACTGAAGTAGCTCAAGAAACCGTATTAGAAGAATTAACAAACTTTTCTAGACTTTTTAAAATCAAATCATTAATTGACTACTCAAAATTTAAATTCATCAATGATCAATTACTAGACAAAAGTCATAAAGACATTGTTATTTTTCCACAACACAGAAAATTAACACCATTACATGATAAAATACTTGACGATATATTTGAAGAAGATATAGATTTTTATCCAAATAAAATAAATATTGTTTCCAGTAGAACTGTAAAAGATCGGAAATATTATTTGATATTAGTACCTTTTGAACCTGAAGATGCAATTGAATACAAGTTCAGTTCCTTATATCGATGCCAAGACACATTTCAACCCTCAAAAACGTATTATGTCGAAAATAATGTCGATCTACCTATTCAAGAAATGCTTTCATATATCTTAGCAGATAAAGAAAATATTAAATTCGAAATATGTCAAGACGTAGTTTGAACCCCCAACGAAAATGAAATACCAATAATATTAGATCAATACCACAATGGTAAAAAGAATTTGCATCGTGGAATAAATGAAACATTGAGAAGAATAAGAGAAAAATATAATTGGACAGGCATCACAAAAGATGTTGAAAATTTCATAAAAGCTTGTGAAATTTGTCAAAAAGCGAAAATATGTCGACAAAATTTACAGAATCCTCTTGTTATAACAGAAACTCCCAAAACAGCTTTTGAAAGAGTAAATGTTGATGTTTTAGAAATTCCAGTACAAAATTATATTCTCACACTGAGATGCGAATTAACTAAATTCACCCAAGCATATCCAATACCTGACAAAACCGCAAAATCAGTCGCTAGTACTTTACTTGTATTTTTCCAACATTATGGAACTCCACTTAGAATCCACGTAGATTCAGGTAAAGAGTTTAATAATCACATCGTAAAAGACCTTTGTACACTATAAGACATAAAGATTACAATTTCTAGTGTAGACCATCCACAATCAAATGGTTCACTAGAGAGATTTCATGCCACCCTTGTCGAAATGTTACGAGTTCATAAAATAGAAAATCCTAATGAACATCTCCTGTCAATCTTACCCCTTGCTGTTATTGCTTATAACAACAGTAAAAATAAAACTCATGGATTCAGTCCTTATGAGTTGATATTTGGACACACTTCAGGTAGACCCCCTGAAACTACATATAATCAAAAAGATCTTTTAACCAAATATATAAGAGATCTTAATAATATAATGGAATATTATTATAAAGTAGCTCGTGAAAATACTGAAAGGAGAAAACAAAATGCGAAAAAACCATTTGACGAAAATATTCATCACAAAACTCGATCTTTTAAAATTGGAGATAAAGTCTTTGTTAAAGAATCTCAAATAAAGAATAAATTAGAAAATAAATTTAATGGACCTTTCGAAATTATCGAAGTGTTTCAAAATTCAGCCATGCTTAAGAATCCTGAAACAAATCAAAATTCAAAAGTAAATTTTGATAGACTGAAACTATGTTTTGTTTCAGATCAGGAAAATCTAGAAAAAGAAAATTCAGATCAGGAATGATTCTTCTCCTGTTAGCAGTCATCCACATTGTTAATGCTCAGTATAAGTTAACACCTATTAATAACTCAGTAGGAGTATATTACCATGAACAAGGTGATATTAAAATTTCAAATGAAAAATGGACTTTATTAGTAGTAAAAGATATGGCACAAGTAAAAGAAGCTATTGATCATAATGCAAGAATATTAAATGACTTGATTGAACTTATAGAAACCAACAACCCGAGAATGAAATATTTTAATGGAGAAATCAGTACGCTTATTAGTGTGTTGAATAAAATTGCTTACCAAGTAGAGGAAAAGTATTACGAATCTCAAGTTGATTCGAATGATTATAACAAACGATATAAAAGAGGTTTAATAAATGGCGCTGGATCAATTTGGAAAGCCCTTACCGGAAATTTAGATGCCAGTGACGGTGAATACTTTAATGATTGTATTAACAAAATATACAGGGATGAACACCAAATTGAAAATTTACTCAAAAACCAAATTTCAGTTACAACTTCTGTAATAAAAGAATTTAATAGTACCATTCAACAATTGCAAGTAGATGAAGAAACATTTAATGAAGATATAAAACAAATTGAAACTTCAATTTATGATCTTTCAGACCATTTAGCAATGGTTGATGCAAAGTTGAAAACCATCGAAATCTGTGAACAACTATTGGAAAGTTATACATTTTTGGAAAATTATTTGAATGACATTCTCAATGCAATTACGTTTGCTAGATTACATATTATTCATACTTCAATAATTAAACCCAATGACTTAGTATCATCTCTTCAAGAAATAACACAAACAATTCAAAAGAATTATTTACCTTTACCCGCGAAACTTTCATCAGTATCTAAATACTAAGATATTATTGAATTACAAGCTTTTCAAGCAGATTCAAGGATAATTTTTGTATTGAAAATTCCCTTAGTTGAACCTGAAATCTATACTGTTTACCGATTGTACCCCATTCCTATCCTAGATAACAGAACAGGGCTACATCATATTTTACCAACAAATAAAAATTATATTGCAAAAGATGATGATTCTATGATGTACACTGCTTTTCAAAATTTAGATCAGTGTAAGTTACTTTTTTATAATTTTCATATATGTGAAAATGTTATTTCTTATCCAATTGATAGCAATGCAATTTGTGAAGCTCAAATTTTGAGACCATTACTAGAACTTCCTAGAATGTGTTCAACTTCCTTACTTTTTGCAAAAGATTATAATGTTTTTGAAATTCAACAGAATACTTGGTTAATAACTGTATCAGATCCTTTGGCTGTTACAATTAATTGTCAAAAACAAGATATTGTCACAAAAATAATTAAAACGAATTCAATTTTGAAACTGGAACCTAATTGTAATTCATTTATTGGAAATTCAAGAGTATATGCAAAATACTTTGTTACCCAAGAAAAGAATATTACTTATAAAAGTTATCCAATTTTGATTCCATATCAATGTTGCAGTGATGTACCAAATAAAGAAAATCTTCCAAAATTAAAGCCTTTGAAATTGAGCAAATTAAATGTTGATAATTTAAACATTGCTCAACATAAATTAAATCAATATTCTGATCAACTTGATCAAATTATTAATGAACCCTTTGTGAGGAAACATGTTTCATGGTTTACGATTCTCACAATTGTAATAATTGTCTTTGTAATTTTACTTTACATATTTTGTAAATGCAAAAATAGACGATCAGTGAAAATTTGAATTATGACATCAAGAAATGATCCACCTCCACCACCTCCAAGAACAGGAAGAACTTTTGCATCCCTTCGAAGATTGTTACCTTCAAAAAGAAGACCAAGTATCCACTTAGATGAAAGAGAAGAAGAAAGTATAGAATTGAACTCCAATAAATCATTAGCTTGATGTGAAAGTTGCAGCACCGCATCAACTTTCTTTTCAAGGGGGGAGTTGTTATATCCGATTCCTGAATGAGCCCTTTGTCCCGGAATTGCGTCATACACTATAAACATTGCATCATCTACTACGCAGAAGATAGAGGATATTCCTCAGCACATTTGAAGGTCTTCGTGGAATAATAGAAACTACGCAGTATCCAGTCAGCATTCCCGAACCTATAAAAGTCGAGGAGACCGGATTCAAGTCGTTCAAGTCTTTCCAGTCTTCAAACCAAGTAGTTTAGTAGATTTGAATCAAAACGAGTTTTAAACCATTATAATTTCGCATGTAAAGTTCAATATTTCCATATTGTAATAAATGTGAATAAAGTCTGTTTTTAAAAACTCAAACCAAAGAAGACTGATTTAACATACCAATAACACACCTAGTACTCAAATATCAGAATATACAAAATATATCAAGCAAAAGGTGTACTTACAGTACATATTGAACTATATTATACAGGTAACATGCGATAAAATCATGCAAATAAATCAATATAACATTAATCAGACGGTCGATCGGTGGCTCAGTGGCTAAGATCTCTAGCAGTGGAACTTCATCTCTTAACCCGGTTTTTTGCATCAGCCTTTTCCGGGACAGCACGCGAACAACCACCTCCGAGTGAACTCAGACCCAATAATTATCTACATTGAATTCAACTCGAACGACATGCATGAGCGTCGCAGGAGGCATGTATCATACGCACCACCACCACTATGGGTTGGAAAGTTCGACCCTCCGCCAACACCAGCGGGAGAGGCTACCAGTGCCCCTTTGTCGGGACCCTGTGTTCCCCTTGGCACAAGCGCTCCCTCGCCCCGCAGTCAGCAATGTCTGCGGAGTAAGGGAGGCGGCTCTCAGTGCGTCCTCCCGAACCTCTTCTCTCCTGAGCCCTCTGGGCGAAGATTGAGCTGCTGTGTGCGGGAGTTTTGAATTTATTAACCCTGGTGTAGAATCAAAAGCTTACTGTGTAAAATAAACCTCTATTTATTTATTTATTTCTAGCAGTGGAACTTCTAGCTCGCATCAGACAGACGTTCGAGGCTCGGGTACGGAATCTTTTTTCTCATGTACACGGGTCTATTCAGGTGGCCACATGCCTTGTTGTGAATCAAGTGTGATGTGAGTTGTCTAGATGCTAATCCCGACGTCTGGTGCTAGCTTGAAGTGCGCACCGACCAACCGGGGTGGTGCTGTAAGTTTTTCGGGTTTTCCTACAGCTAAAAAGTTAATACACCACCGACAATATCAGTGAGTCGCCCCGGAGCGCCACGGCAAATAATAATAATTGCCGTTCTCTACCCGCACAGGCTATGCCTTTGGATACACTCTACGAGTGTTTATGAGGGAGTATTATTATTATTATTATATAAGACATTATCAAAACGGGTAATCAGTTCAAACCTCAATTAATGCAAATCAAGCAAATACACAAAACACTATTACATGATACCTATAATAATACACCAAAATTCGAAGTAACAGTAATTACTTTCACTGTATATTGTTCTACTACCAGTAGTAGACGTAAACCTTTAGTAAAATATAAATGATAGCTGTACCCAATCATGGTTCCCGGTAAACACATTCACCTAAATAAGGGACAGCTATTACAATAACCAAACTCGACAGGTGAAAATAATATAATAATTTCACTTTCAGTAACCAGTATATGAGCCACAGCTTTTGTATCAGGGTTTAAATATTAGGTTCCGTTCCGTATATGCTCATAAATTAAACAGGATTGCAGATGTCTTTTACGGTGGCTTATTTCCACGAGAAGGCACAAAATTTTCATTATCTTGAAATTCGTCAATTATGATCGTGGCGGGGGAAAGATGGCGGTGAACTGGATATTCGCGCAATCCGCTCTTAAACAGAAGAGAGATGCCTTCAACATTGTTTATCATTTTGATATCTTTGACCGATATTCTTGAATGATGAATTACACGACGTCGCTTGATGACGGTTCGTTTCTGATAATCAGTATGGGACATGGTGGATCATGACAAAAGACAAATGCTATCTTAGCACTGTTATTCCACCCGAACGGAGTCAAATTAGAAAACATCTACGTTTATTCAAAATCTTTGTACCAACCCAAATATCAGGTGGTTCAAGAAATTCTGGGAAAAGTTAAGGGGTTGGGCTATTATCCGTTCAGGGAAAATGAGAATATCATAAGCCCTCACAAAGCCAAATCAAATTCCATATTCATTTTCGATGATGTTGCATGAAATGGTCAACAGAAATTTCGAGAGTATTATTCTTTTTGCCGACAACGAAGCATTGATGCTACATACCTGTGTCAGACATATTCAATAATTCCCAAACAATTGATACGAGACAATTGTAATATGATTGTGTTTTTCAAGCAGGATGAAATGAATTTGAAACATGTATTCGATGAACACGTTTCTCCAGACATGTCGTTCGATGAATTCAAGAGTATATGTGCAGAATGCTGGCGGCAGCATCGATATGGAACCGTTGTAATTATGAAAGATTTCGATATAACTGCTGGACGTTATCGTCAAGGATTCGACAAATATATAAATATGCTGAGAGATTGATGTATCCCAGAGTTATCATCATGAAACCGTTGAGCAAAGAAGTTGATGTTATTCGAAAGACTAAAATGAACAAAATTGCAAAAGTTATTCGGAAAAAATATTTGGTATTGAAATTAGGTAGATCTGAAGATGAGTCGTTGCAAAAATTATTCAAACCTCTATCTACCCCATTGAGAAAAATAGCAGCAATGCCGCCGCCGACATCTACTACCCCAATGAAAAGTGAGGCAAAATCTGAACTCAAACAAGAGAAAGTGGAAGAGCGTGAAACGACTCCATTTGAATCCCTCGAACATGTTGCAGGTACAGACGATAATAATAATGATAATGAGGATACCTTTAGCGTAGGCATTCAAGAGGAACAAGATAAGAGCTTTGCATCAGATGGATGAACAAGTTTTACAGGAATATATCGATCAATATCCTACAATGGCTCAGCCATACATTATAAATAAAACATTGGAGTAATGACAAAGAAATCGATAAAGTATACGGCCCTGTATATGATGGCGTATCTTCAAAATGGTTCCTAGGTAATGAAGAAATAGATTTCGACAAACTCAGCGGATACATTAAAATGGAAAGGAATACCCGGTATATTTGAACTGATATTTTTAAACAAACCTGAAAACTTCAATAATGAAGATATACAGGCATTCAAATCAATAATAGAATTGTCGAACATTCACAAAAACTCCCTAGGCTATCCGAAAGGTACTCGGAAATACAAGTACACCGACATAGTTAAACCGATGTTTCCTACAGGAAATTAACGTAAAATATCGACACGTACCGCTTTACCTAACACACCCGACTTGCAGCAAAAGGTAGCGGTTTGCATAAAAACACACTCATTGCAATGACGTTCAATACCAAACCAATGGAGTTTGTTTATTGGGATAACCCCAACGAACTATGCGAACGTCTCAAATTATTGATAGACTCTTGGGATGCTGGAAATACTTCACACGAGGCAAATATAATTGTATAAGACGACAAGCATCCATGCATACAGTCACATTTTCAAAATGGTTATTGACAAGTTTGGATGTAGCGACAGCGACACTAGTGAAAATTACCTACGCCCTCTGGAGGCGGTTTGCTGCACACTCCAGATGGTAACATTGATTTTGATAATTTGAAATTGAGTAATGTAAAGGGCCCCACCAGTAATACTGATGCTGGCAATAAACAATATGTAGATGAAATCGATAGAAAAATTGTATTGAAACTATACAACATTAAGGTGAACAACAACATTCGGAAATAGTTCAACTGAGTGATAAAATGGCAAAGATGCAACATGAAATTGAAAATGAATAGAATGCAACAAAAAATAATCTGGAAAAGAAAACTCAAATACTTGCAAGTAATTTTAATCAAATAACGCCACTGAGTGAGGTACGCTATAATGAAACGAGGTCATTTTTTGAAAAATTCAACCAACATTACAAAACTGATACGACACTTGTTCTCGTGAAATATTACACGGTTTGAAAACTGACTGTGAGGAAAGAAAGAATAGCTTGTATTGTACACTGTTATCTTCAAATTCCTAAAAGAAATAATTTTATCATTTCTAAGAATTATTTTGTGAGGTATTTCAATATAAATTCAATAAGGTCTAAATATTCTTCAGTTATATTTTTACAATTAAGCGTATATAAACGTACGAAATAGCATTTGATGACTGACCCCATAATTGAAAGTTTGACAAATAATTTAAGCTCATTGCGAGTTTCAAATATGGCAACAGAAATCAATTATACACTATTCAAGATTTATTCCGATACTATTCCAACATACGATGGGTCGTCAGAGACCCTCGAAATATTTATTAACGCCGCCGAGCAATTTCATAAAAAATATCATGGTGCAGACGCCACATTAAATCAGTGCATCTTGAGTATTTTATTGAGTAAGTTGAAAGATAGAGCCCAGTTATTAATCGGAGCAAGGTCCGAACTGAAGACATGGACTCAAGTAAAACTAGGATTGAGAAACACTTTTGGTGATCGACAAAGCCTCGATAACCTCGAACAACAATTGTTTACTCTTACACCAAATAGAGGCGAACATCCCCTGGATTTCGCAAAAAGAATCCAATTATTACGCAGTAAATTAGCTTTCAAATTAAACTCCGGCGCCAACATGGACCAAGCTACTAAACTAATACATATTCGACAATACGAATCTCAATCTCTCAAAGTATTCTTGAGGAACCTGAATATCCGACTACAGGACAAAACTATCGTCCAAAATCCGAATTCCCTAGAAGCAGCAATGAACGTTGTCCAGGAGGATGAGAATTTCAGACACACCCAAAATCTAGTTTTCCAAAATCGTCCGAACGTTAATTCACCCAAACAACCTAATAGACAAATTGGACAAAATCATAATAGCCTTCATTTAAATTATAGTCCTTTAAATTCACAACCAATGGCTCCAATTCAAACAATCAGTAACCAAAATGAGGCATCAGACTTCCGAAATCAACCTTCCAATATCATTAGAACAAAATCTCAATATCCAAATCACAGCCAGAATAACTTTAGGCCCCCATTTCCCAGTCAACCAATACATGTCCAACCCAGACCAGTAAGACAAACATTTTTAACTAACAGACAAGTGTTTGGTCCGCCACGAAACGTTTTTAATCCAACAGGTATACCCGACACAAGGACTTTCGAACCGATGTCCACTACATCTAGGAACTCTACGGTTCATAGACCCATGCCCCATTCATTCACCAATCCGGCCCAATCGCAACCTCAAAGATGGACACCCATGAATGAGGAAATGTACAATCATGGTTACGACCAGTCTGACGTTGCTTATAACTATTATCCGAATAACTACCGATACGACTATCACTCCTATGACCAAATTAACACTACACAAGAATTTCAACCTGAACATTTTCAAGATAATTCTCATACTGACCATTACCCCGACGAATATTGTCCTCCCCACGAACCATCAGATGAACGGAGCAATGACATTCACGAGTCTGAGGGCGAAAATTTTTACGAATCGCCTCCAAAGAACGAGACAGCATGATATAACTTCACTCTGCCACGGTCAATGGACTCCCATATATAAAAATTCGTAACCCTCCGATAGAATTACTAATTGATACAGGATGTCACACCTCAATACTGAAACCTTCGATTGTCGAAAAATATTTCCCTGACAGAGTTTTTAGACAACCTTCCCAATTGAAAACTTTTCTAGGAGAAAAACAAATTCAGTTTAGAGCTCTTATACCCGCCTTTGAAGAATTCCAGTGTTGTTACGAGACCGAGTATATTTTATTTCAATTCCATGAATTTTTTGATGGTATTATAGGATTGAAAGAATAAAAAAATTTAGGATTGCATATCGATTTTACCAATCAGCTACTACGCAATGACCTGGTGCAAATACCGTTCTTTTATAGACAACCTCACGAAACTTCCTTCACTTTCGAAATACCGCCTTTCGAAAGTTTGGTCCGGAAATATCCCGTCGATATTAACGAAGGGGAGATCATAATTACTAATAAAAATTTCAATGGATTGTGTATACCGGAAACTTTGACTTGTGCTTCGAACTATCGCGCTAATTTCATAATTTTCAATAATACAGATAGGACAATTTCTGTCACAATGCACGAACCCTTTAAAGCTATCCGAATTGAAAAAGAACATTTCGAATTTTATCATATCGAGAGCGCTCTACCCGACATTCAATATTACGATTTGACAAAAGACATTTCTGACAAAATTAGGACAGACCACATGAATCCAGAAGAAAAACGAGCCATTCTAAAACTCTATAAAGAATTTCCAGACATATTCCATAATGTACATGATAAACTCTCATTCACCAATAAAATCAAACACGAAATAAAGACCAAAGACGAGATACCGATACATATGAAATCTTATCGCTTTCCTCATTGCCATAAGGAGGAAGTCCAAACGCAAATTCAGAAGATGCTCACCGATGGAATCATTCGACCATCATCCTCCGCTTGGAGTAGCCCAATATGGATTGTGCCGAAGAAGACCGACGCATCAGGAAAGAAGAAATGGCGCATCGTGGTAGATTATAGGAAGTTGAATGAAAAAACAATCGACGATCGATACCCGATTCCGAATATAGACGATATCCTGGACAAATTGGGAAAATGCAATTACTTTACCACGCTCGACCTAGCATCTGGATTCCACCAGATCGAAATGGAAGAAGAATACATCGAAAAAACTGCCTTCAACGTGGAGCATGGGCATTACGAATACGTTCGCATGCCATTCGGGTTGAAGAATGCACCCGCAAGCTTCCGATTCCCGATTCCGAATATAGACGATATCCTGGACAAATTGGGAAAATGCAATTACTTTACCACGCTCGACCTAGCATCTGGATTCCACCAGATCGAAATGGAAGAAGAATACATCGAAAAAACTGCCTTCAACGTGGAGCATGGGCATTACGAATACGTTCGCATGCCATTCGGGTTGAAGAATGCACCCGCAAGCTTCCAACGAGTAATGGATCATATCCTTAAAGATTTATGGAAGAAAATCTGTCTAGTGTACATGGACGATATTATCGTTTTTTCGACTTCCTTGCAAGAACACATAGCCAATTTAAAACAAGTCTTTAAAACTTTACGCGAAGCCAAATTGAAAATACAACTAGATAAATGTGAGTTCATGTTGTCACGCCCGATGGCATCAAACCTAACCATAATAAAATAAGGGCAATTCAAAATTTCCCTATACCAACTACTGCTAGGGAAATCAAATCTTTTCTTGGCTTATTAGGGTATTATCGGAAGTTTATAAAAGATTTTGCCCATCTCACCAAACCATTTACGCGTTGTCTGAAAAAAGGCGAAAAAATAACTCATACCTCGGAATTTTTGGAAACTTTCGAAACATGCAAACAAGTACTCACAAATGAACCCCTAATCCAGTATTCCGATTTTAAGAAACCCTTTATACTGACTACTGACGCGTCTAACGTGGCCATTGGTGCCGTTTTATCGCAGGGTGCCATAGGAAAAGATAAACCTATCGCGTACGCGTCGAGGACATTAAACCCATCCGAACAAAATTATTCCACGATAGAAAAAGAACTTTTATCGATAGTGAATTTCACCAAATATTTTAGGCCATATTTATTCGGAAATCAATTTACGATCGTAACCGATCATAAACCTTTGCAATGGCTTTTCAACATCAAGGACCCCAGCTCAAGATTGGTAAGATGGCGCTTGAAGCTGGAAGAGTACGATTACAACATTGTATACAGAAAAGGTAAAAACAACTCCGTCGCAGATGCCCTTTCCTGAATAGCACTCCACCCCCTGGAAAACCAATCAATGATAGCCAATACTGATTTATCAGTCAACCGATTTGAAGAGGACTTTCCCGAAATCTTCGCGGACTTGGCAAACAAAGAAGAAATCCCAGAAATTTCCGACGAAGACCTTCAAGACCTTGACAATCGCCTAAACGATGAAATTCGAAAACTCCGAACTGGCAAGAAACCAACAGAAGAAGAAAAAGAAAAACCACCAGAAAAGAAAAAAATAAACGTCTTATCAAACGTAGTCTAGTTTCCAGCAGTACAGGAGCCGCAGGAACCCGACGACAGCAATGAAACTCAGCACTCTTCCCATGAAAATCCAATTCTTGAAATCCCAATTTCTGAACAACCGTTGAATAAATTCAAAAACCAAATTATACTTTCCGAAAGTGTAGACACTCTTTCCCCTCGGGTAAGGGTAACGAAACCTTTTGATAAAACTCGTCTAAAAATAGTACTACCAAGTAAAAATATCGAAAATGATCTTGTGAGAATCTTTTTAGAATATCTCAAACCGAAAATAGTACATGGCATACTTTTTGAAGAAAGTTAGAAAAATAAAGTAATTCCATTGATTCAAAAACATTTTAAACATTCAGCCTTCAAACTAGTCCAGAGTAATGTCCTTTTAACCGATATCACAGACAATGACGAACAGAAACTAAAAATCCAGCATCATCACGAAACAAAAACCACTCATAGGGGGATAAATGAAACGAAAGACTCCCTATGTAGAACATATTATTGGCCAAACATGATTCAAGACGTGACAAATTATATAAACACTTGTGTCACTTGCCAAAAGACAAAATATGAACGTCACCCCAACATTATCAAATTCAACCCTACTCCTATAGGAGAATACCCATTCGAGCATATTTATATCGATTCATTTTCGGCAGATAAAGCTAAATTTTTGACAATTATTGATAGCTTCTCACGTTTTGCCCAAGCATACCCGATTCATTTGAATGCACCCAGCATATTAGATGGTTTATTGAAATTCATTTCCCATTACGGTATTCCGAATAAAATTACTTGCGACTCTGGAACAGAGTTCAAAAATAGTCTAATTCAAGATTTCTGTAACTTGCACAAAATAACTCTACATTACATAACTCCCAAAAATGCCAATAGCAACAGTCCTGTAGAACGCCTACATTCTACGCTCATTGAAGAAATCAGAACCCTGAAACTCGAACATCCTGATAGACTAATAACTACACAAATGATATACGCTATATTAGGATATAACAACACCATCCACTCAGCGACCAAATTCACCCCTTTTCAAATTATTAAAGGAAACATTGAACACCAAAATCCGTTTGATATAACATTTTCGAAAATAACTTCTGACTACATTGAAAAACACGCGAGAAATCAAAAAATATCCACAAACCACAGCTGATCCACATACCCCAGAAATGTAGCCTCATCATTAATGGGGAAGAATACAGCAACGACGTTTCCCCGATACGGGAGAACCCTCCACAATTGCCCAGAATAGAAATCATCGAACCTAACCATGAAGACCACCTCCTGAAGGTCCTGGATAAGATTAACCTAGACGAGCTGACAAGTCTCCAGAAACTCAACTCCACCGACTCCAAGCCTTGAAAGAAAACAACACCCCGTATATTTCTTTTTATATTTGTATTATTCTGACCATAATTATTGATATTGTCATCTTTTACAATTCCTCTATAAAATGTAAGAATGATATTTTAAAACATTTCAAATGTGTCAAGACAAAACCTAAGGACTTGATTTCCGAAAATAATACTACCGTATTATTTTCGTCTAAGGGATAGAGAAGTTATACCGAGTGGCTACTAGATCAGAAAAAAATTATTATTGAAATTCACCGAGTAGGCCGTGGAAGCAAAATGAAAGCCAATAATTGAAAAGTTGGCTATGGAAACCATACGTCACTTGATAACAGTTGCTACTACTGTGATATTTTATTTTCATTCGTCGGCGTTATAAAAAGCCGCCAAAAAAAATATTGGAAAAATTGGGAAAAAAACAATACTCTGTAAGTCCATAACTTAAATAGGAACATACAACTTTTTCTTGCCTGTACTATTCAGCATAACCATTCCTTTCTAATGATATAATAGAAAGTAATTTTTTGCAATCAAATACCAAAAAATCCAATTATTATTATTCAAATATCAAAAAAACAGATTTATCGAAAAAAAAAAATTCAAATTGATAGGATTAAAGATAAAATAAATTCAAAACAAATGTTCGAAATGCATTCCCTCAGCGTCAATACATTTATTGACTCTGGTGATATTTTCATGTAAAACGTTTCTCATTGGAAAGCTCTACGAATTTTTACTTCTAGCTCATGTAGAGTTGTAGGCTGTGTGGAATACACCCTATTTTTAAGATGCCCCCATAGAAATAAGTCGCACGGAGTAAGATCAGGTGACCTTGGTGGCCACCTGACTGGACCATAGGTTGTTATAAGTCTCTCTTGAAAGCGATTTTGAAGATAATTTCTCGCTATTCTTGAATTATGCGGAGGGGCGCCATCTTGCTGGAAGTACATTCTCTCAGTTATTTCCGCTGGTAGGTTGTTAATGAATTCCGAAATTTCATTCGTTAAAAAATTAAAGTATCTCTCTCCGGTTATTAGTTGGCCTTGAAAAAGAATGGGGCCAACAATATGAGTTACAACTATTCCTGCCCAAACATTCACACCAAATCTCTCCTGGAAGCCACCTTGTCGAAACCGGTGCTCGTTGTCTATCGCCCAGTACCTGAAACAAAAGACCGTTCACACTTTTAGCACTTTACACTTCGACTATCGACAATAATCCAAATAAAGTACAGTACCTACCTTGTATTATTCCTGTTAAATAATCCATTGTTGGTAAATCTTGACTCGTCCGTAAACAAGATATAATAGTTAAATAGGTGATTCTCAGCAATTTGTCGAAGAAACCAATTACAATATTCCAGGCGCCTTTCACCGTCATTTTCATACAAATGTTGATGCAACTGATACTTGAAGGATTTAAATCAAAATTTTCTTAGCAGAGTCCTTACTTATAGCTAATTCGGCGCCAATCTGCCTTGAGGAAATTGTGCTATCATATTGTACTAAAGCTAATACATTAATTTCAGTTTCCTCATTAATAACAAATGCTTCTTGGTCTTCGTGAACATCAGGCTCAGTTCTTAATTTTTCTTCAAGCCACTGGAAATACCTTCTTGACGGTTGCTGCCTCCCTGGATATCGCTCTGAATACAATCGTTCAGCGGCATAAGAATTTTTTAAACATTCACCATAAATGAGAAGCATGTCAATTTGTTCGGTTCGTGAATAACGGGGCATTTTTTGAATATTCCACTAACTGATTTCGATTTCCAAACCCTTTAAAAATGGCAGAATCAAAAACACTACTTCGAACGTCAAAATAATATGGATAGCAGCGTTCGTGAGAGCTCTCGTTTCTTTTTTGTTTCATTCCAAAATATATCTTAATCAGCCTACTTGTTAATATTTTGGTTCGAATGATTATTGCAATGGAATGATTATTCTGAATAGCACAATCATCGTCCATAGGTAGATATTAGAATATCTATGGACGATGGCACAGACCAAGTACGTATATGTTCCTATTTAACCTAGAACCTACAGGATATAATTTATCATTCCACATTATTTTCAATGTTATTTTTGCGTATGGCGATAATCTGTTTTGTTATTTGAAGAATAATAATTGGATTTTTTGGTATTTCATTTCAAAAAATTACTTTCTATTATATCATTAGAAAGGCATGGTTATGCTGAATAGTACAGGCAAGAAAAAGTTGTATGTTCCTATTTAAGTTATGGACCTACAGAGTATTGTTTTTGTCCCAATTTTTCCAATATTTTTTTTGGCGGCTTTTTATAATATCACAGTAGTAGCAACTGTTATCAAGTGACGTATGGTTTCCATAGCCAACTTTTCAATTTTTGGCTTTCATTTTGCTTCCACGGCCTACTCGGTGAATTTCAATAATAATTTTTTTCTGATCTAGTTTCTGGTTAGATACCAACTTGTGATATGTCATTAGAAAGGGAATTGAATGCTGAATAGAGCGAAAAGAAAAAAATAGGGTTTCCATTTAAAATAAGAAAGTTGATGTTACTTCCGGTCAGACCGGAAGTTAACTTCGACATGTCAATATGCTCAAATTCTAGCTCTTATGTCATTATATCGACGCTCCAAATATCACAAACCTACTTCATACAATAACTGAGATATTCCGTAGGCAATACTTCCGTAGCCACCCGGTATATACAAACCCCTAAGAAACCCTTAACTTGTAACTTCCATGTAGTGCTGACTAAGGTTTATGAAAATATGATTAACCGTGCTTTATAGTTAGTTCAGTTCTGTTAGCGACGTTGTACGAGACACATCTCTGTCTTCACAAATAAATTTGTATTTTGTAAATTCGATTTTGCTTTTTAAAAATAGTTTCTAGTGGCCCGAAAGCTTAATTTGCACAAACCAATTAGAAAAAAATTTCCTCGACGTCGCACCATCATTAAAGGCTTAGATGATTTATGGCAAATGGACTTGGCTGAGATGAGACCGTACGCCCATCAAAATCATAATTTCAAACTCATTCTAGTCGTTATAGATTGTTTCTCGAAATTCGTGTGGACTCGTCCGCTGAAAACGAAAACGGGTGAGGAAATTACTAAAATGTTTGCAGATATTTTGGCACACACGAAACGATGCCCAAAAAATCTACAAACCAACCAGGTAACGGAATTTTAACAGTAGATTTCAAAGTTTGATGAAAAAACATGAGATAAATCACTACAATATGTACAGTATCCTCAAAGCCTCTATGGCCGAATGGACTTTGAAGAAAAGATTATATAAGTATTTCAGTTTGAATGGCAACTAAAAATGGCTGAATATATTACCTGAAATCACAAAATCTTACAATGATACACGTCATTCAAAGACGGGTATGAAACCTTCGGAAATTAATAAAACCAACGAGAAAAAAATTCTCAAATCAACATTCAGCCACTTGAAAATAGCTGGACCAAGAAAATTCAAATTCGACGATGTTGTGCGAATCAGGAAGGCAAAACACATTTTCGAAAAGGGTTACACACCCAATTGGACTACGGAATTATTCAAAATCATCAAAGTAAATATTACCAACCCCGCCACCTTCATGCTGGAAGATATGCAGGGTGCTCCTATTAAGGGTGCTTTCTATGCGGAAGAATTACAAAAACTGCAAATCCAGATATATTTCTCGTGGAAAAGTTCTGAGGAAAAAAGGCAAAAGAATGTGCGTTAAATGGCTCGGTCTGAATAACAAACATAACAGTTGGATCGAAAACGTTGATTTTGTATAGAATCTTATGGAAAACAAACACAAATCATATAATTCTGAGGGGTCTTTCAAATATTCTTTTGTAGTCAACAAGCATGCACCAACAATTTTAAAATTAGCCACGTGATCTGAAGCTATAAAAGCATATGCAAGCACATACAAATATTCAGTTTGAAAACGAAAATGTCTGAAGACAGTGGCTACGTAAGCAAAGTTGAAGATATGTGTGATAGTGATGAAGAAGATTACAACAAAACTCTAAATGCCATCGACAGAGCATTGGGGCAATACGAAATACCAGCTCGGAACGAACATCAGTTGATGTTGATGGCCTTTCCCATGCCATCCTACGAAAATCGATGTGGTCTAAGTCCATCCAGAGATTTCAGCACATGCAAAATTTTGAAGCAACAGTTCTCCATTCGTTCCATCAATTTTGCTTCTTTTGAATGGGCAAACCTCATTGACATCCTGCAAGAAATGAAGGAAATCTTCTTTGAATCACAAATCCATAACTATGTAGATGAATATGATCCAATCACAACGCGTTGTGGTGATAACATTTACATCACACAGTACATCGAAAGTCATACCAAACAAATTTCCATTTCCAAGGACACCACAAACATGGAGCTGTCTCAACAAGATGTAAACGACATTCAAAATACACACATTGGGGTGCTGTCTGACCGTATCGCTATGCTGGATGCCATGAACTTTTGTGAATATTATCGAGGTGTTTTTAACATTATTCAATCGTGGTTACGTGATAATAAAACTAATTTGAAATTTGAAATTATAGAAGGTTTTTGCCAAGCCTCATCTTTAGAAAGTATGTTATTATGAAATAAATAAGAAAAAGAAATTATGTGTGTTCAATTTCAACAAGTTTATTAATTTGCAGACATTCAAACATAAAAACATTTTCAACTTACCTTTTTTTTTGCTCAACACTATCCTCCATTGTAAGCTTGATCACATTTTCAAAGAAAATTCTTTATTATGTAATTTTTGAGAATAATTTTTATAACCTTTTGAAATTATTATAAAAAAAAACACGACTACTTGTCTCCCAGTATTACGATTCAACTTTTTTTTAAATAAGTCTAACAACACTATTACTGCTTGGGTAATCGAAAACTGAAATTTATCGCTCATCCCCAACCACTTTTATAATTCTAATGTGAAAACAAATTTCATAAAAATATTCGAGAATACTTGATATCAAATTTCAGAACAAGCAAAGCAAAAAACGCACTAATCGTTACTCTGTGGTTTTGATAATGAACGACTTCCAACAATATTTTTTTTGCACGGTTTTTCTATTACCGATAATGCTGGCTCGGAGACCGCGCTCCAATGCCAACTGATATGAAAGGAATAACAGAAGTTGATAGCAGAATGTTTGTTTGGTAATAATAAAAATAAAATCAATTTGTGACAAGTTTCATTTTAAACAAATATTCCATCTTCTCTTAGCCTCTACAATTATTTCCAGTACAACTCTCATCAATATACATGCTAATATTGTAGACACTATGATAGAATTCTATAAACATCAAATTCAACTTGTGACTACTTTTTCTCTCTCCCTGCTGGAACAAATTCCTCAGTTTTTGTGTCTATTTCTCGAAGATCTTGAAATATCAGCTTCAGCTTATACTTGAATGCTGTATTCTTTGGAACATCACTAACAAATACTGCTAACTGCTCCTCATTGACGCGAGTTAAATGCATTGTTTTCCATTGTGTCCTATTACAACCATGATCGAAATCATTCGCCTTCACGCATATTGCCATGTGTTTTACTCTTTTCGGCACATTGTCGTATAAAACATTATTCAATATTGCAGTCAAAAGTACAAAATTTGTTTTCAATTGCGGAGACATCTACAATGCTTGAGGTTGGATTCTTTTTAACGGATATCTCGTTTGCGGTAATTTTCGATTGAACAATCGGTCCTGAATACATAAATTATTCAGCAGCTTCAGCACATTTTTCTTTTCTTCATAAAATTTAACGTCTTTTTTAAATCTTGAATACGCTCCTCAAACTCCTCCACTTTACGTCTGTATTTTCTGCATGCCATTGTATTACTAATAATTTTTCACCAAATCTATACTCAACATCATTGTCCGCCACCATCTCCCATTGATTTTTCGAAACTTCCATCCTCATTACCCCAATGACCCATTTTCCACCTGACATTTGACGCATACATGCAGCAGCCATGTTTTTTCCCTCAAATAATGTGTGAGACGCCCTGTATATACTATTGCTGAATACTTCGCTATCCTCAATGACCCATTTTCCATGACATTTGACACGTTCATGCAGCAGCCATGTTTTTTTTATGTTCCTGTACAACCATGTTTATTTGTCTCATATTTTTTTTCTTCAACGATATTACCATTTCGCATTCCAAGAAACAAATAAAATTTGAAACGCTTAACCCTGCGGCAGGCGCGCTTTGTAAAATCCCATGAGTGGGCGTGTAGCGGTACTAAGGTCCGCAAGCAGAAAAACATCGAATTTTTCGGTTAACTCAACTTTATTGCGAAAATGAGTTCGAAAAGAAAAAATATGTTGGTTTTTATAACATATATTTGGCTTACAACTTTTAGAATCAAGAAATTATTGTATAAAAAGTATTCGAAAATAAATTGACTTCTTGTTACTAGTTTACATCTCTATCCCTAAATATTATAAAGTATTCTTCTTTTATCATACATTTGTATTTCTATAACCTCCTCTTCATCTGTCATCATCGAAATCAACTTCATCTTCTGCAAAATCGGATATATTATTTGCAATATCTTCTAATTCACTGAAAGTGTTTTTTGCATAATTTTCTCATTCTTACAAATGAAAAAAAGTAATGTATAGTATCAGATAAAACTATAATTACATTGAATTCTACATCCGCAGAATAAAAAATAAATATTAATTTATATAATAATAATAATAATAATTTATCTTTATTCATATTGCCAGATATAACATTCATTTGTTATAATTAAATAAGTAATTAATTCACAATCGATAATATGTAAGGGCGGGATTCAGTCGCCCCTATCCGGAGATAATGGTGACTGCAATAATGAGAAATATTTACTTACATGATCGGGCGCGCTGCGGACCGGAGTACCGCAGTTGTGAACCTTCTTGACCCTTTGCTGTCGACTGTTAGGTATCATTGAAAAATCTCAGTCAATGCATATACGTTACCAAATGTATTCAAAATTGCATATCTAAGGGGGCAGTGGTATACACAAAACACAAATAGAAACAAATCAAATTGCGCTCGCCGGAGGATTAAACACGCGAAAATGCAATCACAATAAACGTTTTTCGCGTTCTAAAAAACAACCTGAAATTAAACCGAAAAACTGTATGTTTACATATATTTCTTATGGAGATTTGACATTTCAAAATTGCTCAAAATACATGTTTTTGCGTTCGAAAAAACAACTGAAATTTGAAAACGTTTTACGCGTTCGAAAAAACAAAACATGCAGAAATGCGAATAAAATAGACATTTTATAAGGTTAGTTCAGTAGTTCGTTCTGCTTTAATCAAACTGACTATCTGCCATTCTGCCTGTCTTTCAATCTGTCTCTATCCTATCTCCTATTACCGATATATTGAGTGACGTTCTATGCGAAAAATGTCAAACTTTAACGAACCGACTTCTAACATTTGAGCGATGAGTACATAACGCATTAAAATGTGAGGTTTATGGCAATTATGGCAGTTGACGGGAGGAAATTCTATTGTTTTCTTGATCTCCCATAAAAGTTGTCTTATTAGTGTTCCCGCACGTTTCTGTATCTTTACTAATAACGAAGATAGCCTCCTATGCCCTTTTGGTCTCAGAACATGTTTAAAAAGGTTTCTTGAGATCGAAACGAATCCATTGATGCCCAAATCATCGAAATCGGACAACCGGAAGTGGTCACTTCCGGTGGAAACCATTATATTGCATATTTGAACTCTCTCCGATGTGGACAATTCGAATTCACTAGTACTTTCCTTCCACCTCAATTTTTTCAAAGCGGAAGTGCTTATTTTTTGATGATTCGTACAGATCTGAAATATCGTTAATGCGTTTATTGGACACAGATAGATCTGATGAATTCCTTCATTATGTCAAATGGCGGCCATGTTTTTTTTCTCCAAACCACTCATCATCTTTTTCTATTTCTGGTGATATTTTTTCAAAACACTCGGTAGATGTTTTATATTTATGATGAGACATATGACAAATGACAGAAGCTGCCATCTTTTTTCCAAAAGCTATGATGTTTAAATTAAAACGCCCTGTATATATTTTCCCCCATAAATTTGTAAGACGCCCCTGTACAACCATGATGAGCGCTGACCAATCAGAAGCAGCCTTTATTTTTTTTTATCTTGAATCCCCATACCCTCAATGATGTATTTTTTCTTTTCATTGACCTCCATGTTTTTTCTCTTAACTACACCTGGTATTCTAAATCTAACGATCAGCCACCATGTTTTTCTCTCCTAAAATGATATGTTGGTACACCTGATACACCGAATCTAACGAGCAGCCACCATGTTTTTCTCTCCTAAAATGATATGTTGGTACACCTGGTATACTGAATCTAACGAGCAGCCGCCATGTTTTTTTTCTCTTAAAATGATATGTTGGTACACCTGGCATACTGAATCTAATGAGCAGCCTCCGTGTTTTTTCTTAAACGCTATACTTTAAGAGACTTCTTGTAATTTTTTCCTCTTCCAACACGTTAATGAGACACCCTGTATACGTTAAGAGCCGACAGGTTTTCTTTTTTCCTACTTTTCGAAACATCATCATTATTATCACACTTTAAAACTCCGAATATTTTCATCTACAATCATTATTGTTCGTATATTCAAACAGCGTGCTCTGGTGGCTGGAGAAATATGTATCCCACATTTGTACATCAACTTGTACGAAGTCTCCGTGGAGGCAAGGCTAGCGTCACTCTCTACGAAGCAAAAGGACGATAGTTCAAGCCTCGTTCTCAGAAACATTTTTCTTTTTAAATTCAATTCAATTAATTCAAAGTATTCGTACTGCGCGCTCTATTGGCAAAATGTTATCAATCTAAGGGATCTACTCCATTACGTCACACGATGAACGCTGCTAGGCTGTGAACGCAAAGCGCAAAAAATTGCAGAATGAACCTTAAAAATCTTTATGCAGATTAAAATTATCAAATTGGTTCTTGAAGTCTCCTAGCACATATGCTTTGTATGTTTTTAATGAGTTTAGAGGTGATTCTATCTGGCCCTGGTGTACAATTATTTTCGAGTTTAGCTATAGACAAGATTATCTCATTTTCATCAATGGGTTGTAGAAACATTGTGGGAGCAATCGAGGATTTTTTTCAAAAATTGTCTGGTAAATCACATTTTTCAATTTGGCTAGCCATGTCGAGTCCTATTTTTGTATAGTCATTAGAAGAATCACCTTTTGTTTTATCCATTTTCCATTTTCTCCAGTAATCGTAATGTTATTTATTTGATTTGGTATTGGATGTTTAGTTAATGATTTCTAATGTTTGTTTACAATCTCCGTTACCTTCATCTAGATTATTTTTGTAATATTGGTTTTTCGTCGTTCTGGTTGACTGTTGACCATATTTCTTTATTTTTTCTATTGTTGCTCAAAATCATGAGTTCAGCAGTTTGTTTTTAAGGTAGTCTCTTGTTTTGATAGAATTGATTAAACCTAGGTTTTAATTACTGGTTTTTATTATTATTTGCTGCTTTCCTAATACTTTTTACAAATTTTTCAATTTGATGAAACAATTTTGTTCCCCGGTTCAAGCGTAGGTATAATTTCTTATCTTACACTCACACTGAACCTAGACACACATATATATGATTCCTTAAATTTTATAAGACTGTTTTATACAGAGCACACCATTAATAATTGCAGTTTTGATGACCCCTGCATTATGAACGAATATTCTACGTACAGTAGCAGGCATATGATACTATGAATACAAGTTTTCTGGATTCCAAACAGACCTGTTTGAATTCTGCTATATTTATCTCGAATTCAGAGGACAAAGTTCTCAATATTACATTAAATTTTTTGATAAGCGTGATATCCAATCAATTCTCTGTTGCTGAAAAAACGACGAGCTGTATTTCCATCATTTGTTGACCCGAATTCTGGCTTTGGTTTGTCCACAATCATTTCAGTTTTAAATATCCGCCAATATCCGTCTTACTTAAAAGCTGAAATCAACACAGGGTGAAACTTCCGCTTGCATTTGGCCAGATTCGAATCCTGGGAATGGGACAATTTTTCTCCATTTCATAGGAGTCGTTATAATAACAGTGATAGCCGTCCTCTACCCTCACAGGCAATGCCTTTGGGTACACTCTATGAGTGTTTATAAGGGAGTATTATTATCATTAATACCAAATTTTGACCCTTCAAATCATCACTATGTGGAGTGTCAGATTGTTATGTTCCTCGTATATATATTTTCAGTTCAATAATACCTTATTTTTCATAGTTACCCAACGAGTTCTTATGAATAGAGGGAGAAGTAAACAAACCAAAGTGGCCCTTAAACAATGCAAATTTATGCAAAGTTATTCAGATTTTTCCTACGCAAATAACGCAGCCCATTGGCTGATACAAAAATTATGCTAATTATTCCTACAGAAATACCGCAACCAATTTGTTTTTCAACAGTGGCGGTTCGTGGAGGTTCTGTTACCGTAGTTGGGCAGTTCGCAGGATGGCGAGAAATATTGGGCTTAAGTGATTCGACGATAAACATCTAGGCGGGAAACACGAAGGAAATGTATAAACTCTACGGTTTGTTATCAGATTAGCTTAGCAGCAGTAGTACAGTGAATTTTGTGAACAGTGGTTATTGCGTATCATTCCTTTTCAAGTAACCGCCACTGTGTAATGAGCACACTCTGTGACCATGAGCTAGTACGCTGGTGTTTCCTAGTTGCGTAGGAAAACTGTCAATTGTTTGAGTTATTATTGAGCCAAACAAAGCTTTCACGTATAGATGGGAATGCTTTATCTAGTATATATGGAATCGGTGTAGTTACCTACATGTTTACGATAGCACAAGAAAAGGGAGATTTGACATTAAAAAGTCATTCAAATTGAAAATGTTATTTTCATGTATATTTACAATTCTTGATAGTAAACTACAGTTAACAGTGGCGACGAGTATGCCGATTGCAAATACTAGTAATCCAGCGGAACTTAGGAGTCCACGAATTGCACACAGCATCGAAACGTTCGATAAAAGTAAGCAATTTTCGAGAAGCATGGTTGATGAGATTAGAAAGTGCTTTCAATGTGTTAGGAGTTCCTAGATAAAGTAAAGCTGCTTACCTTCTTCATTACATGGGATCCAGTGCATATATGATGTTCTTTGCGATAAACTATTACCAAATTATCCAAATTAGATGTCTTACGAGGACTTACAGATGGAAGAACATTACAACCCAGAACCACTAGACATTGCTGAAAATTTCAAATTCAACCAACGTAAACAAGAAGAAACTTGCGACTACCTGCAAATTTGGGGACTACTTGAAAAGAGCACTTCGTAATCAGTTTGTTTTTGGTTTGAGATCTGAGAAAATCCAGTCTAGATTATTGGAATGCCGGAATCTAACGATTGACAGAGCAGTGGAGATCGCTGTCAGCATGGAAACGTTAGCAAAGGGAGCAGCGGAACTTCATGAAGTGCATACTGTCAAAAGTGTTCAACTACAAGATCAGAAGAAGTCGCATGCCACTATATCCAAGTCTAAAAATAATTTTAATAGTCAGACGAGGAATAAATAATTTTCTTCCAGTTTCCCTAGTGATATCAATCTTTATTGTTACAGACGTGGCTCATATAATCACTTAGCAAATAAATGTCATAAGAAGTTTCTCACATGTGATTTCTGCAAAGGAAAAGGCCATACTGGAAAAGATTGCATGGGGAAGAATCAGCAAATGAGGGATGGATTTCGACATGTGGTGTTATAAAGCGAGTATCGACCTTAGTCTCTTCTCCGTTTAGAATATCCTAGAGTTTCTAACGCAAGGTCTCATTCCCCATCAGCGCTTGGTCTGATGATGGACGAGGCGTATCAAAACGCCGGGAAACCTCACAAAAATAAGAAATATAACGTGAGCGGCTACGCTATACCCCTGACGGTCCTAGAAAGTACGTAACGTCCTGTAATAAGTGAAATTCGAGTATAGAAAGAAAACATGACAGATTAATTTGATAAGTATATTAAATAAACATAGATTAGTTTCGCATCAAATACAAGAAGTTCCATTCTAAATCTACTTGCTATCCCGCAAGTCAGACCTCTTTAACATGTATCAAACACACAATTTAATAATATAATGCATAGTAAACAAACCCTAAAATACTTAAATTACCGTTGAAAACAAGCAAACTTACAAAAACGCATATTGAACGAGACATTTCTTACATAACTAGCCGTTATTGCTACTGACTGAGGTAAATTAAAAACAGTCAATTGAACAATGGTAGCAAGCACATAAATGTTTCTGGATAACAGTTCACATACATAAAAACATACTTTCAAAGATAGCAACCTCATAGTCACTACTAAATACCTTTGTTAGCGCAATAAATCAATATATACCAACTACACACCTAGTAATCAAATATCAGAAGATACCAAATATATCAGGCAAAACGTGTACTAATAGTACATGTTTCAATACATTATATACAGGTAACATGCGATAAAACCAGGCAAATAAATCAATGAAACATTAATCAGACATATAAGACATAAAAACGGATAATCAAACCTTAATTAACGCAAATCAAGCAAATACACAAAACACTATTACATGACACCTATAATAATACACCAAAATCCGAAGTAACATTAATTACTTTCACTGTACTAGTAGACATAAACCTTTAGTACAATATAAATGATAGCTGTACCCATTCATGGTTCCTAAATAAAGGACAGCTCTTACAACCAAACATATTATCCACTCGACAGGTGAAAATAATATAATAATTTCACTTTCAGTAACCAGTATATGAGCCATAGCTTTTGTATCAGGGTTAAAATATTAGGTTCCGTTCCGTATATGCTCATAAATTAAACAGGGTTGCAGATGTGTTTAAAGGCGGCTTATTTCTACGAGAAGGCACATAATTCTCCGCACTCATTTTATCTGTTCAGACATTATATTCATGATCGTTTCTGGATATCCTTTAATAGTACGATAGTTTCATCTTACGGTTTTTGCTGACATGCAGATGATTTTGCAACTCTCTGAACTATACTCCGAGGCACTCCGGTGTTCGCGATAGATTAGACTACATACTGCACTATTCCAAACGCACTTGTAACTAGAAGATATTCGCGGCAATGAATAAACTATACTCCGAGGCATACATTTTCGCAAACAGTTGCACTAATACATGACGACGAACTGGTAACGCACTGGTATAACTTATACTTAGATGATCGTGGCACTGGTCAAATACGAACCGATTGTCGTTCTCAAATCTCCAGTCTTAAATACCATCCATGACCACTCGCGTTGAACACGTGAAGCAATAAAATACGATATTTGCATAGATTAATCATGTTTTAATAGCGTCCAGTTGACACATTTATCGTTATTTATAGCAATTAGCAAGACGAATTTACGACCATAATTTATTGAAATTATCTTATGCAAAGCCCGCGCTGTAGAGCGAGTAGGATGGGACATTTCGAGATATTCATTATCTTGAAATTCGTCAATTATGATCGTAGCGGGGGAAAGATAGCGGTGAACGATATTCGCGCAGTCCGCTCTCAAACAGAAGAGAGATGCATTCAACATTGTTTATTATTTTGATATCTTTGTGACCGATATTCGAGAATAATGAATTGCATGACGTCGCTTGATGACGGATCATTTCTAATAATCAATATGAGACAGGGTGGATCATGACAGTAGAAGAAATTTTATCAGTTGATGATGAACATACGGAATTTCGTGAGAAATTTTTTATTACTCCCAATGTCCATCACACTCCAATACAATTTGAGGTAGATAGTGGTGCGGCAGTAAGTTTAATCAACATCAATCATTTCAAAGAGCTATGGTCAGATGTCAGTATTAAGAAAACCGATGTTAAATTTTATTTACTTTATTGATCCCAAGAAACATTTCTGTTTATAGAGGGATAAAAATAATAATAATACATACACTGAATAATGGCAATAAATACACAAAAAGGAAGAATCAAACAATTGATGGAATTAAACAAGTATCACAAGTTTATGAAAAACTAAAAAAATGGTGGAATCAGAAAATATTCACCTGTTTTCAACTCAACCGATCATGTTTTTTTTCAAACTAAATTGGTTAGCTATTGCAAAAAGTACTAGAAATCGTTGGTTTTGCATCAGTTCTGTTAAAGTTCCAAAATAATGATAATGATCTTAATCTTTATATTGTGAATTCAGATAGTAGTAATCCAATTTTAGGAAGAGAGTGGATAAGACAAATTATTAATCTTTATAATTTGAATGGCATTTCTACCATTACTCCATCTACTGCGATGGATGACATTCATAAAATTTTGAATGAATTTCCCCAGGTTTTAGATGAAAATTTAGGGAAAATTATAGGTATTTAGGCAAAACTGAATGTTGGGGCAAATGCTAAACCAGTTTTCATCAAAGCACGTAAAGTACATTTTGCATCAACGCAAAGACTGGAAGAGGAGTATAATATTTCAGAAAAGGAAGGTGTTTTACAAAGAGTCAATAATTTAGAATGGGCTACTCCAGTTGTACCCATAGTGAAAGGAATTTAAAATTTCTTTGAATCCTAACTTGATCATCGATGAACATCCTTTACCGTCTATTGATGATTTATTCGCTAGCATGGCGGATGGTGAACTTTTCACTAAAATCGGTATGAGCCAAGCTAATTCACAGATGGAAGTTTGTCCTGAACATAGACATTTTTTAACTCTTAGTACACATAAGGGTTTATTCCAATGTACACGTCTCATGTACGGGATTGCAAGTGCACCAGCTATCTGGCAGAGATAAATGGAAAAGCTACTGATAGATATACCAGGGGTATCCGTTTTTCTCGATCAGAATAAATAAAGATAAATGCCAATTTATGCAGGAAAAAAATTGACTATTGTGGTTATACAATCGATAGGTTAGGAATTCATAAGACGAAATATAAAACTGAAACCATACAAAAACTAAAAAGACCCTCAACTGAAACTGAAGTACGAGCTTTCATAGGATTAGTGAATTATTATGGCAGATTTTTCAAGAAATTGAGTCATATACTATTTTCTTTAAATAGCCTACTTAGAAAAAAATGTTGTTTTCAAATGGGATAAGAAGTGTCAGGATGCTTTCGAATACATCAAAAAATAAATACAGTCAGATCGAATTTTGGTACATTTTGATCCTAGTTTAGAAATCGTGTTAGCAACAGATAGTAGTTCTTATGCAGTAGGAGCTGTAATTTCACATATTTATCCTGATGGTACCGAACTTCCCATTCAATTTGCCTTACAGAATTTGAATGAAACTCAGAAGAAATATGCTCAAATTGATAAAGAGGCGTATGCTATTATTTTCGGTGTGAAAAAATTCTTTCAGTACCTATATGGTAGAAAATTTACACTGTATACGGATCATAAGCCTCTAGTACATATTTTTTCAATAAATAAATCTCTCCCTACACTTTCAGCTACAAAAATGCAACATTATGCTTTATTTTTGCAAGGTTTTCCATATAATATCAAATATAAAAATACTAAATTACATTCCAATGTTGATGCGCTCTCTAGATTACCATAACGAAAAGAAAATGAGTTTAACTTTGATGAACCAGAATTATTTCAAATCAATCAAATAGATAATCTTACAGTTTCATTTAATGAGTTGGCAAAAGAGTCTGTCCAGAGTGAAGAATTCCAAAATCTTTTAAATGGTTTGAAATCAGGTAGAAAAATTTCAAAATCAGACAGAATTCAAAATGAATTTAGTTCACAGAGTGATTGTATATTCAAGGGATGTCAAATTCTTACTCCAATTCTTTACGTAAACGTATACTTAATGAATTACATGCTGGTCATTTTGGGGTTATAAAAATGGAAGCGTTAGCTAGAAGCTATTGCTGAAGGCCAACTATGACTACAGATATTTAATTATTGTGTAAAAATTGTACTGCCTGTCAGAAATGGTAACCAACATCAGTACCATTCGAACGGGTACATGTTGATTTTGCAGGTCCATTTTCACAGAATTATTATTTCATTATGGTTGACCCGTATTCTCGATGGCCAGAAATTCACAGAATTCCAAATATAAATTCAAAAATTGCAGTAACACTTTGCCGTCAGATATTAATTTTTTTGGAATTCCTCGAGTTTTTGTTAGTGATAATGCATCAGTTTTTGTCTCAAGATTTTCAAACATTTTTGAAACAAAATGGTATAATGCATAAGCAAAGTCCTCCGCATCACCCAGCTAGTAACTGGTTAGCGGAACGTTTTGTTCAAAGTTTGAAACAATCACTCAGAGCTAGTTTATATCATTTACATTCTCATACAAAAGGAGATGAAGAAATAGCTTCGTCAACATTCCTTTCTCAATATAGAAAATTACCCAATTCCACGACAGGTGTTAGTCCTGGAAAATTGATATTTGGTAGAGAAATCAGAACAAGAATCGATTTATTGAAAGAACCGATCAGAAAAATAGGAAATACCTATACGACCTCCAAATAATTCAGAGGAGGGGAAAGGATGTCTGTGAGAGTTTATCACAGACCAGAAAAATAGAAATTTGAACGTATTTACAAAAAATTGGGAAAGTTGATTTGTTTAGTAACATTAGATCACGGGCGTGTATGGAAACGCCATTGCGATCAAACGGTAGGTGAATCTGTCAGAAATGAAAACATTCAGAGCAATTGCAGTTTTATGACACAACACCAGAACCATATGCATCACCAATAATAAATAGTACTTTGGAAAATTATCAGTCAAGTCACGTTTCTGAAGATTCTTCTATACAAGACATTGTCGTTAAAGAAGAACCTCCACCTTCTTTTGCTGGTTGTTCTTCGTCAGCATCCGTACCTTCAACTTGGCGGATATCTAGAAGAAATAAAAAACCACCTTCAAGGTATAATAATAATAATAATAATAATAATATTTATTCATCGTTACGGCAATACAATCGAATACATAAACTATAATAGATGAATAAATTATTATACCACTGAGGGCAAGCCCTGTGTGTGGGTGAATATTTTGGTAAACATATAACAATTAGTATAAAACATTAAACAAATATATCATTTATGTACAAAGAACGAGTTATAATATCTTACAGTTAGTTAAAATAATGTTAGTGATAATGATAGCAATGTAAATGTAATAAAATGTGACTTGTAAATTAAAATAAAAGGATAAAATTGTTTTTTTTTTCAATTTTGTTGTTTTGCTTTTGGTACATACTTATTTCCATTGCATGATGATTTTTTTTACCCTTCAATTATTTTCTTTCAATCTCTTTCACAAATTTTTTTAACTGTTTTTTTGAATATTAAGCTGGAAGTTTCAGTTTTCAATTGGTCAGGTAGGAAGTTGTATAGCTTTGGAGCAATATAATGGTAGCTTTTTTGGCCTATTGCCTTTTTCATAAATGGGGTGACATATTTTTGTTTTTGTCTGGTAGGATACGAGTGGGTTAATACATTCAGCTGGGTTTTGTTCAGGTGTTGCATGATGAGTACTTGAATGGAGTAAAGCTGTCTTAAATCTAACATTTCTGTTCCAGTATACAGAGAATCGCTAGGGCATCTGTTATCTTCATTCAATATCATTCTCAGAAACCTTTTTTTGTGATATTTCCAGCATATTCAAGTAGGTTCGTGAAACCCCTCCCCATCCTATGATACCATAGTTCAGGTGAGACTCAACTAAGCTTTGATAAACAATTATTCTGTGTTTAAAATCAAGATATATTTGCACCTGCTTAAATCTATAAAGAATACAGCGTAGCTTTTTTGTGAGGTATATTATATGCTGATCCCATCTCAGGTGAGGGTCCAAGAAAATACCTAGATATTTGATTTTTTTGACAGGTGTTATAAACAAATTTTTTTGAATGGTTAAGTCAAAATTTGGGAGTGACGTTTCAGTACTACTAAATGGCAGGTAGTGAGTTTTACTGAAATTAATTGAGAGAAGTCTGCTATCAAACCAATCTTTTAAATTATTCAGATCCTTTTCAGTTTTTGTCTTTAGATCATACCAATTATTTGCTTTATATACAATGACTGTGTCGTCGGCAAAGCTTAAGATTTTTCCAGAATTTTCTTGTAAGAATAAGTTATTCAAATAAATTGTGAATAACATCGGTCCCAACACTGTCCCCTGAGGTACACCACATGTAATTATCTCTTCCTTGCTTGTCTCATTTCAGATTTTTACTCTTTGTTTTCTATTTGTCAGGTACTCTTAAAATAAGTCGTTTGCTGTACCTCGTATTCCTATATTATCTAGAGTATCTAGAAGCATGGTATGTATGGTCAACTGTATCAAACGCCTCACTTAAATCTACACATACGCCTAAACACGGAATGTTTTTGTCTAAGCATTCGTAAATATTATTTAATAAAATGTGAATAGCGTCTTGTGTAGATTTATGTTCCCTAAAGCCGAACTGGGATTCCGATAAAAGTTTATATTTGTTCAGGAATGTATTTAATCGACTCTTCAGAATTTTCTCAATTACTTAGAGACGTTATTAGGGAGATTGGTCTATAGTTTGTCACTTTTTGTTTTCCTCCGTTTTTGTATACGGGGGTCACCACTGATAATTTGAAAGCATATGGAAATCGACCTAGTTCAAAGCATTGGTTGATTATGTATGCTAGTGGTTTACATACAGTGTGTCCCAGCTAAAACTTGTCACCCCCCTAATATCCGAACTCATGAAAAAAATTGAAAATCGCTCAGACCCATCGATTTTTATTTCAAGGGGGAACACTTTTACCAAATACACCATAATTGTGTTGTCAACCCCCTCAACCCCAGCACCCCCTACTTCAGAATTTTCAATGGGACTACTATACTTGTGATACATCATTTTGAAGGGAATTCAATCCCAAATACATCGGTGTACTGAAATTGAGGATCGATCAAGTGTTGTTGAAGTTTTAATGAAAACTAAGTTTTTTCTAGATATTTTAATTTTTCATCACCTCAAATGTTAGCGTCGTAAGAAAGGTTCACTGTGGGTACGCCACTGTATTGAAAAATAATATGCTGTCAGAAATAATAGTTTCGAAGGTGAGACAGACGTTTTTATGAAAAAAAAAATTGCCCTCATGTGATTTTGTATACGCATATCTTTGTTTACGCCTTGGTAATTGATGTATTCGAGTCACTGCATTCAACAATTTGAAAACATTCAAAAATGGTTTATACTGTACAAGAGAGAATATCCATTGTAGCTGCGTATTTTGAAAATGGACGATGTGCTAGAGCTACGGCTCGAAGTTTCAATGAAAGTCATCCAGAAAACACCACATCATATCAGTACGGGCTTCAATTGATGAATAAGTTCTTGGAGTCGGGATCAGTGCTGAATAAAAAACATGAACGAGAGAAGCCTATGAGAAATGAAGGGGTCGCTGTTGCAGTTGTAGGACATGCAGTGATGGACAACATTCAATCGTTAAGACAACTTGAGACTATTTCTGGAGTTTCGAAAAGCAGCGTACATCGAATTCTGAAAGACGCAAAATTCCATCCTTATGAAATGCAGAATGTACAAGAATTAAATGAAGATGATCCTGACAGACATACAGAGTTTTTGAAATCATGAGTCAATTATTGATTGGTGATAATAATTACCTCTACAATGTGTGCTTTTCTGACGAATCTTCTTTTTATTTAAATGGACATGTGAACAGGCACAACTGCAGATACTGGAGTGACGTAAGTCCCCATTGGTACAGGGAAACTCATTCACAAACTCCCCAGAAATTGAATGTTTGGGCTGGTATTCTGGGAGACCATATTGTAGGTCCATATTTTATTGATGGTAACCTTAACGGACAAACGTATCTTGAACTTCTTGATACAACTGTGAACCCCTGAATCACTCAGTTACTTGAAGACGATGATAGGTTACTTGACGGTCAGCTCACCTTTCAACAAGATGGAGCTCCTCCACATTTTGTTGCACCTGTACGTCAATTTTTAGATGACAATATCACAGGGCGATGGATTGGAAGGCGAGGACCAATAGAATGGCCGGCTAGATCTCCTGATTTATCACCATTAGACTTCTTTTTATGGGGTCATTTGAAATCCAAAGTTTATATTACCCAGCCAACTTCTCTTGATGATCTACGCAGGAGAATTGTTGTGTCGTGCAGTGACTCCAGAAATGTTGAGCAATGTGCGAAGAAATTTCGAAGATCGCTTATACTTCTGTATGGAACTGAATGGTTCACATTTTGAACCTTTCATACGATGATAACATGTTAGGTGATGAAAAATAAAAATATCTGGAAAAAATTAGTTTTCATGAAAACTTCAACAACACTTGATCGATCCTCAATTTCAGTACACCGATGTATTTGGGATTGAATTCCCTTCAAAATGATGTATCACAAGTATAGTAGTCCCATTGAAAATTCTGAAGTAGGGGGTGCTGGGGTTGAGGGGGTTGACAACACAATGATGGTGTATTTGGTGAAAGTGTTCCCCCTTGAAATAAAAATCGACGGGTCTGAGCGATTTTCAATTTTTTTCATGAGTTCGGATATTAGGGGGGTGACAAGTTTTAGCTGGGACACACTGTATATAGGTTGAGATAGCTTTCAATGTTTCTGCCTTCAGGCCGTCATATCCCGGAGCTTTATTATTTTTCAGTTGGGATATTGTGTTCTTCACCTCAAGTTCATTGGTTGGTTCCAGAAAAATCCCTAAGATCGAAACACGTGTCTACGGTTGCATTTTTACTAGAGGGCTTAGTCCAATAAAATGTTCCTTCTTGTTATATATATATATATATATATATATATATATATATATATATATATATATATATATATATATATATATATATATATATATATATATATATATATATATATATATATTATATATATATATATTCAGTATTCAGTTCAATAATATATTATTTTACATGTTTACGATAGCAATTTTTATGTACAGAAGAAAAAGGAGATCATTTAAATTGAAAATGTTATTTTCATACATATATTTACAATTCTTGATAGTAAACTACAGTTAACACAAATATAAACAAATATCAGAATGTCGTATTTTTAGGCATTGCTTACATCAGAACGTTACTAATTTTCAGAACTCTGAACTGGATTTTTGTCCACCTAGCTTGGGCATATACACTGTTAGTCGGTACAAAATATGCGCCTTCACCAAAAAATAAATTATACAAGTTTTTGCTGGTATTGGCTGAGGAAATGTGCTGAATCAATTCATAACTCGTTTCATACATACTGTACTTATCATTAATGAAATTTAAAAGTGTAATTTGGAATGAAATTGTATTAATCTCTGAACGTTGTCAGTTCTTCCCCCACAAAAAAAATTACGTAAGATTTTTCGTATCTTCAGGTGAAAACACAATATTCTCATAGCTAACCCTTTCTCAATTTCTTGAAATATACTTATGTTGAGGGGCGATTCATAGTCATTTTGGAATTTTTTTATCCCGAAAGGGAATATGTTCCCAAATTTCCACTCTCGATGGGAAAGCCATTTTGTTTGCGAACACTTCCATTGATTCTGCCCATTTAGGATATACTGAAAAAAATATGGAGAAAATATGTCTGTGATAAGAATAATTGTTTCGACCATCAGACATATGCCTTTTCCTCACAAAATTTATTGTATACTTTTTAGCACCACAAATTTTTTCTTCTCCGCGAATCAAGAAGGTAGGTATTTCTACTTAGTGCCCATACTCATGAAATGAATTAGATGAATGACTCACTTCTGGCGTTGAAACCATAAGAAAGGTAAATATAAGCTAAAATGAACCCCTTCGATCTTTCCTCATATTCATATTTTCAGCAATATTTTCAGCATAATCATATTTTCAGATAAATTATGTATATTGTTTGGCATTATCGCTGGTATTTTTCAGCGGATCCAGAACTACTTGGAATAATAATCAGAAGTCAAGAGCCGCCAAGCAAGCAACCATCGTCATTTCTGGCTTGCAATAAGTCTCTCGAAGACTTCTGATTGTAGTTCGTAAGGGTACAACCAGATAACGAAAAGAATAAATGTTTAAAATATAATTTTATAACAATTGATGAATACAGTAAGAAGAAAAATCATAACATGGGTTTATATTTCGATAAAAAATCTCACATACAAACAGAATATGGATATACGGTATCACCAAGACTTTCGAATATACAGGGCTATTCAAATTCGAATCTATGCAGACCTAGATAACGATAAAAATAAAGGGGTGATTAAATGGGGACAAAGTTTCATATTTCAGAGGTCAATTATGTGAAACAAACATATCTGTTCTAGCTTCTTTAGTTCTGTATCTAAATAAGCGATTGAAATTTGTAAATGAAGTAACATACAAAATTCGGCCACCTTCAACTTTTTATTTTGAAATACTCAAATGCTATGAAAAATACCAGTATTTTTAGGTATAATGTAAACAATATAAATAGAGTTACTAAAACTGAAAATACAGACAAATGAAACATAAAATATAAAAAAAACTAAATATAATCACAAAGGTGTGGTTTAGTGCCTTTCTGTTCATAGAGAAGGACATAGGCCTCACTGCTCACACTTGAATATTATACTCATGCCACATGCTTGCATACGGATGTTTACAGTAGGCTGCGAATTGTCCACTATGATTAAACAAGGCATAAAGATTATAGCGACAAGGAGCTGCATTGTCTGCCGCATAATTACGCATGTCTAATCCCTCTTAAGGAAAATCAATGGTGACATTCAATTTTTCTCGAAATCTATCTGTTAGAGAAAAACGTTCCAAATAGAATACTAAAATTTTCGGGAATTTATCAATAGATAAAGATTTCATGCACTTTCTTTTCTCCTTGCACTTCGCACATATCGGCTTCTCATAGCATTGTGTTCAAGTCATTTTCAAGTCATTCGTGTTCCATATTGGTGAAGTAGTTTCAGCTGAACTACAGAGTGTTTTGGAAATATCAAACTATTACCAGGGAAATTTTAACATTTTTGAAATTCCAATACAACTATACTCAAAACATATCAGAGAATAAGAAGCAAATACATGACAAGTTGACATTTTTCGGATACAGCTATAATGGAAAAAAAAAAGTTGAAAGTTTACTGGTAATGGTTCAATTTTTTCAAAACACTCTGTAGTTCAGACAAAAATACTTCGTCAATATGAAATTTAACTCTTAGCGTTCGAAAAATGCAATGATAAATATAAGTTCGTATTTGAAAATAAAAAGTTGAAGGGGGCCCAATTTTTACAATATTCCGTATATTATGTTTATTAGCTCATTTGGATGGTCTACAAAAAGTTGCTATGGCAAGGTACCAACATTTTTAAAAACTCTTCAGAAAAAAAAACATACCTATAGGTTGAAGATGAATTTCGAAATATTCCATTCTTCCTTTGGAACTTCTGCACTAAAGGAGCTAGAGCAGATTTTTTGTTTCACGTTATTAACTTCTGAAATACGCAAGTTTGCTATCATTTTAATCACCCTTTTATTTTTTACAGTTATTGAGCGAGATACCAATGCATAGACTCGAATTTGAATAGCCCTGCATGTGTAATTATTCAGTGGTTGGAAATTCAAAAACCTCCAATGTATTTTCTAGTTTTAGATCTGAAATATAAATGGATGAGTTCAAGTACACAGCCGTTACTCCAACCAAATCCTGCTTGGATGTGGTATTCTCCTCCTCCACCAAACTGTCCACTAGACTGAGCGTTGTATTTCTCAAACATAACTTTGTTTTCGTGGAAAGCTTTGATATTAGAATTGATCCATTTGTGTGCTAAGTTCTTTGCCACTTCTTGAGCTTCTGTATCATTGCTTTTATCTAAACCAATTATAACCAAGTTTTGATAAGGAGACCAAGCATTGGGGAAGTCCCATTGTTGTCCTGTGTTGAATAGAGAAGTTGGGATACCTCCTGAGTAACTAATTATTCCTTTCTTTTTCAAATATTCAACAGATCTACGCCCTCTTTCTTTTTTCACGTTCTCGTCCATTGCTCCTGCCCAGAGAGGAATAAAATTACTAATGTAAAAATATTTTCTACGGGTTCCAAGTTTTTCGTCAAAATCGTACCTTGAAGAGAATGAAACCATAAATTTTTTCAACAATACAACAAGGAAATAGTAAAAGTGATCAGGACTGTACTGGCCTAACAGATGATCGTTGTATTAGGCTGAAAACACATAATATTTCGTAGACGTTCATTGATTTTGATATTAGTTATAAAACTGGCTCAGATTTTAACATATTCGTTATCAGTGCATCTTTATTACCAATACATATTTTTTCTGGAAAATGTCTTAAAGAACCCCAATTTGTCCCATTTCCCATGGAAGAACCCCCGTATCTTATGTAATTATTAGAGTAGAAAATTTCCGAACCGGTACGTACATGAGGGATGAGTTTGAATCTTGTCTGGGATTGATCTGAATGACCGACTTTTGTAAAAAATTATATTGGGCTCAAAATTGTATCAGATTCTTTATCAGGACAAAATTCATCACCAACGTATTGTAGTAAAACTGCACTAACTAATTTTCCTAATTCATTTAAAACACTATTTACAACAATTATTCACTAAACGTTTACTATTTCAATTTATTTCTACTGTGGCTATCTATCAGCGAACTCTGGAACTGTAACTGCTCTCCATTCTGCGTATCCCGCTTATATACTCCCAAGCAGTTTCCATTCACGGCTCTCGAATATTCAGGAGTATAGAACATTTCATCTAGATGGCTCTTCGAATAGTATCGAACAATCGATTTATTCCAGCTTGTTCTCGGCGATCCGTACGCCAGCAGATATGCAGTTGTAGTTGAACGAGGGTGCATAATGATCAGGGCCGGTCTCGAAATCGTTACATTGCCCCCTTCTTAAAGACGTTTCGCCCCGAAGCGTCATTCTTGGAGTGTGAAGATATCTGCAAGATTCTCCATATCTGCACCTGGACGTTCGATGGAAGTAGCACTCCACAGTCTTCAATTTGGGTCGAGGAAGATGGTTGGAGCACACCAGAATGTTGATGCAGCTGGATCTGAATATTGTCTCCAACATGCTTCTTATAACTCTCCAGTCCAGCCGATCAAGCCCACAGGCCAATTTTGGGATTGCCAGGTCTACAATATTCTGGTCCAGCATCGTATCTCTCAATCTCGTAAGGCTCTTCCAAACATCTTCATAAGACGGCTTATCACGAGAACGCTTCTTGGTAACCAGATCGTAGATGTTTCTCTGGCCTTTCCTCAGCTGTAACAACCCTCCAACTTCCGGGTTCTGTTCTCTCAGTTCCTGGATTCGACCGAACTTCTTGGAGAAAACTACTGCAATGCCTCTGGACATTTGGAGATCTTCTGCCACATAGTGAGCTAACGCGTAATTGGCAGGCACCTTGAAAAGATCTCGTGACTCCTCTCGGGTTACCCCATATTGAACTTTCTGTCCGTTCGAATACAGGGACATGAACCTCTGAAACGTTATTTCGTCCTCCGGTGATCTGACGGTGCGGACTTGATCGTGGTTTCCGGCGTAAGGGGACAACCTATTGAAGTGGACTACCCTAGGTTTTCCTCGTGGTGGCTTATATATGTGGTAGACGAGGTCGTTTATCCTTTTCATGATCTTATATGGACCTTCCCACGAGTTCCGAAGTTTCGGTGATAGTCCACGGCGACGTTTAGGGTTGTATAGCCAGACAAGATCACCTGTCTGATATCCACCAGCATCCGCTTTGATGTCGTAGGTCTCCTTCATTCTGTCGCTGGCACTCTGGATGTTCAAACGGACCCGTTCATGGATGTCGTCCATTCTCTGTCGCAGTTTGCTGACGTAGTCATCTCCCGCAGTGTCTTGTCCTGGTGGCGTCCCAAACTTCAAGTCACATGGAAGTCGCAGCTCTCGGCCCATTATAACACTAGTAGGGGTTTGGCCGGTTGACTCATGAACTGCGGAACGATACGCCATCAGGAACAGATGGAGGTACTGGTCCCAATCCTTCTGGTGGTCAGAGACTACCTTGGACAGGTGGCGGTTTATTGTCTTATTCATCCGCTCCACCATTCCATCGGACTGCGGATGTAGAGCTGTGGTCCTCGTTTTCCGGATGTTCAGCATCTGACACATCTCCTGGAACAGGTTTGACTCGAAATTCCTGCCTTGATCCGAATGCAGCTCTAACGGGACACCGAATCGACAAATCCACTCCTTCACCAAGACGTCGGCAACGGTGATGGCTTCTTGGTTGGGCAGGGCATAGGCTTCGGCCCACTTGCTGAAGTAATCCATCGCCACAAGGATGTACTTGTTCTCGTGTTCAGATTGTGGGAACGGGCCAGCGATGTCAATGGCGATCCTTTCGAATGGGCTGCCCACATTGTACTGGCGCATCGGGGCCTTAGGTCTTGTTCGAGGCCCATTACTGGCAGCGCATACAGCACATTTTCTGCACCAGTCCTTGACGTCAGCTTGACAATTGGCCCAGTAGAACCGTTGCCTAACTTTCTGGAGGGTCTTCGTCACTCCCAGATGTCCTCCGGTGACCCCATCATGGATTTCTCGGAGCACTTCCTGTCTTCTGCTCCTGGGAACTACTACCTGACGTCTTTCTTCCCCGCCATCCTCCGACTCCAACACACGCTTCAAGACTCCATTGTCTAAGGTGAAAGAGTTCCCAGTAAGTTTTGACGACTGGAGAACAACTGGCTATTTCCTGCCACGACGGTCTTCGCTCACTCTTCTTCCAGCCGATGACTAAACCAAGATCTGGATCTTTCTCTTGGTCTTTCTGGATCTTGTGGTCATTCCAGTTATCATCGACCGCCGTGGTTCTGCAGAGTGTCGACTCCTTTTTCTGTGTTCGTCGGCAGTGCGAACAGTCGTCTGGACATTTGCTACGCACGTGCCCAAGTTCTCTACAATTTCGGCATCGTATCAGTCTTCTCTCAGGCACAACTTCCTTCAGCAATTTTCGCATCACAGCTTCGATATTAGCGGGCTCCTGTGACTGTGGATCTTCCTCAATCATCCGTACTCTACTCTGGCTTTTGCAGGATTGATTTGCTGCTTCGAATTCCAGAGCGCGTGCCAATGCATCCACAAGATGTGCGGGGCGAGCTAGTGTTAGGGCTTGCCGGGTTTCCTGGTCACGAAGTCCATCCAAAAATGCCTGGACCGCTAGTCGCTCCATTACATTTTCCGGCGTAGCTGGGTACGCAAGACGAACCAAGCGTGCAATATCTGCTTCAAATTCTCGCAACGATTCGCTTGATTTCTGTCATCGGTTCTTCAACTGTGAGTGATATACGTGTTCAAGGTGGGCTTGGCCATAGCGAAGTTCCAAGTGTTTTACCAGCTGTTCATAGTCTTCCTGTTGTTGGGCGGTGAGCGTTTGTAAAATATTTGTTGCTTCGCCACGCAATGCCAGTGTCAATGCTAAAGCTTTTTCCCCAGCATTCCATCCATTTGCTTTGGCAGCAGCTTCGAATTGTCGTCGATAGTTTGCCCATGGAGTATTTCCGTCGAACTGAGGCGGTTTCAATGAGAGCTTTCCTGGTTCCGTACTGACCTTGAAATCTTTAATGTCTTTTTGAACTTCCTCCACGTTAGTACTCAGATCCGGCATTGAATTTCTGTTGAAAATTTCTGGGGTGTGCGCAGAATCCATTCGCTTTTCCAATTCACTGAATTTTTCTTTTATTCTGCCGATTTCTGTCTCGATTCCGTCTTTTATTTCATCGTGGAGCGTTTCCTTGATTTTTTTGATTTCTTCCACCATGTCGTCTTTGACTTGGTCACTTATTGTTTCTTTCAATTTTTCCATTTCTGTCTCGACAGTTCCCATTCTTTCTTCCAACCGATTCGCCACACTGCAAACTTCTTCTTTCAAGCTTCTCGAATTTTCTAGAAGCTCTTCTCTCAAATTCTCCGAGTTTTCTAGAAGCTTCACTTCTAAATTTTTCGAATTTTCTTCAAGCTTTTCTTCTAGATTTTTCGAATTTTCGTGAAGCTTTTCTTCTAGATTTTTCGAATTTTCGTGAAGCTTTTCTTCTAGATTTTTCGAATTTTCGTGAAGTTTTTCTTCCAGGCTCTTCACATTTTCTTGAAGTTCCTCTTTTAGACAATTCGAATTTTCTAGAAGTTCTTCTTTCAGGCTGACAGAATTTTCTAGAAGTTTCTCCTCCAGACTCACCAAATTTTGTTGAAGTTCTTTCAGACTTACGGAATTTTGTTGAAGTTCCTCCTTCAAACTCACAGAATTTTGTTGAAGTTCCTCCTTCAAACTATTCGTGGTTTCCTCGAGTTTGTTCATTATAGCACTCAAATCGACTCCAGAAACTTCGAACAAAAATGTTTCGGGGTCTTCTCCTTCTTCAATCAGTCTATCTGAAAGTATCTTCTGTAGTACGGCCTTCTTTCCAGTTGTTTCTAATTCACGCTCCTCTGCTTTAATTCACTAACTTTAAGGTCAACTAGGTGAACTCTTCTCGGAAAGATTTTGTCTCTTAATGTCTTTGCCGAAATATCAGTCTATTATTTATTTCACACAAAAAGTTTTCAGTTTATTGTCCAGCGACGCGCAAAACTGTCCACTTTGCACTCAAATGTTCAACGGGTCACTCACTAACTGTCTATCAGGCGCGATAAATGTCTATCAGTTTTTCAACGCGACGAACACTTTAACACTTGTTTATTTTAAACATCCCACTTCTGACACCAAATGTAGTAAAACTGCACTAACTAATTTTCCTAATTTATTTAAAACACTATTTACAACAATTATTCACTAAACGTTTACTATTTCAATTTATTTCTACTGTGGCTATCTATCAGCGAACTCTGGAACTGTAACTGCTCTCCATTCTGCCTGTCCCGCTTATATACTTCCAAGCAGTTTCCATTCACGGCTCTCGAATATTCAGGAGTATAGAACATTTCATCTAGATGGCTCTTCGAATAGTATCGAACAATCGATTTATTCCAGCTTGTTCTTGGCGATCCGTACGCCAGCAGATATGCAGTTGTAGTTGAACGAGGGTGCATAATTAATTAGATTAGGGCCGGTCTCGAAATTGTTACATTATATATCTTCGCTGAAAAATGTTCAGTTCTGAAAAATCCTAATTTCTCTCACTTCTAATAAATACATCCCATATCTTCCGTGATTATTAGAATGGAACTCTGTAAATTTCAGGACCGGTAGATATATTGAAAATGAGATTGAGCTGAGTGACATACGAAAAATAATAAAAGGATCCAAGAAAAGCTTAAAAATTGAACGGATTCATAACAGAACATCACATTTATCACCTGTATATATTTACTGTTGAAAATGTAGCTAATCTTGATCTCTAATATTATTTTTTGCTAAAATCGGCATTTCCATCACCTTTCACGCATCTTTTGTTACTCAGATCAACCCAAGCTAAGATTAATGATAATAATAATAATGTCCGAAGAGAAGGATCTTCATCAGTCCTAAAGAGTGGTGCAAGAGTACACGCATGCTATGAGTTCATTATGCATTTGCTCAGATGCCTTGCGGTACTCGATCAAATAGTGGGATACATTGAACAGCTTCACCATAAAATTTGGTCAAGTCAAAGTCCAAACAGAGCAAGTCATCTTCAGATGGGGCGTTTTTCAGGGAGACTCCCTTAACCCTCTTCTCTTCTGCATATCACGTTTGCCATTGTCCGTTGCACTATGGAAAACCCGAGGATACAACTGTGGCACCCCCAGCAATCGGAGGCATAAGGTCGCCCATATGTTTTAAATGAATCACCCCAAAGTTTGTGCCTCCAGAGAAAAGGATCTCCTCCTTACGGGTGATGCAAGCGTACACGCACGCTATCGGAATGAAGTTTGGGATCGAAAAATGTGCCACGGTTCATCTCAAAAGAAGAAGATGCAAGGAATACGGAGAGGACGTTCAGCTCGTAGACGGAAGCATCCTAGGGGTGGAACAACGCCACACTCGAGAGGTAGCTACTGTTAAAAACTCTCTCCGCTGCGCAAACTCCTACAGATCTGGTCATCAGAACTGCCGTTGAAGATCAAAGGTGCTGAAACTAATATGCTTGCCTTTCCTATTCTACTTTACACCTCCTTTGGAGTGCGACAACTTGACGTTAAAACTTATAGGACTTTGCTTCCTAAATTGTCCGTTCCACGGTTATACTTCCCCAGACAACGGAAAGGCCGTTTGGAATGTCTACATAACAAAATAGTACTAGATGGAGTCTGTAAAGTCATCAGGAGTTCAGATCCCCCTGTCTGCTGAATGTTTGAACCCAAACTCTGTCACCGAGTTGAAACCCATTCAGCAGAAAGCCCACGTCAAAGCTGTGGTGAGAAAGAGGCTCCTATAGCTACAAATGGATAAGCCAATGCATGGGGTCTTCTTCAAGAACATTGAAGACCTTGGCTTATCCATGAACCGAGGGATTCATAATGGCTTGACGAGATGGTGTCTTCAACACCCTTGTTTACCGTAGTCGCGTGATGGGTATAGAGATCCGTGACACTAGATGCAGAGCGTGTCATGGGGCAGCTGAGACCATAATGCATTTGCTGTCAGCTTGTCCAGCTTATGCGGTCTCATTGAAGACCTTGGCTTATCCATAAACCTGACCTTTGCTTTTCTCAGGTCAAGTGAGCTGAAGTTGGAAACCGAGGGATTCATAATGGCTTGACGAGATGTTGTCTTCAACACCCTTGTTTACCGTAGTCGCGTGATAGGTATAGAGATCCCTGACACTAGATGCAGAGCGTGTCATGGGGCAGCTGAGATCATAATGCATTTGCTGTCAGCTTGTCCAGCTTATGCGGTCTCAGCCTATATCCACAGGCGTAACGCGGCGCTACGAGTGCTGTACCACCATCTACTACACTCGTACGGTATTGCCTTATACTCTGGGGGATATTGAGTCCGTTGTGGAGAATGAGAAGTGCCCAATCTACTGAAACTACTCGTTCCCCACCCTCAGGAAAATTCAAGCCAATAAGCCTGATGTAGTCCTCCTCGACCATCAAAGTAGGACGAATTTCGTCAAAGAGTTTTCGGCTCCTGGAAAAATAAACATCGTCCGAAAAGAAGAGGAAAAATGGACTAAATATCGAGATGTATTCTTTGAACTCCTCAGGCTTTACCCCACCCATTCGGTAAAAATGGTGGTTCTGAAAATAATGGTCCATGGGACACACTGCTATTTAGCTTAAAAATCATACGGGCTTGCCATAATTTGGCAGAACTCTTAGCCAGACGAATGCAGAAGACCGTAATTCTTGGTTCACTCCGCCTACTCAGGGCACATGATTCTCGGACCCAGCAATCACTCACCACACAGACGTGGGAAGTGGTTACTGGGGTTAATCACACACCAGCACGTACTCCGGTAGTATCGGAGCTACGGAGACAGGGCTTGACTGGGATATTTCTGAAGGGAAAAAAATTTATTGAAGACTTTGCCCATACTTTGTAGATTTTTGTGATGAAATGAAGACCTGTGTACATCTTGTACCAATAAATGCTTCCATCTAGTTTCACTTTCATGAGTTGATTGGAAACAAATAATGATCAATGCTTGTAAAAATGGTATTACTCAAATATATATTTCCGCTAATGTATTTTCAGCCTTTTGAATACTAATCTACATGAATTTCGTCGTGCAAGTTTGGATATAATTCTTAATGCATATTTTTGTAGTAAAAATACTCTTTTTATGTTGGTTGAACATTCCCAGTTAAGTATACCGTAGCGTAGGTGACAATGGAAACTAGAATAATAAATAGTAAGAAGTATTTGTTTACTTCACTGTTTGGCCATGAAATTAAGGGAAAGTTCAGTCATCTCTGGTATATGTACTACGGGGGTGAGTTCATGAGAAACTAACAATTTTCTTGTTCTCCAATATTATTTATGGCAAATATCGGGATTTGCATCGCTTCTGGCAGCAGTGCTGAATTTGAGATCCGCTCCAACGGCTGAAAATTTGACAATATAACATGTATCGCGAAAACTGTCACATAGGTATTGAGAATTATTAGGATATAGGATTATATAGTACGCAAGCCCTCGTACAAAATCTGAAGTGATAACCAGCAAGTCGTAACTTTGTATGCTGTTTAAGTGTGCCAAATCTGATGTCGAAGAGAGGAAACCTTGAAAGTGGTGAGTTTTCCTTTGTCGTCAAATCGACCATCTATGGATCCTTATCAATTTTGTCGGACGATGGTGCCATTGAGAATCTCGTTTAATTTTTTTATTTTCCTAGAAAAATCAGATGGCTGTCTGTCGCCAATCTAAGTAGTGATATCGCGCGTTCAGAGTGGGGGACAACCTAGAAGTACCGAACATTTTCATCTGATTTTTCTAGAATACAATAATTTAAAGAGATTTCCAATGGCCCCATTGTCCGACAAAATTAATAAGGATCTTCAGCAGTCCGACGCTCCAAAGATGTCGATTTGGCAATAAAGGAAAACTTATCACTTTCAAGGTTTTCTCTCTGCGACATCTTGTCAGACTCATCAGATTTAAACAGTATTCAAATAAGTTACAACTTGCTGGTTATCACTTCCGATTTTTTACGAGTGCTCGCGTACTAATAAGGAAAGAAAAACGAATAAATTCGAATACAGTCGAAAATTACGTTGGCTCTGAAGGGACATGGTAGATTTTTTTTTTCTATCTCATAATTATGAGTTAGTTATCTCATTATAATGACTTACGGTATCTCATAATTATGAGATATTTGAACTCATTATAATGAAGAAATAGGAAAATCGCCACCTGTTGGCAACGCTGCAATGTGCTAACTCATCATTATCACTTACCGTATCTCATAATAATGAGATAATTTAACTCATTATTATGACTGAATTATCTCATTATAATGAGTTTTCTCATTATAATGAGATAACTTAAGTCATAATAATGAGTTAACTATCTCATTATAATGAGATATCTAACTAATAATTATGAGAAAAAAAATCTACACTTAGTGCACCACGAGCTGAGGTCAATTATTGTTCAAGGTCGAAAATACCTTATTCGGTTGAGAATATTTCCTTGACCTCATTTTAAAATTTTTCATCTTCAGATTGAAATTGCGTATCTGCGATGATGCTAACTAAGTTGGGCAAGTCCACGGCACACGATCTATGAATCTACGCTCGTATAATCAAGACAGATTTAGCCATGGTCAGTCTTTCTTGGCAAGAAGGTATTTGATAAGATTATTTCTAAATAATACGCCGGGCACACTAAACTGTTTTTATTAATTCCGCTATAAAAATACAACTACTACTTCGTCGCAACTCTTCTTTAGTCCTTGGTCTAGTTTTATAAACCTTCTGTTTGATATTTCCCCAAAAGTAGAAATCCATAGGGATGAAATCAGGTGAATGCGGCGGCCAATGAATCAACAGACTATTGTGACATTTGTACTAATCCATTTCAATGAAATTTTTGTTTCAACCATCTGCGTAAATAACCAGCATTATGGATAGAAGTACCATCCAATTGAAAAATGATAGTTGAACGAACATTGATGGGGAGTTTTTCGAGAATGTCCTATAATTGTTAATTCAAAAATTCAGCACTCATCGTTCCTTCAAAGCAAAATGAGCCAATTATTCTGGTGGAAACACACTTTCAATCTTCCAGAATATTGATTTCTGCACTTGACCCAGTGAGGACCTTTCGACGCCCAATATCTCGAATTTTTGGATGGAACTACCCCATTTGTTGTAGCTTTTTCTGTGAATACAATGATTTTGAGGAAGTTATCATTATTCAGATGAAAACTTTGAGTCCACAAACAGAACTCTATTCTTCTTTCAGTGTCACCAGGTCTAAGTGTGTAAACTAATTTGGGTTTGGAAGGTGTTTTTTCTGTTTGTCTGACGCTAGTAAGAGGATCATCAGTTAGATACTCTTTATAAAATCGCATCTTCATTTGCAGTTATTTTCCTTTGACCCCTTCCTGTCGAATCTGCTATATCACCAGTTAGTAATATAACCACTTAATTCGAAATGTTTACTTAATCTCGAAACTATTTTGTGGTCTATAGGGTAACGCTTTGGGTTTCTGTTGATGAACCCTATAGCTGCTGATCTGTATGACATAACGTTATCTCCGTCTAATGTAACGATACTTTTTTTTCGGTAAAGTTAGTTTTTGCAGTTTTATTTTAGTTCCACTAATAAATTTTTGTCGGTGATTGTGAATAACTCATTCATAGTTTTGAGCGAACTGTGAAAGATAATCTAACAATATTTTCATAGCCTGTTATACATAACTTTTGAACACACAAAGATTTCGAATTTGGCATTTCAGTTTACCATCCGACATATTGATGTTACTTTTTCAACTCGTGAATTGTTTTGAAATTCTATTTGTGGTTTCAGGGATTTTATCTGAATAATAATAACTTTCACAGATGCAACTACACTCACAACAAATGGGGTAGTTTCATATCAAAATTCGAGATACTGGGCATCGGAAAATCATCACTGGGTCATCAAGTGAAGAAATCACTATAATAACTAGAATAATTGGCCCATTTTTCTTCGTAGGAACGATGAGTGCTGAAACCGTTCTGAATTTCTTAAATTACCAATTATGGGACAGTCTCGAAAATATCTCCTTCAGTGTTCGTTCAACTACCATTTTTCAATTGAATGGTACTTCCATCCATAATGCTTGTAAGGTAATGTACGAAGATGGTTGAATAAGAAATTCTACTGAAATAATCGCCATAGTCCGTTAATTCATTGGCCGCCGTATTCGCCTGATCTTAAATGTTGAACAGAAGGTTTATAAAAGTAAACCAAGGATTGAAAAAGAGTTGCGACAAAGAGTAGTGGCAGTGTGCAGAGAAATATCACCAGGAGAACTGCGAATAATTGGACATAACTTGCGCAGAAGGTACGAAAAATGAGATCGATGAGTGTCTCAATTTTTCATCTGCTCATCTTTTATGTATATTTTCAAATTTGGTATTACTTAAAAATTTATAATTTGTGTAGAAATTATGTGTTTTTATTTATAGTCAGTGACCATATCATCTAATCCTGCCCCCTTGCCTCAATTCGTTCCAATTCAGACGAATTTTATACAGAGTGTAACAGGTAAAACAAAATCCCTGTAGAGGATATCACATTCAAATTCCGCATGGAATTATTCGAGACTGGTCCAAATCGAATGCTCCACCGCAAAGATTTTCTTAAAAAGTGCCTAATAGGTTTTTTCGATATTTGGCATGCATTCTGTGATCGTGGTAGGTTCCCGCTTGTAGTGGATTTCTATTTATAGTTCTATATAATAGATTGTACTTTTTGTGAGTGGTCTGAAATTTGATAAGAATTTGTTGATGGAGTTTACCGGCCAGTATTCTCATTAAACTTAAGTTTTTCTCCACTGTTGTTAAGTTAATAACTAACAAAGAAAATTGCTAAATGAAATCAAGTCTACTTTCACTTTGAAGAAGTTATCGTTAAGGTGGAACTTTTGTTTTTATTTTGTTAAATCAATGCATGAGAATCAAAACGTAGTGTGTTTCTTTTTTTGTTTTATGGTGATTCTTACCACATGCCGTCTTCTTCATCATAGAAAACATTTTCTATAGCATTTTTCCATTGATTTGTTTTATCTAACCAAAATTTGGCATCGTCTTCTTTTTGCAAAATCAAATTGAATTTGTACATAACTTTAAAGGATTTATATAGGAATGCATTGAGATCTACTGGTATATTTCTTCTTGTATTGATATCTATCAGACTTCCTGTAGGTTGTCCAGTCCTATCAAACATCCAACGACTGGTGTAATCCATTCCACTTTCTGCTCCACTTTTTAAGTCCGTGTAACATTCATACTGAAAAAAGGCATAAGTTTCATTGGATGACTGTTAAGTCCGATTCAGATACAAGCGTGCCAATGCAGGGTTTTGAAAGCGCGGGCGGTTTAAACACCTTTTACTCACCTTTCTATCAAAAGAACATATTTTATTTTGTTCTGTAATAATTTTGTCAATGCTGGAGTAATGCTATTTGAGTTTTTCAAATACTCCCGATGTATTTTTCACTGTATCTTTCATCTCATGCAGAATGGGCACCCATGTATCTGAATCGGCTTTGAAGGCGTGAGTAAAAGGCGTTTAAACCGCCCATGCTTCGAAAACCCTGCATGTGCACGCATGTATCTGAATCGGCCTTTAGAGATAAGTTGGGTTTTTTCGATCTGGCAACTGTCATCAAATAATATTAATTTACGTAACAAATATAAAAAATTGTTGGACTAGTAGACACGATTCTGGAACGAGCCGTAGGTGAGTTCTAGAAAACTTGCCATAAAAAACACAGTTTCCGGGGGTGTTGGTCACACCATTTTTCGGCAACCGTGTGGAATAACAAACTAATTGTAACGATTTTGGAGCAGGACCTATACGCAAAATTATTTCTTTCTTGGTTCGTTTACTACATACATGGCTTATCACATTCCAATACCGCAGCGTTCCATTGTTCTAGAAGGCTGGACGACGGAAGAATATACAAGAACCATCTAGACGAGCCTGTCGGCGTTTCTAGAATGATCCTATGGAAACCTACTATAGAAACCTACTGTGCGAAAACTGGAGATCAACATCAGATGGCAATGTTACTTTCCAGAATATTGAGTTACAAAGTTTGCAAATAGAAATAGTTAGCGACAGAGATATAGATTTCTGTGAAATATATTGAAAGCTATAGTTAACAAATTAAAATAAATTAGCGAATTATAGTTAATTGCATTTTCATTACAGTGGTGGCAGAAAAATGATTTTTAAAACGAATAAGTATGGACAGTCTCCGTGTCACAAAAAAAACTGAAAGACTTTCATTGAATGACACTAAGGTAATCACGATTAGATTTCTACGAATTTATTATAATCGCGACATGTTTCGATACACGGTAGCTTTATCAAGTGAAAGTACATTTACGCAAGGAAGAATTCATAAACGTTTTTGTGAAACAGACTAATATCTCGGTTACAGATACTAAAAGGCAAAATGTTTTCGAAGAGAGTTCGCCTGATTGGTTTGAAGGTCAGTGGATTGAAGCAAGAGCTGGAGGAACGGGAACTAGATATAAACGGTAAGAAGGTCGTACTCCAGAAAACACTTTCAGAAGGACTAAATCAATAAGGAGAAGGCCCCGAAACCTTCTTATTTGAAGTTTCTGAAATCGATTTGAGTTCGATAATAAATAAACTTGAAGAAACTAAGTTTCTAGAAATTTCGAATAGTTTGAAGGAACAAAGTTTAAGGACGAAAAGATTCTAGGAAATTCGATGAATCTAGAACGTGAACTTTTAGAAAATAGTTTGAAGAAAGAACTTTAGAAAGAACTTGAAGAGAAGCTTCAAGAGAATTCGCAGAATCTGGAAAAAAGCTTTTAGGAAAGTTGGACAGCTGGAAACCGGTTAGAAGAGAGATTCGTCGAGATAGAGACAGGCAGAATGAACAAGGAAGTAGAAAAAGTTAAAGATGAAGTCGATGCAGAAATGGACGAAATGAAGAAAACAATCAGTGAAAACTTGAAAGAGGACTTTGGAACAAAAATGGATGAAATGAGAAAAAAAGTCAGTTACAAAAACGAATAGATTCTGCACAAATCGCATAAAATTTTTACAGAGATCCAAAGCTGGACTAAAGTGTGCATTTGGATGATGTTCAAAAGTTCATTGAAGATTTCAACATTAGGGCTGAATCAAGAAAGCTTTCATTGAAGCCGTCTCAATTTGACGGAAAAACTCCATAGACAATTTCAAACTACGGCTGAAGCAAACTGGATGGAATCCAGGGGAAAATGCTGTAGCACTGACACTGGCATTACATGGAGAAGCAACAAATATTTCACAAACCTTCACAGCTCAAGAACAGGAGGGCTACAAACAACGTATAGCATACGCAGCTGAAAAACCGCCTCCAGAAATCGAGCGAATCTCAACAGGAATTCGAATCTGACATTGCACGCTTGGTTCGCCATGCATTGCCAGCCACACCGGATAACGTAATGGAGTGATTGGTCGAATAGTTTATTTGTTGCCGCTGGTCAATATTATAGGTGAATTAATGTAATATATCTGCCACTGAATGCTTTGTCTGCTTGTTTCAAGTACCTATTTATGTCTAAAGTTAATATTATAGTTGTAGGTACGCCGAATTAAAACCTCTTTCGCCTGGAGTATTGGGTATCATTTACATTCAGCTTTAGTTCACTAGAGTATGTACGACAATGAGGGTTGAGGGAAAATATTATTTGTTCGTATTTTACTAAAATCTCATTTGAAAATTTTGTTGATATATTCGCTTTGGTAGGTATATGTCCAACTGAGATGAATCAGAAGTTAGAATCTTTGAAATGGTTCTAATCAAACTTTCCAAATAGTAACAGATGAAAATTTGATGATTTCAATAACGTTACGCAAGAAGAAAGATACAAAGTCTCCATTTTCATAAATCGAAGAGTACTGTGTCTCCAAATTATTATAGTGTGCAGAAAAATAACGAGACAGATTGTATCTACATTGTGGAGAGACTCTGTAGAAGTAGGCATTTCAGGTATTTTCAAAATGTGGAGGTGAGTTTATTATAAGGATATTCACTTATGGCACATCTGAAAATTATCTATTAAACTGAAGATATAACTAATAATGAACACATGAGTGATACCGAACACAGCCATAATATTATTATGATTTGATATGGCGATCCGAAGCAACTTATGATATTTGGTGGTACTACCGCTTCACCAGCATTGAAAAAAATGAAGAAACACTATTTTCGACCAGTTGATAATCAACATTTAGGACACTTCGGTGCATACAGATGCATGTGGCTTCCTAAAGAGACCGATGCACTTGAAAAAAAAGATTCTTGAATATGCATGCCAATATTCCTTGGAACATCTATGGAATAATCATGCAAAATTTGTGCAATGAATGTGCCTACTGAATATATTCCCTGAGCATATGTATGGAATATCATTGGCAGGTACAGTATCCGAATATTTATTACATATTGTATGCCAAGAATGTATGAAAAGGAATGTCCTTCTTTTCTCATTCATAACTATTCATGGAACATTCAATACCAATATCAAACATAATGTTCTTGTAACGTATGTGTTCAGAATTCAAGAAGAGGAATATATTAAATTTGTCTGCAACAGAGATGGAATCACCCATTTTCCCGGAAAGTTATATTAGGAGGCAAAATTGATCCAAAATTCTTCCTGATTCATGTTTGGGATCCCCAAATTACTACTAATACATTTTCAGCCCTGAAAAATTCTAATTCGTTTTACTTCTCATGGAAACGCCCCCGTATCTTCCGACGTAGAACCATGAAATTTTCAGGATAGATAGATACACTATAAATGAACTAACTGCACAAATGGGGTCATCATATGTAATATACACGGCGACGTTTCTATGGGAAGTGAAACAAATTAGAATTTTTCAGAAGTGAAATTTTTCCAAGAGGCAGGTGTATTAGTCGTAATTTGAGGATCCTGAACACGAATCCGAAGGAATTTTTGACCAATTTTGCCTCCTAATCTAATTTTCCGGAAAAATGGGTGGTTTCATCGCTGCTGGCGTGCAGTGTATATCACGTACGATGACCCCTTTCTTGCAGAGAGTTCACCTGAGATCCTGTAAAACTTCATGATTTTTCGTTAAAAATTACAGAAGATACGAAGGTGTTTCCATGAGAAGTAAAACACACTGATTATTTCTTGAAAGAATATTCCAAGACTGCACCTAAAAGATGTTCTTTCCATCATAAATATGTAATATTCTGCATACCTACGTACTGATGCTCATTCTTGTTGAGTATATGCCGAGAATGCATCACAAAGTACATTCTTCGTTTATCCCTTCTCTCATACTCACGGAACATATTTTGATTCTTTTATACACATCAAACAGAATGTGTCAATATGTTTTTATTTCCGTTTGTACTCACAACATCATTTGCAAGTCCCGAGCCGAATATACTTCTGTAGTATTGCCAAGTTTCTATTAGGTTAACTGGACTAGGTATTCCGGTGAGTACTTACCCACAAAATATTTTAAAGATGCATAGGGTGGCTACGGAAGTATTGCCTACGGAATATCTCAGTTATTGTATGAAGTAGGTTTGTGAAATTTGGAGCGTCGATATAATGACATAAGAGCTAGAATTTGAGCATATTGACATGTCGAAGTTAACTTTCGGTCTGACCGGAAGTAACATCAACTTTCTTATTTTAAATGGAAACCCTATTTTTTTTCTTTTCGCTTTATTCAACATTCAATTCCCTTTCTAATGACATATCACAAGTTGGTATCTAACCAGAAACTAGATCAGAAAAAAATTATTATTGAAATTCACCGAGTAGGTCGTGGAAGCAAAATGAAAGCCAAAAATTGAAAAGTTGGCTATAGAAACCATACGTCACTTGATAACAGTTGCTACTACTGTGATATTTTATTTTCATTCGTCGGCGTTATAAAAAGCCGACAAAAAAATATTGGAAAAATTGGGAAAAAAACAATACTCTGTAGGTCCATAACTTAAATAGGAACATGCAACTTTTTCTTGCCTGTACTATTCAGCATAACCATTCCTTTCTAATGATATAATAGAAAGTAATTTTTTGAAATGAAATACCAAAAAATCCAATTATTATTCTTCAAATAACAAAACAGATTATCGCCATACGCAAAAATAACATTACAAATAATGTGGAATGATAAATTATATCCTGTAGGTTCTAGGTTCTAGGAACATTTGTTTTGAATTCATTTTATCTTTAATCCTATCAATTTGAATTTTTTTTTCGATAAATCTGTTTTTTTGATGTTTGAATAATAATAATTGGATTTTTTGGTATTTCATTTCAAAAAATTACTTTCTATTATATCATTAGAAAGGAATGGTTATGCTGAATAGTACAGGCAAGAAAAAGTTGTATGTTCCTATTTAAGTTATGGACCTACACAGTATTGATAATGTTACTCTTCTTCGGGTTTGTTGGCCGTCGTGATATGGAATTGCTTCCTAACGTTTCGCCCGCACGAGTGGCTGGCTTCTTCTGAGGTTCCATCTTGAAAGATTTCCGATGACTGGTTGGTTCGGGATCTAAGCGCATATTTATATGTCCGGCTGGTACCTGTAATTATTACGTTCTTATCGTCCGTTCCTGGAATTAAATTATCTCTCAGTATTGGGGTTGCAGGTATATTCCTTTCGGCTGAATATACCTGCAACCCCAATACTGAGAGATAATTTAATTCCAGGAACGGACGATAAGAACGTAATAATTACAGGTACCAGCCGGACATATAAATATGCGCTTAGATCCCGAACCAACCAGTCATCGGAAATCTTTCAAGATGGAACCTCAGAAGAAGCCAGCCACTCGTGCGGGCGAAACGTTAGGAAGCAATTCCATATCACGACGGCCAACAAACCCGAAGAAGAGTAACATTATCAAGAATCCCGGCCGCGAAAGCCTCAATCAATATATCTACACAGTATTGTTTTTTTCCCAATTTTTCCAATATTTTTTTGGCGGCTTTTTATAACGCCGACGAATGAAAATAAAATATCACAGTAGTAGCAACTGTTATCAAGTGACGTATGGTTTCCATAGCTAACTTTTCAATTTTTGGCTTTCATTTTGCTTCCACGGCCTACTCGGTGAATTTCAATAATAATTTTTTTCTGATCTAGTTTCTGGTTAGATACCAACTTGTGATATGTCATTAGAAAGGGAATTGAATGCTGAATAAAGCGAAAAGAAAAAAAAATAGGGTTTCCATTTAAAATAAGAAAGTTGATGTTACTTCCGGTCAGACCGGAAGTTAACTTCGACATGTCAATATGCTCAAATTCTAGCTCTTATGTCATTATATCGACGCTCCAAATTTCACAAACCTACTTCATACAATAACTGAGATATTCCGTAGGCAATACTTCCGTAGCCACCCGGTATAGTAGGGTGGGCCGGTTTCAGTGATTTTCAAAAATTGGAATATGCATCTACAAAAAAGTTGCAAAACTAAGAAACAATTTTTTTCTTCATTTCACGAAAATATATTTTTTTATATCTTCAACTGCCACAATGTCAGCTAATTTTCAAATTTCGAATTTTGTAAATGGCAAATTCTGCAAATGCAAATCTTGTTTGAGACTCAAAAGTGAACATTTTTTGTTTAATAAAGTATTTAATTTTTATTATTTAAACTGCCACGAGGATACCGAAATTCCAAAGTTAAAATTTGAATATTTGCAAATGAAATAAATATGTATGAAAAATGCTGAACCATTTTGGTAGAATAGTTTTTTCTATATCTTCATATATTAAACTGCCACATCACCGATATTTATATCATTCCATTTATCACAGTCCTTCTTTGTAAGTATAATACAACCAACGCCCGCCGCTGACGCCGTACCCCCACTGAAATGTGACAATCTGTTGAATCTGGTAATACGGCAAACACGTTTTTACCAGTTGCTTGTTGACTAAGGGCGGGTTGTAACACAGGTAGTTAACCAACTGGTCATGGAACCGAAGGTTAACCTATAGTTAACCTTCAGGCACCGGTCAGTCGATTTTCGTTGCATGACGATAAATTAACCATCAGTTGGGCAACTGCTCAATTTTTGATTGTCAGTTGTCAACAGTGTCAACCTGTCGACAAAAGACTCAAAAGAGTTGTTATGTTATGGCATTTCATTTGAACTTGATGGCATGATGGCAGAGATCCAAAGAATAGACATAAACGGTGTACTTGTGCATATGAAGATAACAGATTAAAAACAAATATAAATAATAGGTACTGACATTGAAATCACACGTAAAGTAAAATCATAGCAGTTTCACTGTAAAATTCTTCAAGAGTATGATATGCCTTTTTCAGTAGAGCTTCTTTCATTATTTTTCTAAATTTGTAGTACATTTTCTAATTCCTTATTTCAGAGGATAATATATTTTTTTTTGTTTTATTGATCAGAGAATCCTTGTTAAAGTTGATTTTGGAATAGGGAGGGGTATTTTATTTTCAGGTCTTTGCCTCGATACATGTTCAATTTGTTTGCTTGATTTTTGGGAATGAACTGCATGTTTTTTATGTATTAGACACACAGATTCTAGAGTGAAAATGCAGGTGAGAGTTGAAATTCCTTTGCTGATAAATACAGGGCTCTTTTTTGTACAAACACTGATAGAAATAATTGTTGGCTACAGAATCCCCAGAAGGCAATAACATATCTTAAATGAGCCTCAATAAGAGAGTGGTAAACCATCTTTGTTCTGGGATGTATGTTTTACAATAAGATACCAGATTAAAAGTTGTAAGAAGATATTTCTGAATTTTATCACAGTAAATTTCATGCATGTACATAAATATGTGCTCATTTATTTAATTGTTCTCTACATAAGTTTTGTTCGTATTTTATAACTTCACATATATAATCCATTTTACACTGACATTTCTTGACATCCTGATTTTAAAAGTGTATGAATGAATCTTGCGTAATTCCTTTATACAAATTTGTTAAGAATCGAAATAAATTAATATTAATAATAGCATCCCCAATCCTTGCTGCAATATCGTCATCAACAGGAAGCTCATGATCATTTCTTTCACATGCTATGTTGTGTAGTACAACACAATATACAACAATAGCTTCTACCGTATTCATATTCAGACGAAAAGGTTCCCAATGCTAATACAGGAAATTGTCTCTCGAGACTCCAAAAGATCTTACGATTGAATTTCTAATACATATTTTACCCTCTACATAATGCTTGAACATTCAAGGAAAAAAATCCTTTCCAGTTTCTGAAAATCCTTGCATTATCTCCTCCAGGAGACTGTATTTTGATGTGGGTGCAGTCCAATGAGCTTATACACCTGGGAAAACGGCTAATGGCATAAAATTCAGCTTGTACTTTTTGCACTTCTTGTTCCTACTGGCATCTTTAAGAATTCTGGACGAAGCATTACTATGCTTGTGGAAACTTTATCATTTATTTAATTCAGGAAACAGTTTTTCAACGAGTTCCAGAAAGTCTTCATCATCTGTGAGTTCTTGCAGCTCTCCTCATTATATTTATGTCCATGATACTATTCAGAATTAATACTTTCACTTTCTGTACAATAATACAACGCAGCCTCTTCCTAACTGGATTGCAGGCAAGAGTTAGGAGTTATATTATTAATTATATATTATATACCGATACCACATAGCTAAAGCTAACCTAACATAAAATATTAATGTCTCAACTCAACCCAAATCAAAACAAAACCATGGAATAAGTAAATATTCAACGTTCTGAGGACTGAACTCTAGTTAACCATCGGAAATCGGATGGTAAGAAATTCAATGGTTAACCAGTCAGTGAACTTCTGAAATTCCAAGTTACAACGACCCAATCGAAGATAACCAGTGGTCAAGAAAACCATAGGTTAACCTGCCGTGTTACAACCCGCCCTAAGCGAGGTGAGTGACGTGAGTGTCTATCTACTAGAGATTAGATGAATAAAAGGTCGCGTAAAACCCGAAGTGATTTGGAATGTCCTATATTTGGAGCTCCCAAATGTAAAAGTGACAATGTACTACCAACAAATGTAGATATGAATAGGTATTTCAACTGGGTGCGTGATGCGATAAAAAAATTCAGTTGGAGGAAGGGCACAAAATATCTTATTTTCTGTCCTCTTTATAACTGAATTTTTTTCAGCGCAGTACGTGGGCTGCTTCACCAAGTTTACTCCTACCAGAAAACAAACTTTATTTTTTCTCAGTCATTATGACGGCCAAACGAATTGATTAGTATGTATTATTTTCAACCCTTTTCCAACTGTATTTTTCAATGCGGCACGCGTACTTCATCACGAAGTTTACCACTCCAGAAAAAACTCATTTTAATTTTTTTCACTAATTTTTGATTGTCATTTTCTCCGGGATTGCTGGTTCTATTCTTTTGGCACTCGAGAATATTATGGATGAGGTAGTAACGAAATGATAATTATTGGGTTTCCAAAACTTCAACTGGTAAACTTATTGACTTCACCATGTTAATAATATCACAGATGTCCTTTATCTAATGGTCTTTGAACCATTTTTCATCTTCGGGAAATTTCTGGTAGAGTATGGATTTCGTTCAAAATAGTTATTCATCAGTTTTTTCATAGTGAATGTTTCGCGAAATCTCCCTGAATGAACCGCAAATTCCTGGAAATTAAAAGATCCAATGAAACTCACTAAAAAATTATTAAGATTACACTTACAGGCTGTTTTTTTCACATATCGTCGGAGAGTTGGCTCTGGGATATCGAAAGCAATAGCGGTTGCATTGCAAGAATTACCATTATGAACATTCTTAATCGCGGCTTTTAAATTTTTATTCGACGAATAATTGCGTCTATTGGTTTTCCGTTTATAATTCCCAACCAATTCTTCTTAAATAAATCTAGGTCTGGAATTCAAATAACAAAATAACACTCTGAGAGAAAAAGTGGGGCAAGATGACGAATTCGCCATCTTATACGAACCATCTTGCCCTCCATAACATTTTGGTTAGGAAATACCAGTAAGAGATTTGAGCCAGTTCTGGGCCTCCCCCCACTACTATGACGTCATCAGTGACCTTGGGGTGACCTTCAGGGATGACCTTGGTGCATAGGTGCCTTTGTGGGTCTATGACCTTGGGATGTCCTTGAAACGATTTTTTAATTTTGTAAGTTTTGACCTTGATGAAACAAGAGATGGAAGTATTAGAACAAAGATTAATATCATCTTTGCCACTAAATGAAGCTTATCCAATAAAGAATATGTCAATTTGTTCAACTCGTTTTGGTAAATCCATTTTGCTAACATTACTCGATGTGAGCAATAACACATTGTTCAAAACATGGCTACCAAAACGTGTTTCAGAGCAATTTAGTGACGACGATGTTACTTGCATCAATTCATCTGATGGTAAATATACCGTAGCATATTTGGGTCAGACTCAACAAAGCTTTGCTGATATGAAAACACGATCGTTGGTTAAATTCGATCTCATTGAGTAATAGTTAATTTTCACATATCATAGGCTAAGTCGAATTATATTATAGGTGTTAATTGTAAGGAAAATATATAAAGTTTTCATACATTGTTAAATACACTCTTTGGCGGTTGGCATCATCGAAAGTATATGTGAGTTTTATTGATGAATTCTATTATAGCATACTTATTTCAATAATTTTTCTTTGATTTCAGTTTCAAAGATGTGGATGCTGTATGCTAGCCAAAACTGGATCGAAGCTGTAGACATCACTTCAGCTGTTGAACGATTGACTTCTGAATTGGATGCTTTGAGTGATGATGCTCACCATGCCACCAACTATGATCTGAGCGTATGTTATGATGAAGACAGATCCAGTTATGTTTGCGTGATGCTGAGAACTATCAGAAAGGTGTGGATCTTTGTGAGAAATATACAGATGGTTCTTTGGAACTAGATCAACTCTGCGATGCAATGGTTGAATGTGAGCTGAGGAGATTTCTCTACCGTCTCTTGCCATACCTACCTAATGGAATCATCCAAAAGTACCAACTGGATAGCGATGGTAATGAAATCGAAAATGGTCAAGAAAATCATGACGATGAAGAAGAAGTTATATTAGATTGTTTGTATATACCTAAGACTAATTGAATTGTAAGCTAGTGATATCTGAATAAAAAACATAAAATAGTTCATACATGTTTTATTTACCTATTCTTCTTTTACAAGAATAAAGAAAGAAAAAAATCAATACAAAATAATGAAAAATGTGTGTGTCTTCAATATCTGCTGTGAACTGATCCGTCCAATGCGAAAAATGTATCATGTAGAATGAGTGCATATACTTTGGTGTTGGCTGGGAAGTTGACTTTCCTAGTTTCAAACTCGAGCTTAATATCAATAGTTGATGATTTTGTGGCATTCGGCTGATGTTAACAATCGATGATGAATAGTGGATTTTGTCGAAATTCCCCAATGTCCATGAGAGGTTCACTCATATCTTTATCATAATAACTTCGTTGAAAGTTCTCATAGGCATAATATGCTGAAGTATCAAGTTTCTTATCGAAATCCAAATTCCAACGTTCATATGGGTATACTTCAGAGTTCAAGTACACACGAATGTTATTGATATCAGCAGTTGTGAATTTAGTGATGTCCTTTGCCCTGTCTTCAGACGTGGTAGTGCTTTGGAATCCAATGATGATATGACGAGGTGTTTCAAGGGCATTGGTTGTCTTGATAGCCCATATGTCTGAAGATGTGCCACGTAGTGATGGAAGTTCATAGAGATCCCACATGCGATAAGCCAACTTGATTTTAGCATTCAGACCACTTTTGTTGATTCTATTCAAAAGTTTTAGCTTGTGCTTATCTTCTGGCACTATGTGTCTTATTTTACACTCAATTTTATTAATTTCCAAATCAGCATCAACCTCACCAATATATGAGTTTTTGAAAGATCGAGCGATTATTAAGATCATTTCTTGTTTGGCATTCAAGATACTTTTGTTGTAATCTTCAGCGAAACCCATCAAATACTTTAGTGGTAATTTGCCACTGAATACATGACTGGTTGTATCCAAGATATCCTGTTTATTTTCCGAAAGTCCCCATCCAGTGGTTAATAATGTATTAGCATGTGTTTTTCCAAATGAAATCATAGTCTTCATTGTAGATGTTATCCCCGGCTTCCTGACGACAGCAACTTGTTCACCACCCATTTCGTAGCGAATTTCATCAAAAAGGAAGGCGATAGCATTGTTCGAGAGATACCATGATTTCGTTTCATCTTTAGGTGTGAATTTACCCTCTATATAAATGAAACTCTCAGCAATGTCGAGTATAACATCTTGATTATTGATTGCAATTCGAATTTCATCTGAATTCCTAAATAATGGTGATCCATATGGTTTGTATGTGTGCTCATGTAAACTTGTGAGGGAATGATCGAGCATCCGCTCATCGAATATATTCAATTTTTCACTATTTGTTTCGAGCACCATTGTCCCTTATTTTCAGTCCAATTGATTTCAAAATTTTGAGATCTCTCACTGACAGAGCGTGGTGTGCTAACTGTTTAGCGTACACTTTTGGAATGAGCCTTTTTCTAGCCGAGCCTTCCTTTTTAGCTGTTTGTGGAAAGTTTTCAAATCCTCCTCGATTCTGTCTATTATAACAAAAACCCATGATAGTTATGAGATTTTTTTCAATTCCAAAATTATGACAATCTCTTCTGCACTTCCAAAATCAATGAGATTATTTTTGTGATCCAAAATACGCACTGTGATGTTGTGAATCAACTGACGACCTTCTGGACTAATGGGCATATATATAATCTTGTGTGGTTCTTTTGTGAGATTGAATCCAGGCTCCACATCGATTGCGAATGAAAAAATAATGTGGGATTCGTCATTATTTATGTATGAACCAGATATAATGTTGCAATCTAAGCGGATGAGTCTTACAGTTGTTATGTTTATCGGTTGTGAGGATTCATGTATCTGATTCGGTTGGAATTTATCAAAATTGAAACCCATCATCTTTGCTATGGAATTCGGATGAGTTAGATCAATTTCATATTTTGATCGCATCTCACATTTGAAAGTATTATTATTGGCATGTAGGTAGAATATATCATCTGCATCGGTATCGTTTTGTTTTTTACCATGAAATAATCTGAACATGATATGTTTCTGAATAACTGCATTGATTTCTTCTATTTCATAGGCACCACATAGTATTTCAATTGTGTATTTCTGAAGTATTGGTGAATTAACATCACTGATTCTGAAACTGATCACATTTTTTTTTCAGTTATATTATTGACTGTGTTGCATCCATAGAATCCTAAAAGTCCCAATCCATAACGACTGTTTCTGTCCAATTCAATGGGTGGGAAAAAGTCTGCACTCAAGATACTTGCCCCGACAGCTTGTAGTTCGAACTTCCGTGACATGACTGATAAATTTTATGAATAACACTTCAATTTATTGTTGTCTACAACACACTCGAGACAACCTACGCCTTTTCGGAGATGGTTCATCAATATTCATTTCATTTTTATTAGCACCAATATTCATATCATTTATATTGCAGTAACAACAGAATATTTTTCATGGTGGAGGACCATCATTCACATCAGAATCTGGAATGCTATTGCCGTCAAGATTGTGGTGGTCAGTACAATATCTATATTTCATTATGTCGACATCATCTTGTAGACTTTTAGGTAACTTTTCCCAAACATATGCAATCTCATGTGCAGCACATGCGAGTATTACTTCCTTCGGCATATTTGCAAGCATCACTAGATCCATTCTTGTCAGGGTGCGATATTTTGAATACATCTTAAGTGAAAATCCCATCCCCTTAATAGCCTCTCGAGTCATTGCTGGAATCGTATCCATTTTGTAATAATTAAGAGAGAAACTTCAAGCACAATTGACCACAGAAAACTGTGTTGAACTTCTGCTGGCGATCATAGTTATATAGAATTTTCACTTTCGAACATTTCTGAAAGTATTGAATCAACTCTTTTGGTGGGGGTAGATCTCCAAAAGTATCAAAGTATGCAATGTCTTTCCCACATTTGCTGTATGTCACCCAATGTGTTTCCGATCCTCTTATTCCATCTAAATTGACAATGGCGGTCTCGTGTTGTCGTGGAACTCTAGTGGGTAATGTATCACGCATGAAAATACCACGAAAGTATGGAATTTTCGTTTTCTTGGCATAATAATTGAGATCGATGTCGGTGAGAGGTCGTCGAGGTAGGGAATCAACTAGTTCTTTGGATTGTATGGTTTCAAGTAGAGTCCGAAAAATTCGGTTGTGGATTGAATGGACAGAATGTGTTGCGGCATGGTCCGCTACTTCCACCATCTGTTCGAGGACTAATTATTGGACCGTCGAATTGTGGAAAGACGAATGCCATGATCTCTCTTCTGACACATCCACAAGGACTACGATTCACAAACGTTTATCTCTATTCGTAATCACTCAATCAGCCCAAATATCAATTCCTACGAAATGTATTGGAACCCATAAAGGGTTTGGGATTTTATACGTTCAGTAATAATGCAGAAATAGTGGAACCGTCCGATGCCAAACCAAATTCTGTTTTCATTTTCGATGATATAATATGTGAAAAACAGGACATTATAAGATCATACTTCTGTATGGGACGTCATAAAGATGTTGACTGTTTTTATCTTGCTCAAACATATTCACGAGTGCCCAAACAGTTAGTGCGAGACAATACAAACTTTATTGTAATGTTCAAGCAAGATGAAACGAATCTACATCATATTTATTCCGATCACGTGTCACCCACTTTAACATTCAAACAATTCCAATTGATGTGTGTTAAATGTTGGGAGGATCAATATGGATTTCTGGTCATTGATAAGGATAGAAAAATGCATGAAGGTAGATATCGCATGGGGTTCGATAGTTTTATATATCCATGACACTGTAATCCACATTCAATCGATCGTTGAATTGCATAGAGGTTACTTCAGTGTATTCTCTTGACAAAAACAAAATGAAGACAAAAAATGATTCAGTAGCTGAAAATAAAAACAATGAATTGAATTTGAAACGTCAACTGGTTGAGACAACAGAAGCTGTACGGCAGAAATTCAATTCTATCAAGAGTGGACTTATTGAAAATCGAATGGCGCTTGAAAAAATCTATGATCCCATAATGAAGCCATTAAAGGTTCTATCTTCAGCTGCTACCATCAAATCACTAAAGTCAACGTTTCCAATGAAGCAAGGTAATATTCAGTCTACTCCAACAAAAGTTACGAGTACCCCAATAGGGAAGGATCCATCCTCATATAATAGTGAAATATCATCTGCTGACAGTGAGATAGGTACTCTCAAAGAATTCGGAGAAAATGAAATGTCCATATTCGAAACACCGTCATCATCTCGAATAGGTGATTCTGATTTCTCTGATTTTGAAGAAAATATTGGAGATGTTTTGAAAAGACATTTGGAAAATGTTAAAACAAAGAATGTTGCATATGATACAATATATGGTATACGTTTAGATCCTACTACACAAAAACTGAAAATGGTTAGTCTCAATGTACGTTTCAGTGATGGGAATATTATATTTTGGAATGACAATAAAACAAAAAATCATGAATTCCCAGGTAGTCCGGAGTTATACGACATGATTTTTTTGAAAAATCCACCTGAAGTCAATTTCAATGATGAAATTCGTCATACATATGCTAAAATATTGAGACTAACGAATGCACCATACAAACAACATCAACTAAGAAATGGTTTCAAACATACGAATTCTAAAAAAATTCGTGAAGTTATCAAACCAGTACTGAACTGATAAGTCATCTGTCGACGAGGAGTAGAACAAAAAAAGGTAAAGGGTTCAATCGAATGCAAAAAAAGTATTATACCAAACCTGCGAATTATGTGTACTGGAATTCACCTGACAAGTTAGTCGATCGTTTACGACTGTTGATATCCTCGAAATCGGCTGGACATACTGTACACGACAATGAAATAATTTCAATAATTGAAGAATTACGTGAGGAAGGTATAATATATTGAAACGTTCAAGAAAATGGCCACTTTGTCCTCATTATATGATGCAGTAACATTGTTGAATTATGTGTACGGAGACGAAGTAGAACAGTTATAGTGAGAGGATTGATAATGAAATAAGTAATCCTAAACGACAAGTTGTCAATGAATTACATACACCGGCGAGACGTAATTTCGCCAGAAGAACCACCACCCTCAAAGGTTTTGCAGATCTATGGCAGATTGATCTTGCCGAATCACAACTCTATGCTAAACATAATAAAGGATATAGATATGTTCTTGTAGTAATTGATTGTTACCCAAAATATCTATGGACAAAACCGATTAAAAATAAAATAGGTAGTGCTGTAACGGATGCAATGGAAGATGTGCTGAAAGAAGCCGACTATTCTCCGAAACATCTACAAAGCGATCAAGGAAAAGAATTTTTCAACAAAACTTTCTCATCTCTAATCGGCAAATATAATATCAATCATTATTCAACATTCAGCACTATGAAAGCGGCCATAGCAGAAAGAGTAATTCGAACAATAAAGACGTGGCTATATAGAGAATTTTCAGCGATGGGACACAACAAGTGGTTAGATGTTCTTCCTATGATAACAAGAAAATATAACCATAAAGTGCATCGTACAACTGGTATTAAACCAATTAATGTTACGCCAACAACAAAACTAAAATTTAAAGGTGCCAAAGTCATCCGTGGAAAACAAAGTCTTTCCAAATTCCGAATGAATGACATTGTACGTATAAGCAAGTACAAAAATATCTTTGAAAAGGGGTACAGTGCCAATTTTACAACTGAACTATTCAAAATCATTAAAATTAAAGGGACATATCCCACAACGTATATTCTTGAAGATATGAATGGTCAACCGATTAAAGGCGGTTTTTATGAAGAAGAGTTATTAAAAACGAAAAATCCTGACATTTATCTAGTTGAAAAGGTGATGAAGAAGAAAAATAATAAACTGTATGTGAAGTGGTTAGGCCTTCCGAGTGAACACAATTCATAGATTGATAAACGTGACATGGTTTAATATATGTATTAACTCGGAAGTTTCGTAAAATAAACTATTAAAAGCAATTTGTTTTTTATTTCGAGTAGACTCTGTTGAAGTGAATTGAAAAAAATATATTTTGTAGCGGTAAATGTTGCCCCAGCCAATCGCAACGTTCTGTGTATGCCAAACCAAATTAACTGCATACCCCATTCCCGCTTAGATATTTTCAACTCACAACATGGATAACTTTTCATAATCCTCAGAGCTAATCAATATCAGATTGAAATGCGTGATCAAACTCTTTTCGCCACTTATCACGTACAGATGCTGCCGTATCAAAAAGTTTTGTTGACTCCTGAAGCTCCACCTCTGCTTGTATTTTCAAACAATGGGCGGACTAATTTTTGTGTGTGGTTTTGAAACGGAGTTTATCTGCATCTTCACACATTTTGATCAGTTCAGCCTTTGTTAATGCAAACTTTGCATCGAGCTCCTGAAGAGCCACCTCGTCCAAGCTGCCACTTCGAACATCATCATCGCATTCGACGATGGTGGCTTTCGCTTTTATAATGCGGCATTTCGCTTTCTTCAGCATGTCCCCACAGCGCTGCAGTGGACCGAAAGAATGAAGCGAAACATCTTCCAAATCGACCATCACATTCAAGAAGGTGTCATCTACCTTCTTCTTACGAGGTTTCCGTACACCCTTCGTTGTTTTCTTAGGGTTAGAAGCAGTAGATGTACCTTTCCTCTTAGATGGTTTTGGTTTCGTATCCACACTAAGAGGAGAGAGAAGTGGAGGGCATATGGGTAGTGACAGTTGTGAAAGGGTTGGATCAACACTTTCTGAAGGTTCCGGTATACCTACCGTCTTCAGATGATCAAGAATGTTATAGTCATCGGTGTAACCTTCTTGGGACGACAAGTGATATACCGGAATATTTTCAAAACCAAACTCATCATTTGTTGTTGGAATACGTGACATTGCACCTTCTTCAACAGAAACATTTGGTAGGGAAGTCATGATTATTTAGCTCGGAGGGAATGTGTGATACCAATGGGATGTGGATAGAAATGGTGCTGATGTTGATGCGACTTCACGTTTTATACGAACAAGCCGACTGGTACATGCGCACATGACTATGACAACAATCTGCCGTAAGAGGAGAAGGGGTAGATATCCCTTCCAGGAGTTGACTCCACAAATTTCATAATAATAAGAAGTGTTGAGAAGAGACAGTGTTCTTCCAACCGATGTCTTCTCCAGATGTGTATGTAGTTCCATGTCACCGACATCAACTTTGTCCAATTGGCAATAAATATTGAAATCATTTTGTAATATAATGCGAAGGTGTGATTTAGAACAAAATGATCCGAGTGAGTCATAGTTCTAATTCACACATTCGTATTGCATATATTCATAGTGAAAATTATCCACTGTAGATATGATTCCCAATGGAAGTGTGTATTTTTTTGTAGCCCTGAAAAGGGCTTTTTTGCTCCAAAGAGCCAAGGGGGTTTGGGTGAAGACTGATTAGCTTGAGTCTTCACCGACATTACCAACATTCCTAGCATAGAATGCCCTAGCCCGCTCCTTCGTGTCCGCCCACACGCGATTAAATTCTGTAGCATCTCCGATATAACTGTCATCATCGGACCCATGCTCTCCTGTTGAGTGCCGCGGAGGCGCTGTGGTATGTGGGATCTCCTGTGCTGTTGTTGAAGACATGTTGAGTTGCTGAATGATACTTTGGGTAGGTTGTCATCGTATTTATAAGGATTGGAGTGGGGATGTGTAACATAGCTTAGTGGTAGTGGTCATTAGGCGCTTGCGCAGGTTCTATTAGAATTTTGGAGGATTTTGTGTTGCCTTCTATCATCTGCACCCGGCCTCCGGCTTCCGGAAATTTTAAAAGTAGAAAATTGTAAAGTTATAATTCTACAGCCTTCGGCCTCAAAATAGAATTTTTTTTTTCGACCCGCGAATTAAATCGCAGCCACGAATCAAACCCGCGAACGCAACCGCGAATTGGGTCGCGGCCGCGGATTAATCCGCGGAATAATTCGCGGGTCAATTTTTTTTTTCTATTTTGACCCCAATGTTCTAGCACCCTATTATCATTTTTTTTTCTGCACTGATGAATATTTTTCTTTTTTTCCTACTCAATTAAATCTGACAACCTAACCTACATCCGAATATCTTCCTCCAGTTAAGTGCGCATGCGCGTGTGTACTCTTTTTTTAGCCCTGAAAAGGGCTGTTTTGCTTCGAAGAGCCAGGGTATGTCGATCCACACATGTTTATGTGAGACGACGAAAGATCACTAAACATCTACAACTCTTCAAGTTATAGAAACTTTGTACATTTTCACCATTAAGTGGTGCAAATGCATATGATAGTGTTTTTTGTGTGGCCCTGAAAAGGGCCGATGGGGTGCTCCGGAGAGCTGGGTGTCATTCCGCATAGTTATGCGGGACGACCACGGAAGGGAACTCAGATGACATAGATGACATCGGCATCGTCATCATCCGATGACACCACGATGATGGTGTCATCGTCGGAGTCATCGTCCTCCAGGTGATGCACCTCCGGGTGGTCATCCATGTCGACATACTCGATGCCGATGAATTCGACATCCTCGACCACTGCGTCATCTTCTAGGTGGTCATCCTCGACCACATCATCCTCGGAGATGTCAGACTCATCTGACCATTCCTCCGGGTGCTCCTCCATTTCATCACCATATTCTGATGATGATGATGATGTTGACGGGGACGGGAAATTCCACGTATCCCAGGAGTCGCTGATCTCAGCCACCTGAATTGGCTCTCTGGGAACTCGATCATCATTCCTGTCATGATAGAGAGCCCCTTGGAATATTTGGTGTACTTGGACCGGGTACAACAACGGTGGCATCTGTCAAATCTTTCGCAACGTCTCGGAGCTGTGGTGGAGTCTGGAAGAGGCATCTTAGAAGACTGATACTGTAATCTGAGTTTACATTGAATTTATACTAACTCATGAGATAGAAATGGTGGGAGAGAAGGGTAGGGGTTGTATGAGGTGGTGGAAGAGAAGGTGGAGGTTATAGCTGGTGGTAGTGGTAGAAATACTTAACATACTTATTGAATAATACAATTGAGATGATTTCCTGAATAATATTTCAGAGTTGGAATTATATAGGTACTTATTGAATAACACAAGTATCAGAAAATACAATTAAGATTAAGTGAAGAGCAATGCCCCAAACATCGCATTGCCCAGTGTGTACCAAACCAATAAATTTAATGTGTACTCCTTTTTTTTCACTTCATCTTTTTTTTATTATTAATATCTACAATTAAATTAATTTTTAAAACACACTTACAAATAACTAAACCTATATAAAATACCTAATTATCTACTTATTTTCTAAACGTCGGAGGGCTGCCAACATACTCTCCGTCGTAGCCGTCACATGCGTTCTGGCAGTTTCCAACCTGGTGACCCTTTCGGCCTCCAGGATGGCTTCCTGCTGATCTCGCACCATCAGATCGGCCAGCTGCCTCGGCCTCCTCTACCTCCCCCAGTAGCTGGTCCACGTACGTCATCAGCGTGGGAGCGATAGGCTCCAAGGCAACGACGTGTGTGATCGGCTCCCTTGCCCTTGAAGGTCCAGCGACGGGATCCATGGTGGCAACTACCTCCACGATCGGGGCTGGTGGAGGGACAGCTGGCGGAGGTGCCACTACATCTACGCTGACGACTTGCACTTTAGCAGGTGGTGGGACAGGAGTCACAACAGGGACCGCAGCTCTTGAGGATGATGGCCATCCTCCTTGGTAAGGGTTGGTTTCATCGCATTTCATACGATATGCGGGAATAACACCAACCTTACGCCTACTGCTTTGCCCCAATTGCTTCTTCGATGACGATTTCAAGCCGCTAATACGGGCTCGTGGTGTAAGCTCGAACTCGTCCTTGCTATCCTCAACGATTTCCATCGATTTCACCTTTGACGATTTTCCTCGTTTGGGGGCACTATCGTCAATGGTATCGCCATATCGCTTTCGTACACCACCACCTTGCTCCTGTGAAGCCATCGGCGTCAGTGGCTCCGGGATATCCGCGTCCTGCCTGATCGTCTCCATGACATCTTTGAAGAAGGCATCATCATCGATGTCCTGGTGTCCTGGTGGAGGTGGCGGAGACGGTCCTCTACGTCTGACTTCTGCCTCGACCCTAACGTTAGTTAGGGCTGCTGCTACCATGAGGAAGTTGGCCACTGGTGTTGATGGATCCATTGCTATACATTGAAAAAATAATTAAACAAATGCATGAATATAAGATTGTGTACTTACCGATGAAAATTGGATTCTGGAGACTGGAGACTGGAAACTGCTGCTGGTGCTGGAGATGTTGACTTTGAGAACTCGAAGTCAACTGAAGAATATTCAGAGGGAACTCTCCTTTTAAACAATTGCCCCACCTTCCACTCTACCTCTCATGCGCAATGGTTGAATTGCACATGACACACCCCTCTCATGATCCCACCCAAATTAAATCCCGAGTAGAGAGCGTTCGAGTCTCCTAAGCAGTATTAGCGAGAACATCATTGTACGTGAATGTGTAAATAGCATGATAGTATTGAAATAAAAATAACTTTAGTTTGACTAAATTTATTCTATATATTTTTATGATAATACAAATTCATTTTTCAAACAGCTGGGTGTGGATCACTGCCTGGAGCCCAAAGTTTTGGTCTATGTGTGAGCCAAATATCAGGATGTTTCTTCTCCAATTCGAATAACCTCTCATGTTTCTTCTCCAATACAACTAACCTCTCCTCCATATCGTCATATTTTTGCATCATTGTAGATGTAATATCCAATGCATTATCCGAATCCTTTTTCAGAATATCGCATTTGTGATTGAATTCACTTGTCAACTCTGTAATGTTTCGTGTCATTGTAGCTGTAGCATCCCATACTTTGATATCCACATCACTTTTTAGATTACTGTACTTGCGATGCAGTTCATCTGTCACCTCCTCTATTTTTTCGTTTAAAGCTTGACGGGCATCAGGTACAATTTGAGCCGTTGTGGCAAGTATGGCAGCCTGCAAGGCTTTGAGGATAAGTGCCTTCGACTCATTGATTTGTTCATTGAGATATAACTGAGTTACACAATCTCTCTCATCTATCGGTTCACCAGCATTTTTCAGTCTTTTACCTTGCATATCATATTGGTCATCAGGTGAAAGCTTGAATCCTATATCTTGAGGACCCTGAGAACCTTGAAGAACTCGAACTTTAACAGTACCCCATTTTCGTCTACGACCAAATTTATCAATAGCTTTCGACATCTTTCTCCCACCTCGATATCTTTCATACTGATGATTTCAAAACATCCATTTCTATATATCTCTGAGTAGGTATTTTATTCACTTAAATGAAACGATAGGAAATCAGAAAAACGTGTTTATTTAAAAATATATATATATTTGGTAACAGGAAAACAAGACATTTACTAAAATTGACTAGTATAATTCGACTTTTATCCATTGAGCTTAATCACATCTAGAATACAAATAAATAATTATGGCGGTGGTGGTGAATTTTCCATTTAGAATGATATTTCATTTGTTCAATTCAGCTGTTGATAAATGAAGTAATTGATCTAACGGACTTTCTTGAGAAAAAGATTGAATAATATTGGAAACCCAACGAATATTCTCTTCTGGATCATTCTGGTAGAATTCTATATCGCTATGACCCCAAGGAAGAGTTTGTGTCGTATTGGGAATGATGAACCGTTTATCATCATGGTATGACAATGCAACTTTGTTTTTCAATTCAGTATACATATCGTGTAATATGCTTCTAAACGAGTTCATCTTCCTGAATATTAAACCACCCTGTTCGACAATTTTCGTATAATCTTCACATGTTAATTCATTCTTTATAAAGGATCTTTTGACTCCTCTTGCTTTCTTAAATTCACTACCCACAGACTGAACATAATATGCTTTGGCACCGGTACCATAAAAGCTAATTATGGGATCATTCGGAAATTCGTCTTAAAAAAAAAATAACCCAGAATTGATTTTGTAATAGGAATATTGAATTGATTTCCTACTTTGTAATTGGAAGTATCAAATTCACCTATATTGTTGATAATGAAATCATAAAAATTATCGGTATTTACTTTCAAAATTAAAGAATCCGTGTCAGTGTAGAGTAAGGTGGCATTTTCTGCATAATGACGTTTAATACAACCATAGAAAAAGTTGTACATGACTGTTTTGGATAATTCTAGAATACAAAATCCCAAATATAGTGGTTTATCGTATAATACATTAACTTTTCACAATTGAATTGCAACAAAATATTGAACAGCTTTTGTAATTTGGACGTGAAATTAGGGCACTAGCACCCATTTTCCTCTTGATACTTTCCGAATGCGTAACCAGTCTAACATCAATTCTGTTATCAACGTTTTCCATTGTTTTCCCATAAACTGCATTGTTCATGAGTTTATAGAAATCTTTTTCAGCTTTGTTGTTAGATCGATTTCGCATTTCAGTATTCAAATCAATATAAGGTTTCATCCAACATGACTGCTTGAATCTCAACACTCTATGTGTGTTCATGACAATAAGACCATTGGCCACAGCCTGCTGTAAATTTTTATAATGTATAATACATTTTCTTTTGTCATTTAAATTGGGAATTAATTTAGGAATTTTTGATTTGGAATGTGGAGGTATTAAACTTTCAACGAGAAAAGGGAGATCAGCATGTTTGTCATGTAATTCTTGGGGATAATGAACATCTACTTCAAGAACATAACCATATGGAAAATCAGATGCTACACCCATTACGTCCAAATTGATAATTTCATTGGGAGTTAGCCAAGCAAAATCGTTGGTGGGTAATGGTTGTGACATACTGTGACCATATAGGTAAGTGGCATCTAAATATGATATGAACGATGAAGGTTCATCGGGGTTATAATCGGGTAAAAATTTATTAATAGCTATATGCTTCCTTTCACTACACTGACTTATTCCGCCACGTATTCCTTTCTTGAAAAAATGAATCATGTCAATGTCAGTCAATAATTCCAATTCAATATTTGTATACTTTAGCATTGCATCCCATGATAATCCGGGTGCTGTATAATACTGCGCCGGATCTAATTTATATTTATCTAAACATATCTTTCTAAAGTTTTCAAATATGTCACATAATAGAAGCACAGCGGACTTCAAATATAAATCCGAGTATTCTCCTAAACTCTGACACTCGAATAAATACCAAACAAGTTTTGCTCTCATATAATCCTCATCTGATATATGCTCTTCGTTAAGATTGTCAAAAAATTGATTTGGGATTTGAGAATAGATGGATAATTCAACTTGTCAATATGGTCAACAAAGTTATATGGAAAAATACCTTTCTTTCTCATCAAATTGAATTTGTCAATTTGTGGAAAATGTTTATGCATCTCAATACATTGATCGGATGTTAAGTTAGCACCTAAGTTCTGCAAAGAATCCGACATGAATTTGAAACTATCTATAAATCTCATTAATTCTATTTCTCTTTTCCATCTTTGTCAGTGTATGTGTGAGTGAATAGATGCTTGGTGAACGATATATATTTTTCCTTAGTTTGTGGGATAACATCCACTTTGTCTTTGTTTCTATACAGTTCTTTTATGAACAAATGACAATCTTACCCACTAAGATTATGGAAAATTATCGGAACAAAATTTGGTAATTTGAAATTTAAGTTACATATGGAATGAGCGGCAGGTGATCTTTTCTTTCCATTGAGGTGGCAATGGTCTCACTTTCACATCACCACCCGTGAATGGTTTATCACATATTCCACAAAATTGTGCAGAAGAAAACTCTTCTTCTTCCGCGGGGGTTTGTGCAACCATAGGAATTGGATATCTCAGATGATTGTGATAAATATTTCTTAAATCATTTTCAAGCTTTGTGACAAATTTCTCGGCTGCATCCTCACCCCTATATGTAACAAGCTTTGATAGTTTGTCATTATATGAACATTTTATCGAATAAGCAAATGAATAAGGTTCATGTTTGTATGTTTTATTCGAGTATGAGTGTTTAGGGTTGGGTTGACTAGTTTGAATGGGTTTGAGAACTGAGTCAAAATCAGCATAAACTACAAATGGCACCTTCATTTGTCTCTCAAAATTTTCAAACATAAGTGAATTCCCCGGTATCATTTTACCATATTTATTAATTCTGAAATTGACTGATGGTGTTGTAGTACTCAAATGATTACAGTCATGCAACTGATGACGTAACAGTAATCGCTCGTGAGAGAAATACAATAAACATCCATCACAAAAATATTTTTTATGCTCATGCGCAGATAGTTGACTTGAAACTAATCTAGAAAGGTCTTTAATCCAACAATAATGACTATTGCCAGAATCATCAGTTATAAGTAGCAAATTAAAATGTCTTCTTAGTCTTCTCTGTGAGTAACGCAACGGACCAATCACTTCATATTTCATTTTACCCTTATCAAGTTTCGACTCTAATCCATATACATTAATCGAAATATCATTCATGTCCTCGAACTTTTTTATAGCTTGAAGTTTAACTGGAAAATCCATACCTGTTACATTCAAAATATTGGAATAGTGGGGGTATGAGGAAACTTCTGACACTCTACCATTCGCAGGAAACAAAGCAGATGTGATGGCCCATGCAAAACAGTGTTGATCCTCATTGCGAATTGATTCACATATGAACATCCGCTGAGTGCACTATACTTGTTGATGTTCACTTCGAGGAACATAACTTTTTCACAGCTCCATCCTGAAACATAAAAATAATTTAATATTCGTGTAAATAGAATTTAAACTTTAAACATACCTGAATCACGTTCTTCAAATTCCGTAGTCTGAGCAATGATGGCATCACGGAATCCATCAAAAAATGCATCCAAATCCGTAGACTGATCCACAATTTTATTTTGTGAGTTGAATGACTTGGTATCAATCAAATCCCGTGTTTGGACAATGTAGCCGCCAAATACCTCAATATTCACTTTGAATATCTTGTGAACCTTTATTGCCTCTTCAAGTAATCCAATAACTTTCTCCCTGATCTCATTGAAGAACGACATATAGTCAGTGTACACATTCGGACTTTCCACTCGATAGCTTACAATTCTACACTTGTAAACATTCCTTATAATTTGTATGCCATCACTATCTTGGAGACATGCATTGTTCTTGTGCTGGAGAGTTCTTTTATGAGAACTAACTTGGGATGCAGGGATTGTCACATTACAACAATTGCATGTGTACATTGGTGTCGATGCAGCCGCATCTAACTTAATCCTTTTCACAGAAGGCCCACCTTGGCAACTCTGAAGTTGATGACGACGGAGATTATCACTACGAGTAAACGATTTACCACAGTCACAGGAATACATTTTATCGATGTGCTCTCAGCACAAAACTCAATGAGATACTGATTTAACAATCATTCCCACACCCTTTATATATAATTCCAATGAGTGGGGAAGAGGATGAACAAATTCTATCCGCTTCGACTATTCATGCAACGTCACAGAGCCCCCACCATGCACACTTCTAATCTAACTCGCTATCGATACATACAAGATGAAGAGTGAACAGTAGTCGTTACATAACTGCATCGTGTAGATGTGTGACATCAGCGGACCATTCCCACTATAGCGAGAGTCGAGCGAGGGTTGCTTCTGATACGTATGACTGGATCGTGTTCGGATGCGCTCCTCATAGTTGGATGACGTCACATACGCTTCCTCCCACCACCACTGTAAGGTATACACTGGCGGAGAGGAATCAGAGTTCACATATCTGACTGGATCTCCGTGGTGTGCGGACGTGTGCCTTCTCTAGATTTTCATGTGTTGGTACACATGAAAGTCATGTACAGTAACAAGTGTACACATGAAGGTTATAGTAGTCATGGAGGTAAAAAAATATAAGTACTTGGAAAAAGTACTTGTCCGTATATATTATAAGCATCGAGCATGGGCTACTTCAGATGCACTCCTCATAGTCGGATGACGTCACACACGCTTACTACTACCACCACTACAAGGCAAATATCGGAGAGGAATCAGAGTTCACATATCTGACTGGATCTCCGTGGTGTGTGGACGTGTGCCTTCTCTAGATTTTCATGTGTTAGTACATAATATGAAAGTCATACATAGTAGAAAGTGTTCACATAAATGTTTTTAGTCTTGGAGGTAAAAAAAATATATAAGTACTTGGAAAAAGTACTTGTCCGTGTATGAAAAATAATCTGTGTCACCAAAATGTCATCTCAAGGTCAAACAAAAACCTTGAACACCTCATCAAAACCTACATCAAGGTCAAAAATTACAAATTTTAAAAATCGTTTCAAGGACATCCCAAGGTCATAGACCCACACAGGCACCTATGCACCAAGGTCATCCCTGAAGGTCACTCCAAGGTCACTGATGACGTCATAGTAGTGGGGGGAGGCCCAGAACCGGCTCAAATCTCTTACTAATACCATTTGAAAAAATTGTATAGGTATGGTGTTACTAAACTGATACGATTGTAGTAGAAAAAGACATATTGAATACTGTAAGGTTTGTATATAAATAGTACTTACCACTAGTCGAAATTCTCTTATTTCCGATACTCGCAAACTTACATCAAACACAGTATTTAGTAACTGACGCCCGAGAGTCGGTATCCTATGAACATCAAAGCGCCGCATTCATTGAACTAACATAACGCATAACGTGATACAAAGTTGAATATAGGAATGTCCGATGTTGCCAGCTATTACAAAAATAATAAAATAGGCAATTTGTCATCTTGCCCCATTCGTCATTTTACTATAACTTCGTTAAATTGAATTTTTCAAATAAATTTCAAGAGTCAAAGTGGATTTTTTAAAAATTTCCGCCGTATTGATCTTTCTGATATGTAGAAATGATCCCTTATGAAGTGTTTTTGTAATATTGATTATATTTTTTTCCATATGTTGCAAACATTATGACCCACACTGTATATCAAATTGACAACTTGTCAGATTGACCAAAAATGAGATACTGGACGTCAGTGGAGGTGAAACACAAGTATTTTCACTCTCAGATAACCAACTTATTCTCATCACTAGAAATACTGAATTTATCAGTATGTTATCAAAATCCTAGAATTTATTAGCCAGTGATTATAGGATTATATTGTTATGTCAGCTATTTCCAATATCAGTTTAAAAGCCCTTGCGCAATAATTATAATGGTCCAATAAATTCTAAACTATTTGGGTTGATACGGTAACAGATACGATGACACCCACGTTACATAATAATAGGCAAGTATACAAGGGTTTATTAAGTACTTGTACAAACTTCGAAGGGAAAATCTTTGATTAATTTCGAGATAAAAAGTTCATATGAATATGTCTCCGAAAATGTATTGTTTCGAATATATAGGGTGTTGAAGTTGAAATTTAATTTTCAAATATTTTGAATAACTTCTGCGAATAATAATTATGGTGATCAGGATTTTATGAGGTGTGAAATAAAAATTTGGTGTTAATTTTTCCGTAAAACATAGAGGGCACTGCATACGCTATATTCATTTATTTTAATTTGACCTAACTTTTTTGACAGGAAACCTTTCGGAAAAAGGACTATGTGCTCAAGAACGCTAAATGCAATCGTTTTTGAGTAATTTGGAATTCTCTGCATCGATGCAGGTTATGGGGTCAATTAGGCAGGCGCCAGATGAAGTTGCTCAGAACTGAAAAAAACTGAGTACCTATGTGATAGATCTTGCTGATATAATTTTTTTTATCAAGATGCATACAAAAATTATCTGTTCTCAAAATAAAATTCAATTACTAAAACATTTCGGATTTTCAACATATTGTATCTTGAGAATGAATTATTTCTCGATGACTCTTTGTGAAAGAAGAGTTGTTTATTCTTTCGAGATCCATTTTGTAAAGTACTGAGTAACTTCATCTGTCGGCCAAGTGACTCCTAACCTGCATCAATGCAGAAATTTTCAAATTTCTCAAAAACGGTTACCCCTAGTGTTGTTGAGCATGTATATTTATTTTACATGAAAATAAATACTAAATTTGTATTTTTCACTCCAAAAAAAAAACGTTTACTGAACTTCCACAATTTTTTTTTGAAAAAGTTATGCTAAATAATTTAAAATAACATTTCAACTGTTCTCTCCTAAACGAAATATTTGCGGATATAAGTTCATATTAACTTTTTATCTTGAATCCAGTTGAAGAATCATCCTTTGAAGTTTGTAGAAGTACTTATTAAACACCAATATTAATGAAGATTACATGGTTATCAAAATGCTCATCTGAGAGCGTAAATACTTGGGTGGTGAAGGGGAAATTTGTTCTCCTTGTTAAATTGAATTGTTTGTAACATTGACAGGTAGTTCTCAATTTGGTATTCCACTAAACCAAATACTTGCACCCATAGTTTATCCATCCACTTTGGAATTTTGTAAAGAATATATATAAAGATATATTGAAATAGAAAAAAATTCCCAACAGTGCGGCCAGTGGAGAACGACATCACTTGTTCAATAATGCTTTTCTAGGATTGTAGAGACTAAAGTGCATAACTTCAATCCCAAAAATGTAAAAAAATAATGAAGCTATTAATTCTTTACCAATTTGTCCTCTTCGTTGCCCAAAGGAGCACAAGTTTCTATATCTTCCAAATAAGACTCGGGTCTGGGTGTGTCACTTTCCGAATCGTAATGAGCTAACTCATATATTTTCCCCTCTTTTTCAATGGGAAACACTCTCTTAGTCAACCAAAACTGGAGTTCCTTTTCAAGGGTATTGATGTTGTTCCTCAAAAATTCGAAGTCTTTGGTATACTTGACATAGTCGGCAACCATTAGTGTAAGAAGTGGTGGCTGCGATCTATTGAGATAGTATATTCTTCCGCCATTTGGTACAAATCCAAATCGGTCTACCATAGAGAGTAAATTTTGTATCATTCCACGAGCTGTTTCTGTCATGTCACTCAGAAGCAGACCTTTCAGGATCCAGTATGTGTCCCAGTAATAAAATTCTTTGAATCTTCCACCAGGTATAATAAAAGGATGTGCAACAGGTATCAAAGAATGAGTTTCTGGATGATCAAATACATGATAGGATACCGTTCTTGTCAAAGACGGCCAAATTTCGATAACGCTTTGCGCAAATTTTCTCACTACAGGGTCAGCGATTTCCTTAATAATTTTTGGTTCATGTTTGAAATCCCTAGGATAAAACTCTTCCAATTCACCGATAGACTTGAAGTTTTTATATACAAACTCTTTTATCTGTTCTCTTGATGGTTGTTCATCGTTCTCGGACATCAGTTTATCAAACCGTCTCAACGTCTCATTCAAGGGATGTATCATAGCCATGTCAACGAACGTTTTTGAATCATTGAATATTTTATTTGTTTGAACTAAATGAAGTAAATCTCCTTGGCAGTAAACAGAACTATAACATGATGGTTTCGTAGACACAGAGAGGCAGAAAGGAATCAAAGCCATAATGGTAAGAAGTTTCTTCCACGTTTTTTCTGTAAGAAAATTTGAGTAGATCATCCAAGATTTAAAATTGACTTACTCAATACTTACTCATTGATAATTTTAATAAAATCGGCCTCTTTTACTAATTTAATTTGAACATTTCTTCACATGATGTTAAAATCTCTGGGTGTCATGAACATGTGACAGATTTGGCAGTAATAAGAAGCAGGTTAGGATCTTAAAAACATCTCTACAACAATAGATGACGAAAGCATGTTTAATAGGACACTACTTGTCGTACGCTGGCTGAAGCAATGTCTATTATGAGATAGGTACAACTAGTTGTTTTTTCAACAACTTGACTGTTCTAGTGTGGACTGTATTGTTTCTTTTTATCATAAATATAGAATACTAGCTTCCAGTTTTAATGATTATATTGAAATTAATGTTACAATAATTGTATGTATTTTCAACTGTCTTGTTTTTTTTAATCATAGTTCTGTTATTTTACTCGTTAGGCAGTTTGGAAACGCGGCTTTGAAATACACCAAAACAGTTTTCGTTCCCAGTATATATCTATAGAATATCAGTATTTAAATCAGTAGCAAAACCATTTCACACAAAAAGGTTATCTTTTTATAACCTCATATATATAGTTTGTAGTTTTAAATAAATTAAATACGTCAGAGCTATTTTCCAAAAGCTTACCTACTCTCTTACTCCGAGTTAGATCCAAGCCGGTCCAAAATAACTCCCAATAATTCGGAAACCGTTCCAAAACCTTCTGAGTCTACTCTGTATCATACTCATACGTACTCTGCTGAAAAGGATGGTTGATTTGTATTTTGTCACTTGATGTATCACCACTCACACTGTTTTGTAGTTATTTTTATGATGATTCACTCCACTGGAGTAGATAGACAAAGCCGCTTAACCGACAAATGTTTGGGTCCTAGAAGCGGCCTAGCTTTTGGAACCCCCGTAAATCGTCATCCATCGAGTTCTCAATGTCAGAGATGGCGCTACAGGTTGAGGGTGTTGACGAAGAGCACCTGTGCAGGTGAAGAGGGGGTGCCAGAGGGTCGTAGAAGGTCATTTTTGCGATTATGAGGTAAACCGCATGTATTTCGTGTTTTGTCAAATTTCACTGGACTATGATATTCCCATATTCACTGGAGCAATCGTCTAGAGATAGCGAGGCAGCTGCGTTCATTTCTCGGAAATTGTTATCGCTGTTAGTGTAAACAATACGCTACCCAGAAGCCGTTGAGATAAGAGATGACGAGTCATCATATTTGCAGCAAACAAATATGAGGCAATATTCATTTTCCAGTGCAGTACTGGGGGCGCCATCTTGTGGAGAATATATATGAACCGCCTTTGTGACAATCGAAGAATTGTAATCGTTGACATCAATGCGTGACCTGTCTCTGTCTGATTCGTCTAGAGCATGATTAATTATTTTTGGTTTTGGTGCTGTGCACGTCATCAAGGCGTGACTTGTCAGTCTGATTCATCTAGAAGATGATTTATTGTCGTGGAACAAACATGGCGGCGCATGTCTTGCCCGCGATGCAGAAGGCCGTTATTCTTGGTTCACTCCGTTTACTCAGGGCACATGATTCTCGGGCCCAGTAATCACTCACCCCACGGACGTGGGGAGTGTTTGCTGGGGTAAATGATACACCAGCGCGCCCTCCGGTAGTATCGGAGCTCCGAGGACAGGGCCTGACTGGTACTTTCCTTATGAAAAAAAAATAATAATAAGATGCTGCAAGGAGAACTTGCTGATCGACAGATGTATCACGCAGTACAAGCGTAACCTTTCAATGGCCTGGATCGACTATCGCAAGGCATTTGATACAACATCGCATGAGCTCATCATGCATTTGCTCAGATGCCTTGCGGTACCCGATCAAATAGTGAGATGCATTGAACAGCCGATTCTGCTCTGGAGGACTCGCTTCACCATAACATCTGGTCAAGTCAGAGTCCAAACAGTGCAGGTTATCTTTAGAAGAGGTGTGTTTCAGGGAGACTCCCTCAGCCCTCTTCTCTTCCGCATCTCACTACTGCCATTGTCCGTTGCACTACGGAAAACCCGCGGATACAACTGCGGCATCCCTAGCAACCGGAGGCATAAGGTCATCCATTTGTTTTACATGGATGACCTTAAACTTTGCTGCCTCCGGAGAAAATGACATTCACCAGTCCTTAAGGGTGGTGCAAGAGTACACGCATGCTATCGGAATGGAGTTTGGGATCGACAAATGTGCCACGGTTCATCTCAAAAGAGGATGATGTGAGGAATACGTAGAGGACGTTCAGCTCGTTGACGGAAGCATCCTACATAATCTGAATGCCGGAGAGACGTATACCTACCTAGGGGGGCAACATCGCCATACCCAAGAGGTAGCTACTGTCAAAAACTCTCTCCGCGGCAAGTATCAGCACAAACTCCGACAGATCTGATCATCAGAACTGTCGGGGAAGAACAAAGTTGCTGCAACTAATATGCTTACCGTTCCGATTCTACTTTACTCCTTTGGAGTAATGAAATGGACTCAGGAAGAGCTGCGACAACTCGACGTAAAAACTCGCAAAATGATGCATCTCCATAGAAGTTTGCATCCCAAATCGTCTGTTAAACGGGGAGGCCGTGGACTTTTGAGTTTGGAGTGTCTACATAACAGAATGGTACTGGATGGAGCCTGTAAAGTCATCAGGAGTTCAGATCCCCTTCTCTGCTTGGTATGCGATCATGAAAAAGCAGGGATTGGAGCATTTCTTTTCAAGGCAGCAACTCGTGCAGCCGATGAACTCGGTCTCCTATTCGACACTGAACGGACGAACCCAAACTCTGTCAGCGAGTTGGAACCCGTTCAGCAAAAAGCCCACGTGAAAGCTGCGGAGTGTGACAGGCTCCTACAGCTACATAAGGATAAGCCAATGCATGGGGTCTTTTTCAAGAACATGGAATACCTTGGCTTATCCAGAAACCCGACCTTTGCTTTTCTTAGGTCAAGTGGGCTGAAGTCGGAAACCGAGGGATTCATAATGGCCTGCCAGGATGGTGTCTTCAACACCCTCGTCTACCGTAGTCGCGTGATGGGTATAGAGGTCCCTGACACTAGATGCAGAGCGTGTCATGGGGCAGCTGAGACCATAATGCATTTGCTGTCAGTTGAGTCCGTTGTGGAGATTGAGAAGTGCCGAATCTATTGGAACTACTTATTCCCCACTCTCAGGCAAATACAAGCCAATAAGTCTGATGTAGTCCTCCTCGACCACCAAAGTAGGACGATTTTCGTCATTGAGTTTTCAGCTCCTGGTGAAACGAATATCGTCCGAAAAGAGGAGGAAAAACGGACTTAATATCGATATCTACTCCTTGAACTCCGCAGGTTTTATCCAATCCATTCTGTCAAAATTGTGGATCTGATAATAGGGGTCCTTGGTGGAATGATGGACACACTGCTCTCAAACTTAAAAATCATACCGGCATGCCGTGATATGGCAGAAATCTTAGCCGGACGAATGCAGAAGGCCGTTATTCTTCGTTCACTCCGCCTGGTCAGGGCACATGATTCTCGGACTCAATAGTTACTTACCCCACGGCGTGGGAAGTGGTTATTGGGATAAATGATCCAGTGCGCCCTCCGGAAGTATCGGGGCTCCGGAGACAGGGCCTGTCTAGAAAATGTCTAGCGAAAATAATATTAATAATAATAATATTCTTATTTCTTTGGTTTAAAAGTACAATTGAAAAATCAATGTCTAATAAACAAAGAAAATGTCAAAAGAAAAGACAGCAAACAACACACAATTTCTCATTGCAAGAAGACAGTCAGTCAACAAATAAATAAAAAATATACAAAAAAAATGTAACACCAGAGTATTCGGTGATTCAGAGCACAATACTAAGGAGTAAACAGTACAACCAAATCTGCTAAAGCTGAAGATCTCATGTTAGTCGATTAGTGAATTCTTGAATGGTGTAACAAGTCCTTTGAAATAACATTTTTTTCAGCTGACTTCTGAATACATGAATATTTGGAGAATTCTTAAGAGTTATTGGAAGCATATTGTATAATTTACACCCACTGTACTCTACGCTTTTTTCATACAAGGAAGTTCTATGAGCGTTTCTTTTTGCTGACGATCTTATTCTCTATATAAAAAGGGCTCAGAATGTTTGTGTTATCTGCTATGCAGATGACACGAATATTTTGGTTATTGACAAGAATCTCGATAGGCTGAAAACTACTGTTGAAGCAGTATATGGTAACATTGTAAAATTGAATATTATTCGAAAAACTGAGTAGTATAGCAACATTTTAAAAAATGTCATTAAAGAAGCGAAAATGCTAAATAGCCTAGAAATAATTAAGACAGCGAAAAATAAAGGAAAGGCCACCTGGAGTTTGATAAATAAAGTAACAAAAAAGAGTTCAATGAAAAAAAATTTTTTTTAATTATTTTGATTGCGAAAAAAAGTATACTGGATCAAGCCAAGCAAATACATATTTTTTGAATGCATGTCTAAATGTAAGAACAAAATCCAATAACAATAATTGTAAAATATCAAATTACAGTCCTAATAGTATAGTTTTAGATGAAGTTACCCCTTTAGAAATACTTGAATGTATAAAAGGCTTGAAAAACAAAAAATCAGTTGGTTTTCATGAAATTCCCATACCAGTTCTGAAGAATGTAGCAGATCTGATAGCAACTCCTTTGGCACATATCATAAATCTCTGTTTTCAAAAGGGAATCTTTCTGGACACATTGAAGATAGCTCACATAAAACCCATATTCAAAAAAGGAAAAAAAGATGATTTCAAAAATTATAGACCAATATCTCTGCTTCCTAATTCAAGCAAGTTAAATATACGTATATTAAAAAAAATGTACAGTATAGTTTGGTGACAATATGGAATGAGCTGCCTAATAATATTAGATTAATGGAAAATGGAGTAGAAAAACTCAAAATGGTCTGGAGTAAAAATGCATTTTATAACATTGAAGAATATTTTCAACATGATATGGAAGTCTATGATACTTAAAATTGAAGAAGTGTATTAATATGTGAGTATGTGATTTTAATGTGTTCATTTTACAATTTTTTTATGTATTATTCATATACAAATCTATTTAAATTATATATAATGTGTTCGTGTCATTTTGTTGTACTTTTATGAATTTTTCTTATACAATTTTATTTATACATGTTGGTATTTGGTATGTGTATGTGTGTTATCTTTGTATCTATATATTATGTATATAGAAGAATCCTTTAAATTCGGGTATGCAGTCAACAAGGGTATGGAGAATAAAGTGTACTCTTTTTTCTATTCAAGCTTTCGAGTCATTTATTGGCTCTTCATCAGGAACTCCACAATGAATTAAAATTGAACATTAATTAATTCGAAAAACATTATCTAGCACGTGTGTACTTACGAAAGTGAGTTTCGAAATCCCTTTCACTCGCCGTAATTCATCAAACAACATGTCACAATAAACAAAACGCTTGGTAAACTTCTGTAGAATTAAAACTTTTAAAATTTTGAATTGAAATGATTGATGGTTGTTTAAAATAAGTGTAAAACAATTTTAAGTTCCACACGGGCTCTTATGGAGGCCATGCTGGATTCAAGAATGGAGAGGAAATGATGTGTATGAATGACAATTGACATTAATATTAAATGAAGTTAACACTTGGCGTGCAATTACAAATTGCTAGTGACCTTGTTGCCAACATACAGTGAGATGAAAATAATAACACTAACTACTCAAGGGTACCAACTTGAAAATTATTGAAATGAATTTTGATCTGTCCTATCAGGAGAGCGACTGAGTAAATATGAATAGATTATGCTGAGATTATCGATATCGGTTCTAGAATTCATTGAATTAGGTTCTTTGAAAATCTGTGTCATCTCGAGAAATGTCCTCTTTTTTAAATTGGATTCATGTTCTAAGATAGTCACATTATCATAATCGGGGTTGTGGTCTAAAGAAGTAGTATGATGCGCTAACGAACAAGTTTTTTTTTAATTTCTAATATCACTTTTATGTGAGGTGATTCTGTCTTTCAATTTCCTTTTGGTTTGGCCAATATACTTCTTGTCACATTGAGAACAAGGGATGCAGTAAACTAAGTTTGAGTTTTCTAGTAGAGGATCTTTGTCTTTTAATTTTGAAAAAATGTTGTTTAACACTATTTGGTTTTTGTAAGCAATTTTGATATTAGGAATCTTGGAAAATAATTTGTTAAATTTGTAATTTAGAGATTCAATGTGTGGAAAAGAAAGATAAAAAGTTGGTGGCAAATTGTTGTTAGTAGAATTATTAATTATGTTAACATTATTATTATTTTGATGATCAACACTAATGGAAGATCTATTGAAAATCAGTTTATACACAAGTTTTCGTGGATAACCACTGTTAATGAAAAGTTGTAAAAGTTTTTGAAGATTGATGGTTCTCAATGAAGTGTGACTTGTTTTAATTACTCTGTTTATCATACCCAGAACTATTTTTTCACTGGGGTATGTTCCAGGATATGGTCTCATGATATTCTTGTGCAAAGGAAAAGCCTGATCAGCCACAAAGAAGTGAGAAATCATGATGTTAGTTCCTGGCAAACATTTTGGATGTGGTATTGGTAACAAATTTTGAAGAAGGGATTTTCCATATCCACTATTTGAAAAAGCATTAGAGTCATGATTGGATCCTTCACATCCAATATCCACATAAATAAATTTATAGTAAGCATCACACACTGCCATTAGTATTATGCTGAAAAAAAAAACAAAAATTTATAGATGAAATACACTTGATTGCAAATCATCTAACTGAAGCAATTTTTATATGAAAAGAACATGGTGCCAGAGTACTGTGGTGCTTGTATGACCACATGTTTTCCGTCAATAGCACCAATGCAATTTGGCATGTTCCACCGTTTCAAAGACCCCTCTGAAATCTTTGCCAGGTCATCAACTGTGGGTTCAGGCAGCACCATTGGATACAAAACATTCCATAACACTTCACAGGTTTCCTTTATTATACAGTGTACTGTCGATTTCCCAATATAATTGTTCCAAGCAAGTTCTTGCATGGAGCATCCTTCTGACAGGTAACTGAAATACACAAATTAACAAAACAATATGACACTGAATTTCTTTCTATTTACTGTAATGTTATTGCAAGTCTCTGACCTGGTTCTATTGGACATTTCGCAGGATCTTTTTGAATAAATGGTTTAATCAAATCCAACATTTCTGGAGACATCCGAGTATATTTGAAAAACTGGTCTCTGTCATTGTTTTTCATAAATAATAAGAGATTATCATAAACATTGAGCCTTTTTCTATTTCGATTGAGAGGCCTTGTTTTGAACCGACGGTGTTTAGTGTGGTTCAATAAAAAATAAGCTCCAGTGGTCAACAGAAAAAACATAATCAAATCCTCATCATCCATTTTTTCGCATATATGATTTATATTCAAAATAAATAATCAAAATACGAACGAAAACTATATTTCAGATTTTAGGTAAATGAAAACAAATCCGCAGACCGCAGCTGTCATCTGATGGATATGGTAGAAAATGCCAAACACCCAAACAAAATAAAAGATAACAGATAGCCATCTTTTATTTTACTTCTTATTTTATTTTGCTCCTTATTTTGATTTATTTCTGAATGAACCTGTTGGTGGAGTTGTGCAGTTTCATCTTTTTATTTCACTTTATATTACTTCATATTTTATTTTACTTACTGTATAAACCCACCATTACTTAGACAGTCGTCTAACCTTCACAACTTCTTATAGATATGGGTTTTTATCAAGACATACGATTACGATATGGTTACACCACAATGAATAAACTTAAAACAATGGCGAATATCATTGCCAAACTTGCCGCACTAAGAAACAGGTGTACGTTCATGAACTGCAGGAACAATAACATCATCCCACAACACATAACGCATGGCATCAAGAACGTAGTGGATCTAACCGCAGCAGCTGTTGGAAGGACCCTCCACCACACATCACAATTTAACCACAGGTTAAGGAATAATCTATTAAATTTAGAAATCAAAATTACTCATGATAGTTTTCGAAATTTGGAAAAACTGTTGACCGATACGAAATCCACCATTAATAATCTGATCCCTTATGACATTGCCATTGACTTTTATAAAAGACAGTCGGTTTTGTATAACAGACAGTTCTTCCAAATTAAGAAGAAAAATATTCTCAAATTCAATGAACTCAAACAATTTCATATTTGTAAAATAAAAACACCAACTACTTGGGTTAAAAACTTAGCAGATACAGCAATTCCTTTCGAAATCTCGAATTTTCTAGCTCTGGGACCAAAATTTAGCATTGAACCAAAAAATAAAGATATTAGGATTCCAAAATTCTCTAGAAAACCCTCTAGTACCATTCAACAAAAAGCTAATAAATTGATCACAGAACTAGAAAAAAAGAATATGATTTCCAAAGAAGAGGGTTTTTCCTTTAGAATTTATAATGGAACGAATAATAAGTTTTATGGATTACCAAAAATCCATAAACCAACACTTCAACTCAGACCCATTATTTCAGGCATCAATAGTCCTAATAGAGGTGTAGCTCAATTTGTTACTAACATACTCACACTATCATATAATTCAAACAATAATTATTTTGTCAAAGACTCCTTTGAATTTTGCTCCTTCATAAAAGAGTTTCAACTTCCTTTTGAGTTCAAAATTATTAGTCTGGATGTAGTATCTTTGTTTAATAATATTACAGTCGAATTAGCAAAAGATAGTATCACCAGACACTGGAATGATATTTCGTTACATTGCAAAATATCCAAAGTATTATTCTTAAAATTAATTGATTTTCTCTAAGACACAACAGTCTTTAGCTTTGAAAACAAAATTTACAAACAATGTCTAGGTATGCCAATGGGCAGCCCAGTTTCTCCTATAATCGCTCAATATATAATGAATGATCTCATTGAAGATTGTTTAAACAAAATTCAATTTGATATCCCCTTCTCATAAAATTATGTAGATGACATTATATTAAGTGCCCCTCAGGACAAACTTCAAGAATTGTTACTTGTTTTCAACTCTTACCATGAAAAATTACAATTTTCTGTCGAAGAGAAAAACATCGAACAGAGTGTCCCTTTTTTGGATATGAAAGTGATCAGAAGGGTAGACAACACTTTAATCACCAGCTGGTATACCAAACCAGGTGCCTCAGGAAGATACTTACATTATGAATCTTTTCAACCTCACAGACAGAAGATAAATCTAGTTCTGGGTATGAAAAACAGAGTAGTTAAATCAAGTCACACTTCTTTGAGAACCATCAATCTTCAAAAACTTTTACAACTTTTCATTAACAGTGGTTATCCACGAAAACTTGTGTATAAACTGATTTTCAATAGATCTTCCATTAGTATTGATCATCAAAATAATAATAATGTTAACATAATTAATAATTCTACTAATAACAATTTGCCACCAACTTTTTATCTTTCTTTTCCACACATTGAATCTCTAAATTACAAATTTAACAAATTATTTTCCAAGATTCCTAATATCAAAATTGCTTACAAAAACCAAATAGTGTTAAACAACATTTTTTCAAAATTAAAAGACAAAGATCCTCTACTAGAAAACTCAAACTTAGTTTACTGCATCCCTTGTTCTCAATGTGACAAGAAGTATATTGGCCAAACCAAAAGGAAATTGAATGACAGAATCACCTCACATAAAAGTGATATTAGAAATTAAAAAAAAACTTGTTCGTTAGCGCATCATACTACTTCTTTAGACCACAACCCCGATTATGATAATGTGACTATCTTAGAACATGAATCCAATTTAAAAAAGAGGACATTTCTCGAGATGACACAGATTTTCAAAGAACCTAATTCAATGAATTCTAGAACCGATATCGATAATCTCAGCATAATCTATTCATATTTACTCAGTCGCTCTCCTGATAGGACAGATCAAAATTCATTTCAATAATTTTCAAGTTGGTACCCTTGAGTAGTTAGTGTTATTATTTTCATCTCACTGTATGATGGCAACAAGGTCACTAGCAATTTGTAATTGCACGCCAAGTGTCAACTTCATTTAATATTAATGTCAATTGTCATTCATATACATCATTGCCTCTCCATTCTTCAATCCAGCATGGCCTCCATAAGAGCCCGTGTGGAACTTAAAATTGTTTTACACTTATTTTAAACAACCACCAATCATTTCAATTCAAAATTTTAAAAGTTTGAATTCCACAGAATTTTACCAAGCGTTTTGTTTATTGTGACATGTTTGATGAATTACGGCGAGTGAAAGGGATTTTGAACCTCACTTTCGTAAGTACACACGTGCTAGATAATGTTTTTCGAATCAAATAATGTTCAATTTTAATTCATTGTAGAGTTCCTGATGAAGAGCCAATAAATGACTCGAAAGCTTGAATAGAAAATATTCTCCATACCCTTGTTGACTGCATTCCCGAATTTAAAGGATTCTTCTTTAACTCAGACAGTCGTATAACCTTCACAACTTATTATGTATATATGTATATGTATATGTATGTTAAATCAGTCTTCTTTGATTTGAGTTTTTAAAAATAGACTTTATTCACATTTATTGCAATATGGAAATATTGAATTTTACAAGTGAAATTATAATGGTTTAAAAACTCGTACTGATTCAAATCTACTAAACTACTTGGTTTGAAGACTGGAAAGACTTGAACGACTTGAATCCGGTCTCCTCGACTTTTATAGGTTCGGGAATGCTGACTGGATACTGCGTAGTTTCTATTGTTCCACGAAGACCTTCAAATGTGCTGAGGAATATCCTCTATCTTCTGCGTAGTAGATGATGCAATGTTTATAGTGTATGACGCAATTCCGGGACAAAGGGCTCATTCAGGAATCGGATATAACAACTCCCCCCTTGAAAAGAAAGTTGATGCGGTGCTGCAACTTTCACATCAAGCTAATGATTTATTGGAGTTCAATTCTATATTTTCTTCTTCTCTTTCATCTAAGTGGATACTTGGTCTTCTTTTTGAAGGTAACAATCTTCGAAGGGATGCAAATGTTCTTCCTGTTCTTGGAGGTGGTGAAGGTGGATTATTTCTTGATGTCATAATTCCAATTTTCACTGAACGTCTATTTTTGCATTTACAAAATATGTAAAGTAAAATTACAAAGACAATTATTACAATTGTGAGAATCGTAAACCATGAAACATGTTTCCTCACAAAGGGTTCATTAATAATTTGATCAAGTTGATCAGAATATTGATTTAATTTATGTTGAGCAATGTTTAAGTTATCAACATTTAATTTGCTCAATTTCAAAGGCTTTAATTTTGGAAGATTTTCTTTATTTGGTACATCATTGCAACATTGATATGGAATCAAAATTGGATAACTTTTATAAGTAATATTCCTTTCTTGAGTAACAAAGTATTTTGCATATACTCTTGTATTTCCAATAAATGAATTACAATTAGGTTCCAGTTTCAAAATTGAATTCGTTTTAATTATTTTTGTGACAATATCTTGTTTTTGACAATTAATTGTAACAGCCAAAGGATCTGATACAGTTATTAACCAAGTATTCTGTTGAATTTCAAAAACATTATAATCTTTTGCAAAAAGTAAGGAAGTTGAACACATTCTAGGAAGTTCTAGTAATGGTCTCAAAATTTGAGCTTCACAAATTGCATTGCTATCAATTGGATAAGAAATAACATTTTCACATATATGAAAATTATAAAAAAGTAACTTACACTGATCTAAATTTTGAAAAGCAGTGTACATCATAGAATCATCATCTTTTGCAATATAATTTTTATTTGTTGGTAAAATATGATGTAACCCTGTTCTGTTATCTAGGATAGGAATGGGGTACAATCGGTAAACAGTATAGATTTCAGGTTCGACTAAGGGAATTTTCAATACAAAAATTATCCTTGAATCTGCTTGAAAAGCTTGTAATTCAATAATATCTAAGTATTTAGATACTGATGAAAGTTTCGCGGGTAAAGGTAAATAATTCTTTTGAATTGTTTGTGTTATTTCTTGAAGAGATGATACTAAGTCATTGGGTTTAATTATTGAAGTATGGATAATATGTAGTCTAGCAAACGTAATTGCATTGAGAATGTCATTCAAATAATTTTCCAAAAATGTATAACTTTCTAATAGTTGTTCACAGATTTCGATGGTTTTCAACTTTGCATCAACCATTGCTAAATGGTCTGAAAGATCATAAATTGAAGTTTCAATTTGTTTTATATCTTCATTAAATGTTTCTTCATCTACTTGCAATTGTTGAATGGTACTATTAAATTCTTTTATTACAGAAGTTGTAACTGAAATTTGGTTTTTGAGTAAATTTTCAATTTGGTGTTCATCCCTGTATATTTTGTTAATACAATTGTTAAAGTATTCACCGTCACTGGCATCTAAATTTCCGGTAAGGGCTTTCCAAATTGATCAAGCGCCATTTATTAAACCTCTTTTATACCTTTTGTTATAATCATTCGAATCAACTTGAGATTCGTAATACTTTTCCTCTACTTGATGAGCAATTTTATTCAACAGACTAATATGCGTACTGATTTCTCCATAAAATATTTCATTCTCGGATTGTTGGTTTCTATAAGTTCAATCAAGTCATTTAATATTCTTGCATTATGATCAATAGCTTCTTTTACTTGTGCCATATCTGTTACTACTAATAAAGTCCATTTTTCATTTGAAATTTTAATATCACCTTGTTCATGGTAATATACTCCTACTGAGTTATTAATAGGTGTTAACTTATACTGAGCGTTAACAATGTGGATGACTGCTAACAGGAGAAGAATCATTCTTGATCTGAATTTTCTTTTTCTAGATTTTCCTGATCTGAAACAAAACATGGTTTCAGTCTATCAAAATTTACTTTTGAATTTTGATTTGTTTCAGGATTCTTAAGCATGGCTGAATTTTGAAACACTTCGATAATTTCGAAAGGTCCATTAAATTTATTTTCTAATTTATTCTTTATTTGGGATTCTTTAACAAAGACTTTATCTCCAATTTTAAAAGATCGAGTTTCGTGATGGATATTTTCGTCAAATCGTTTTTTCGCATTTTGTTTTCTCCTTTCAGTATTTTCACGAGCTACTTTATAATAATATTCCATTCTATTATTAAGATCTCTTATATATTTGGTTAAAAGATCTTTTTGATTATATGTAGTTTCAGGGGGTCTACCTGAAGTGTGTCCAAATATCAACTCATAAGGACTGAATCCATGAGTTATTTTTACTGTTGTTATAAGCAATAACAGCAAGGGGTAAGATTGACAGGGGATGTTCATTAGGATTTTCTATCTTATGAACTCGTAACATTTCGACAAGGGTGGCATGAAATCTCTCTAGTGAACCATTTGATTGTGGATGGTCTACGCTAGAAATTGTAATCTTTATGTCGTATAGTGTACAAAGGTCTTTTACAATGTGATTATTAAACTCTTTACCTGAATCTACGTGGATTCTAAGTGGAGTTCCATAATGTTGGAAAAATACAAGTAAAGTACTAGCGACTGATTTTGCGGTTTTGTCAGGTATTGGATATGCTTGGGTGAATTTAGTTAATTCGCATCTCAGTGTGAGAATATAATTTTTGTACTGGAATTTCTAAAATATCAACATTTACTCTTTCAAAAGCTGTTTTGGGAGTTTCTGTTATAACAAGAGGATTCTGTAAATTTTGTCGACATATTTTCGCTTTTTGACAAATTTCACAAGCTTTTAAGAAATTTTCAACATCTTTTGTGATGCCTGTCCAATTATATTTTTCTCTTATTCTTCTCAAAGTTTCATTTATTCCACGATGCAAATTCTTTTTACCATTGTGGTATTGATCTAATATTATTGGTATTTCATTTTCGTTGGGGGTTCGAACTACGTCTTGACATATTTCGAATTTAATATTCTCTTTATCTGCTAGGATATATGAAAGCATTTCTTGAATAGGTAGATCGACATTATTTTCGACATAATACGTTTTTGAGGGTTGAAATGTGTCTTGGCATCGATATAAGGAACTGAACATGTATTCAATTGCATCTTCAGGTTCAAAAGGTACTAATATCAAATAATATTTCCGATCTTTTACAGTTCTACTGGAAACAATATTTATTTCATTTGGATAAAAATCTATATCTTCTTCAAATATATCGTCAAGTATTTTATCATGTAATGGTGTTAATTTTTGGTGTTGTGGAAAAATAACAATGTCTTTATGACTTTTGTCTAGTAATTGATCATTGATGAATTTAAATTTTGAATAATCAATTAATGATTTGATTTTAAAAAGTCTAGAAAAGTTTGTTAATTCTTCTAATACGGTTTCTTGAGCTACTTCAGTCTCTGTATCTGAAATATCATGTTCTTCAAGATTATCATTTGCCATTAAAATATTTGATAAGACTTTGCTACAATCATCAAAATGATTCATTCTGATTCTAGATAAAGCATCTGCGTTCTTATGAATTTTTCCGGGTCGATAAATAACTTCGAATTGGTATTCCTCTAATTTCAAACGCCATCTGGCTAATCTACTGCCAGGGTCTTTTATTGAAAATAACCATGTTAGTGGTCGATGGTCTACTATAAATTTAAATTTTCTACCATAAAGATAGGGTCTAAAATGTTTAACTGACCATACCATGGATAAAAGTTCTCGTTCAATAGTTGAATATTTTGTTTCAGCGGGACATAATGTTCTAGATGCATAGGCAATAGGTAAGTCTTTTCCTGTTGGTCCTTGGGATAATACGGATCCAATTGCAAATGAGCTTGCATCGGTTGTCAAGATAAAAGGTTCATCAAAATTTGGATAAATCAAAATAGGGGTTGAAGTCAAGGCTTTTTTCAATTCTTGGAATGATTTTTTGCATGCTTCATCAAAATGGAAGGATACATCTTTCTGTAATAATCTTGTCATGGGTTTAGAAATTTTTGAAAAATTTGGAATAAATTTTCTATAATAACCTGCAAGTCCTAGAAATTGTTTAATTTCTTTTGGGTTGGCTGGTTCTGGGAAATTAATTATACAATCAACTTTTGCTGGGTTTGGTTTCACTCCATCTTTAGTAATAACATGTCCTAGATAGGCGACTTCTTGTCTCAAAAATTCACATTTGTCCGGTTGTATTTTCAAATTTGCATTTCTTAATCGTTTGAAAACTAGTTTTAAGTCAGATATGTGTTCGTCTATAGTCGGGGAATAAATAATTATATCATCCATATATACCAAACATCTCTCGTTTCTAAGTCCGGTTAGAATATGATCTAAAATTCTTTGGAGAGTACTGGGAGAGTTTTTCATTCCGAAAGGCATTCTGAGAAATTCGTATAAACCATTTTCAACAGAAAAAGCGGTTTTTTCTATGTCATTAGGATGCATTTCAATTTGATGAAAACCTGAGGCTAGATCAAGGGTGGTAAAATATTGACATTTTCCGAGTTGGTCTAATAAATCTGATATATTGGGCAAAGGATATTTATCATCAATAGTTAGTTCATTTAATTTCCGATAGTCAATTACTACACGCCATTTTTGTTTTCCTGATGCGTCGAGTTTTTTCGGTACGACCCAAACTGGGGCTGACCATGGTGAAATTGAGGGTCTAATTATATTTTGTTCTAATAATTTTGAAATTTGTGACTTCACTTCTTCTTTATGTACGTGTGGATATCTATAAGATTTTGTTGAAACGGGTTGTGCACCATCTTTCAGTTTCACTGTATGTTTAATTTCACTTGTGAAAGTTAAAGGATCGCCTTCTAAATAAAATATGTCTGTGAATTCTAAACATAAGGTCTCAATTAGTTCTTTCTCTTCTTCATTAAGATGTTTTAGACGAAGTAAATTCTTTATTTTCTCTGGACGACTTGTTTCTATGTTTTCTGTTTCAATGTCATTTTCATTTCCATAATATTCTTCAAATTGTAAGTCATTAAAATCAATAGATTTTTCAATTGCATTTACATTTACAACGGTTACTAAAAATTCTCCTTTTTCGTTAATTTTGACTAGGGCATTTGGAAGTTTAACTTTCTCTTTTTCAGTAGCTAACAGTATAGCTTCTGTATTTCTTAATTTGGATTTTAATTTAAAAACTTTTTCAACTCTTGGTTCGATTGTTATTTTATTTTCGAGATTTTGTGTACTGAACTTTTCCTGTAAGTTTCCTTGAATTTTTTGTTCATTATTTATTTTAACTGATGTTCCAGCAAGTGTTTTCCGGGCTGAATATAAAGGGAAGGTTTTATAATTCAAAATTAAAACTTGATTACCAATATCTACTACTCCATCAAATCTTTTCAAAAAATCGGTACCTAAAATTCCGTCAAATTCGATATCTAAATCGTGTACATAAACTTTATGCCAAACTGGTTTTTCTTTTGTGCCAAATGGTATTAAAACTGACTCTTTTACCATTACTTTTCCATCTGTAACTCCTGTAACTGGTATATTTTCTGAAAATCTTTTTGTATAATTTTCAGCTGTTTTCCTTTTAAAAATCGAGATACCTGCACCTGTGTCAATTAATATTTTAAAATTAGCTGGACTGATTAAATAGTACAAATCGCTACAATTGGATGTTATAGAAATTGCTGATCTGTCTTGAGGTCGTTCATAGTGGGTATTGTTTTCTCTGGCTTGAATTCGCGAGTTTTGATAAGCGCTGCGAGATTCGCTTTCATTTCGATTGCAGGAGGAATCTGTTGAGTTGGACATTGTTGTTCTATAATTAGATTGTCTGCATATAGGGTTTGTCGAGATTGGGGATTGGTATTGATTAATTGTGTCGTACATGGATTGGTAGTTGTACTGATAGGTGGGTTGTCTAGTGACAGAAAATTGTGAAAATCCGTTTGAAGTTGTTCTACTTCATAGTCAAAATTTTCATTTGGTATTTGTTCATATTGCTGTTGTTCAAAATCTTGTTGTTCCGGGAAATAATCTTCCTCATCATAGAATGACTCGTTTCCTTGGTCTGAATATTCATAAATATTTTCGTTTTGATACTCAAAATCTGTATTTGAGCATAATAAATCGTACTCATGATCTAATAAATGGGTTTTATTCGCATTTAAATTCCATTGAGGGTTATTCTTGATTACTGTGGGTCTATTTGTTTGAAAATATTGTCCGCGTTGTTGCATTTGAGGATTTGCTTGTCTTTGAAAGTTTTGATTTCGGAAATTTCGATTTGGATTTTGATTTTGGAACATATTTGGTCTCATTTGAGGTTGATTCATTTGGGGTTGACTCGTTTGGGGTTGGAAATAATTCCTTTGGAAATTATTTGGTCGATTTATTTGTGGTCTTGTATTATGATTTGTTCTTGAACTTTGAGGTTGTAATGAACGATTGATTGATTTTTGATTTTCAAAGTATGAGAGCTGTATCTCACGCTTTATTCTAACTGAAGCTTCTAGCATACTGTTTGGATTGCTAGCTCGAATAATTTGACCGATTTTGGGTTCGAGGCCTGTTAATAAGGTATTTAAAACCATATTTTCAATTAGTTGAGACTGTGCGTTTTTCTGTGCGTTTGTTAACATAGATCTTTGTATACATGAATACATTTTCGCGCTATGACTTTGAAGTCTTGAGAAAAACGTCAGTGCATTTTCTCCATTTGCTTGCCTTATTCTTTGTAAATCCTGTATCAAAGATGTTAAGTCACGGGAATCACCAAAGTGAGAATTTAATAAAATTTTGATCTCTTGATAATTTTCTGGATTTCTGGAATTTATCAATTGAGCAGCTTTTCCTCTCTGTTTGTTTCTAATGTGAATAGTTAAAAGCAATTTTTGTTGGTCTACTGCCATAGCTTGCGCATGGTCACAGGCATTAAGAAAATTTCCAAGCGAAATTGAATCACCATCGTATTCTGGAATTATCGAGAATATTTCGGAAAGTTTATACGGTTCTAATGGTACTTCGCGTTCATTATGTAAACTTTCATTTGAACTATGATGTGACATTTTGGGTAAATTTTGGGATAACAAGGTTAAATCAAATTTAGAAAAATATCAAAATACAACAAAATGATTAATGATTCGATGTGGTACTTACAATGAGTTTCCTACGTCTAATGCTGGTTGGTTGAGCTTCCTAAGCTCTGGGTGGCTTGCTTCTTCTTTCTTCTTGTTTCTTTCTTCTTTTTCTTGTTGTCTCCGGGGTTGTGGAAAGATGAAGTCCTACTTCATAAAGCTCTAGCTCCAACAGGATGAGCAGCGTTCGACGACTTACGCGGGTTCCAAGAGGTGATTTCTTCACGACGAGGTGAGCAACGTTCGACGACTTATGCGGGTTTCTTGTTGTTGAAGAGACCGTCTTGTCCACTGGGTTCTGCTTTGCGGTTCTTGGACTCGTTGGAAGTCTGGAGACTACCGCTGTTTCTTCGTTGGATCACAGCGTTTTCGAGATCCGCACGACTGCGCCAATTTGTTAAATCAGTCTTCTTTGATTTGAGTTTTTAAAAATAGACTTTATTCACATTTATTGCAATATGGAAATATTGAATTTTACAAGTGAAATTATAATGGTTTAAAAACTCGTACTGATTCAAATCTACTAAACTACTTGGTTTGAAGACTGGAAAGACTTGAACGACTTGAATCCGGTCTCCTCGACTTTTATAGGTTCGGGAATGCTGACTGGATACTGCGTAGTTTCTATTGTTCCACGAAGACCTTCAAATGTGCTGAGGAATATCCTCTATCTTCTGCGTAGTAGATGATGCAATGTTTATAGTGTATGACGCAATTCCGGGACAAAGGGCTCATTCAGGAATCGGATATAACATGTATATGTATATACAAAAGTTTACTTATATGTTTATATCAGTTCAAGAATGCACACAACTATATTTTTTTCTTTCTAAACTTCTATGAGGTATGTAAATTAACAGAACTAATAAAGACTACTTACATGTCTCCCAATGGTGAAGGTCGTATTCAATTTTCATATACATTTTTTCTTTCCAAACGGTTTAATTACCAGGTGAATAGAAATATAAAATAAAATCTAGTAACCATTTTTTATAGTGAATGTAATAATGATTTTTTTGAATAATTGTTTCAGCGAACGTTCGACCGACATGATGACATAATGTATGATCAAAATTGAGATTCTGCTACAAAGTTGAATAAAAATAATTTTTTGGAAAATAAATTTAATAGAAAAACAAAATATTTACATTTTTTAAAAGAATATTTTAGAAAATTCAGAATCGAAGGATTTTAAATTTTCTGCTATCCATCTGTCAGCACTGGAGTTCATTTCTTCATTAAAATAGTTTTTCCAGCCTCCGGTTTTTCCAGACCTGATAAATTCTGTTTCATTTGTCATCAAAATTCCCAGGTCTTTCAAATGATCTTTATTTACTGATTTATTATTACGAAAATTGTCTATCTTCAAATGATTCTCCAATACTTCATATTGCTCATCAGAATATTTCTTTCCCAGAAAATCGGATACTTTTTTTATGACATTCCGCAGGTCCTGAAATTGAAAATAATCACTGATAATATTGAAATAAGTAAAATGATTTTATAAAATCAATGATGCAGTTTTTCGAATTTTCTTTTTTTTATTCTTTTTTTGGATAACCAATCATCCATGAAACAAGCCATTTTGAACTTTCCACTTGATGATGTGGATGTTTTCAGAAAAAAAAAACATGAAGGAAACAGCCAGAAATAATGGTCAATTTGCAAATATAACAGATAATTTAAAAAAAAAGAACATATTGAAAATGTCCTTGAGACAAATAATCACACTGGGTAAACGTAACAAATGAAGATATTCATAAAAATTACACACGATAAATGGCTAAGAACTCTATTTTCCTAGACGCAAACCTCCAGCTTGTAACCAGCAGTACGAACAATCTCCAAATGTTATTAGGCAATCCGAAAGACAAGGATATACTAGGAATTTGTGAAATAAAATGTCAAATTGTTGTCAAAGTAATGCATATTAGGACCAAATATACCTATTAAATCTATGATAATTTGTTTCCACGCTAAATATTCGTAAGAAAATAAATCGATCATTTATCAGAGATTCACCATAAAATTTTCATTCAAAATTTAAAATCAGTTGAACTAGTTGATGATTACAGGAAACTATATTGTTATGAAAGTATTGCTATCCACAAGAACGGTTTGGGGCTGCAGCTCAATAATGATAATGGTTATGCAAGTGTATATAATTAGTAAATGATCTCCCATAAGCTTTATGCCCAATTTTCTAAACAATTTTCTCAACCTGGAGACTTGGAGTGTTCTTGTTCTGCTCGCAAGGTGGAGCGGCCAAGGCACCGTTCCATCTCGTGAGGTTAGAATGACAAAATAGCCATAGTGACGTACTGATTCGGACGGGTCTGTATCGACTATCGACCTACCCTTGCACTGATGAGAGGCAAAATCCCGAAATTAGTTTGGAGGTCCCCCTGTTCGAACCAAAACAAAATCCTACTTTGGTTACAAGGGACACTTGCAATTGTATTCTCTGATGCATTCAAGATCATTGCGAACATATCTATCAGAAACAATTCAATATCCATCGTAGCATTAGCTAGGAGAGTAGTTGTTTTCTGACGGGATTTGCCACAATAAGCCTACGATGTAGTTGTATATGGGAGTAAAGGGTTTAAGCCTGTATCGTTACTAAATGATCTCCAATAAGAACTCAGTTCTTGCTCAATTTTCTTATGTTTCATACAACTGATAGAATTAATGTTGACGAATTGAATGCAATTAGTTATATAGAATGTTATTGCAGTAAGATATAAAATATTGTATATATAGACATTTTTAGCTTTTTGTGTGTAAATAGTTATAAAATGTTATTATGTAGTAAGATATAAAATATTGTATATACAGTGTCTTTCAAAAGTATCGGAACGGTCTCATATTTCAGAAACGGCCCTGAAAAAGTTCACGAAAATTTCGACAAAGTGGTTTTTGATGATGCCCGATTCAACAATGATATCGGCAATGTTACCAAATCAACAGTTTTCCAGATATCCAGGGTAACGCAATTTTTCCAACTGGAATACCCTATTTGTTTTCATTGCAATCAATTCATCGATGCCTCATCACATGTCTCCAAATATCAGATTTTAAATTAATGCATGGCTTTTTCGTTCAAAAGTCTGGGAACGTTCCAATATTTTCAATATGGTTCAAGGAAAATTCGAGAAATTGTATGCATGAGGGTTTTTGATGATGCCCGATTCAATGGTGATATCGGCAATGTTGCCAAATTAACAAATTAATAATTTCAACTATTTCAAAAGGGCTCGAGAAAATATGATATTTCATACAAAATGGTTTTTGTTAAAACGACTTTTCAATAACAGAAACTGAAAACTATCTGACCAAGTGCTCGAAATGTTTGCCATCATTTGCTAAACAATAGCCTAAGCGGTCATAACATCTTTGTAATTTTCAGTGTTTGAAAATAACTGCAAATCACTGAGTTTTCATTTTCTTCTAACACAATAAAGAATATTCCCTCATAAGTCAAAGTGATCCATTATCGTTCGTTTATGATATAGATGTGAGGGGTAGCCGACTTGAGAATGCATGTGGATAACTACAAACATCATTTTCTTACATAATAAATAATTACCTTATTCATGTCCTCATAAAATAAAAACAGGCAGTTTTTGTTGTTCCTGTGGCACCAGCCTTCCTTGATATGCTCCCAGTATGGCGCCCAAGCAACTGTAGAAGATATTTAATTTTCATACCAGTAAATATTTCAATCGGAAAAATATGGGGTCTAAGAAAGGTGTAAAAAATTCATTGATTTTGTGAATGTTTCGTAACGCTCCAAGAAATTTTGCAAAAAAAGTTTAACTCCAGAGAGAACGACTACTTCTGTAAACGTGCAACTCTCATTCGATTGGCCTATTAATTTTGTAAAACATATGGCACTTCAATATATATTTTTATCCATTAATCAGTGATTCAATTTCTGTTTTATTTGTTGTTACCTGAGGTGAATTTTGTACATTTCGGTTGAAATAAAAACTGTACTGTATTGTCTGATATACAGAGTGGGCCATTAAAAACGAAACAGCAGCTCTGAATGTCGACAGAACCACATTTAAAAATACGCTTGGTCACGTCATTTTCTAGGGGGGCATCGTTCGCGATGAAACTCACCCGAAATATATTTCATCCCTTGGGGTGGTGACCACTACCCCTAAATTTTAAAGGGTAACATATGGCAAGTGATACCTCATTTGAGAGGAATTTGTCTCCTGAATATCAACAACAAAAAAATGGATTCTTTCTATTCGAGTCTATGATTCAAGTTCTATTCAAAATGATACCTCACATTTTGTAGCATTTCTAGCATTATGCAAAGGCATTCAACAATAATTCCGCGGATACTTGTTCTACTGATATTGGTAACACTAGCTGATATTAGCTAATTTCCGAATGCTTAAAGTAAGGTTAATTTCTCACCGGAAGTTAACGTTCTGGGTCCTGTTTCTTTTTTGGCTACTGACGAAATCATTTCACCAAGTCTAGAACTTTTTTTAGTTTACCGCTCTGCTCCGTTTCGCTCGTGAACAAACTCTCACTTACGAAAAAAACAGTATTTTCTTTCTTGTCGTTCAATCGAGGATAAATTTGACTGTTGATACTTGGAGTTTTGAATTTATATTATTTATGTATATAGCTACTCATGATTTATTATTACTTAGATACCTTGTATGTTGATAAAAAAAGTTAATAGTGTCAGTCAAGATTTTTATGTTAGAAAAACAAACGTCAATAAAGTTTGATAGACGAAAGTATAGTTTTTATTGGCAAGTTTAGACTTTCAACTGACGAAGTAATAACATTGACACTGCCTTATGAGAAAAAATCTATCATACTTACATGTTTCGTTGTATTGGGCTCTAATTTGATAATTGTATATTCCATTACGATTCTGGAAATGGGGATTTTTCCGTGTGCGTTTGACAAATTCTCAAGTCATGCAAGCAAAATTTGACAAATTCTCGTGTGAGGCAAGCACGGAAAAATCATTTCTGGACGTGTAATGAACGATATTTTTTATTATACTTCGTTGAAAAAATATAAACAAAAACAAAATATATAATTTTTATGGTCAAACAATCGTTTAGTCGAGAATCGATTCATAACGTGAAAGATTTCTTATATAGACTCAGCTTTTTCGACAAAATAAACTAGAAGAGTATCGTCGCTTACAGTTTTGATTTTGTTCTGATTTTGCAATTCTGTAAAAGATTGATATATCCGTGTTTATATTTCGACCTGGATTTTACTGGTAATAAATTCGCGCTTGATTGTGCCGTTTGCTCTAGGATATTATTGAAAGTTAATTAATTGACAGAATCTAAACAGTGCAGGAAAATTATAGTGTTTGGCATGTATGATGCGTTTCTATGGTTACTTTCTAAAGTATTTCCTTGCGCTGTTTCCGTGCACTATTCCGAAAAAGCCCATCTTACATTATTACTAATAGAGATGAAAATAAGGTGTTTTCAAACAAGTATGATAAAAATCTTTTATCATCGATTCATAAGTAACCCATTTTTTTTTCTGAATGCGATTGTAATGTAGAGATGAGGAGAAATTAAATATTGTTTGGTGGTATACAGTTGGAACATTTTATTCCTTGACAACGCATTCTCGTGATTCGCCTGGTCGCTATATCGTATTTTTACCTTTCTAAGATGGAGAACCATGCTCGTTTGATGATAGACAAATTCGTTTTATATTCCTCATAGTTCAAGTACCAAGCTGAGGGTTGTGTTTGATGCAGCTTCAGCCTGCACTAATGGCAAATCAAAAAAAATCAATCGTTGCTTCCTGGTCCTAAGTTGCAGCGAAATCTAGTAGTTATTTTGTTATATTTCAGAATTCATCGTATTGCATTCACCACTGATACATGTCAGATGTTCAGACAAATTTGGGTCGCTCCACCTCCACCGAGATTTCCAGCGTATTTTGTGGAGGTTCAGTAGTGAGTTACCTGTACCAGAATTTTGTCTTGACACTGTTAGCTTTGGTATCGTGTCCTCACCTTTCCTTGCAATTCGTTTCTTACTGCAATTAGTGGCTGATGAAGGTAGCGCTTATCCTAAAGCTTCAAAAGTCATATTGTCTGATACATATGTTGATGGTATCATAACGAGTTGTGCAGATATTGATGAAGCTCTGTCTGTACAAGCTGAAGTAATTTCTTTGCTTGCAAAGGGCGATTTTGAGTTGAAAAAATGGGCAAGCAATGACCCTATGTTGCTTGCTGGTATTCCAGCTGAACATTGTCAAAATAAAAAATTGATATTTGGTAAGAACGATATGTCCAAAATTAAAATTCTGGGAATTGTCCACATTCAGATAATTTTTTTTATAATGTTGGATTATTAGATAGACCTTGCACCAAACGAAATATTTTATCGGACTTGGCTAGAATATTCGATACTATGGGATTTCTTACTTCCATTACATTTTTTGCTAAGTTTGTGATGCAACAGTTATGGGTTTAAGGACTGGATTGGGATCAAGAACCAGATGCTCCTATATTGAATCGTTGGCTCCGATTCCAGGAGGAGCTGCGCATTTTGTCGTCTTTCAAATTACCTCGATATTTGTTATTACATACCGCATCGGTTGTGGAATTGCACGGGTTTTCAGATGTCTCAGAAAAACGTTATGCTGCCGTGGTATATATATTAGGATCACTGATATGAATGGAATCATCGAAGTACATTTGGTGATGGCTAAATCCAAGTTTGCGCCTTTAAAACGTGTTTCTTTGGCTCGATTGGAATTGTGTGCAGCATTGCTGCTATCGGATCTAATTCGTTTTGTTTTATCAAATACTGCGGCCACGGTGAAGATTGATAAGATCTTTGCTTAGTCAGATTCGTCTGTGGCTTTGGATTGGATTCGATCTGTACCTCTTCGTTGGCAAACATTTGTCGCGAACCGAATGAGCAGAATTCAGGAAAATATTTCCCCTTTGTGCTGGAATCATGTTTCTTCGAATGAAAATCCAGCAAATTCAGCATCAAGAGGAATGTTTCCATCCGTACTATTAGAACATTCTTTATGGTGGTCTGGACCTTCATGGTTGCAAGATTCCTGGCCTCGATCATCCATTGATAAACGATCTAGCTGCGAAGCAGCCAATGAAGAAATAAAAGTTGCATTTGTTTCGTATTCTTCAGAAAATCCTTTTCAAATTTTGTTGGAAAAGGTTTCGTCGCTGTTAAAAATTCAACGCATTGTTTCCACTGCTCTCAGATTCATTCATAATATGAAGAATCCCAACAATAAAATTTTTCATAATTATACTTCGTTGAATTTGTTCGAAGCACAACTTGTACTAGTTAAATATGTACAAAATATTGTATTTTGTGAAGAGATTAGTAGTCTTAAATAAATTGCTTTCTAAACCCATGAGAAAACTCTCCCTATTTCTCGATGAAAAAGGATTCTTGCGAGTGGGAGGTAAGCTCCAATTTATGTTTCGAGCAGAAATTTCCTCTTTACTACCTCAAAAACATAGGCTAACTGAACTCACAATAGAGCATTGCCACGTACATAATTTGCATCCTGGTATTTATTATCGCAACATTATTGAATCATGAATGCAAAAAGGGCAATTAGGTTAGTGCTGTCTCGTTGTGTTTGATGTTTCAAAATAACTCCCTTTTCTTACACCCCCCTGATGGGAAATTTGCCAAAGTTGCGAGTAACGCAACTCAAGGCTTTCTCATGCTTGGGTGTCGATTTTTTGGCCTATTTCTGTTGACTCACTCCAGAATTCGAGGTGTCAAGGTTTATAAGGCATACGTTTGTGTTTTCGTTTGCTTCTCAACTAAGGCTATCCATTTGGAGTTAGCTTCCGAATTTTCATCGAAAGCTTTTTTAGCAGCTCTGCGGAGATTTATTGGAAGAGGTGGTCGTTGTTCAGTAGTTCATTCTGACTGCGGTACTAATTTCAAAGGTGCTCAGAAGTACCTCATATCAATATTTCAAGGAGCCCTTGAGGCCGAGAGTATTGAATGGAAATTCAACCTGCCCTCCAATCCTCATTTCGGAGGACTTTGGGAGGCAGGGGTCAAATCACTTCATGAAAGTAGTTGGAGAACAGATTTTGACGTTTGAAGAGATGTACACTGTGCTAGTGCAGATCGAGGCACTCCTCCATTCCAGACCTATTTCTGACATTAGTAGTGATCCTACTGATTTGGGAGCACTTTCGCCGGGGCATTTTCTGACCCTCGAGCCTATCACTGTACTACCAACATTTCTGGAAGCGCTGGCATTCAGATTACCTGAATACGTTGAGATTACGACAAGTGGAATAAAACCAACCCTGAAATTGATGTGGGCAGGATGGTACTCATTAAAGATGAGAGACTTCCTCCCTCGAAGTGGCGTTTGGGCAGAATTGAAAGGGTTCACCCTGGATCTGATGGAATAAGTAGGGTTGTCTCTGTAAGAAGGTAGCTTCCTTCGGCCAGTAATTAAACTTTGCCCATTGCCATGAATTGGTAAAATACAATCGAAGCCTCGATTGTATTTTGGCGGGCAGTATGTTTCGTCCTAATTGTTTGTCTTCAGAATTATCATTTTGTTTGGATAACATGTATATAAATATATATCTATATATATGTTGTTATAATATTATTTATTATCATGATTCATAGTTGATTTCCATATTCAATTAGCGTTAATGATTAAATCGGGTATATTTATTGAAAATTATCCATTGATTTGTGGTTTGCGGCTATATGGATAATACGCGATTTAATGTTTGCGAATGCGCGTGTCTGAGACGGTTGAAGGAGGAAGCTAGAGAGAGAAAGAAGAATTCGAATTTGACTATGGCTTCCGCGTTGAGGTGTCGAAAAAGTTTGGATCGTGTTTTTAAATGAAAAGAAAATTTTCGTTGGGTTTAGAAAGTGCTTATCGAACACAACTGGTGAACTTATCAACTGCAACAGAACTGAAACATGAAAACTAGCAGAAGATCCGAAAGGTAGGCCTACCGGCAACCATCATCTACAGAGTCCAAAAGATCCGGATTTAACACCACAGTCCACAGTCCACTCCGGTGAGTTACCTTCCACCCCTCTCGTTTTTCTAAATAAATTCCGTTGCGTTATGCTACATAAAATGGTCCTTCGAGCAATACGAAATACCGAATGAAATACAAATACAGTTTGCCGCTACATAGCGACGCTATTCCGAACTATACAGTAAAGAATTATGCCAAAAAGATTTACTGACAAAATGACTAAATTTGAATGCTTATCGATGGAACGAACGAACGAAAATGAAATCTTGATTTGCGATTTCCAATACTCGAACAACGACGATATGGCAAAAATAATATCATGCAAAACTAAGTAGTAGAAATAATGAATGAAATACAAATTGATCAATTGAAAGTTCCCTTATCAAACGGAAACGAACTGATCCGACTCGTTAAGGACAATTTAATGTAGCATAACGCAACGAAAATTATTTAGAAAAACGAGAGGACTGGAGTGGACTGTGGTGTTAAATCCAGATCTTTTGGACTCTGTAGATGATGGTTGCCGGTAGGCCTACCTTTGTTGTTGTTTTCATTGATTGAGTAAACGAAGTGATTTTCCATTTTCAACATTAAGTATCCCGAAAATAAATCGACAGAATTCAATTATCACTGTTGTTCGATATTCAGCAGATAAATACTTTTTAAATGAAGTATAACTTGCTATATGTAATCACTTAAAATTTTAGGGGTGGCGGTCACCGCACTGACGGATGAAATGTATTTCAGGTGAGTTTCAACGTAAACGATGTCCTCGAAAAAGTAGTTGATGTGCCCGAGTATTTTTTATTCAATGGCCCACTCTGTATACTAGTGAATAATAATAATAATACTCCCTCATAAACACTCGTTGAGTGTACCCAAAGGCATAGCCTGTGCGGGTAGAGGACGGCTATTATTATTATTGGCCGTGGCGCTCCGGGGCGACTTACTGATGTTTTAGGTGATGTATTCACTTTTCAGCTGCAGGAAAACCCGGAAAACCTACAGCACCACCTCGGGTGTTCGGTGTGCACTCCAAGCTAGCACTAGACGAGATTGGCATCTAGACAACTCACAATACACTTGCTTTTCAACAAGGCATGCGGCCGCCTATCGAATCCGATATAAAGTAGTTGAGAAAAATTTTCGTACCTACATCGGATTCGAACCGACTATCGCTATGCTGGAGTTTCGAACGGCATGTGCATTAGACCGCTGATCCACCGACCACCTACATAAGATGGCATTTCTGAAAAAAAAAACTATTTTTTGGTTCGAGAAATTGTTAATGAAAATCATCACTTTTCAGATATTCATGAAGCCCTATCCCCCCTATTGAAAGTGAAATTAGTTTCACTTTCAATTTTCAATCAATTGTTTAGGCGATGGTAGTCAAAACAACTTCAATTGTACTGAAATATTGTCCCAAAACAAATCTCAAGCTCCCAAGTCGTGCTTGAGGCGTCTAACTTAGTGAGTACAACCTATTTCTTGAGAATTAGGTGGATAAATGCATATTCACCATAACATTTATATGTTTCAGAAACGCCTTCCAGTTCATAGTACTACCTAATGAAATTCCTGAAAAACAGTTTTGTATTGGTTTATTATGGTAGAAAAATTATGGTTGTTTTGTGAAAGAGTAAAGCTTTTGAATGTATTTTGTATTGCTTAATTCAAAATGAATTTAATAATTTATAGGTATTGTTGACCAAGAATGATCAAAGTAATTATATAATAATCCTATATATTTTAACGTTAGTCTCACCTAAATTTCTTTGGAAATACTCCCAAAATTGAGCGAAATCTCCAATATATCCTTGGGTTCTGTATAATCTATTTAAGTGATAAAAGGATACTGCTACATCTTTGGGATTCCTAGCAATATATATAACCTGAAAATTGGTGGTGGTGGAAAAAATTGTATTCTTTTTTTTCATAAAAATAGTAGTTTTGATTTAGTGACCTTCTTCAAGACAGAGAGAAAGAGACAGACATGGAGAAAATGTTATAGGAAGGTCTGGCGAAAGAGGGAAGAGAGAGGAGAGGAAGAGGAAGCAAGAAATTGGATTGGATCCTTCAAATAACAAAATTCAGAATTTTTTCAAAATAGGGTCTCTTTTTTATCAAAAAGCTCAATTAATGTAATCGAAAAGCGTTTGTCTATTTCATACAACTCAATGACAGAAAAATAGTCATTATTTTATCATTGACTCGTGAGAAAAATATTCTGGATTTCAGAAGATGAAGTAATGCTCATCTGAGATTACTTATATCACTGCTTTACCGAGAATATAAATAACCTAATTACCTTACATCCAACTTCCATCAAATTTGGTGGCAATAAACTAAAAGGCAAATGAGTTTTGATGAATCGTCGTTCCCGCGATTCTGAAAGAGATTTCCATGCAGGATAGTCAAGACCATTCACTATTTGGAATTTTTTCAAATCACTTTCATTTTCATCTAAAAATGTTGCTTTCATGTCCTTGTGCATGAAACAACTGAATCTGAAAAAAAATACAGTTTTCAGTCATGTCGATTCATCCCTGCTAATATCATAAGAAGTATATGGGGTGAAACATGGTAAATGACTTGGAACTATGATATAAAAAAAGATTTCCTGGTTTCAAGTGCACAAACACAACATTGAAGAAAAAGGAAAGGAATAATGGTAGATTTCAAACTTAGGGACTGAAGTTGCACTTATAATTCCAGGGCGAAAAGTTTCCCTCGGTCGAGCAACAATTACCACTTTCGACAATCAAATGAGTGATTAAAAGCAGCCTTTTATTCCCTAAGGGTCTGTGACTGTGACTACCAAAATTAAGTTGCAATTGGCAGCTTGTCACAGTTTGACAATTATTCAAACTAAATGATACTTGGGTTCATTATGCATAAACACCTTTTTGAGGAAGTTATTATACATATTTTTCTTTACCGAGAATATAAAGGAATTGACTTGGTGCATAGGTTTGATGGAGTCTAGGAGATTTAGAAATATACCAATGGACATAGGGTGTTACAGCCGGATCTTTCCAATGACCTTCAGTGGTCTGTCTGGTGCAGAGGTGTCATTGTGTCATTGTTTGACTGCTCGAATTGTTCATATATTAGGTACTTAATGAAGAGAATATGTATCAAACTTGATAATGCCCTTCTGGGAGATAAATCGAAATTGTGGACTTCGTTTCTCATTAAAGGACTTTGAAGTCCTTCATAATGAAAGTGCATTCTCTCAGTAGTTTTTGTGATTATGGTAAATCTTTCAGTCGTCGACACCAGCTTCAAAGTAATTAAGGTGCTCCATCTATAAAGTAGGCAAAGTGCCATCTATAGGAATCACAGAGAGCCCAGACTTCGTATGAAACCAAAGAATATTCGATAAATTGATGGATGTAGCCGTTACTACGTGGTAGGAGATCATCATAAGAAAAAGAAAAGAAAATTTCTATGTTTTTATACCACTTTAGCTTGTAACAGTTTGTTACTGCAGTTTCGTCCTATATGGACATTCTCAAACAACTTGTTAACTAATTTAAAGTGGTATAAAAACAGAAATTTTCTTTTCTTTTTCTTACAAACAATATTCACCTGTGAAATTGAGTGTACTTGACAAGAGACCATAATTTCATAAAATAAATAATCCAGCCTTTCGCAAATTTCCTATACTATGAAATGGTCGTCGATTTGAGAGTTTATGTCTGTCATGATTACAGAACGCTATAGTAGAATGACAGATAAGTTCAATAAAGTCTTTATTGCACTCGGTGCAATAAAGAACCCGTTTTTCCACCAAATATAGTTGTAGGTACATTCGACCAGTTAACGTACCATCGTGAAATTTTTGTCAAAAATGAATCCATCAATCATTTCGCACCATATATTGACTGCCTAGATAACTTGAAAATTACTTTGTTTTAGCCAGTGTGGATAATTTTCCGACCAATAATGACAATTATGTCGATTTACAGTTGCATTATTATGGAAACGACTCTCATCTGAACACAATATCGAGTTGATAATACCATCTTCACGTGTCGTAGCTAACCAAGCAAGTCTCCTATCGTAATCTGTTGCAGATGAAAATTTTACATGGTTCGAATTTGACAATTTTGAGAATGCATGAGAAATACCGGCTCTCCTGTTCTATACCACTCTTCCTAAAACTGCAACAGTATGCTTTTCATCCGTAGCATTTTTTCTTTAAAAAAACAGTACGCTTTCTATCGAATGACATTAATAATCCCAACATTGCCTGATATCCATAGAGGTCTCTGTAGAAAAATATTTTCTTCGTGGAAGTTGATAAACTACATCATCTATCCGAACTGAAACACATTCTGACACAGTAGGTTGATGTTATTTTTATCAAAAAGTTTGTATTGGTGGTTTAATAAATGTATAAAATAAGCAAGAAATTTACTGAGAAAAAAACGACGCACTCATCGAATATTGTAAATCATCCTAGCCCAATGCCAACAATAACAAGAAAAAATTTCAGAGGATTTTTTCAGAAAGAACTAAGGATAGTTGAAGATTCTCAACGTAGTAGAATGGGTTCAGATGATCTGTATACGGACTACATCTTTTGAAATCATACAATTTCACAGCTCTCATCGAAAACCATGCTTCTGCATCATAAAACTTTCTCCAAACAAAAATTCCAAAGTGTCAGTTTCATTCACAGATTTATCTGTAAGTTTTGCCTCCACGCCAGAAACCGTGGAAAGTGTGGATATCTTCACGCTAATATGATTTGCGTGAAGATATCCACACTTTCCCAGCCACGGTTTCTGACGTGGAGACTGTCGAAGATGGGATATAGCACAATTTATAAGCGGTATCCGTTAAAAATAACGGAAGTGATACAGCATAGGGCTAATTGATAGAATGACATTAAAAACTGATCTAATACAGTGTGGTGAAATTGCATCCACTGCTAAAACGTACCTATAGGACGAGCAATAAGTACACAACTGAACAGAATATTCATTATTTCCAAAACTTCGAGAATTATATCAATAGAATTACAATAAAAACTGATATTACACAATGTGGTGGAATATTATCCACTGCTGGACCGTATTCGTAGTAGTTTCGGAAATAATGAATATTCTGTTCAGTTATTTACTCATTGCTCGCCCTGTGCGGTTTAGCAGTGGATGATATTTCACCACACTGTATAAAATCAGTTTTTATTGACATTTCATCAATATAGTGTTCGAAATCGAAGTAATTCCGGAAATAATGAATATTCTGTTCAGTTATTTACTTATTCCTCACCCTATATGGTTTAGCAGTAGATGATATTTCACCACACTGTATTAGATCAATTTTTAATGTCAACCTATCAATACGTTCTCGAACTCGTAGTTTTGTTCAGTTATTTACTTATTGCTCGCCAGCTTGCCCTGTACAGTTTAGCAGTGGATGATATTTCACTACCATATATCAAAATTATTTTCAGAATTCCTGATAAATTCGGCATCACCGCTCATAAATTGTGCTCTATCCCATCTTCGACAGTCTCCACGTCAGAAACCCTGGCTGGGAAAGTGTGGATAGGCTTCACGCTAATATGAGTAGGTCGTGTTATGTTGTTTCATATGTATTGCTACAAATGCACCGATGCTTATCTAAATACAAACTTCTTCAATTTTGTAAACTAGTATGTGGCCTGAAGAAAAATAATTTTGTTTAAAATACGAGAAGTAATTTTTGATAATCATCGATACGAGTTGTATGTGTTAAGATTATTCCATACAAAACAAAAGTTATTCCAAACAGGAGGTCCTCAACGACCAATCGAAATCAAAGAAACAATTAATTACTTCCATGGAAAACTCACACAATAATAATAATTGTAATATTTCAACATGGGAGTATTTTACACAGATCCATTCAATATATTTTAATGAAAGGAGTGGATGTATATGCCCATACCTACCCATTTCGTGGTACATATAATTTTGGAATTGGCAATTTGAGATTATATTAATATTAGATTCAGTAATCTATGAAAATGAAAAGTTAACCTGAAACGGTTCCTGACATCAAATATGGATTATGAAAAATTTGGACAACCGCTTATACAATAGGCGTATTTTTGTATGCAAGTCTGGAAACAGAAAACAATTACTGCCCCTTTCGACAGTTTAGTTTAAGCTTGTCTTTTCATTATTTCAGGGGAATGAATGATTCAAAGTTTTCATTTCCACTAAGAAATAACAAGTAATTAATTACTTACTCTAGGAATGGAAATCGTTTCAATAACGAAATATCGGCAGCCTTTAGATAATTCAAATCATTTTCAAGTAACCAAACCAATTCTGTCATCCAAGTGGTCCCTGCGGAATGTACAAAAGTATTTATTGATAAAATATATATAGACAATAAACGTTCTTAATAGCATAAATAGCGTATCTATTCTTTGGTTTTGTAGTGGGAATGGTACCAAGAGACAGCGAGACGAGAAAACACTCTCTTTATGGAATAAAATATTTTGATCCTGGAAATTGTTTTTCCTGAAGCGCAATCCTCATATGTCATACGTATTAATTGAATTTGTTGCTTCATACAGTCTTGCAATGATGAGACAGACACACAGTGTTGTCAAAATTTGAAAAAAACGGGGATCTGTTCGACCCCAACAAATGTCGCCTGTATGGTTAAATTTCTCTAGAGTATGTTTATTTATCACCGGGTGGCCCGTAACCCAGAGGTTGAGATCTCAGGCTGTGGATCTTCAGGGTCGCATCGGACAGAGATTCGAGGCCTCAACTTTTTACCTCACCAGTTATTTTATAAGCCATTCCACCGCTTCCATAACATAGAGGTATATCTGAAACCTACCTACCGAAAAAAACTTTTGTTTTGTCCGAAATATCTCGGGCGCTAGGAAGTTGTGGATGATAGTAGATTACCATACGAATACGACGCCAACTCACACCAAGTTCTGCTCATAAGTCGGTAAGAGATTGGTCTATAGGAATTGTGTTAAAGATCATGATAAATTAGTAACACAAAAATATTTAAAAAAATGTTTAAGACCCAATTGCCATTTTCGAATGCAAAAATCAAAATGTTTCAAAACTCAATCCATTATGGAAATCAGTACTTGTTTCTGATAGAATTCAAAAGAAACTTTCAGGATTCTCTGAAAAAAGCGGCTGAACTCTTCAAAAAACTGTGTTTTAGAGTAGACACGAATGAATCGGGGATGGGAATTGGCTCGTCTTTCATCAAACTGTCAAAAGCTATAGCCGAAAAGTAAACTTGTATAAACACAATATCTTCCCTAGACGTAGGTGATGAATTTGATGAATTTGGAATATATCGACTTTGCAATGGAATTTGGTCAAATTAATAAATTTAAGAAATTTAGTTGATCTAATCGAAGGCGAACCACGAAGCATATTTTGTAACGGTCTCGAGTCGACTCACATAATAAAAATTAGATAGATATAGTATAACTTTTTTCATCTTCAAAATGAAAAAAAATTGTTGACACTTGTGGGATTCGACCGCGCGTACTATCGACGGCAAGTTCAACTCTACCTACTGAACTAATTGATCATTTCTAATATTGTTAGACCTACATCTTATAATGGAATGGTTCATATTTGTAATAGTTATTAATTTTGAAGTGCGTCTTATTATGATTTGGATCTCGTAGGTATTATGTCAAAGAAAATATTTTGCATTACAAAATGATCATTCAAAATGGATGGATAGTGGAAATTGTTCTCAGTCAGACTTTTTGTTGAATTTTCTTCCACAACTATTAATAATGTCGATATTATTTTATGAAATTATCGCGCGGATGTAGGAACAATAGGGTACATTACTTGTGCGAAAGATATTTTTATACTCGTGGGATTGTCGGACCTGATATGCACCTCTAGTCCAAGAAACGAGAAAGCGGCCCAATGTAAAATGTGCAAAAATTAATATCCGAAAACAAAAATATGAGCGTATAGGAAATTAAAATTTAGGATGAGTTTCTATTTCATGCGACTGGATACTGATTACCGAACATAACCTAAAAAATTACCAAAGTTGAAAAAAGCGGTTTTTTGTTGATAACTCAAAAACTACAGCATCGATCGGAAAAATTTAAATTAGGAAACTGTAGGTATCAAAAAGATCTATCAATTGAGTAAATTATAATTTTTTGATATTATTGATACTTTTCGAGTTATATGGGAAAAACCGTAAAAAATCGGGTTTTCTTTAATTCGTTAATAATTGTTATCTGTAGGATATTCAAACTTGTTACTTACTGTTATGTGTAGCCTATAGCAAGTCAAAGAAGCCGTTGTGTCAAAACTTGATAAATATTGATTAATTTTCAAAATATATGAAGTTTTCTCAAAAAAGATGCTACTCTTGCTCGAGGAATGATGCTACAGTAACGATTCAGAACTTATTTTTTTCTGTAAGGGTTGTACTTTCCTATTATCGAATAAGTATATGGATTTTTTCAATTATAAGGGTCAAAGAGTGGCTTTAAAAAAATTGCACAATTATATTACATGTTTTTTCTAAATAAATTTCTCAATTTTGTTTTTAAAGAAATGACTTTCATGTAAATATGTTTCTAGCATGATTTCACGCAGTCAAAAGAAATGAATTCCTATGATGACTAGGAGCTGAGATATATTTTTTATTTAAAAAAAAATCTGGAAAGCGCAATAATCATCGTACAGCAGTCACCTTCACGGATATTGAGGTTGAATATCTATATTTTCAATAAAAAAATACTAGGATATGTCTAGTTCATTTGCAGTATCAATAGATGAACAAATTGAGGCGAGCCGGTGCCGAGCGATGCAATTCTAGCGGGTGGCGCAGTGGAGATTCTGTTGACATTCTGTTGACATTTAAGCAACTTTCGTCCTGACAAAGTCGTTATTTATTCAATTTCAAGTACTAGTGTACATAGAAGTACTAGATTGTAGATTCATTAATAATTAAAACGGCGGCGAATCTAATAACAGAAAATAACATAATTATAGTTGGAGAAGATGTTGATTTGATTGTACTCACGCAATTGGTTCCCAGTACACAGAACATATATTTTTTGAAAAAAGGAAAAGCACGAGAAGTAGATCGCTGGTAGCAGCTTTAAATTTCCACACGTATCAAAATATGTAGCATTTCTTCACGCTGTATCAGAATGTGATACAGTATATCTTTGATCTACAAACAGGGAAAAAACAAACTACTTAAAATTTTTCATTTGAATCCACACCACCTTCATTTATTGGATGTATTTTATGAAGAAACTGCTCTTTCTGAAGAAGTGAGTTATAACATGTGCAAAATTATTTCTTTATTGTATAATAATAAGAAAGAAGGAACTCTCAATGAACATCGTTTTGAGTGTTTTAAACGATTAACGTCAAAGGCAACTTTTCAATTTGCAAATATTCCTCTTACTGAAGGAGCCGTCAAACAACATGCCTTCAGAGTTTATTTGCAGTTACAAAAATGGTTAGGCAACGACAAAATAAGGGTCACTCAGCGGGGATGGAAAATTACGAATGATGCATTAATGCCAGTTTATACTGATGATCTAATGATACCAGACGAGAGATATTGAAAAAAATTTCATGCAGCTGTATCAGTGGTTGCAAAACAAGAACATGTGGCTGCAGAAAGCTATTATTACAATGTTCGTGTGTTTGCACACATTGTGATTCAAGTGGATGTGAGAATTTTGAGACGCCTATAATCGAAATAGAAGAAGAATTCATGGATTGTCTGTTCCCACATAATATGGAAGATGGAGATGAAGAAAAAGAAGAAGAGTCAAATCATTCAGCGGACAATCCTCCAATTAAAAAAAGGAAATTTCGTAAATCTGTATCAACTTAATATATAAATATTTTTCTGTAGTAATTTCATTAATGTTTTGTATATAATAGAGTTATTTTATCATTTTGTGAATATGATATTCGTTTTTTTCTCGACGACCTACCCCAAATTAAGTACAATGGGATTTTTGTACGTTGTCCAGAAGCCGAGATACTTAATATTTTTCAAGCGCAAGCCACTTTGAACGCACGAAATAAGTTTTCAGTGCTATCCCCACTACGCCGTCCGCTACAGCTATAGCGATCGATCCGCACTTGCACGCCTCACTTTATTCATCAATTAATAATATTGCAAATGAACTAGACATATCCTAGTATTTTTATTGAAAATATAGGTATTCAACCTCAATATCCATGAAGGTGACGTACGATGATTATTGAGTCTTCCATATTTTTTTGAAATAAAATAATTATCTTGGCTTCTAGTGATCGAATCTATCTAGTTATTTCTTTAAAAACAAAAATTAAGAAATTTATCTAGAAAAAACATACGAATACGACAAAGTTCACCAACACGTATTAGTGAAAACGCTCCTGATATTTGAATAAGTGTAGCCATATCCAAGTGTTTCCGAAACTTGAAAGTTATACCAATCTGCAAGGAGTGAGACAGTGCATCTATAGCTCCATATAATTCTACATTGAATTACAACAAAGTAATTTGATGAAAAGTAGCAAGATCAAACAAAATCTCGACTAAATCCGTAGGATAAAGAAGAGATAAGGGATCAGTAAAAACAATAGTCAGGTATACCTATTCTCGAAATTGATAGTACGTGGGCTCATATGAGATATGGAGGATGTAACCAAATTGTTGGAAAAATTGAGTAAGGATTTGAATGAAGTGAAAACACAAAACTATCAACTTGTCCGAGAGGTAACTGCACTAAGAGAGGACATACATGGTTTCAAAACCCAAGTAGCAGCAGATTTGTTGGAGTTGAAAAGAGAAAATGATCAACTAAAAAGTGAAAATATAAAGTTAGCCGGAAAGATACAGTCTGTAGAAAGAAGATTAAAGAAATATAATTTGGTAATTTATGGTTTAAAAGAAGGGGAGAGAGATCTCTACGAGGATGTGGTCTCTTTATTCCGTACGAAGCTTGCTATTGATGTAAAGGAGACTGATATCAGAGATGTGTTTAGACTGGGCCAAATTGATGAAGTGAAAAACCGTCCCGTTGTGATTGAGTTTACAAGAAATAAACTACGGTTTGAAGCGCTGACTGGTTCTAAGAAGTTGAAAGGAACTGGATTGTTCATAGCACCGGACTACATACAAGAGGATTATGTGAAGAAACAATATCTAGTGGCCCAGCAGAAAATCGCTAGAGAAAGTGGTCATATAGCGAAGATCAGAAGAAATAACCTGATAGTGGACAACATCAGTTACTCATTCGAAGATCTACAGACCAGGTTAGTGAAAGGTGATTCGTGTGAATCAGTGGGAAGTGAAAATTCGAAGAAAAGAGCTGCTGAAGATATACTAGGAAAAGAGAAAAATAAACCATTCAAAGCAAGTAGATTTTTAAGATCATCAACAAAATTAAAACTATTCTCACAGGTTCAATTTGATAGCATAAAGAAAACATTCCATTCATGAAATCATTTTATTGATCATGTCACATTTTTGTATAGGGCATCTTAATGTTAGGTCGTTGATGCCTAAATTAACTGATATTAAAGAGTTAATCAACTTATACAATTTCTCCATTTTTTGTGTCAGTGAAACTTGGTTGTCTAGCAATATTGAAAATGAAGTTTGCAATATAAATGGTTATACCTTATTACGCAAGGATCGTCTTCGGGGAAGAGGAGGGGGAGTGGGCATTTTCATTGAAAATTGTATATCTTATAATAAAATTAATTCAGATAGTGATTTAGAACAGTTATGGGTTAATATCAAAATCGCGAAACTGAATATTGCTGTTGGTGTCATATATAAGCCCCCGGACTATTCAGTGAGCAAATTTATTGCTAAGTTAGAAAATGATCTTACAATGTTGATACCCAAGTATGACGATATTATTATTCTGGGCGACTTCAACATTGATATGTTGAAAATATCGTCTACGTCCTATTCTTGGATGAACAATTTTTTAGGAGGAATGGGGTTAGTTCAGCTTATCGATAAACCATGAGCTAATATACATTGAAATTAATCTGAATTGCAACATTCGTACTTCGGTTTATAAAAAAATAAGAGATTTTAGAAACTTTGATGAAGAACAATTTTATCAAGATATCAACTCAGTTCCGTTCCATATAATATATAATCTTCCAACTATTGATGATAAAGTGAATTTTATGAATGAAAATATCCTACAAATCTTCAATACCCATGCACCTCTACGAAACATCAGAATCACAAAACCGTACGCTCCGTGGATCACTGATAATGTGAAGCTTCTCATGTCCTTGCGCAATAAAGCTCGAGTGAGGTGGCAAAAAACTAAGTCACCTCTCCATTATGAATATTATAAGTCACTGAGAAATTATACCACATTGGCATGTCGACACGAGAAAACAGCATATTTTCAATATATTCTGCAACAGCAAGGGGTCAGTAAAATTTGGAAGGATTTGCATCATATGGGAATCCAAAAAAATCGTGCATGTTTGCCAGATCATCTGAAAAACGTAGAGCAGATAAATCAGTATTTTGTGAATGGTATCTCGGCAGTTCCCGCAAATCCAGAAACTGTAAATTTTTATCTGAATAATAGGCACGACTCAGCTGGCCAATTTCAGTTCCATCTGGTTTCGCAAGAGAAAACACAAACCACTTTATACAAACTCAAATCAAATGCACAAGGTTCTGACGGCATTAATCTGAAGCTTTTACTTATGTGTTGTCCATTCATATTGCCATTTATAAACCATATAATAAATGTCTGTCTCATAAGCAATGTATATCCGCAGGCATGGAAAATGTCTCTTGTTCAGCCTATTCCAAAAAAATCTAATGTAAACGAGCTTAAAGATCTTCGTCCGATCAACATATTTCCCACGCTCTCAAAAATATTAGAAAGAGAAATTGATGACCAGTTAAGACATTACGTATATCGCCTCAATATTTTACCAGAAAACCAATCTGGATTCCGGAAAGGTTACAGTTGTGAAACTGCCTTACTGCATATCACCGATGAAATCTTAAGAGGAGTTGATAATAAAAAACTTACTATGTTGATTCTTTTGGACTTTTCTAAAGCATTTGACACTCTGGACTGTAACTTGCTTATAAATAAATTGAAATTCATCGGTATTACCGACGAAACTGTCAGATTTTTCACAGCCTACCTGTTTGGTAGAAACCAGAGTGTCAAAATTGGAAATGATATATCACGTCCTCTTGAGTTGTCATGTGGAGTTCCACAAGGGTCCATTCTCGGACCATTACTGTTTACATTATATACCTGTGACTTCAAGCGTGTAATCGATCATTGTCAAATACATTTCTATGCAGATGACACTCAGCTTCATTTAACCTTCCCTTCGTCGGAAGTTGATGTTGCTATCAATAAAATAAATAGCGATATAGCTTCACTTTTGACTTTCTCTAATAATCATTCTCTGAAAATTAATACAGAAAAGACTCTCATGATGTTATTTGGCCCTCGTTCTCAAAGGAATTCACATGAAGACATCCGAATAAATGTGAACAATAAGGAAATTACCCCTGTTAAAAGTGCTAGGAATCTTGGTCTGACTTTTGATAATGATCTGAGATTTAAAGAACATATCAAGAAAACCCGTCGAACAGCCTTCATGAATTTGAAGCTGATTTAAACTAACAGGGCATTCTTAAACCAAAAAGTAAGAGCCATCCTGTGTGATGCACTAGTTCTGTCCAGATTCAACTACTGCGACTCTGTTTATGGCCCATGCTTGGACTATGAGGATAGTAGATTAATACAGGTCATGCAAAACTCATGCCTTCGATTAATTTATGGAATTCGACGTGGGCAGCATATATCTCATAAGCTTAAAGAAATAGGATGGTTAGATATGAAAAATAGAAGGTTACACCACTCAGCATGCTCTTTCCACAGAATAATTGAAACTAAAACACCCCCTTACCTAGCCAGAAAAATATCATTTCGTGAAGATGTCCACAACATCAACATTCGATTCAAGGGAACTATCACTCCTCCCTCTCACCGAACAGAAATATTTAAACGGTATTTTTCCTACCAAGTGTCACTTATATAAAATTTGTTGTCTCTGGATAGCCAAAAGCTTCCAGTAACAGCATTCAAAAAATATTTTAAGAAATATCTTATAGATTAGAGTAACGAAGTGCATTAACAAACTCATCCATAACAACTTTGTAACTATGGTATCTGATACTGTGATACTGACTTATAGCAGGCGAATTGGTTATTGATTTTTCTTCACTGTCATAGTTAAGTTATTATCTGAATTACTGTAATATGTATGTCGATATAGACTGGAAAAAGAATAGTTAAATATGTTCTTTATTGATATTATGGTTCAGAAACATCCAACGTATTCATATTTTACGCCCTTTTTTTTTGTTTGTTTTCTCACGCTTAAGAATAATAACAGGGGTATCATGTAACGCGAGTTACATGATACCATCTGATCTTCGGCGTTTTCCCATAAAGTTGGTTCCGTTTTGTTATTTTTTTTCATCTTCAATTGTATTATGTGATGTTATAGGTATATACTGACTTACATGGGAAATAAAGACCTATTATTATTATTATTATTATTATGTAAAAAACGGTGTAATATTTTTAAAGACATTTTTTGACCCATATAATTAAAAAAATCGATATACTTATTCTATAATAGGAAAGTACAACTCTTACAGATAAAAATAACCCCTGAATCGTTACTGTAGCATCATTCCCTGAGCAAGAGTAGCCATATTGGGAGAGCATCTTGAGAAAACTTCATATATTTTGAAAATTAATCAATATTGTAGTAAAACTGCACTAACTAATTTTCCTAATTTATTTAAAACACTATTTACAACAATTATTCACTAAAACATTGACTTCAATAACTATTTCAATTTATTTCTACTGTGCCTATCTATCAGCGAACTCTGGAACTGTAACTAACTCTGAACTCTGACTGTCTTGCTTATATACTCCCAAGCAGATTCCATCCACGACTCTCGATTATTCAGGAGTATAGAACATTTCATCTAGATGGCTCTTCGAATAGTATCGAGCGATCCCAGCTTGTTATTCCAGCTTGTTCTCGGCGATCCGTATGCCAGCAGATATGCTGTTGTAGTTGAACGAGGGTGTATAATTAATTAGATCAGAGCCGGTCTCGGGGCCGGTCTCGAAATCGTTTTATCAATTTTTCAAAAAACGGCTTCTTTGACCTGCTATAGGCTACACATAACAGTAAGTAACAATTTTGAATACCTTACAGTTAACGATTGTTAACGAATTATACAAAACCCGATTTTTCCCGGTTTTTCCGATATAACTCGAAAATTATCAATGATATCAAAAAAGTATAGATTACTTAATTGATAGATCTTTTCAATACCTACAATTTCCTGCTTTAAGTTTTTCCGATCGGAGCTGTAGTTTTTTAGTTATCAAGAAAAAACCGCTTTTTTCAACTTTGGTAATTTTTTAGGTTATGTTCGGTAATCCGGATCGAGTCGCATGAAATAGAAACTCATCTTGAATTTTAATTTCCTATACGCTCATTTTTTTTCGGATATTTATTTCTGCACGCACTTTTCCCTATTGCTTGGACTACTCGTGCACAATATTTCTCACTTGTGTGAAAAATGTCACTTTCCGCACTCGTAATGTAATATACTATTTCCTACGACCACATAGGAAAGTTCCTTTCCGCACGAGTTTCCAAAGGAAAACTCCATACAATCTATTAATATATATTCACAAAGAAAAATGCCAAATGTGGGATGCTTAAGGACACGTGGTATATTTGTTGGATATTCAGAAATATTGATGGTTTTCAGGGTTTTCTAATATTGATCAAATACAAAATTAAAGTTGTTTAAAGTGAAGATGTTTTAGATTCACAAACTAGTCGAATAACGTTAGTGGTCATCCCAAACTAAACAACATTCATCTCAGATGAAGAAGAACCTGAGTCTGAGGCATCAGAGCGTATTCACCATCATTTGAAGAATCGTGCAGAAGTCAGACCTCCAGATCGTCTTACTGAAGCAGTGTTCATCGAGATAGAAGAACTGAAAAGTTACACGGATGTATCATAATCAGCTGATCATATTCACTGGAAAGCTGCGATGAAAGATGGAATGGTCTCTTTGAAAGGAAATTAAAGTTAGTCTTCGGTTGAACTGCCGAAAATTATTTATTACAAATCGCTGGGTGTATCGTGTTAAATGAGAAACGGATATCAATATAGACTGATACAAGGCTCGGTTGGTTGAAACTCCCAATCTTGTTGTAACATTTGATGATATTCGAATAATTTTGAGTGTAGTAGCAAAAAATACCTTGCAATATTCTTGTCTAATTTTTTCAAGCTGAGAGGGTCAACAGATTGGCGGATGTATAGCACTTTTATGAAGCAATTTTTTGAATTGGTAGGTGGAATGAGTATCAGATCATGAAGGTGATGGGATAATAGTTTCATGAGAATGTTTATCTTTTTCTCAATTTTTATTGTTATTTCCGTCAACTAGTTGGATCCTTACGATCAACCCTAAGAAGTATTCGAAGGCCTTGTACGAGCTTGGAAAGACGTATCCACTACCTTCTAATGTGTGATAGATACCATGCACGGACCGAGATTGCGCTGGAATTCGAACCCACACCCCTACTTGTTCATTTAGTTGAGGGGCGAATGCTTTACCATCACGATCACGAAACCACTCTCTTAGAAAATCTGTTATTCAATTTTTTATTCCAGAAATATCAGAAATTCATGGATGTGCTTGAGAACATTTTCTCAACTTCTCTATTAAGTGTTCAATGAAATAGTCTCTTATGAGCCAGTAATTTATAAAAAACAACTTTTCTCGTGTATTCTCAGTACTCATTAGTAAATAAAAAATATCAAAATGTTACTGAAAAATTATTGTTGATTATTTTTATATTTTCATTATCATATCGTGAAACCCTTTTGATATATTAGTTTAATTTAATTTTTATTATTAACATGATCGACGATTTATTTTATTGAAATCTATGTTCATTGAGAGTGGAGTGGGGCGCCTTTGTCTGTTTTCCGCTGTGCGATTTTGTGGGTTATTGGTTGTTCTCGGTCTTTGCACGGTCTTCATGACATAACATTAGAAGTTGGGGGTGTTAGGGTCGGGATCGGTGGGTGGGCTATGGGGTCTTTTGGTGGGGGATGGACGGTGGCGTTTTATTATATTCTTAGTAATTTTAAATATTTAGAATATTCCATTATTATTCACCGCTACAGTTATCTTGTATTATGTTATTTCATAAGTTGCCACTTTAAATGTAAGATCACTGTTTACGGGTTTTGATGACCTTAGGAATATTTTTAATGAACATCAGTTTGATATCGCTGTCATTACAGACACATGGTTAACACCTCACATACCTTCAGATTTACACAATTTGAACAGCTATGGCTGAAATTCAAAATAAACAATTTATGCTTTGGGCTAGGTGCCTTATATAGACCACCACATACAAGGGTGAACGAATGCATTGCAGCTCTGGAAAATACACTCTCATGTGTAATTCCAACTGTAGATGTATCATATTAGCTGGGGACATAAATGTGAATATATTAAACACTACAAACACAAACACTATACAATTTATAATTTTTTTAGAAAATTAAGGTCTTGATATCATCAATAAGGAACCAACTCGCATCAATAACTCCAGCAGCAGTCTTGTTGACATAATTGCAACCACGAAAAAAGGAAGTATTGCAGCTACTTATATCTTAGATGCAAGTGACATTTCCGATCACGAACTCGTGTGTTGTAAACTTTCATATGAATCTACTACTCGAAAACAATATTATAGAACATAAAGGGAATATAGATATTTCGACTACGGACTTTTCTTTCAAGATCTCACATCTACTTGATGGAAGACATTAATGAAATAGTAAATAAGTTCACTACCTACATCTTATCGGTCTTCGATGTTCACGCTCCTTTGAAAGCTATTAGAATAAGTAAAGTTAGGGCTCCCTGGTTAACTGACACCCTCAAACTCATGATAAAAAATAAAAAATCCGCTCTCTCATGCTTCAAGATGTCGAAAAGTCCTGCTGACTGGAACAATTATAAAAATATGAGAAATATGGTAACTATCACAATCAGAAGGGAGAAACAAGGATATTTAAATTTCATACATACCCAACACAATACCAAAGAGCTGTGGAGTGCAATTACATCTTTTCAATATAGTTGCACAAAAAAAAAAAAATTAAACGCCTGTTCACCTGTGCAATTCAAACGAGCTAAATGAATATTTTATTACATCGGTTAACCAGGCAGTTTTACAGCCTCCAAACGTCCAAATCATAGTCCTGTGAGTACATTACTGAAAATCACTGATGATATAATTTCAGCATGTGAAAATAATCAAATTAGCATACTTTTATCATTAGATTACAGTAAGGCATTCGATACTATGAACTTTTATGTACCTGACTCTTCAAATATTTTTCTGAGCAACAGACTCCAGTGTGTCTCTATAAATAATAATGTATCAACTGAATTGAATGTATCGCATGGAGTACCTCAGGGGTCGATTCTTGCTCCTTTACTGTTCATAATTTATCTCTGATTTCAAACTGTTAATAGACCACATGGCAACTCACACATACGCTGATGATACAAATTTTTATATATCATGTGAAGTAGAATAACTTCTACGTTTAGAGAATGAACTCAACGAAGATATAAGAAAATTTGTAGAGGTATCGAAAAATCATAGCTTGGTTTTGAACCCAAATAAGTCGGCTGCTATTGTCTTCGGTAAAGACAAAATTCGCCAAAGGGTCATAGACAATAAGTCTTTGAAGGTGGAGCAACACGTTATCGAATTCAAAGGTGAAATAAAAATTTTGGGTATGAGAATAATGAGAATATGAAATTTAAAAATCATGTTGCTCTGCTCATTAGAAAATCTTACGGTATCATGAAAAATGTATACTCAAATAGACCTTATTTGAACAGAAAAATAAAAACAAATCTCTGCGACACCGTAATATTATCTTTGTTCAAATACTGTGATGTTGTCTATGGCCCTTGTCTTGATCTTATAACATCATCTCAGATACAGAAAGTTCAGAACTCATGTATCAGAATGATATTTGGACTACCATACAGAACCCACGTCACACAATATATAAATGAAATTGGCTGGCAGAGAATGCACCATAGAAGAGATCTCCATTTGGCATGCTTCGTTCACAAACCTATGACAACGAAATCCCCTTTCTATTTACTGGAAAAACTAATACCCCGACATCAGATACACCAAATCAATGTTAGAAATCGTCAACTACTAACGATACCCCAACACTCTACTACTTTCTTTGAACGTTCCTTTTCGTGCCAGGCTGCAATCATGTACAACTCAATTAGCGATGATACCAAACAATTATCACTATTTTCATTTAAAAGAAGACTTAGGGACATCCTGACCCGTAGACAGTGATCGCCAATCTTGACATTTCATCTAATTTATTTTTATTTTCATTTTGTCTTTTAACATATACTTATACTGTATTTTTATGTAAGTATCATGTAATACTTCTATAACTACACTATCATTTATGTTGAATTTTTATTTATTTATCTCGCATTTTACATTTCCATTTGTGCTTGTAGGTACTTGGTTGAGTGGAAGAATATTATTATTATTATTATTATTATTATTATTATTACTGTTCACCTACTTACCGGATCTTGGAAAGGTATTAACGATAATATCGTCTGGTCTGACCACGAAATTGTAATAATTCTCTGCTTCATGTTGAAACCCACTAGGAAATAACCATTTCTTAGGTCCCACTTGAACAAATCCTGTTTTCTCTCCTACAAATGAAGAAGAATGGATAAATCTTAAAATGAGAAGTTCGAATTGAAAAATGCCACAGTCCAGAAATTTTTATGGCTTCGTATTTGTAATGCGATGTAGATAACGGTATCACATCATCTCTAGATTGAAACCTTTGGTTATGTATAGTTAGTAAGACGTGAGATGAAAGATATAGGGTGAGTTTCAATAAGTTTGCACCATATTTATGGAGAATGTTTATCAACCATTTGTCATAAAATTTATTCGTGATAAAAATTGTAGCATTTGCAAAAAACTATAGCAATTGAGTTATCATAATGTTTAAATTTCAAACAGTGTAGGTACGGGGAAGAAAATTAGAATTTGGATCATGAGTAAACTACCCGAATTTTCGATAATATTGGAAAAGAATATTCAGAAAAGTTGTTTAAAATTGAAAACGATATCCATGTTCGTAATCACAGCCCATCCCCTGAACAACAAACTTTTTTACTGCCTACTAAGTTCTTATGAATTAATGGATGGTGGACTTGCACATTCAATTGTCTAGTTTGAATGAGTTATTTCGTTTAGCAACTTTTCTAAATTGATTTTAATGGTAGTTAGTTTGTACATATCATACACCCAGAGTGAAATATCAAATTTGTACAAAAAACCTGCACAAATCAAAACCATTTTTCAACGTAGGTAATCTCGTCCAAACCATAAACGAGAATTTTATATCGATGGTATTGAAGTAATTGTAGGGAGATCCCAAGGTGTGTTTGAAATAAAAACAAATGCGGATCTGAAGAGGAGTAATTGGGGTAATTACCCCTCCAAACTGATTCGATACATAAAAAAAAGGCTATGATAATTGAAAAAAATTCGTTTTTCCCACTTTATACTTATATCGCCCAATGGATATGTTTTACTCCCCCCAGAAAAGTAGTCCAGATCCGCCCTTGGTTAAAAATACTATTATTCTTTGTGAGGCAAAGGAATAAGTTTGTAGAGATCTATGATTTATATCCGGATGGAAGTTTTGACTGCACTATGAAGAGATAAAACTTTCAATGAACTATAAACTTAAATAATGGACCATATGGAATCAGGCCCTTATCGAAAAGTCTATGGTCATGAACATGTCTGATTGATATCAAAACCTGCGTGATCAATTCGATGTTCGTGATGTAGAACACACTCGATTTTTCTGAACAATGTGCTCTTTGAACCGTTAGTACAGTCTACTCAGTTTTGAGACGCGGATCGGTTGTAACACCACCAAATTTGGCATGCTAGTAGTTGATAACATGTCAAATAAGAAAAAAAATTGGTTTCCAAAATTGCGGGGGTGGAATCCAAAAAAAAACTAGATTTGAAAAAAAAATTGTTTTTTTTTGTTTTCATCTTGGAAAAAATGGAGTTAAAAAAATGTTTTGAATAGGGTTGAAGATCATTCAATTCTCTACAAGAACGATCCTCAGTAATTCCCTATAAAATGAGCCCGTATTCTCAGAAAACGTGCTTGAACGCCGACATCAAATTTCAGGCTCGTGTCGAGTAAGTGCGGAAAAGTCATTGGGATCTGAGGATATTGGGGAAATAGGACGCGAATTTAAAATTGCCTCTATTTCGGTCAACAGAGTTGATAACTCTTCAAAGGTTGAGCAAGTCTCTCCCATTACCCTTCTCAAATGATATTTTGCCGACTTAACGCCTGCCTCCCATATCCCACCAAAATGGGGATAATAGGCAGGTATAAAATGCCACGTAACTCCTAATTTGGTAACACTTTCCCCAATCTGATTGTGATTATTCGCTAGAAAATTTGCTAGTTCTGCTATTTCTCAGTCAGCACCAACAAAGGTGGTACCATTATCGGTGTAAACCTCTGCTGGCTTACCCCTGCGAGCACTAAAACGCCGAAATGCTACTATAAAGGTGTCTTTGGTCAAATCACTAACTAGTTCTAAATGAACAGCTTTTGTCGTTAAACAAACGAATAAACACAGATATGCTTTCAGCGTTTTAGCTCCTCGACCCTTCCTATCCTTAATAATAATCCACCCCGGTCAGGTTAAAAGGTGGTGCAGGACAAATCCTTGCCTTAGGTAAATTACTCATTATTGGATAATCTTGACGTGGTTTTACGTGAAAACATCTTACACACGAATGCATTGGTTGCCTCGCTAAATTTCTTCATGAAAGTGGCCAAAAACTTTCGCGAATCGAAAATAACAAATGTTGAGGACCGCAGTGATATAATCTAATATGTGTTTGCTGAAAAATCAATTTAGTTAAATGATGTTTATTGGAGAGTAGGGCAGGATGTTTTTTATCTTATTCATTGTTGGAAATTTGCAATCTACCACATACTCATAAGAATGTCATTTTGATAAAAGGATGTAGGCAGAGAATTTTCGACCACTTATGTAATGGTTTATTATTTTTCAGTAATGACAATTCTTTCGAAAAACTTTCTTTTTGTGCTAATCTTACCAAATAATTTAATGCTTTGTTCAATTCGAATGTGTCAAGTAGACCAAGTTTTCGGTTAGAATTTTCATTTTTGCAATTGTAAATAAATCGTTGGCAATACCCTACTATTCTCTGCAAGCGATTTAAATTTGAAAATCGATTTATTGAAAATAAGTTCGACAATGTTAGAAGGAAATTGAATAGTTAACTTAGGCCAACTGTCCCTGGGCAGAGTCAGCCAAGGGGGTCCTAACCACCATAACGTGGAATTTTGCAAATCATTAGGAAACATTCCTCTGGTTAAAATGTCACTGGGGTTTTCTTTGGTTCTAACAAAATGCCAATCAGACGGGCTGGTAAGAGACTGAATTTGGGCAACTCTATTTTGTACAAACGTTTTTAAGGTATTTGGCTGAGTTTTTATCCAGCAGAGACAAACACTAGAATCACTCCAATAAAATGATTCGTCATATAGTTCTCATAGACGTTTTCACCTTATTGACTAGCTGGGCTAGCAGTAAAGCCCCACACAACTCCAATTGCGGTATGGTAAGCGATTTCAAGGGAGTGACCCGAGCCTTTGAACACAAAAGTCTAATTATTATTTCGCCTGATTTGGTTATTGTACGAACATATAAAACAGACCAATAGGCCTCTAGGGAAGCATCTGAGAAAGCATGAAGTTCATTCTTGATGGCCTCATTAGTCAAAACTCTTCTGGGAGCTTGCAATGTACTTAACTCCGGCAACTGAACTCTTAGTTTAAACCAGTTGGAATAAACTTCTTCGGGAAGTGCTTCATCCCAGGTATGCAAGGACTCATCAATCCTAGCGGATCGAATACCTGCGCTCAGATAAAATTGACCGCTTGGTTATAGGTTTTTTTATATCAAAATTTCTAATATTATACATCAAATCATCGGTTGAGCAAGACCAGTAAAGTCCCAATGTTTTAGTTTTTTCATTCTCCTCCTGCTTTAGAATAGCCAAAGGGTCTATGGCTTGCACATGACCCAGCAATTGCTTACTGTACGATGCCCATTTTTGTAAGTGGAACCCACCGGAACTCAAGGTATTAGAAATCTCAATACATAGTCTCACTACCTCCTCTAACGTGTTACATAAAAATCTTGCATTATGACAGTTGAGGCTTGTGGAAACTGTTGCATGTTTTCCTTTGCAAGCTGTTCCAAATAACGAACTGCGAGCCAGGGAGCCGACTTGGTCCCATAAGACACAGTATTTAATTGATAGAACAGCGAGTTCTCTAAAGGATTACTCCTCCAGAAAATCTGTTGCAAGCATCATTGCTCGGGTTGTACAAGTATTTGACGGTACATTTTCACGATGTCTGAGAAGATTACTATATTATGATCACGAAAACGTAATAAAATTGACACAAGATCGTCTTGTATAGTTGGACCTGCATATTGCAAATCATTGAATGAAATTCCTGTTTCTGAAGGATTAGACCCATCGAAAACTACTCTCAGACGGGTTGTCTGATTATTTTCGTTAAACACTCCATGATGAGGAAAAAAAAATAGGTTATGTTGTTCATGGAAGCTGGACTCTTTGATATGTGAACCAAGCGTAAGTATTCTTCCATGAAATCAACATATAATTTTTGCATAATAGGGTTTCTTTTAAGTTTAGTTTCTATGGATCGAAATTGGTTGAACGCGGTTTTCCTTGAATCGCCAAGAGAGCTGAGCGGGCCTTTTATAGGTATATGGATAATAAATCTACCTTGTTCATCCAGCCTTGTACTTTTTAGGAATATCTCCTCACACAATTTGTCGTCCTGGGAGAAAAATGGTTTTTCATGAAACGGTTCTTCTATTTCTCAAAACTTCAACAACTGGGTTTGGATTTGTGCATTTATGTTATTGATACTCAAATTGCATTGAACCCTCGCAGGTGGCTGAACTGAATTGATCGGTCCAGAAACAACCCGCCCAAATACGGTTTTTTGTAATTTTGGTAAACCTCTACCCAAAGAAATTTGACCAATGCACAGCAAATCATAAAATATTCCTGCACCTAGAAGCATATCAATTTTGCCACACTCGCTAAAACTTGGATCTGCCAATTTAATATGCTGTGGAATGTTCAACATTGAAATGTCTACAGAATGAGTAGGTAAATTTTCATTGATTTTTGGAAGAATTATACAGGTAACATTATTGCAAAATGCATTGTGAAAATATTCTATATTCACAGTACATTGTTGATTTATGTTTGATGTCACTTGATTAATCCCTACGACAGAAATGTGAACCCTTGTTCTTGGTAAAGTTAATTTTCTATATAATTCATCGGTTATAAAATTACTTTGTGAAGCTGAATCCAGCAGAACTCTACAAGTGTGTGAACCTCCTGCCTTATCTCTTACTTGAATCAATGCGGTTGATAATAGAATGTTTGGCTTTGTTTTTAAAGCGAACTGATCAACACTTGAATAGTTAACCAAGTTTCTATTGGATAAACTGGCCTCATTTGTATTGGTATTTTGCCCAACATCTTCAGATTTTTGAGAAATTTGTTTTTCAATGTGGAGAAGCGTATAATGTTTAGCATTACATTTTCTGCAATGCCCAGCAAAACAATAATTGCTTAAGTGATTTCCTCGTAAACAATTTACACAAAGTTTCATTCGTTTAATGTGCTCAATACGCTCATTGACCGGTAACTTTAAAAATGTTGAACATGTTTGAATATAATGTGCTGGTCTTTACAAAATACACGCATCTGTCTATTTGTATGATTTGTATTTGTTTGATAGGTAGCTTGAGAAGTCTTCCCCCTGGGCATTTTTGAATCATTGGTTATTTTCAAAGTTTCTAGTAGATCAGCTTTGTTTTTTATAAACGATTTGAAATCATCAAGTACCGGAAGTTTTTGCTTACTGGTACTGCTTTTGTTAGCCTTGAATTCTTCCCACTCTCGTGCAGTTACTTTATCTAATTTATTACTCAATATATAAATTAGTAAGGTATCCCACTTTTCGACTGGTTGCCCGAGTTTCCAACGATTTCAAATGTTTGGCAACAGTGTCAAGCATTTTTCGTAAATCATGAGCTGATTCATGGTTTAAGGTTGTAATTGAAAAAATCGATTTAACATGATTATTCACCAACAAGCTGTCATTATTATATCGATTGAGCAATGCTTCCGAAGCTACTGTATAATTAGTCGCAGAAAATTCCAAAGACCGAATGACCTGAGCTGCACCACCTTCCAACGCTGCCCGTAAATAATGGTATTTTTGCATTTGACTAATTGTCGGATTTGAGTTGATTAACGAGTCAAAAGTATCTCGAAATTCCAACCAGTTTTCGTACGAACCGGAAAACTTTGGAAGATGTTTGATATTTTCAACTGGTGGAAGAGGATTAGGTTTATTGGACTGATTACTTTGACTAGCCAACATATTTGCATCTCTTGCAGCATAATAGTTTGAAATATATTTTCTAGCCAGAGCAATTACACGAAAATATGTTTCTTGAAAATCTTCCCTTTCGACCAGTTGTTCGTTTGGCTCGTTTACCGAAGCCTCTATTGCAAATTGCACTTTTTCTAATTCGGCAAGTAAAGGTTCTTGGTTCTCTAAACGTAATTGTAATTCTAAAATCTTTTCATACCGATTTTCAAGAATAGGTTGTGCATTTATCAAAAGTGTAAATGACTCTAAGTAGGTTTTAAACATTGTTTGTCGCTATTTTAATGAGTTTCTCTTGAATATTAAATTTTTTGTTTCTTCGGTCATATTGTTGAATATTAGGTAAATCGGAGTAACTTGCAATAACCTAATATAGACAACGAAATAAAGCAATTCAAAATAAGAAGTGGTGGGACTCTAGGAAGGAAAAATGGAACGAACTCACCGGTACAATCGTCTTTTGCTTCGGTTGCTCTCTGTTGTAAATTGAACGACCAGTCTCGTGATTGTAGAACTGGTCCGCTGCTATGGCTCCCGTTCGTTCATTTACTTCGAACTTATTTTTGAATTTTCTTCCAATTTTTGATGTTTTTACTGGTTTTATTCGGCTCGAAGGACCAATGTTATGAATTTGTACTAAATGTACTTGAACTTTTTCAGATTTATGAGAAATAATTCGGTAGAAACTTGCAAACTCTTTATTTCTCTTTGATGGATATTTTTCAATCTGACATAAGTTACAATTACTTCACTGACACACTTTTCTAAGGCAACAACAAAACAAGGCAATCCAGGGGCTTATAAAATTGGCGTAAACATAGATATTTCAGTTAATCCGGAATAATTACACTGAAGCAGGAATCATTACCCTCTTTAGACTCTATGCAATGATTTAAGAGTAGTGAGACAGGTTTCACTTATATACGCCAAAAAAACTGTGTTTTACTCCTGCCTAATTTTCAGCTACCTCAAAATTCCGACATCTTAGCCAGTAAATGATGAAAATAATCGCTTACGCACAACCTGCATGAAAAATAAATTATGCAGTTTCAAGCTGGAGGTTTGCACTTCAAATTTTTGTTATTGAACTGACAAAAACAACTTGACCACTTACTTACCGGGCGGGATTCTGCTACTTGATACAGAAAGCATTTGTGGCTCTCTCCCAGATTCTAGGGAGAATGCTGCACAGATATCTGTCAGATTTAATCTAATGTCTGTCGTGGTATTTGCCAAGGAAATAGTTGTTTTCTGTCAGATATCTGCCAATTAAGGAGAGAATAAGGTTTTTTTTGCTGAAAAAGTATAGTGTAAAACTCGCCCGAAATAACAATCTTCTACTCGTATGATTTGCAGCACTCGCTTGTTGCTTGTGCGGCAAACTTTCAAAATTGTATAAGAAGTGTATGTAATTCCGTGCTCGTTGTACAATATACTATTGTGCACTATTATGAAAAGTAGCCGAGACGAAATAATTATTAATCAGAGTAACCAGTGCTTGTAAAATGTTCGGGATTTTTTTGGCAACAGGCTGATATTGCCGGTGGCATAGCTAACTTTCAGCGAGCCCCTCCGCAGGAACCTGCTCACGCCCCTACCCCTAACCCATAAGTTTTCAATAAACTCAAATTTATGAACTGATCGATGATTATATACAAATTTCTGATTTCCTGTCAAGCTTGGGCTCCCCCGTGCCGCGGAGATTGCGGGGGTGTTAGCTACGCCCCTGGATATTGCCCATTCTTTATATTGAATAATACTCCGATCAAATAACACTACCTATGAGTAACTCGTCGCTTACGCCTCAAACTTCGTTTGCAAGGGACATCTTCCCTCACCGGCAGTGTCGTGCGTTGTTTTCAGAAATATTGAGGCTCAATAAAATGGAAATAATGGAAACCCAATATGGAATGGAAACCTGAAATTATGATGGAAAAATCTCCTCAGGATTTTGAGAACAGCCTATGCTCTAACTGACATGTTTTTTCATAATTAATTCATTTTACTCATTTCCAATTCGTTTTCCCTTTCTCGATAGTTACGACACTGGTAGCTTACCTATGAAATGACACATTTTGATTTACAGCTTCAAATGGTCTTTAACATTTTTCACAATGCTTCACCATTTCTCAATAATAAAAATTAACGATAGTTTAACACAAATTAACTCAGAATTTGCCCTTCATTCAGGAAAAAACACTCAAATAAGCCAAAGACGAAGACAAACAGAAATGTTTTGTTTTTCTATCGAATATCAAATGCAGCGTTGCCGTACTGATCAGACTATATCGACAACGGAGAATCTCCATTCTTGTTTTTACATGCTCCCAACAAGATGCAATGGACGTTTAAATTCTCTTCTTATTGTTATATATTTCATGCAACCCGACAGAAATCAAAATCTATGTCACGATTTGGGGGATAACATTATGAAAAGATGTTATCTACCTTCAGTACTATTTGAGTATTACTCATCTAGGTTGAGTTACTTGATCGGAGGAATACTACAAAACATTCATTGATTTCTTCGAAATATATTAATTTGTAAAGAAGTATCTACTCATATCTCGTTTCTATCATGGAAATTACCACAGATAATTAATATTTTTTGCTTGTTAACAAACTAAATAGTAACGAACATCGCAGTATCAGTAATGCCCACTATATATGAATAGGTTGATCTAAAATTTGAATGATATCAGGTATGTCAATATTTCGACTGTATTTTTTTGTTGAGTTATACTTCTAGGTAAAAACATACTGTATGCTACACTTGTGAAGAGTATTTTTAAAATGACAATGAACAACAACTGGAATAATCTAGTACTTATATTGAAGAACGAATTATTGTTTCAGTTTCCGTATTTTCCTAACTCATAACTATTTTTTATTGTTCCCGAATGTCAAAAATGAAATGTATGAAGAGCAATGAGGCCTTCAATATTCAAGTATTATGAAGAACAATACAACTTTCGATTGATTCTACTCATTCTAAAAACACTCATTGTTACCTTGGTATTGAATTCATATTTGTATTTGATTTGACCCATTCTCGACAACTAGGAGCACAAAATTGTATATTGTCTAATAAGGTTTGAATGAAAATTCGAGGTGAGTGAGAAGTTCCTAGCACGAGCCGAAGGTGAGCGTGAGAATCCCCGAGCATCGCAAATTTTCATGCTAACCCAGTTCACATACTGTAATTACTTTCTCCAAATTGAAAAATTTCAAATATTCATAAATATCATGTCACTACAATTGATAAATTTTGATAAGTTATAAAATATTTTTCCATAAGTTTTCAAATGAGGTACATGCAAAATGCATAAGACAGCGAGTGTTTAAGAATATTGCTTCCATATCTAGAATCAAAATGTCAACTTTTCAACGGCAGAATTTATTTTGGAAATTTTAAATTCTGTAACGATCGTGAAGAAATATATTTCCCCTAGATCGCACATTAATTTTGTATACATCAAGAATGAAAATTGTTTTAAAATTGTTTTTTCTTTATTTTGATTTTGATAGCCAAGTTATCTTCATGAGTACAATTTCTATTCTGTATATAAATCCATTTTAGTGGAAGAGTTAATCGGATGGGAGGGAGGCGCAAATACATTTGCAATGATTTCGGTTACAAAAATAGCCACATTCAACTAAAATTCTTAATAAAATGAACATGCAAGAACTCACCTGTAAAAACTTTCAGTAACTCCGTATTGGTTGGTTCATTTAGTTTTTGGATTTTATAAGGAAATACACTTCTGTCACTATCTTCATAACTTTTATTATTATTCTGTATATCCTCTATAAACGTTGGTGTGGGAGACATCGCACGTTCCTCAACTGAGCAATGAATGGTTTATTGAAATATTATGTTACCACTTTCACCTTCTTCACGAAATTTGCTATTGCTTTCAGCTTCCTAAGTGTCACACCACACCGAATCCTCAGCACACTTTTCCAAAAAGTGGGCCAAGGGAAAGTGTTTGAATCAACAATGTGGTTTGAATAATAATCGTTTTTTTCTCGGAAAGCAAATGACCATTCAGGAAATATGGTATATTATTATTGAGTGAGACTTTTCACTTCCAGGTTATATTTGTATTTTCTTCAATATTTTACTTTAAGAATGCATAAGTTAGGTAGTAAGTGGATCTTTATAATTATAATTATAATAAACAGTTGGATTAAATATCGGTTGTATAGACAAATTTTTGGTATTCTCTACACGCAGAGCATATTTTCAAATATCGAGTGTACACGAGCTCAGTTACGGAGATATAAAAGATGAAAACTATAAATACGCAAGGATGGAAATTCAAAATACTGTAGTAAAACTGCACTAACTAATTGTTCTAATTTATTTAAAACACTATTTAAAACAATTATTCACTAAAACATTTACTTTACTATTTCAATTTATTTCTACTGTGGCTATATATCAGTGAACTCTGGAACTGTAACTAACTCTGAACTCTGACTGTCCCGCCATATGCTATACAGCGGCTATATATAGTTACATTTACAGTTTTCGATCTTTCCAGTCTGTTCGGCGACTTCTTAGAGGTTCCTAGAATGTTCGGTTAGAGCGTTTGCGTCTCTTCCACGGATGAGTCATGTGTTTGTCAGAAGAGAACTTGTTTACATTTCGAGTGTGGAGTGTAATTGGATGATCAGGGCCGGTCTCGAGGCCGGTCTCGAAATCGTTACTTTGCCCTCTTCTTAAAGACTTTTCGTCCCGAAATGTAATTTTTGGAGTATGGAGATATTTGCGCGATTCTCCATATCTGCACCTTGCTGTTTGATGGAAGTAGCACTCTACGGTCTTCAGGTTTGGTTGTGGACGATGATTACAGCATACCAAGATGGTGGATTGGAATGTCGTCTCCAACATGCTCCTTATGACTCTCCAGTCCAGTCCGTCGAGCCCGCAGGACAGTTTTGGGATTGCCAGGTCCACAAGATTCTGCTCCACCATCATGTCCATTAATTTCTCAAGGCTTTTCCATACGTCTTCATAGGACGGTTTGTCTCGAGACTGCTTCTTGGTGACTAGATAGAAGATGCTTCTCTGGCCTTTCCGCAACTGTAGCACCCCTCCAACTTCCGGGTTTTGTTGCCGTAGTTCATGGAGACGACCGTACTTCTTGGAGAACACCACAGCGATGCCTCTGGACATTTGAAGGTCTTCTGCTACACAGTGGGCTAGCGCGTAATCCGCAGGCACCTTAAAAAGTTCTCGTGGTTCTTCTCGAGTCACCCCATGTCGAACTTTCTGTCCGAGTACAAGGACATGGATTTCTGGAAGTCATCGCATCCTCCGGTGGTCTGTTTTTTTAATTCGGTATACCACGTCATTTATTCTGTTCAAGATCTCATAAGGGCCTTCCCATGAGTTCCTCAACTTTGGTGATAGGCCTCGACGACGTTTGGGGTTGTACAGCCAAACCAGGTCACCAACCTTAAATCCTCCGGCATCGGCCTTGATGTCATAGGTCTCCTTCATTCGGTCGCTGGCACTCTGGATGTTCAAACTGACTCTTTCGTGGATGTCTTCCATTCTCTGCCAAAGTTTGCTGACATAGTCCTCTCCCGCAGTGTCTTGTCCTGGTGGCGTCCCAAACTTCAGGTCGCATGGTAGTCGCAGCTCTCAGCCCATAATAATACTAGCAGGGGTTTGGCCGGTCGACTCGTGTACTGCAGAACGATAGGCCATCAGGAACAAATGGAGATACTGGTCCCAGTCTCTTTGGTGGTCAGAGACTACCTTGGATAAGTGGCGGTTCATCCTCCTGTTCATCCGCCCCACCATTTCATTGGACTGTGGATGTAGAGCTGTGGTCCTCGTTTTCCGGATGTTCAGCATCTGACAAATCTCCTGGAACAGGTTTGACTCGAAATTCCTGCCTTGATCCGAATGCAGCTCTAACGGGACACCGAATCAACAAATCCACTCCTTCACCAAGACGTCGGCAACGGTGATGGCTTCTTGGTTGGGCAGGGCATAGGCTTCGGCCCATTTGCTGAAGTAATCCATCGCCACAAGGATGTACTTGTTCCCGTGTTCAGATTGTGGGAACGGGCCAGCGATGTCAATGGCGATCCATTCGCCTAAGGTCTTGTTCGAGGCCCATTACTGGCAGCGCATACAGCACATTTTCTGCACCAGTCCTTGACGTCAGCTTGACAATTGGCCCAGTAGAACCGTTGCCTAACTTTCTGGAGGGTCTTCGTCACTCCCAGATGTCCTCCGGTGACCCCATCATGGATTTCTCGAAGCACTTCCTGTCTTCTGCTCCTGGGAACTACTACCTGACGTCTTTCTTCCCCGCTATCCTCCGACTCCAACATACGCTTCAAGACTCCATTGTCTAAGGTGAAAGAGTTCCATTGGGCCCAGTAAGTTTTAACGACTGGAGAACAACTGGCTATTTCCTGCCACGACGGTCTTTGCTCACTCTTCTTCCAGCCGATGACTAAACCAAGATCTGGATCTTTCTCTAGGTCTGTCGACTCCTTTTCCTCTGTTCGTCGGCAGTGCGAACAGTCGTCTGGTCATGGTCTTCGCGATAGGGCATCCGCATTCTTATGGCTGGTCCCCACCCGATATTCGATCTCAAAGTCGAATTCCTGGAGCCTCTCAATCCAGCGTGCCACTTGACTCTCGGGATTCTTAAACTGTAGGAGCCATTTGAGAGCTGCATGGTCAGTTCTCAGTAGGAATCTTCATCCATACACGTACTTGTAGAAGTGCTCAACTCCCTTGACAACAGCCAACAGTTCCCGCCTGGTGATACAGTAATTCCGCTCCGGTTTACTGAGGGTCTTGCTGAAGTAACCGATGACCTCTTGTCCTTCTTGGATCTGAGACACGACAGCTCCAAGTCCCACGTTACTGGCGTCCGTGTCCAAAATGAATTTCCCGTCTGGAAGGGGGTAGCTCAGGATTGGTGCGTTAATCAAAGCTCCTTTCAACTTCCTGAATGAATCTTGGCATTCATCTGACCACTGGAACTTTGTTTGTCCTTCCGTGAGCCTGGTCAGTGGTTTTACGATGTTAGCGAATCCCAGCAGATAGTAAGTGCACAAGCCAAGATAACTTCGAAGCTGCTGAATGTCTTTCGGAACGGGCCATTCCTCAACAGCTTTGATCTTCTGCTCATCTACTGCCACTCCTTTCCCAGAGACACCGTGTCCGAGATAACGTACTTCTTTTTGAAACGGATGACATTTCTTAGGGCTCAGTTTCAGTCCGGAGCTTCTCAGTCGCTGAAATACCTCTTCCAAGTTTTTTACATGGTCCTCGAACGATCTGCCAACCACAATAATGTCGTCGAGATACACCAGACACGTCTTCCATGATAGTCCTTTCAAAACCGTCTCCATCAATCTTTCGAACGTGGCTGGAGCATTGCAGAGGCCGAATGGCATAACTGTAAACTGCCATAATCCGGAGCCGATGGTAAAAGCTGTCTTTTCTCGATCTTCCTGGGCCAGTTCTACCTGCCAGTATCCGCTCTTCAAATCTAAGGTCGAGAAAATCGTAGATCCAGCCAACGTGTCTAGCGTGTCGTCTATCCTTGTGAGAGGGTAGCTGTCCTTTTTCGTCACGTTGTTTAGTTGACGGTAGTCTACGCAAAACCGTGTTGATCCATCTTTCTCCTTCACCAACATGACTGGAGAGGACCAGGGACTGTCGGATGGCTCGATGACTCCGTCTTTCTCCATATCGCAGACTATTTCGTCAGCCTCCTCCTTTTTGGCGAGAGGAAGTCTTCTGGCTAATTGCCTGATTGGTCGGGCATTTCCAGTATCTATCTTGTGCTGAACCACCTTTGTTCTACCGCCTTTGTCTATTCCTTTATCAAAGATTTCCTGATACTTCCTGACTAGTTCCCTCAGTTTGGTCTTTTGTGCTGGCCCCATGTCCTTGGACGAAATAGCAACCAACTTCTCCAATTCTGCTGGTATATTACTGGCTTGGCTAACAGTGCCGCGTACACTCCTAATCACAGAGGAAATTGACGAGCAGTGCCCCAAAATTGTTCCCTTCTTCAAGGTTACCGGGTAATAATTGACATTAATTACCCTTACTGGCACAAATTTATCAGCACGCAACAAGGTTTTTCCTAGTGCAATTCCTCGTCCAATTTTCTCATCATGTAGCTTGGGCTCGAACATCACCACGTTTCCACTGCTCGCACCTCCATCCTGGCGAGCCTCCAAAATGGTTTCAGCCCTCTCCGGTACGCTTACGTCTTCAGCTAGCAGAACTCGAACCATTTCTTCATTTCTCCCATGAAGTACCAGCTCTTCTCCGTTCACACGAAGGACGCTGTCTTTAAAATTCTGCTCGAATCCTCTAGAGTTCATGATGTCCATCCCTATGATTGCATCATCCTTGATATCCGCTACTAGAGCCCTATGTTTCACTTTAGTGCTTCCCAAAGTCAGTTCAATTGGAAGTTCACCATACACAGCTGCTGGCTCTCTAGTTGCTGTGCGTAGCTTTCAATTCGACGATTCAATTCTTGCCGGTGATTTGGCAAATGTAGGTCCAAGGATAGTCGCACCTGTATCAAGCAGCATGGTGCGAGGCTCGTTGTTGATGAGACCGTCTACAAAAATACCTTTGTTCTGTCGTTGAAGGACAGCGACATATGCATTGTTATTTGGGGCTTGCTGGATACAGCCGACGACTGCCCCTCCTCATCGACCTTCTTTAGTGTGTCGGTGTCGCTTCTTTAAAAGTTGGGCATTTGTTACGCACATGCCCAATTTTCCCGCAATTCCAGCACCTTATTTGTTTTCTTTCAGGCAGGACTTCCTTCATTAATTTTCTCATGACAGCCTCGATATATTAGCGGGCTCCTGTGGCTGAGGTTTTTCCTCGATCATCCGGACTCTACTCTGGCTTTTGCAGGATTGCTTTGCTGCTTCGAATTCCAGAGCGCGTGCCAATGCATCCACGAGATGTGCGGGGCGAGCTAGTGTTAGGGCTTGCCGGGTTTCCTGGTCACGAAGTCCATCCAAAAATGCTTGGACCGCTAGTCACTCCATTACATTTTTCGGTGTAGCTGGGTACGCAAGACGAACCAAGCATGCAATATCTGCTTCAAATTCTTGCAACGATTCGCTTGATTTCTGGCATCGGTTCTTCAGCTGTGAGTGATATACGTGTTCAAGGTGAGCTTGCCATAGCGAAGCTCCAAGTGTTTTAGCAGCTGTTCATAGTCTTCCTGTTGTTGGGCGGTGAGCGTTTGTAAAATATTTGTTGCTTCGCCACGCAATGTCAGTGTCAATGCTAAAGCTTTTTCCCCAGCATTCCATCCATTTGCTTTGGCAGCAGATTCGAATTGTCGGTGGTAGTTTGACCATGGAGTATTTCCGTCGAACTGAGGCGGTTTCAATGAGAGCTCTCCTGGTTCCGTACTGACCTTAAAATCTTTTACGTCTTTTTGAACTTCTTCCAGGTTCATACTCAGGTCCAGCATTGGGTTTTTGTTGTAAGTTTCTGGGGTGTGCGCAGAATCCATTCGCTTTTCCAATTCACTGAATTTTTCTTTTATTCTGCCGATTTCTGTCTCGATTTCATCGTGGAGCGTTTCCTTGATTTTTTTGATTTCTTCCACCATGTCGTCTTTGACTTGGTCACTTATTGTTTCTTTCAATTTTTCCATTTCTGTCTCGACAGTTCCCATTCTTTCTTCTAACCGATTCGCCACACCACAAAGTTCTTGTTTTAAGTCTTCAGAGTTTTCTAGAAGCTTCATGTCTAGATTTTGTGAATTTTCTTGAAGCTTTTCTTCTAGATTTTTCGAATTTTCTAGAAGTTCCTCTTTCAAAGTATTCGAATTTTCTAGAAATTTATCTTGGAGTTCCTCTTTTAGACTATTCGACTTTTCTAGAAGCTTTTCCTCCAGACTCTTTGAATTTTGTAGAAATTTATCTTCCAGACTTACGGAATTTTGTTGAAGTTCCTCCTTCAAACTCACAGAATTTTGTTGAAGTTCCTCCTTCAAACTATTCGAATTTTCCAGAAATTTATCTTCCAAGGATTTCGTGGTCTCGTCGAGTTTATTCATTATGGAACTCAAATTAATTCCAGATACTTCGAATAAGAACGTTTCGGGGTCTTCTCCTTTTTCAATCAGTCCATCTGCAAGTCTTTTCTGGAGTACGGCCTTCTTTCCAGTTGTTTCTAACTCACGCTCCTCTAACTCTTGCTTTAATTCACTAACTTTAAGGTCAACTAGGTGAACTCTTCTCGGAAACATTTTGTCTCTTATTGTTTTTACCGAGATATCAGTCTATTATTTATTTCACACAAAGTTTTCAGTTTATTGTCCCGCGACGCGCAAGACTGTCCACTTTGCACTCAAATGTTCAACGTCTGTTAGGCGCGATAAACGTCTATCAGTTTTTAAACGGCGAACACTTTAACACTTATTTATTTTAAACATCTACACTTCTGACGCCAAATGTAGTAAAACTGCACTAACTAATTTTCCTAATTTATTTAAAACAATTATTCACTAAAACATTACTTCACTATTTTATTTCTACGATGTCAGTCTCTATCTGCGAACTCTGGAACTGTAACTAACTCTTAACTCTGACTGTCCCGCCATCTGCTATACAGCGGCTATATATAGTAGCATTTACAGTTTTCGATCTTTCCAGTCTGTTCGGCGACTTCTTAGAGGTTCCTAGAATGTTCGGTTAGAGCGTTCGCGTCTCTTCCACGGATGAGTCATGTGTTTGTCAGAAGAGAACTTGTTTACATTTCGAGTGTGGAGTGTAATTGGATGATCAGGGCCGGTCTCGAGGCCGGTCTCGAAATCGTTACAATACTATTAAAAAACTGAGAAAAGGATCATATCATATCTGAAAATAGATATTAGTGAATAAAACGCATACGCTCACGTTTTATTGAATTGAACAAAGTTCGAAGGTACAGTTTCAAATAAATGAATGATAAATTATAAATGATAAAGTTCCCCTTTTTGACAAAATGCAATTTGTATAAAAATAGTCGACGATTATTCTTTATATACCATTACAATAGAGTTACAATAAATATACATTAGCAATGAAAGGAGTTGAATATATATTATGTCATTCTAATCAATAACCAGCTCAACTGAACTCAGTAAAATAATAAGAACAGTAAAATTTAGATTAAAAAACGGACAGTGAAATACATTCGAGATTCATTTGTGCAATGTTCCTCGACGAAGATACTATTGAAAGTGCTAATTGTGATAAATATAATTGAATATTATCCTTCATTTAACTGGGATTGACAACCTGTAAGTATGCATATTTCGAGGAACAAGACGACTCTAAATTTGTGGACCCAACACACAAAAAGTACAAGGGAAAGAAACATGTCAGAGACAAACTCTAGCACTTGACTTACATATAATAGGAGTCCTCCAATACTATTATCACCACAATTCATTATAACGGACAAAAATTATTGTATCACCTATTGATATTTCGATTAGGAAAATAATTGTTAATCAAACCTTTTGCAAAGAAGTGAAGGAATTGCTTCTACTCAGTTTATCACAGTACAAATGAATTCCTCGCTGACAACTTCACAGCTAAGTAATGTTTTTTCCATAAAATAATTACAATTAAGCAGAGTTTCAACTTCAATTCATCTCTTTTTACAATGTGTAAAATTTATATGTGCTGCATTTTCATATGTTAGTTTTGCAATATCTATATGTATTTTACATATTAAGGGAAGCGTTGTCACCAGAATTCATATTTTGGATCGTTCTTGTTCTAAGACAGAAAAAACATTGATGATCATTATCATTATTTATTATCCTTCTTTACTTTTATGTTTTGATAATTGTGACGGTGATGACTGGTGTTAATTAGTGTTTTAAATGAACCTAGTCTTCAGTTATTAAAGTGTTGTGCATCTATATACAAGTTGTTTCAAAATTCAGTATTTTTCAAATAAAAATTAGACTTCTTTACATTAGAAGCTCTCATTTAATTTGCAAAGTATGGAACTATATTTGTTTGGGTGGAATCTTGCAACTCAATTTTGAAGCAGATATCTTCAACCGATTGAGCTGAAATTTTTAATATATGTTTAGTTTGGATGACAATGCATGGTTAGGTGTATGATGTTATTCTGAATCCAACATGGCTGACTAGTTATTTTTAATGCACCTGCATCTGAGAATAACCCGAAAAATGAAGTAACGGCACTTTAAATCCAATATGATAATCTTCTAAAGATGGCGGACAAAGTTTTTGTGCTTCCTACAATATGAGTATTAAATGAAAGGACTTGATGAGAATATGAATGCGAGTTGAAAAAATAAGGTGTAAAAATAAACTTTTTCTTTAAAACTTTTACTATCAACTTATAACGTCATCAGACAATTTATATGATATGAGAGTTTGTCGTGAGATTTACATGTGTAGATGAACAAGTAAATTGAATAGCTTGATCTGATTGATTTTAATTTTAAAACTTTTCAAAATAAGTGAATACGAATACTCAAATCCCGCGTCAAGCTTTTATATTATATAAATTGTATAATGACGTTATAAGTTAATTGGTAAAAGTTTTGAAGGAAAAGTTCATTTTAAAGTTTTTAGCGCATTCGAATGAAAGTTTGTAAGAAATTTTTTTTACTTTCAATTTATTCTACCACAAACATGTGTTCGTAAACGCTTCGTTACCGATCTACTGCTTCGATTTTTTTTTTCTTCATTGTTCTTTCAGTTTTTGACATATTGAGGTCATAGGTTGGGTTTTAGAGTTTTCATGATCTAGCATGCCGAGTGATTATAAGAATCTACTATAGGGGAGAAATTCTTTCAGTAGCCAAGCTCTTTTTTCAATTTGTACTACACTTATCACAATGAAATGCTACTTATTTGATTCCATAAAAGGTGCTCGAAATACCCTACTTTTTGTGCGATACATCCCCCCACTCTTCTCATAAACTGCCAATAAAACTTCGATGGAAGGCACTGGTTCTGCACTATCTAGGCTCTTAAAAAGATGTCTACCAGATTGCCATTTGAGGACCGTGGGGGCAAATCGATTGGATCCGCTCTGCCAATCCACCGATTGGAAAAAATTGTATCTACCTAAATGATCGCAGACGGCATTTTTCAAAGAGTCAAAGATAGTTAGTCAATGCCTATGGAATTGGCATTGGAGCAAAATACTAGTGCCATCTAGCGTTTTCAGTTGAAAAATAAGAGGAACTGCGAAAACTGTAGAAGGTTTCTACTTAATAAAAAACAGTTCTGTGCAATTTCAACATATTTCACAACCTGATTATTCTCGATTCTCGAATTTCATTTCCCATTTTCTTCACCAATCCAAAGAACAGATTCCGAATAAATATTTTGTTTTCCCTTTCCAGTATCATAATTAAATCGCCACCTATATGTTGGCAGTTTCATTATATCCTCACTACCTGACTAGGAGACCAGAGTACTGACGCCATCTACATGTCGTCTCCCATCGAATCCAATCGGTTTCTCATATGATTGTCTTACTCTCTTTTCACTCTTCAAACAATGCGGATGGTGAGTAAAAAATGAAATGAGATGGGGAAAGCATGGTGCACCAACCGGGGTGGTGCTGTAGCTCTTCCGGGTTTTCCTACAGCTGAGAAGTTAATACACCAACGAAAACATCAATAAGTCGCCCCGAAGCGCCACGGCGAATAATAATTATAGCCGTCATCTACCCGCACAGGCTATACCTTTGGGTAACACGCTATGCGTGTTTATTAGGGAGTATTAATATTATTATTATTATAATTTTAATCCGTTAGGAATTACCCAGACAGGCCCTGTCTCATTCTCCACAACGGACTCAATATCCTTTGGAGTATAAAGCAACACCGGTGTCTCGTCTACACCGTACGAGTAACTTAGATGGTAGTACAACACTCGTAGGGCCGCATTATGCCTGTGGATATAGGCTGAGACAGCATGAGCTGGACAAGCTAACAGCAAATGCATTATGGTCAAAGCTGCATCTAATGCCTATACCCATCACGCGAATGTGGTAGACGAGGGTGTTGAAGACAACATCTTGACATACCATTATGAATCCCTTGGTTTCCGACTTCAGCACACTTGACCTGAGGAAAGCGAAGGTCCGGTTTCTGGATAAGTCAAGGTCTTTTATATTTTTGAAGAAGACCCCATGCATTGGCTTATCCTTGTGTAGCTGTAGGAGCCTCTCACTCTCCGCAGTTTTCACGTGGGCTTTTTGCTGAACGGGTTCCAACTCGGTGACAGAGTTTGGGTTCGTCTGTTCAGTATCAAATACGATACCGAGTTCATCGGCTGCACGGGTTGCTGCCTTGAAAATAAAAGCTCTAATCCCTGCTTTTTCAGGCAGAGAAGGGGATCTCAAATCCTTATGACTTTAGAGGCTCCATCCAGTATCATTTTGTTGTGTAGACACATCAAACTCAAAAGTCCATAGTCTCCCCGTTGTCTGGGGGAGTATAACCATATAACAGACGATTTAGGATGCAAGCTCCTATGAGATGCATTATTTTGCGAGTTTTCACGTCGAGTTGTCGCAGCTCTTCTTGAGTCCATTTCATTACTCCAATGGAGTAAAGTAGAATTGGAATGGCAAGCATATTAGTTGCAGCAACTTTGTTTTTCCCCGACAGTTCTGATGACCACATCTGTCGGAGTTTGTGCTGATACTTACTTTTTCAGGGGTTATCGGATTGCGCAGTTCATTGAGCTCAGGCTGACGAAGCTTCCTGCAGAAAGTTTCAAACTGCGCTAGGGCTGGAGTATCTACGTTGAGTGGTTGCGGAAACTCATAAATGTTTTTCCAGGTTTCCACCCATCAGCCACCGGCGGGTTATTCACAACACGTGGAGGCTCTTGGAATAGGCGAGAAGTTTTATCGCGGAACTTCATGTTTTCCGCGATGCTTCTCGCCCACCTCACTAGTGTCCTTTTTGCAGCCACCAGCATTCGTATCCTATCAAGACAGTGCTGTTCGATGGCTAACAACACGCCTTGATTTAGTGTGTGGTGAGCTCGTCTTGAATTTGGGCCTAGTGGCCACCACGTGGTCCGCCACACACTGAATACGAGACGCGTGTTGTCTCGCTGACCTGTTCTTAGCTTCCATCTTGTGAATGCGTCGCTCATGCCTCCCAATTAGAAGGGTGGTATCTCTTCTCTCCGCTTGGGACAAGGCCTGAGTGGCGTCAGCCTCTTCTGAGAGTACATCGTGAATCTCCGCATCCACCCGTGCCAATTGTTGTGGCTTCAGGGGCTTGGTGTTATGAAGCGCCCTGCGGGTTCTGATGCCTTCCGTTGGTGGTATAGACAGGTCGACACGTGGCATATCTGCCACTTCTGCCACTATGATAACCGGCTGAGGAGGGACTCTAATAGCCTCGAACCCTAAGGTGGGATCCATAATCCCTTAGATTTTGTGCGGAAAAGGCAGCATGCTCTGGGTATGTTTCACACCACAGCATGCTCTGGGTATGTTTCACACCACAGAGCATGCTTTTTCATCATGTATCTTCTTCGGGCTGGCTCACTGCTCTCGTAGCATTGTAGAAGACTGTCCCTTAGTTCATCCATCCACTCAAAGCGTCCGTTGTCATTGCGGTTGTCATCCCGACCACAACCGACCCTTAATCCGGAGGGGTCGGTTGTGGTGGCCTCTTCCTCGTACATCGAGAACCGAGTAGTAGGGTATACCGGGGAGTTAGCCTAGTATACCTACGGCCGACATCAGAGGGAATGATGCCATGGCTGCTAGTCCGGTTTTGACTGGTTGCTCAGGAAAGTGGTGTCGCAACTCCCCAAGGCCTTGGATGGTGGTTGGCTCCCTGCTTATTGTTTATTTTTTTTTCATATATATATTTTTTTAAACCTTTAGGAATTACCCAGACAAAATTATTTATTATTATTATTGTTAACCACATTTTTTGAGGAACTTGTGAGGACACTCCCTTCACTAACGCAAGCAATTATTTTTGTAGGAAGTTTAAATATACATCCTAACTTAAAATTCGCGGTGAAAGGACAAATTGAAGTATCTCCTTCTATTCCTGACCATATGTTTACGCTGAATTGTTCCTGGTTTTGAGATTGTCTGATTATGTGTGGGTTTTCTATACACTACTCCTTCGCGTATATATTGAGCTTCGTCAGTAAAAATCATATGAGATAAAAATTCAGGATCCCTAGTACACTTATCCATCTATAGAACTGCAATCGCCGTGGAAAATCTTGAGGAAAAAGAACTTGGATGCATTGGATATGATATGGGTATAGCATTTTCTCGTGTAAAACCCTCCAGACAATCGAAAACTCTGCCAAGTATCAAACAGATGTCATAGGGGGTAACATTTTTTCTTGTCGGATTCCCGCCGATGAAAATGCCTAATGAACAGAGTTCCTTTGCGAAAGATTGATTTGAAAATTACAATAAATATAACTGTAGCTCTTAAGTTGAGGGCCTTGGCTGGATAGGTTAGTATCAATATAGTTTATTATTATTGTTGTGCATAATCCCGAGTAACGATATGATCATAACATTTATTTTAGTTCAATAGCTCATAGGTTGAAAGATCTCGGCTGGTTGAATAAAGTTCATTATTATTGTTATGCAAGATCCCGATTTTATTCAAGAATGCTAAATTTATACCGTTAGCAACATCAAGAAATGTGTGGCGCTTGAGACTTATATCTAGGATGATCTGTGCTGTTGATGTGAGGCTAATTTATAATTGTCGATAGTTTTCTATCGCCATGTTATTTTCTCCTCCCCTCCATGAATCTGTTATATGATAGGAAAGAAGGGGGTAATTTCAGTAGATAGACAAAGGCTGTTCTGGACCAATTTCACACCAGATTTGTCACTAGATTATTATTTTTTTCAAAGTTGGTACTTGAGTTGGCACACCTGTCCCACCAGATTTGTCACTATATTTAGTGACGTCATAGGGCGTAGTCATCCGGAATCCAAGATGGCCGCCTTAATGTTTATGTCATGGGGCGTGGTCATCCCAGCACTAGCCAATTACTTGGCCACGTCAAAGCTTGTCATAGGGTGTGGTTATCTCAATTGGGCCCTGCACGTGCAGTATCGCTGAGTCATCGATCGTATGTATGTTTATAATAACTTATGTTTATTACCCAGACATCCGGTGTTTATGTTATCTGCCAGGTCGTGACCTCGGTAAAGTCACGTGCATTATCGCTGAGTCATCGATAGTATGTTTATATTACCTCGTCTTAATGACGGACATTCGGTGTTTAGCTCGTAGGTCATTGAGGTCATGTGCATTAATCGCTGAGGATCGGACGTGGTCATCCCAGCCCCCCCACTTTTCAGTCACAGGCTTTGTCACAGCTTGTCATCGGGCGTGGTCATTCGGAAGCCATCATGGTTGCTTTAGCGCAAATTTCAAATTAAAGAAAAAAGATTTGTTTTAGTGGAGAATCGAACACGAGACGTTCGCGTGGTAACAAAACACTCTATCCACTAGACCATCAGAGCTTGTGAGAATATGTGGTGAAAAGTTGTATGTAAGCACCGTGTTTGAACGTTAAATAAATGCATGGGTAGGAGTCAAGTATTCACATACCAAGGGTACAATGTTTTCGGCGTCAAATTTAAATCGGAGTCAGAAAAAGCTTGAGTTATTGTATATTAGAAGTGAAATATTATGATTTTTTAAAAGGCATTGATTAATATAGTTTCGTTTTTCGCTTGTTTTTTTCGAACCAAAACTCAAATACAATTACGTTTGTTCTGTGATTCTGGTTATTCATGATACCGGGTGTCCGCCTCACATGTGTTCAACAGTCATTTTTGTGCCAAAGTTAATAAAAAAAATGTCACGTGTATTGAAAAAAAATATTTTCAACTTTTCCCACAAAAACTATTTCAACTCAACTTTTTTCACAAAGATGACTTGACATATTTTTTAAGTAAAGTTTGTTTTTAAAATACACCAAGATGGTCCCTTAGCAAAGTAGGGTTAAGACGTATACATATAGATTTGATACGTACTTCAAACGGGGTGGAAAGATCGGTTTCGATTAAACAAGTCTTGTGTCCAGAGAAGTGGGAGAGTTCGTGAGAAAAACACCACCGGCGAGACGAATAATTTCAAAAGGCTGAAGGCGTATTGGCATAGTTTTGAGTGAACTACATGTTATTGGTTATGAGTGAAAGTGGTCTCGTAGCGAGGTAGAGAAAGACATTTGACGAATACTTGCAATGGGTGGGAATTAATCAAATCGGTTTCAATTAAACAAGTCTTGTGTCCTGAGAAGTGAGCAAGTTCGTGAGAAAAACACCACCAACGAGACGAATTAGTTAAAAAGGCTGAAGGCATATTGGCATAGTTTTGAGTGAAGTGTGTGTTATTTCAAATACACCAAAATGATTCCGCAGCGTAGTGGGGTTTATACATTTGACGCATACTTGCAACGTGTAGAAATTCATAAGATTGGCTTCAATGAAACAAAGTGAGTGAGTTCGTGAGGAAGACATCACCGTCTCAAAAATTCATGACAGCGATAATAGACGCAATGGGTTATCAGTGGAGTATACAGAGTGTACCAAAGAATAATCATCGAATTCAGTATACCAGGTGTGCCAACACATAAAGTGAGATAATAATAATGATGATTGAAAAAATCGAAAAATAGACATAGAAAAATGACATTGCAGCAATAATTGACGCATCACGTATTCAATGAAGTATACAGAGTGTATTGAAGAATAATCATAAGAAATAAAAAACATGGCGGATACCACGCCAACACAGAGCGGTTATTTGAAATAAACAGGGTGTATCAAAAAAGTTGTCATGAGGGAAAAAAACATGGCGGCTGCTTATCGAATTCAGTGTAGCGGGTGGGTCAACATATACAGCGTGATAGGTAATAATAATAATGATGATTGAAAAAACTGAAAAATGAGTATAGAAAAAACATGACAGCAATGAGTGACGCAATGAGTATTGAATGGAGTATACAAGATGTATCAAAGAATATTCATTGGAAGGACGGTTATTTAGCTAGTTGAAATGTACAGGCTGTATCAAAAAAGGGATCTGAGGAAAAAAATATATATATATATATATATATTGTTTCAGACAGCACATGCACACATGATAGACACTTTGAAAAATTTAAGCTGTCTGCAAGTAGTCAGATGTACATCATCAATAGTTGAATTCATCGAGGCATCACCTCTGCCTTGGACGCTCACTGATCGAATTTTGAAAATATTTGCCGATGAAAAATGGAAAATAATCTACAAGCAGGCTCAGAGCGTTAGACGAAATTCCAATATCAAGACTGGGAGGGTCATTTGCACGAAGACCAATACTGCGTGTGGGCGAATGCATATCGTAATCCAAAATATAATTTACGTTTTTGCCGTACTTGTTATAGAGCGTTCAGAAGGGCTATGCGAAACCATCCAATTCGCAGCATCAGAAACCATCAACATATGGTGTTTGGTGTAAAGCACATGGGCAATATATATAAAAGCTGTAAATTTTGGTGTCACAACAGATTTGATGAGGTGTTATTTACTTTGAAAACGAGCAGCCAATGCTACTGTGACCTACATCTGCGTGGTAGTGGTGGTGAGCCCTACGGATTGGATCTCACGTACAAACGCTTCACATGCTCAGGACTCACAGCCACTCAGCTTTCAATGAAAACATCTCACTGAAATCGTTCCACGATGTTAATAAAGGTGTCACTTTTTTTCACCCAAAAAGACATGTATTCTGATGGAAAAATTGATATTTTTTTATAAAAAAAATTACCGAAAATTGACATGGCGGAAAAAGCTGAGTAAATGCTGAATCTCGGCTGAGTGACTCAAAAATCACTGAAAATGCTTCACTGAAATCGTTCCATGATGTCAATTTTGAGTGTTTTTTTTATCGAAAAAAGTGTAACTTTTTTGCATCAAAAAAAGAGCACGGTTTCGCACCAAAATATGATGAACAATTCAATCAAATATGTGCTCATTTTTGCATAAAAATTAGCATGTTTTTGAAGCAAAAAGGGGGCGATATTTTCGAGTTACAAATTTAAAATAAAAAATATTCTAAGATATATTTATTTTCATAAAAGTATTGATGGATGCTCTACAAACTATGCATGTATCGCACCTGATGGCGCGCCGTTAGCAGCTCACCAAATGTCTACAAGGCACATATAATACTTTTGATACACTTAGTTCATTGACAAGACAAATACGATGTCATCACTGTGTTCTGTGAGTCTATGTTTATGGCATCAGTCAATTTGCCGCTGCTCATATCACCTGTCACTCTTCGTTCTTCTGGAGGAACATCAGCGCCATCTGTCGGTGGTGGTGATGACAGCCAAACTGCTGGTGAGGTGTCATCTGTCACTCCGCTGATGACGCCTGACGCTCTTGGTTCTGGAGGAATATCAGCGCCATCTGTCGGTTGCTTGATGCCACCTGTCACTCTCCGTTCTAGTGGGGATATCAGCACCATCTGTCAGCCATCTGTCATGTATTTCGTCACTCGAACATCCAAGGCTGTAATGAAGTCAATGGCAGCGTACAAGTCGACTCTGAGCTTTCGCATGACATCATCAACGTATTTTTTATTGACAACATTATTCGGCGCAATTGGCGTTTCCAAATTACATATTTTTACATGTTCATCGCAATGTCCCCATTTGCCGTATAGTTGAATATGGCGCCAGGGAAATGGTAAGACTGCTGCTACTGCGAACGGCGACCTGACAAACTTTGACCGAACTTGTTGATGTTCATGATGTTACTGTGGCGTGCAAAACATCTGCGCTTGTATTTATCGAATAAAGCCTGCTTCTCTTAGCTCATTGATGATGGCCACGATCTCGTTGTCGGTAGAGGTGCTGCCAGCAGTTTTGGCAGCAACTAGTAACCTATATCTGTCAACTAGCTCGTTGACGTCATCCCAGTACACGTATTCTACAGGTTTCGTGTTATATGTCAACTGATCTGGGATACCATTACCGCCGACATGACCACGACCTCGACCATCTCCACCACCTATTTATGACGGGCCTTTGAAACAATCGATGGAATTATTTTGGTTCAGAAACTTAGGAGGTATGTTATCGAAGAGATAATTAATGAGTGGTTCAATGATTACTTGTCGAATAGAAAACAAAGAGTACGCATCAATGAGTATTTTTCGTCATATGGAGTAAATAATACAGGAGTACTCCAAGAAAGTGTTCTTGGTCCCCTTTTATTTATATTGTATTTGAACGATATCAACTTGTTCATTGAATGTGAATTTATCAACCTATTCGCTGATGATACTTCACTGGCCTGCGGTGGAACAAATTTAGAACAAGTAGTTGAAAAAATTAATAAAGTATTGTAGGATGTTGAAATATATCTAAAAACTAATAAAATGAAATTGAATGTAACAAAAACTAAAGCTATGGTCATTACCAGTAAATTCAAATTCAATAAAATAAATACAGGCAACATAAATCTAATATTAGAAAACGAACGTATCGAAATAGTTACATCACTTAAATATCTAGGTTTTCAATTGGATTATTGCTTATCATTTGTTGATCACTTTGAATATATAAAAAAGAAAATATTTAAAATACTTTATTTCTTGTATTCGCAAAGTAGTTTATGTAATGTATTTTTTTTAGAATACGACCGTTAGAGAGTATTATACCACGGCCTTCCAGCCGACACCACAGGGGACCTAACTTTTTTATTTTTAGAGTTAGACTCATAGTTTCTGAGAACAAAATCCTGATCTGAAAAAAATACGCGTTTTTTCAAGAAAGTCTGTCGTCTGCCCGTATCTCGAAAATAAAAAATTTTGGCGATCGGAAAACTCGGAAAATTTCAGGGCTGTTTTTCCGAAAATTGAATGTTACTTGATAGGGGTCGGAGCTTTCGTTTTTTCGAACAATTTTTTTTGAGGGATGAGTTTTTATGACCTTCAATAGTATTTGGTGGAAATCGAAAAATTAATAACGATTTCTCGTCCGATTTTACGAATAAAATGGGTTTTTTAGAAAATTCATTGCGGCTAAACCGATAAAGAAAATGAGAATTCGAAAAATGCAATCGATAGAGCTTGAACCGGAAAACGAATTTCAAAAAATTCCTTGTTTTTTCAAACGCTCGGAAAATTATGAAAAACCAAATTTTTCTGAAAATCGAGGTTCTCATTTTGAAAAATATCGAATAATTGATAAAAGGCTGCGAATTTTCAAATTTCACAAGATACCTTTTCTGATCGCCTTTAAAAAATACATAACAAGTGTTTCAATATTTTTTCCATAAAATCAATAGTGCAGGAAATAAACCAAAAAAACGAAAAACTCAATATATCTCCCGAACTAAACGGAATATCGAAAAAAAAAATCTTGCTTAAAATAACTATTTACGAGTTCTACCTACCTTCATAATTTCGTGTTTCAGAATTCATAAATAGCGCGGGAAAAAAATTAAATACCAAAAAAATTTAAGACATTTTTATAAAAGCACCTAAAACTCGAAAACTGAAAGAGATATCGAATAACTGTATATAAACAAATATATTGTACTCGTTTAGATGTACCCGGAATGAGTTTATTTTTTAAATTAGAAAAAAAAATGTTTGAAAATTTTTTTCATGAAAACAACAAAATAATCAAAACCATACACGTGACAAAAAACTTCATGCAAACATTTCCATGGAACTTGCATAGGTGAACAAAAAATGTCGTTGATTTTTTTCTCTAATACTGATAGTTTGGGAAATATTACACATTACATTGATATTTTTCTTCTGCATTTGAGTCAAAACATTTTGTTACCTTGGTGACTATATGTAACAGTTGAAAATAAATTATTTAGAAAAGTTCTCCTATTTCTGAATTCGTAAAAAATATAATGGAAAAATTTACTACATTTCTCTTTCCACTCCTAATCCTTTCCTGATCTTAGGTTTTGACAATTACTATAAAGCTTCAAAATATACTCTATGTCGTGCAATTTTCATACACCAGCTGAATTCAAGATCGAAGTGAATTCATTCAGTTGGCCCAACATATAAAAAATACTTCGTTGTCGTAGTTATTTCCAGTCATACATTTTTAGCTTCATTGAGTCTTAACTTATACATTTTCATCATTATGATTTCTCAAAATTTCCTCGAATTCCCGAATAATTCCTCTAATTCCCATGTAATACCCGAGTAATACCACTACTTCCCGACTAATGCCTAGTAATACCCAAAAAATTTCAAGTAATAGCGCTAATTCCCGAGTAATGCCCATAGTAATACCCAATAATTTTCAACTAATACCACTAATTTCCGACTAATACCCAACTAATGCCACTTATACCCAACGCATGTACACCAAAATTCCCTAGCGGTTTCCCCCTCGGTCAAGATATACTTAACCTACAGTTTCATTACTCTCATATTTTTAATAACAAGAATGTGTCGCAATGTGCATCATTTTCTATAATTCATTTCATATGAACGAATGACCCGAATAAAAACAAAACATGTGTTACTGGTAATCATTCTATGCGTGCCTTTCTATTTCGTATTGATATTTATTTATTTATTTATTTATTTATTTATTTATTTATTTATTTATTTATTTATTTATTTATTTATTTATTTATTTATTTATTTATTTATTCATTCATTCATTCATTCATTCATTCATTCATTCATTCATTCATTCATTCATTCATTCATTCATTCATTCATTCATTCATTCATTCATTCATTCATTCATTCATTCATTCATTCATTCATTCATTCATTCATTCATTCATTCATTCATTCATTCATTCATTCATTCATTCATTCATTCATTCATTCATTCATTCATTCATTCATTCATTCATTCATTCATTCATTCATTCATTCATTCATTCATTCATTCATTCATTCATTCATTCATTCATTCATTCATTCATTCATTCATTCATTCATTCATTCATTCATTCATTCATTCATTCATTCATTCATTCATTCATTCATTCATTCATTCATTCATTCATTCATTCATTCATTCATTCATTCATTCATTCATTCATTCATTCATTCATTCATTCATTCATTCATTCATTCATTCATTCATTCATTCATTCATTCATTCATTCATTCATTCATTCATTCATTCATTCATTCATTCATTCATTCATTCATTCATTCATTCATTCATTCATTCATTCATTCATTCATTCATTCATTCATTCATTCATTCATTCATTCATTCATTCATTCATTCATTCATTCATTCATTCATTCATTCATTCATTCATTCATTCATTCATTCATTCATTCATTCATTCATTCATTCATTCATTCATTCATTCATTCATTCATTCATTCATTCATTCATTCATTCATTCATTCATTCATTCATTCATTCATTCATTCATTTATTTATTTATTTATTTATTTATTTATTTATTTATTTATAACCAAACAGGCATAAATGCCTTATTACATGGTCAATAAAATTACAATTCTACTATCTAATAATAATAAATTTATGGCAAACTCAAATCAGCAAAAATATCATTTTTTGTTTCAGAAACTGTAGGGGTTTGAGGGAGACCGGAGAAAAGTATCTCGTGATACTTGAGTTTCTTACACAGAAATATTAAGTACATGGTTTACAACCGTGTGGTAAACTTTATTTTCAGATAACGACCAGTCTAAATTTAATAATATATTAAAATTATTTGCTAACTTTAGTATACTTGTTAGTGGAGCCTTTGTTGTTAATTGCGAATTTGGAATCTTGAACATTAATGATGTACGTGTACGACGATCTGGAACATTAAACGGAATTTGTGAAAGAACCTCTGGGCTATTAACTCTATAATTTATGACTTTGTATAAAAACATGACAGCTGTTACCATCCTTCTTTGTTCCAACGATAACATTTTGAATTCCTTTCTTAGAGCACTTGACCTTACTATATTGTAATCAGGCCAGACACTATATTTTCTGAAGTACAAGTATCTGAGAAACTTATTTTGTACTTTCTCTATTCCTTGCAAAGTAGATATATAATCAGAAAACCATATCAGGTTAGCAAATTCTAGTTTTGGTCTTATCAAAGTAATGTAAAGCATTTTAATTGTATTAATATTAGTAAAAACCTGGGTTTGTCTCATTACATATCCTAGTACTCTGTTAGCCTTCGAAATTGTGATTTTAATATGTTTTGCAAATGAAAAGACATTATTGTAGGTAACTCCAAGGTCTTTGATTTCACTGCACCGAATCAGTGTTTCTCCCCCCATTTCATAGTCAAACATTATAGGTTCTCTCATACGTGCTATACTCATAACTTTACATTTGCTAAGATTAAAATGCAATTGGTTTACGATACTCCATTCATAGATATTATGTATGTCTTTTTGTAGCAGCACACAATCACGCACCGTTTGGACTGTTTGGTATACTTTAAGATCATCTGCAAACATGAGGCACTTACAATACTTAAGTACAGAAGGAAGATCAATAATGAATATATTAAAGAGGAGAGGTCCCAGATTTGAACCTTGGGGTACTCCCGAATTTGCATGATATTTGCCCGAACTGTTTCCATTATGCTTAACTATGTAACTTCTATTTTGTAAGTAACTTTTTATCATTTCTACAAAGTTTATCGACAGACCTAGCTTTACCATTTTTTGCAGCAAAATATCATGATCCACTCTGTCGAAAGCCTTTCGAAAATCCGTGAAGACCGTATCAAGTTGCAACCTACTCCCAAGTGTTTCATGTGTTTCATTAGCAAAAATAAACAAATTCGTGTTGTTGAGATATTCTGGAGAATATAATAAATTTCTAACAATATTCCTATATTATATTATGTACCTATAAAAAAACAAATACATTGATTGATAAATTGATTATTTAAATCACCACTGTTGAATTAACGTGTTTTTAATTTTTTATGTTTTTCAATTGACTGTTCCCAGCTCTCCATTCGTTGAAAAAAAAGTTACACACATTTTTCATTTTGCAAAAACCGAAGATTTACCGAAAACAGATTCTCGCTTCCCTCGTGCCAAGTCAGGATGTGGCGTGATATATTCCATGAAGTTCACATCATCTGTTTTCAGAATAATCGCGAATAATGTTTCTTTTTTTTAATCAAGTTCTGAAGTATCTCTATATATATATCTATAGTATCAGAGCTGTCATTTGCCAAATTGTTTGTAAATTGTATTTTTTTTTCCGTTAACCAGCTGTCATCCCCCTACGAACGGCAGCCCTTGCGTGCTAAGGATTAACCAGGTCTTACCTTTCAACGTGCAACTTCTAGCATGTTAAAAGTGAAACGTTGGATTTTGTATATTAAGGTTTTTGACTTTTGTGTATTATTTTCTATTGAGTGATGATCAGTTTTTTACTTTTCTGAACTTCTTGAGAATTACTTTATTCATACATTGCCGAAAGTGTGTGTGTGTGGAAGAAAGTATTTGCGGTTCAACGCGCAGTGTATTTCCAAATGAAATTTTATTATAAAAATAAATGCATTTCAATCAGATGCATATTACTCCATCCAACAGATTATTTGTGTGTTTTGGAAGCAAGTACCGACATACATATTTCTCAATAGAAAATTGAAAAAGATGTTTCCGCATACAATTTTTACTTGATATAGTATTTTCATCATGTTTTAAGCCATATGAGAAAAATTCGTACAAATCCGAAATTTACCCCTATTCCCTACCTTTACCGTAATTTATCAAAAATGACCTCATCTGATCTCACTCAAATCAAATCACTCCTAACAGTCCTAACCAAACAAACCTCGAACACGAACGATCACCACCGGTCAGGCGGTAATGGCGGTAAGATGTCATGCCGCTGGTCATGGATGAAAAATTGACACGAAAATATGAGCACCTTGTATATAAGCATAACTGAGTCGACCCTCTGGTAGTGCATTCGGTACTAAGCCGTAATCGTCAAAAATCAAGCATAATCAAGTAGACTGGTGTCTTCTGTTTTACAGGTATAAGTGTCAACACCATGGTTTTTAGACATCTTAGAAGTGACTGTTGAATGACAAGATATGCTAACAATAATTGTGTATCAACTATTACAATAAATTATGTGAATCTTTTTGTATTCTTCAAATTTTCTTCCGAATACCATTCATGATTTAAAAATTAACCAAATAATTTTGAAAAAAACGGAGTCTGGCAATTTATGCTTTGAAACAACGAAAAAAAATAAACTCGTGCAGTTTAAAAAAAAACACTTTTTTTCAGAATAGTCGGTAAATTTTGAAGAACTTAGTATTTTTCCCGATATGTTGATGTCAAAATCAAACGATTTTTCTAGAACACAGTCGTCTAAACGAAGTAAGTTATAGTGACACATTTATTCTTTTGGATTTCTACACTTGTGAAGATTTCCACGTTCCCTCAAAGCGAAATATATCAGGTAAATATCTAACATATTTTTGCAACGTTACTATTGCAAGGGCTCCTTATAATCATTTGACTGAGAATAACCACTGCAAACATGTTTAGAGGTTCTTTTCTCTTTTCAGTTGAAGAGCAGAATGAAGAACATTGGAGTCCCAACCAAACGAATGATAATGTTCAAGAAGATATCATTTTCTCACGAATGAAGACGCGACTTACGATACGTCAATAAGTACCTTAGTACATTTCAATCACCTATGTTTCTTCAATCATAACGGTAATCAGCTACGTCTTACAAGGTATCTTTCTGTGTTGAAAGCATATCTTGATGAGACATTGAAGGAGTATAAAGGACTTTCAAAATTGCTATCAGCAAATCAATTAAAAAAGCGACGTTCAGCGCCGTCATCTCCAGATCTGTAATATAGATATTTTTGTCCACAATCATGTGTACCGAGTTTTATTTTTTCAAACCAACTGGTTCAACATTTATATATCTTCGTCTTGTTAGAATGTTCGGTTCTAATCAGTAGTAGTAATAAAGTAGGTACGTACATGTGAACAAACATTTTCAAAGACGTTTCTGCTTGTGAACAATTTTTATCAGAAATTTCGGGAGATGCGAAACTCGAACAAGTAGATGTACATACAATTGATACAATCTTCATTCAGACTATGAACCTATAATAGCTTAATTTACATTTTAAGAGGCGCAGTTCTTATTTTGTCGAGATAATACAATCCTCTACTGATCATATTGTCATGACAGCTATACCTACCATATTCACATTTCTTGGATGTCGGTGGGTTATTGAACAAATATGAATTGTATCAATTCGTTCATTCGTTCACTCTTGATTATCCGTATAAAATGTTTTTATTAGAGATAGTGCTACTCCATTCGTCCATCCAAATCCGGATTGAACTGCATACTCTCCCCCTCCTCCATACTGCCCGGATATAACTGCACTGTATTTTTCAAACATTGCGTTTGTCTGAGTGTAACCTCGTATGTAAGCATCTAAGCATCTCTTCGCAAGAATATTCGATAATTTTATTGCTTCTAAATTTTCAGTTTCTTTCAATCCCAATATTATGATTTCTTGCAGTGGGGGCCAAGCATTGGGTAAATCCCATTGTTCCCCACTTTGTCTCAAAGATGTTGGTGTTCCTCCTACATATTCATCAATTTTCTGGGCTTTCACATATTTTGCAGCTTTTGATCCGTACTGGTCTTTTTGGGATATTTCGTAGGATTTCGTCCAAAGTGGTGCCAAGTTACTTGGATAAAAGCCTTTTCTATGTTTAGATAATTTTTGGTCATAATCATACCAGATGCCATCCTCCTCATTATACAAAACCGCTTTTATCGATTCCTTCCATGATGTATATACACTCATATATTTGGCAGATTTTTCTTCATCTTTCAATAATTCATAGAAATTCGTGAGCTGCTTAAATCCTCCGCATAGGAATGCATTCAAATCAACTGGTATGATGCGATTCGTGTCTATGAGAGTTAGATTGTCTGCAAAATCTCCATTTTCCATAAAGAGCCACCGAGATGAAAAATCCCAACCGCTTTCAGCACCACTCTTCAGATTTTTATAACATGTTTCCTGAAAGTATAAGAATATTGGGTCATTTTTGACATTCATTTCCAAAAACATTGATTCAATAATGAAAGTTATTCATAATGTGAGTACAGATACCTAAGATCTTCTGAGGAATATTTTAGAATCTCTCCTGCAGAATTTGTTCTTAATGTTTATCAGCTGCACTGTTAGAGCAACCTTCAGGATTCTTCGAAAGAATTGTGCAAGCTAGGGAAGACGGCAGTGTCATCTGCCCACAGTGTAGAGCATTTGGGCAAGTAGCTGTCAGAAAAAACTAATCCCCTGGCTATTACATCGACGGGCATTGAATTATATTAAACTGATACTTGTGCATTATCTCGGAAGCCATTGCAATTGCTTCCTATAATCCACTATCCAAGTTATGTTTTGGTTTTTAAATGGGAGACCACGGACAGACTAGTTTTGAAGTTTTTGCATTTCCTCAGAGATGAAAGAAAATGTTTTTCTCTGTGCTTAGTTGTCATTTTGAAACTAGAATAAATCCGAGATTTGGAGTGCTTCTTGCTCTGCTCGCGAATGCTCTGCTCGCAAAGTGAAGAGGCCTAGACTTCATTTCTCCAGCGCGAGACCAGAGTAATCAAATAGTCGAAGTTTTGTGTGGTGAATCAAACGGAAAACGGACCTAGCATTGCTCTGGTTGGTTGCTTAAATTAAAAAAGTTAAATTGTATTCATCATGAAGAGGGGCGACACTACTTGACGGAAGACTATTAATCGTATGATGGAAAATGGTGGGTTACGCAATCCGAATCTTCCGCAAAAATCCTATACAATAAGTATGATCATCCCTATTATCTTTTTGTTTGACTACGTCCCAAGCGATAGGGCTCATAGCTTCTGTAAGGCCCTAGTCGCAACAATATTAAAAATGCATTGCAATGTAGTTCTTGTAAAAACCTTTGCCAAGTATTGAACAGATATCACTCAACGGCCGTAGGGTGCAGTAGTTGTTTTCTGTTGAATACTTGCCGAAGACCATACCTATTGTATATTGTGGAAGATTCGGATTGCGTATTCCACCATTTTTCATCATTATATCGTATTCATTAATAATAACTACCTATTTCCAGGTGGGTACTACTCATAACTTCCAAGAGTGAATTTACTGAACATTCGCATACGGATAATACTTTTCAGTCCGATCCTACTCACTTTTTTAACGTAAAGTTGCAGCTAATAATAGATTCATACGTTAGTTGGTGTATCTCTTTCAGTACACAATTTCGATATGAAACACAACATAACAAAACAAATGGCAGTACAACAGGTATAAGCCCTAATAAATAGATAAAATACTTGCAAAAATTATTTGAAATGTTTTTCCTGTCACAAAAACAGATAATCACAATTATAGACCTTTCACCTACTTTGGACAATCAACAAACAATGTAGCACCATTTTTAATAGACAATAAATAAGTTTACAGAAAATAATCGAAGTGGTGATATAGAACAGACATAAAAAAATTACATTATCACTTTCATCTCAAATAGGTTCTACTTGATTTGGGTTGAGATAATAAAAAAAACTTATTTTCGTCAATACCAATACCCAATAATTTTCTTACGTACGTGAAAATGAAAAAATCGGGTAAACTTACCTTTTTTTCTGCTTCATAAGCTGAACATGTTTTCAAATCTTCAGAGTAAGATTCTGGTCTAGGAGTACCACTTTTTGATGCATATTGGGCGAGTTGATGAATCTGTCCATTCAATTCAATTTTTATAACTCTATTGTTCAACCACCATATGAGCTCATTCTCTAGTAAGCCAATATGTTTTTTCAACCATTCCAGGTCATTTGTGGCATCCATATAAAGTCCTGCCATCAACAATAACAAAGGCGGTTGAGAGCGATTCAGATAATATACTCTACTCCCATTCGGTATGAAACCGTACCTTTCTACGAGCGAGAGGAAGTTTTCCAAAATTCCTCGAACAGTTTCGGTCATTTCACTGATTATCAGACCTTTCACTATCCAATATGAATCCCAGTAGTATATTTCCTTGAATCGTCCTCCCGGAATTATGAATCCATTAGGAAGTGAAATCAGTGAGTGCCTATCTGGATTTTCATTAACAGTACTACTTACTTTCCTTGCTAGGTTTGGCCAAATACTGACCAAAGTCCTAGCAAAATCTCTGACAATTATATCTTTGACCCTCTTTAAAAATTTTGGATTAGATTTGTGATCCGTTGGTACCCACTTATCTAATTCTCCCCCACTTTCGAAATGTTCTGCAACGAATTGTTTAATTTTCTCAGCTGTGGGATTGTTGTTGTGCATTTTCATGAAGTTCTTGAATATCTCCAATGTTTCATTTGCATTCTTCTTTTGTATCAAATCAACGAAAGTTTTCGAATCATTGAAAATGTGTGCCTTCTGCACCGTATCTAATAATTCACCTTGGCAATAAATGAGACTTTCACAGGATTGTACGATTGTTGATTCTGATTGTGTATAGCTGAAAATTGCTATCAACAATACCGAAAGTTGCCTCATGACAAACTGTTGAATATGGCAGTGTTATCTGTGAATTTATAACCTGCAACTAATAAAGAAAAACAATCAGAACTTGAATTTATTGTTGGTATAACTTTGTTAATTGCAAAATATCGTGATCAGTTAGTACACTGAATATCTTTATTGTTTTAAGTGGAAACATACTTGAGGAATAAACTTGTTTTATGACGCAGATGAATTTATATTCTGCTGGTGGGTCGGTGTATGAATATTTGTATCCGTTTATAGTGTGGAATATTAATTAGAGAATTCGGAATGATAAATATTGACAAAAACGAAAAAACGAAAAACTGTCTGAATTGATGAGCAACTGGTTTCGTCAACATGTGTAATATATTGTTGATTGAGAGCAAAAAGTGAATCTGTGGATTTTCTGATGGGCTATGACGTTGAATATATCTCTCACTCACACTCATTGCCGATACGTAAATGTGTCCTCTGCTACGGTATGAGTCGTAGCCCATAAGAAAATCCACAAGCTCTAACTATTTGTATTTTTGGGTAGTTTTCCTTTAATAATCTGAAATATTGATGAAGTAATATAATGAAGTCTACAAAGTGTAGAAGGTCTGATGAACAAGACGAGTTGAATTAGGTCTTGGATTCTATCAACAATAAGATTTGATCAGATATAGAAACAAAGCTGGTATAATTCTTTTGGTGATGAATAAGTAGGTAACCATAGTCCTTGCCAACCGGTGTTTCCTCCTCTTTTACCCCCATATATTCAAAGTGTAGACTATTATGGCGAATACCTGTTAGAAAACAACTACTTCACTGATTCTTGATTCTTCGTGAGGATGGCGCTGCGATCAACTTAGTTGTGGGTCGTAGTTCCATCCGTGGGGTAATATTAGCTGAACTGTTGATTATCATTCATTTTGCAGGGACAGCACAATTTTATTGTTGTCCGACCTACCCTGGCACTAATGAGAAGCAAAACCTCTAAACACGCATTTCTGCAAGTCATTCCGAGCCAAATGAAGGATAATCTTCTGTTTAATTACAAGAAAAGCACTTTCTTGAAAGAACGTTGCACAAATATCTATCAGATGTAGTTCAATGTCCGACGTGGTATTGCCAGGGAAGTAGTTGTTTTCAGACAGATGTTTGCCTTTATTTTTCCACTTGGTGGAAACGTTTGGAGAGAAAGGTACCTCTTATACATTTTACTATGTTGATACTCTCCGGCACAAAATTTCGAACTTATTCGAAATATCACATTTTAACTTTACTTCCAACTTTTATAATTCTGAAAGTAATTTGCAATTCACTTATCGAAACAATAGTTCTTATTACATTTTTTCCATGTACCATTAGGAACGTCCGTTGACTTTGAGAATAGTATAAGCAACAATATTTTAGTAGGTACTTCTGAGACAGAATTCTTCAGAATGAACCAAAACAAAAAAATTCATTATTGTAGCAAAGTTTCAACAAGTGATAATTGGTCAAATTGAGATACGCCTCTATGTATTTGAAAATTTACAGAGGAAGGATCAGCCCTATGCTGTATCACTTCCGTTGAAAAAACGTCACTGTTATTCGCCATTTCCATTATTACTAATCATAGCAAAATAACGGAAAAGTGGCGTAAATTGACCTACGTCTATTCGTGACGAAACAAAGTCATTTAAATTTGGCTATGCTGAAGAAGCGACAGAAAAATACTCGGAAACTATCCTTCATTGACGTGCGCCACAATGTGAAATCAAAAGAGCATGCAAAGTTTAGTATGTATGCAATGTTTGATTTTATTTGAATGATTGATTGAATTCGTATTCGTTTTTATTTGAGTTTTTCATTTATTGACAATTCATTTTTTGACGTTACCGACATCAAAAATATCAAAAGTGAATCATACAACGTGATGAGAGATCTTGATAATGCCACAACTTCGATACGGGGGCCGGAGCAAAATGAAAATAAGATTATAAATGCGCAGTATCTCAATTTTGGATATTTTTTGTGAGATACACCACTACGTAATTTGAGGGACGATATATGAAAAATATGGTTGATGAAATTTGTAACACATTTCACAAGGTGAATATTAGTGACAAATATAATATTAATTATAATTATTATGAATGAAATAGTAAAGACACACTTTACATATTGAATTAAAGATTAGAAAGAAAAAATCCACTAGTTTATTTAAATAAAATACATCATACTAACACAAATGGACTCTCTTTCATGAATTGTTCATCTAGACACATGCATTACACATAAAACATTCAAAAGTGGTAATTTATTTAATCTTTTATGTACAGATTTTTACAAATTAATGAGAAGTGAATGGATACGGATATATTATTTTCGTTGATTCATGGGCATTTTTCATATCAATAAGGTCATGTAGTTGCATTCGACCTACGCTCATGATGAATTTCTTTAGTTTTTCTTAAGGAAAATCTGAACTCAAGGTATTGAAGAGTTCGGGTCCAAGATAACAGTAGCATCTTGCTTAATATCCTTAAAGGATATGAGGTTTTTTGTTTAGTCCCGTATTGTGTTATACTTTTTTGAAAGAATAGCTGCCTGAAATCAAAAAGTTTAGTTTCATTGTACAGTAGTTCTCTGGATATTAATTTGATATACATATTATATAATGTTTGCAATCTTTCAAATGTGTGCTGGCTACGCCACCTCATCCTCAAAGGCCATATGAGAGACTAGATTCAACGAGTGCGAAATAAGTTGTGATCAGTTCAGGAATATCCAGTATCTGATAATTTCCTGAATTTGTATATTAATCTCCTAAGTGTCCTGAGGTAATTCATCAACAGTGATCCCCAAGGTATTTGATTTGGTCAGTTTTATTGATTTCGAAAGTGGTTCCGTATAATTATTGAAAGACAATTTTCCATAATTGGGCAAGTTAGTAGCATAACACCTTAAATATATAGAAACATAGTAAGTAATTAAAAATTGACGATGGGTCGCCTGTAATTGATCCATAATCTATCAGTTGACTAAAATCTGTTTCAACAATACGTTTCAAATTGTCCTAGGAATTTGCGCTGTATTAGAAGATAGCCATTCATCAACAAAACTGATGATGTTTTCAAAGGTTTCCAAGGCTGTTTAAGTAAGTCACAATAACTTTCCTTGTTGAACTTCACAGTTCTTTCTCCACTCATGCATTCGTTTATGATTACGAATTGCTTTCGCGAGTTCAAATATGACTAAAAGAATTTCTAAGCTTTGCCCCTGTTGCCAATACTGTCCAAGGCATCTAATAACTGTGATGGTCTACGGTGTTAAACTCCTTTGTCAACTTTTTTAATATCTTAGCAAAATTTGATATCCATGATATTGGTCTGTAATTTGACGGGCCTTTTTTACACCCTTTTCATGAATCGGCTTTATAGTAGTAGTTTTTAATTGTGAAGGACATACTCCTTTTATTTTGTTCATTAGATGGACGTGGGAGTCAAGCTATTTCTCTTCCGATTGTTCACTTCGTCTCAGCTATTATTACATCTATTCCAGGAGATTTGTGAGGTTTCAGAGAGTGAATTATACTGTGAAATATCTGTGGGGTCTGTTATAGATTCAAGAATATGGAGCTCCTTGTGGGAGAGATGGAGGGGGCAGGAGGAGATTTGACTATTTTGCTTTGTTCTTACTTATTTTTCATTTTCATTATATTATCAGTATGAAGTGAATTCCTATTCGTTTTTTGCGTTACTCACCTCTCGATAATGACTGTATATGGTTTCTTCACGTTTGATTGAATTCATCAATCCTACCGTAATCCAAGGTTTTGTATGTTATTCACTACTGTATCTAAGTAATACTTTTTGTATGTATTTCAATCCTGTTCTTTATCATTTCAGTAGAATATACTCCCTCGATCTCTTAGAATTCTATACAGCTATGAACTATTTTTGTTTTTCTCAATTGTTCATAAGTAGGTAATTAACTTCCTAAAGCATGCATTTTCTTATGTTTTTTTGAGCAATTCATAGTTCATGATACTGCTCAATGTAGTAGCGGAATGATCTGTGATAGAGTTGTCGATTACAAAAGCTGATCAAAAATCAGAGTATTTCATTTTTCACAAATATGTCAACTGAGCAGGAGTCTTTTTGTGGCTACATTGATAGTAGAGGTGAAATTATTGTATTCATTCATCAAATTCAGATATTCATTAAACCTCAACAAACTTATGAAGAGTGGCTCTTGGTGAAGGTAGCTGAAACTTCAAGATATCGAATATATCGATGCCCTGATAAAATATCTCCATGGTCGCCAGGTCCGAAATTGGACAGTAAGTGGTATCGTATGCCACGATCAGATCAATTGTTACAACGACTCCAAAGTCCAAAAACTTCATGGAAACTTCAATCATGGGATTTTTGTGGGTTCTATAATACGAATTTGGGGCCATCAGCCCCCCCCACAAAAAGGCCAACTTTTCGATATTTCCGAAACTCGATATTTGGCCCAGGAGTTTTCAGGGTCGATAATAACGAATCTAGGGTCAGAATTGAAAAATTCACAATATACACCTTTATTGACCCATTGACCCTATTGTTGGGACCTATATTCTGCTAAAAATACTTTCTAAGTACCCAGTCAGGAAAGCAATACCTTGTTTGATTAAAAAAAGCGGACATTTGAATTATGAAATGTACGTTGACGCAATAATGTGTTTCTATTTACATCCAAAATGAGTTAGTTCATGAAGTATTTTACCAACATTATCGTGTATCAGATACTACGAAATTCATTCTTATTCATTCTTTTATTAACTTCGAATAACTTTTCTTCATTTTATTATATTATAGCCTTAGAGAATGAAGGAGGAGAAGGAAGATATTACTGCACCTGTCAGTCATAGGCTCAAACAGGTATAGTCTAGTTCCCAAATTATAGATAGTGACTCATCGGTTGTACGGTTCATAATTCATATGAAGCAGGTCAAAAAATAGAACAGAAATAAGATGGGTACTTTGGCTTCAAATTAAGTTTTACTCTGCCACTTTCGTACATCCCCTCTGCTTTTTCAAATCCCGTAAAAACCAGAAAAAGTACGATGAGTCATTATCTACAATTTAGGTACTAGACTATAGGTAGGTACCTGTGCACACATCGCTTGTGTATTCTGGTACCTATGCTACGCTCAACATCAAGCGAACATAAAATATCCTGATAAAGGTTTAATGGGCGTTATACAATCGATTATAATAATTGAAGTGACAGAGTTTTTCTCTTCAAGAACCCGACACGAGATTGGTTCTGATCTAAACGACCTATAAGATGGACCAAATGATATGCAAAGTTCCATTGGCAACCTCCATGTGGTGCACATTAGTTCAAGCCAATGTCGCTGGCTGCACAAACTTCATTAATCAAGTACCGTATATTTGTATACCAACTTATAGTAGTCATGGCTGGGTAACCGTGGTTTTACAATAATACAATATCTCTTAGTCACCCATAATCATAATTACCTACATATTAGAATCTGCATACGATTTTCTAAATATAATAAATAACCATGAAATAAATGATAATTGATGAATCTAGCCACTGACCAATAGCTCATCAAACCGCTCATTCACCCACTTCCATTTTTCGGTATTACCTAAAAAAATATTCTCCATATGGTTTTTTGGTGATAACCAATCCTGAGAACCCCCTGGTCCAAGTTTTCATCAAGTTTGGGCAATATCGAAAAATGGACCTTTCTGGGGGGCAATATTTGGACCACTGATGTAAATTTTCCATTTATAACCCAGATTCTGTTCGTGGTATACGTAACTACCACTGATAGCTGAAAACGTTGATTTGACCTTGATTATTTCAAAAACTGACAATTTTTGGACATTGCGCCAATTGAGATATTCAATCAGGGCATCGATATCTACGGTATTCTGAAGTTTCAGAAAATTCCATTGAAAGCCGCTTTCCATAAGGTTTGTTACGTTCATATTCGTAACAATGAATTCAAGTTCGAACTCATCGTGGCATTTTTCATTAAAGTAAATGCTCAGTTTTTCAACAAAACTACTTGGACAGGTCGAAGGTCGGCTGTACACCGAAATGATTATTAATTTTATATTTTCAAATAAAATAATAATAATAATAATAATACTTCCTCATAAACACTCATGGAGTGTAGCCGAAGGCATATCCTTTGCGGGTAGAGTACGGCTATCATTATTATTTGCCGTGGCGTTCTGGGGCGACTAACTGATTTTTGGTGGCGAATTCACTTTTCAGCTGTAGGAGAACCCGGAAAACCACAGCACCACCTAGGGTGGTCGGCGCGCACTCCAAGCAAGCACTAGACGTTGGGATTGGCATCAAGAATTTACATTGCCTATCAATTCCTATGAAATTGAGAAAAAATGTCTTGTTTTCCAGAATTCGAACCTGGCCAAATGCAAGCGGAAGTTTCAAAGGCCGGCCTAACCGCCTCGTTATCGAGAATCTTAGATATAATCAAGTTACATTCCCCAATTTTTACTATTCCAGAGAGATAATTTATACTTTTTTCATATAAACAATTACCCCGTCCTTTTGAATAATATTCCCCTCACTATAAAACTCTTCCTAACCATCAATCGCTTAAGCTCCGTTTATGAAGAGTTTTCTCCTAAAACCTTGGTGATTCGTAAAAACAAATTTTACAATCCTGAAATAAACTGTTTTACTTATTCTCCAAGTTTTGTTTAAAACAATAACATCAAATTTCTTGGTATACTCCTTATGTTTTCAAGGAAGATATTAAGCTTTTCAACTTTCTTTGGTGTCGTATGTTCATTAATTTCTTCGATATTATTTTTTTTTTTTAGGAATTTTATATATTCTGATTCTCGCAGATGAAGATTATGTTAAACCAGTATTTGTTAGATCATTATAAATATATAAAAGTTCCTAATTGAATTTTGAAAAATTCATAAAGTGGTATTGAAATTAGAAAAATTCAGGAAATGGTATTGAATTCTACAATAATATATATTTTTAAATCTACGAGCAGTCACAGGAGTTAGGGTTGAAGAGTTTGTTTTCTGCTTACCTGTCGTTTTTTTAAGTATCTTACGGATGCGAAATGTTTGATGCTGTTCTCGATTAATGAAGTTGAAGGGGAACATTTTTGAATTAATTTTCTGTTTCACAACTATGTTTAAATGGTGGTGATGTTGGTTAATCTGACAACCGTATAAAATTGTGATTGTTACTATCCAGTTAATTCAGTTCGTAGGCCCATCAGTTTGGCTCCTCTGAAATGCATCATAACTTTCATTCCTGGCTATTTCCTGTTATTTTAACAGCCGTTTCTTTGTTTTCCAGTATGATAGATCATCTACAACACTGACATAAGTTCTTTTTAATTTCTTATATTTCTTCAGCATATACTCTTTAGAAAAGGAAGAAAAGAATTCCACCAGAATTGTAGGATTTTGTGCGTTTCCGTCCAATCTGATATTATGTTGTTGATTTGTTCCCTTGTCAATTCCTTACCTAGTGAGTGATTTAATGATATTTTCTTCTTGAGACACCATCAACCCGAAACACAAGAATGCAACTTTCCTGTCTATTGTTTCGTGCGAGTTTCAAGAGATGATTAAAAAAAAATTGATTCACCATCACCTCTGTTACTTCGGTTTTAAACCTTTCACGCCTGCCTTCAAGTTTTGATTAATCAATTGTGTCTGTTCATTTTCTCCTTGTATGCATTGTTTGAGCTGTTCGAATAATTCCTTGTTTGCTTCACTCATTTCAAACCAATTCAATGTTACGTTCGACTAGATAGTGTATGAGTCGTTTTAGATATTAATACAGGCGATTGGTTTATTGATTTGTTCCTAACTTAGTGTTATATTATTTTAGTTCATAAATCAGTTTTTAAGTGAAGATTATGTGCAAACTTCAACTTACCTAGAGTTATGAATAAAACAGGATTCCAAATCACTGTGTAATTAAATTCTTAGGACAATGCTCTGTCTGTTCTGGCTAATACCACGACTGGTATTTAATTACATCAAACAGATACTTGTGCAATGTTCTTCATTACAAGTGCCCTGATCAACTAAATAAATGTAAGGGGGGCCACCTGCAGACTAGTTACGAGGTTATCTTTCCATCAGTGCAAGGGTTGTTGTAACAGACAGCTCTGGAGCTGAGCAATCTTTCTCAAACTTCCTTAATGAAATTCAAGATGTTATGGGCCTAGAATCACATTGAGATAAAAGTAACAGAGAATAGAGTGAGAATAATAAATAAAAACAATATTCTGTATAAGAAGTTGTCAAAGTCAAGTTGAAAATGGACGAATTTCCGAAACTTGAGAAATTACATGGAATATCACATTTCAATTCCTGGAAGACAATGATACTTATATGCTTATATGGACTAAACCAACCTATATAAACTATCGGTCAAGAAAAATTTCCAGCCTTGGAAGCAGCACGAACAGATCCATCAGCATAAGATATAATATCCCCAAAAAGTGTTTCGAAACAATAAATCGAATAATAATAATAACTTATAATATAAAACGTAATATTTACCCTGAATCAGAAACACTTATTTATAATTCAATGGATGACGAAACATTATTGATTAATTTTGTTGACTAGGAAGGTGAAATTATGTGAGTACTATTTCATCTATGTTATAATTTTTTATAATTGGCCGATTTCATTATCACTGTGATTACGAGAAACTGTTCATATTTATAGTCTATGGGAATCATTTACTTTTATATTACTTCGCATATCGATTAATTTGGGGGCTGTAACTATATTTTAGATATTTGAATTATTGGAAAAAAGTTGATAATTTGGAGTCAGTGCTTGTTAAATATTCATCTGTAATAACCAGGTTTTAATCCAGATTCGAAGACGGAAATTTTTATTTCAATTCAAAGTCAATATATCTCTCAACCCATAACAGACTGGCGTTGCCATATGGCAATGCTTATCTTCCTGAAATCTATGATGTAATAAATAAACGGAATACAATTCTACAGTTTTCTGTAACAGTACAGTTTCCAAACTATTTGTGTTACCACTGAACAGGGGTAGATGACGCAGGCATGTTTTCTCCGCTTAGTGTAATTAAATATTCTAGTGAGTGATATTTGCTGACTACAAAATGGATATAAACTTTATGTAAGTACAAGATATTAGCTGTTATGACCTATGATAGCTTGGGAATCTCTATAAATGTTAATTTTTGATACTAATAGCATTTTTGACCAGATGAATCCGCTAATCTGATATTTATATGATTCCTAATCTCAGAATTGCCATATGGCAATGCTAGTCTTTACGGGCTGCGAATTTATATGATGTTTTTTTTTGTTATTACAGATGGGTTAACTCTAGAAGCATTGCAAATGGCATATTTAGACGACGTCGACGTTCGAAACATTTATATAGAACCGCCAGATGTGAACGAGTTAACTGATGAAGATTCTGGCGAGGAGGATGAAGGGGGGCTTGTTGACAATTTATCAAGAAATCAACTGGGGGCATTTGCTCAATTAGAAATTGTTCAAAAGGAATCCCACGAAGATGACGAACCAATTTCTCTCGACGAACACAATGATGAGATGCGGGAAGAATTTGTAGCAGGAAACAATCCAGAAGAAACTGTGAATGTGCAAACAAAAAAAATTGATTAAAACGAAATTGAATGGATTGAAGGTGATCTTAGAACGACGACGAAAGAATTTCCTGTGGCAGACTATGAGAATTTTAAAATTTTCACGCCTATCGAAATGTTTGAACTTTTTTTTGATAATGAAATGATTAATTTTTTCGTGATAGAGACGACAAGATATGCCCAGTTCAAAAATCACCCCAATCCCCAAATAACTCAAGAGGAAATGCGGTGTTTTCTCGCAATTCCGATGTTGTCCGGATATAACTGGATGCCAGGCAAAAAATTCTTTTGGAATACTGGTGGCGTTTTGGCAATCAATTGGTTATAGAGGCCATGCGAAGAGATCTGTTTTTGACAATTTGGAAATATTTTCATTTAGCAAGTAATAATGATATCGATTAATCAGATAAGTACTACAAATTTCGACCACTTATTGAAAAATTGCAAGCAAAATTTTTGAAATATTATGTACCCGAAAAAGATTTGAATTATGATGAATCCATGGTAAAATATTTTGGTAGGCATTCATATAAACAATTTATAAAAGGGAAACCAATACGTTTTGGTTACAAAGTATAAAAATAAATTGTGCTGGTTAACAACGCAAGTCAATTATGTGAACAATGTGTATCAAATGTGGCCTAGGGCATTGCCAAAAATGCAATTTATCGTTCCATACCCGTTTCTGAATCTTCCTAAAGATATTGATTCTTTTTCAATAAAACTATTTTCATGTCATTTATACTTATTCTGCACCAAAAGACCCAACCCCTTTCAGTGCCTAGCATTGCCATATGGCAACCAGCAATATTTAGAGGAAAGATGCATACTTCAATAATTGGTTGTCCTTTTCTCGCTCACTAGAATTAATTGAAGCACTTTCACATGAAATGATCAGGTTAAGCAACAACAACATAACTGATAAAAAAATAGATAGCCTGCTCATACTCCAAAGAAAAATAAGAAGGCTTCTCTTCGAGCTCTGTCCCCACAGCATAAACGATTACTTCGATATTTTTTTTCCAATAATACATGTCACAGATATACCTGATTGGAAATTATTATCTCCCAATTCTCCATAATGGTTTCATAAAAATAACGTTTGTTCTGGCCAATCCAATCAAACCGAATCGTCTCTGTACGTGATCGAAGCAGCTTTCTTCATGAGACATATTATTCCACAAAATATAGCATTTTTGTTAGCAAGGGGATGTTCAGTACTATTCTTCACCACGAGGTTACAAATTTAAATTCCTCTTCATAGCTTGTCTTAGTTATTCGCAAAAATTAATTTATTTGGGTCATACCTCTAGCATTGATGCTTTTCCTAGACTAAGTGATGTGCATGGTTGATTGAGTAAGATCTCCACAGTATCTTATAAGTTCCGTCATAGGATCATATTAGAAGAGAAGATATGCCAAAGCTAGAATAAATTCTTCTTTCTTCTTCCAGTACATCCATATCTTTACTTCTGCAAAATTATGTGAAAAGGAATTACTCAGCGATAAGTGGTATAGCTTTCCTTCTGACGATAAATAACTTTTTGGAATGCTCAAGTCCTTTTTTAAAAAATTATTTTAATTGAAAAACTCGAAAAATAGCAAAACTGGTATACATGAAAATTATTGTGAATTGTACGAGTGCTCAACTACAACTAATTCTAACAAAAAAAATGATGTGTTAACATCTTGTTGGAAAGACGATACTGCTACGGCAGCATAATCAGAATATTTCATGGGAACGGCGACAAACTCGGTGAGATATTTCGATAGTTATATAGGTACCTTAAGATTGCAAATACTAAGACTGCTATCTCAAATTGGTATCTGATAGAAATGGCGGCTAAAACAATATGAGATATGTTGACTTTATTGAAATAATCGAAGTAATTGTCCAATTTATTTTTTTTTCACTCAAATTGTGTCTGGCATTTGAGATTCTTTACATTTTTTGAAATTTGCAGCCGTTAGTTAACAGTCATTCAGGGATTTCGAAAATTTACAAATGAGATTTTTGAGCACACTGTACTAAGTCTGATAAAATTATAAAGATAAAAGATTCACTGCAAACTCAAACTTTTTCACAAAAATCCTAATTACACTAAGACGGTTAAGAATTAATGAGAACATATTAAAAAAATTATTTCAAATTGATACATAGATGAAGTCGGTTTCTATGGGTTTTCATATGACAATTCTGAGCTGTTCGCCAGAAATGAGGAATTTTTGCATCGTTTTCAGTTTGTTGCGTCCTCAAAAGTCTATATCTGAACAGGAATAATAATGAATCATTTTGCGGCCTCTGTAGTTTTCTACCGATGCAATTTTCAGAACTTTGAAAGAAAATTCTTGTGCCTCAACTAAAAATATATTGGATAACTACCGAGATGTGTAAAAATTCGAAGGAGTTCGAATATATTGTGCCAGAGAGGTATCAACAATGTTGAAAGAATACGGGGTACCCTTCTCTCTAAGCGTATCCACCAAGTGGAAAATAAAGGCAACCATCCGTTAGAAAACAACTACTTCCCTGACTAATACCACGACGGACATTGAACTACAACTGACAGATATTTGTTCAACGTTCTTCAAAGAAGACCCAATTGCAAGTGCTTGTCTCGTAATCAAACAGAAAATTATCCTTCATTTGGCTGGGAATGACCACCTGCAGATATGCATGTTTCGAGGTTTATTGCCTCTCATCACTGACAGGGTAGGTCGGACAACATTATAATTGTCCTGTCCCTGCCAAATGAATAATAATCAACTGTTCAACGAATATTTCCCCACGGATAACACCACGATCTACAACCAAGTTTGATCGAAGCGCCATCCGCACGGAACAAGACAAAACACTCCCATGTAGCACAGTCTCATGGAAGAGAAATCTGTAAAAATTCGATCGAGTTCGAATATATTGTGCCAGAGAGGTATCAACAATGTTGAAAGAATACGGGGTACCATTCCCAAGTAGCAAAATCTGTTTTATAAGAGTTTTATAAACTGCCATACAACAAATCTAATAAAACTACAAATATCCTATAATGCCCTTTACAGCTCTATGCAGTACGTATACAACCAAAAAAGGCCCAAATTATAAAACATTTAGGTTCTTTAACATATAACTTATAACCAATTATATCCTCTCACTGAAATGTCCCCATGTGATAGTTGAAAAATTATTTTATAAGTATGTCCATTAGATTATTTATACAGCTTATCCAAATATGCGGTTCACAACCATTATACTTATATATCTTAGGGATCATATAAAGCGGTTTAAAACTATTTTAAGAATACCTATACGAACATAAAAAAACTGTTTTATGAGAATGATATAACGTTGTCTGGTCAGCGTCCAATAAATGAACAAAAGTTAAATTTTATACGATATTTTATTTCTTTAGAGACGCAATTTACAATGATTATATCGAATAACGTTGACATAACGTGGGGAGATAAAAACTTCACCGAAATGGTTGTCATAGTTTGAAAAGATGAAAGTGAAAGAGTCGCCATCATAAAAAACGTGTATACAGTGTGTTCCGCTTTTCATGAATACACCCTAATATCTCAGTTATTAATAATGCGATTTTCTTGAAATTTTGGTGGTGATTATATGTTAGGTAAATGAAGTATTTTGGCATAGTGAACATTTTCATCGACCATAGGCGTGCGGTGTGGGGGGGTAAAAAAAGCTGTTTTTTGGGAAAAGGATATTAGGGCTCATTTTAGATAACTTTTTTTATCAGAATTAGAATCAGCATCCCCAAAAACTCCCCAATCCATATTTTCGAAATCTCAAGAGCTGATTTGAGGAGAAAAAAAAATAAATTCACTTTTTTCGTCAATGCACCCGAATATCTGTTATTAGCGATTTTCTTGAGATTTTGGTGGTGATTTTATGTTAGAAAAATGAAGCATTTGGCATAGTGATCATATTCATTCACCATTGGCGTGCGAAGTTGGGGAGAGAAAAAAGACATTTTTTGATAAATGAATATTGATGCTTATTTAAGACAACTTTTCTTATCAGATTCGGAATCAGCATCCCGAAAAACCCTTTAATTCATATTTTCAACATCTCAGTAGCTGATTTGAACAACAAAAAAAGTTTAAGTCTTTTTTTTAATAAGTTCTTTATTTGTAACAGTGGTAACAAAATTACGAATTACTTTATTTCAGATTCTTGTGTTTTCAACATAACTACCTTCTGAAACAATACACTTTTCAACAAATCTTCTCAAACGTACATTCACTTTTCTTAAAGTTTGGGGAGTTATTTCCTGACACGCTTGCCTAATTGCAAAGCAAAGTTCCTCTCTATTACGCGGCCGAGTAGCATACACTTTATTCTTCAAATTCCCCCACAGAAAAAAGTCACAAGGGGTAATATCTGGCGATCTAGGGGGCGATGGTTCCAAAGGAGAATTTCTACCTATCCACTTCATAGGGAAAATTGCATTTAAAAAGTTCCGAACTATCCCAGAATTGTGTGCGGGGGCCCCATCTAATTGAAAGATTAAGTTTTGTCTTTGTGCTAATGGCAATTCCATGAGAAAATCATAGAGACCATTTTGTAAAAAATTTAGAAAATTTTGTCCGGTCAGGTTATCCAGGAAATAAGGGCCAACAATCCGTTCGTTGAATATGCCACACCACACGTTAATTTTTTCACTGTATTGGTTTTTACAATGAATTACCCAATTCGGATTTTCAGCTGCCCAAAACCTACAATTTTGACTAGACACCACACCGTTTGTTGTAAACGTTGCCTCGTCAGTAAACATCATGTTCTTTAGAAAAAGTCTGTCGTTAAGATAGTTACCCTGCAACCATAAGCAAAATTCAAACCGTCGTTCAAAATCACCATTTAACAGAGTATGTAGAAATTTTGGTTTAAATGCCCTAATCCTGTTGCGTTTCAAACATCTCCATACTTTGTTTTTCGTTAAATTGATTGTCCTCGCAACTGCCCATACAGTACCATTTGGGTTTTTTCGAAATTCTGCTAAGATACGTTCGTCGTCTGGATAGTGTCTTTGATTTAAATTGTACCTCCATGGTCTTATTTTGAATACCGCTCCAGTCCTTGCGAACAATCTGTTGGTTTTGGCAACGGTATTGTGAGAAATTGGTTCTCGATCATGATGCCTTCCATTGAATATTCCAGCAACTTGACGCGTAGATCTTTCATTGTTACCAAATAAGCGGATAATCTCTACTTTTTCTCCAATTGTAAGAACTACTCTTCGGTTGTGTGCCATCTTATTGACAGTTAAGTAACACTGCTATATTTCCTACCGATTACCGATGTCAAACAAAAACTTTTGTTTCAAAGCACTCTTTCATTAATTTGCATGAAAACTCAAATCGGCAAGCCAACGGTAACAAAGTGTGCGTATCTTCGGAAATACCTAAATTGTAGTATAAGGGCAGTTGCAAACGATACAGAATATAAGGAAACGAAGGTGTTTGAAATTTAATATAGGATTAGGGCATTTAAAATCAGCTCTTGAGATTTCGAAAATATGGATTGGGGGGGTTTTTGGGGATGCTGAATCTAATTCTGATAAAAAAGTTATCTAAAATGAGCCCTAATATCCTTTTCCCAAAGAACAGCTTTTTTTACCCCCCCACACCGCACGCCTATGGTCGATGAAAATGTTCACTATGCCAAAATACTTCATTTACCTAACATATAATCACCACCAAAATTTCAAGAAAATCGCATTATTAATAACTGAGATATTAGGGTGTATTCATGAAAAGCGGGACACACTGTATATGAGATATCATTAGGTTTATAAAACTACTGAAATTTGTTCAGCACCAAGAATTTCCCTATGCAGCGAAATTTTCTGAATGAATATATATATGTTTTTATTAAAAAATAGAAGCGCCTTGAATTAGTAATAAATTGCCGATCTGACAAAAATATTGGGATATATGTAGTATATTTTTCGAAGGTATTATTTTTAATCGAAAATACATGTATAATGCTCGACTAATTAAATAAATAGAGTATAACGCCATATATTTTCATTGAAGGTACATAATTATTGTTTTCATATTCGAAAATATTTTCGTCAAGAATGGCGGCCACTTGCATATGCTCAAACCCGCAAATAAATATGGCGTTGAGTTATACAATAATTATGTGTCAATAAAAACGTTAAAAGGAAAATGTATTCTATAAGAAACCTTATAGAACCTTATGATTTTATAGACGTTTTGAATGGCACTATAAAACAATTTTTCCAGGTCAAACCTACCTTAAATTTAATTTTTTCAGAAGTTGCCACATATTATTTTTTTGAGCTTGGTTTAGGGGTGTAAAAGGCACTGAAATAATTTTAATGCTTTTTTACATGATACATTTCCTTTGTCTCATTGATTCTTCTCATATCTCAGCTAAAATATCTCCAAATTAAAGTTCAATGCAAAACACAAACTCTAACCCAACACAAAACCTGGTTAACATCACCTATTTTTTATTTGTTTTTTTTTATTCTGTAAAAATGGTCAAAAATAGTCAAACGTAATTTTCGTTCTCTAAGATAGGGGATAATTCTTTTTCTCCCGACAACACCGATGGAAACTTAAGCATCTCCAAAACAACCAGTGAAAGCATTATGCGACTGCTATTATTTATGGATAACCAAAAATGTTGAACCAACAAAGCGTTTATTGCCATGATACCTGCAAAACATTGAAAATGGCAAAATCTGAAATAAAAAAAGCTGTGGAATAAATTACCCTGATTATAATATATATTATATACACGTTACTTACTATGGTCTTATATATTTTTCCAAAGTTTTTGGTAAAAGAGATAGGTACTTCAGAACAGTAATGCTAATTATTGCCCAGTTTAATTCATTTCAACGTATTCGTACACGAAAGAGATGAATCCGTTGAGTATTGGCCCATTGATTTGACTCATATTAAAATTTTAAACCTCTGTCAAAAGTATACTATATTAGTTGTATTTGAAGTTCTGCAACATGTGGCAACCCCGTGTACCATCTGTCTATGAGTAACGTTTAGGGAAACTTCAAGCGGCCTAATGAATCATAAAGTCATAATATGGTTGCTTGAAGCTGCGCTTCACAATTAATTCGTTACTTCTTGATGCATATTTCGGCGGTAAAAAACCTAACCTAAGTCGTGGCCCATGACTTCAATTCCTTTTTTATTTTCATTTTTCTAACTATTTCAGAATCAAAGTTTTCCGTCATATCTTCTTCCGCCACGTCTAATGTATCAACGTCTTCTTCTATGTCTGATAAATGATTATCTGAATCAATTTTGTCCTAAGTAAATTTAGTATCTGGCACATTATTGTCATGATAATCAATTTGACTTTGATAACCTAGTCCATTATCAACACGAATACTGTCCTGTTTTATATTTAATCCAGATCTACTGTTTGATGAACCTGAAATACCAAATATATTAGTTATGTAGACCCTATCAGAGAAAACAAATATCTGAAGCAGGACCTATTAACAAGTTATAAATCGGTTTCAGATAATGCTCAAAAACTTACAGCCATTAGGTTCGTCGAGTCCACCGAAACTACAATCATCTAAAATCTGCAGATACTTTTTTTCACATTTCTTTTGAAATTGCCACTCCTTTTTATTTTCTTCCAAGGTGATAAATCCATATTATTCAACAGATTCAAGGACTTAGAGAATAATTATAACGCAATATAATTCTTAGTTGAAAATTTTATAATGCGGAAATTTGTAACAATTCAGAATGCAAACTTGAACTCTAAACGGTAAATATAAAAATGTTATATAGTATTTATTGCGCACACACTATAACTTTTTTGTTCCAAATACTACTATTTTGCCCTCTGAACTGTTTTTAACCGAGTAAGCGACCCCTTTATAGGTAGACTATATTAAAATGTATACTTATTTTATAAAGCAATTTTCTCTATCCTAAAAAACTGTTTTATTCATCACATTATAAAGATTTTATAAAGCTTGTATATAACTCTTACAAAACTTTTTTTGCCGCAGATCTTAAAGGTGTTATAACAGAAAGTATATAATCATTATAAAGTACTTAAATCACCAGTTCAAAAACGGTTTTAAATCGGTCTTATAATGCGTTTTAAAACTATTTTAAGCCAAAAGCAAGCTTCAGTTTTATAATGCGAGTTTTATAAATATTTATACGGCAATGTTACAAAAACATTTTTCTACAAACACAAAAATGTCGCAGTCAAACTCACTAAGTGATAAAATATTCCTTAATTCGGTATTATAAGATACTTATAAAATATATCAGTTCCATAAAGCAATAATTTTGCTACTTGGGTTGTCTCTAAGCGTTTCCACCAAGTGGAAAATAAAGGCAAACATCCGTCAGAAAACAACTACTTCCCTGGCTAATACCAGAGATAACAACCATATCATCAATCATGATGAATCTACAATGTAACACGTGGAAAAATATTTGAATGAAAGACTATTTTCGTAAATGGCTGAAATACAGATACAAACTAATACTATGAACAGAAAACAAAAAACAGACTTTGATAAGCTTAGCAAACTTCACTCAGATATATTATCTTCCACCACAAAAACATCCATCAAATACTAATATCTGAAATTATTAGTTCGTATATAGTAACGAATAATAATCTGCCCTTCAAATTTTCCTGTCCAGTTCTTTAATTTACTGTACATATATTTATATTGTAGCCCTCTAAAAACAAACACACATTTGAGAAAGCTCTGCGGTAGCAAAAAAGAGTATACTTCTCTTCTTAGACCGAATTCAGATATTAGTAATAAGTTTCTTTCTTTTGAATAAAAAAAAAATCGATTTAACAAGCCCAACAATAAATAAAAATGGTAAACGTCATTTTGGATTATTTTCGAAAGCACATAAGTAGGTACTGTTCGCAAGTAGGTACTCTAATTTGCACGGAATACATGGGATTTTGGTTGATTGCGGAATTCAATGAAACTCGGGTATGTTGTAGATCACGATCTACCGGTAACACTTTAAATAGACGATAATCAAATCGTATGATTAGTTTCGGAGAAAAAGGGTGATTTTGAAAGATGTTACGAAAACACAAAATGAAAGTAATTTACACAAATTGACATTATTTCTGATTTATTCACGTGATTTTGGCTGACATATGTCGTGCCTTTGAAAATGCCTTTGAAAACGCCTTACTATTATGATCCAAAACAGTATTTAGCTTACCGGGGGAACTCAAAACATCAAATTTCGACGTTGTTTACTCCACTTAGCATTATTGAGATATTTTCTAATATAATTTCGAGATATGGCTGGGTAATGTTTACAATTTGAAAAAGCAATACTATTATTATACAAACACAGTATTTTGCTATATCAGGATAATCAAAAAAGGAATTGAAAATATCCTATTAGGAAGTTATGTACGTCATTCATTCAATAGAATCCTTACAGAACCCTACGTTTTCGACTTTCAACATTAATTAAACTGTGAAAATCCTTAAACCATGATAATTGAAAAACCACAAGCCACACTTATATTTAAAAAATACAAATATGTTTGCCAGTGGCACTATATCTTTGCAGTTTCTCTAATAAAATATTTAAAAAACTTTAAAGATAAACAATTTTATTGTAAAGAAACATAATGAAGATGCTGATATCATAATTAAACCTAAATAATAATTAGGTATGTACCAGGTATTAGTCATCACACCACTCTCCTCATCAATCAAGGGCATTGATCAGACTAAAACATCACAGGGCATAGGGTAACCTGAATAAATATGTCACTAATCACTAAGAGACATTTTCAAAAATGGTAAAATTCCGTTAACTAATAGCTAACAACAAAATTTTGAAACTTTCGTAGTTTTGCCTCCTGAACAAAACATCAAAATGAAATTTTTGGCGGTCTCAACTAATTCTGGAGATATGGGCCTATTTTTGAGTGATGACTGGCATTTTTTAGGACACATTTCTACCGCGGAAAAACACTCAAAATTCTTCCTTCTTTAAGCTAACACAATGTACACACCTTAATTCGCCCGTTTTACACCATTTTTTTCAATTGAAAACTGCATTGTTCATGCAAAAATTCAACCTTCTTTTGAATACGCCACAACAACACATTTATATAAAATGTTCAGTGAATTTATTTATGTCAAGTTGGTAACTTTGATCTTTGCATATTTGCTCAGCCAACTTTTCTAGGCATTTAATTTCAACATGAATAGGAAATTATTCACTCACTTCTTTTTCCAGAAACCAACTTGACATGAACAAAATTCACTAACCATTTTGGCTATGCCCCACGATGATGTTGTAGTCTGATCAATGCCTTAGGTTGATGAGGAGAGTGGTGTGATGACTGGTACCTGGTACCTACCTAATTAGTATTTAGCTTTTATTATAATATCCACATTTTCATTATGTTTCTTTACTATGAAATTGTTTAACTTAGAAGTTTTTTTACTTATTTTATTAGAGAATCTGCAAATATATAGTGCCACTGGCACACATATTTGTAGAGCCCTTGTATTTTTTAAATATAAGTGTGGCTTGTGCTTTTTCAATTATCATGGTTTAAGGGTTTTCACATATTAATTGATGTTGAAAGTCGAAAACGTAGGGTTCTGTAAGGATTCTATTCTATAACTTCCTAATAGGATATTTTCAAGTACTTTTCTGATTACCCCGATTTAGTAAAATACTGTATTTGTATCATAATAGTATTGCTTTATCAAATTGTAACATTACGTAGCCATATCTCGAAATTAAATTATAAAATATCTCAATAATACTAAGTGGAGTAAACAACGTCGAAATTGGATGTATTGAGTTCCCCCGGTAAGCTAAATACTGTTTTGGATCATAATAGTGAGGCGTTTTCAAAGGTATTTCATATTTTAGCCAAATCAGGTGAATAAATTAGAAATAATGTCAATTTGTGTAAATTACTTTCATTTTGTGTTTTTGTAACATCTTTCAAAATCACCCTGTTTCTCCGAAACTAATCATACGATTTGATTATGGTCTATTTAAAGTGTTACCGACAGATCGTGATCTACAACATACCCGAGTTTCATTGAATTCCTCAATCAACCAAAATCCATTCCGTGCGGGGTCCTTAATAAAAAAAAATTCGATATGATGCGGACTCGGACTACAGTTACACCGTATATGAGGCAACTATTCTGCAAAACACTTTAATTTATAGCCATTAATGAATCATACAACAATTATTCCGATGAACCTTATATCTTCTATACACTAGAAGTTATATGAAAACCAATATATATTACCGAATACACAACAGTCCTTTTCTCAACGATATTTTTCTTGCAGTATCCCCGCTTGCTCAATCTCCTAGCGTATTACTTGAAAGAAATATATTCCATAATACGAATTAATAAAATAATATGTTTTTCTACACCACCTCCTCCCTTCAAGATGAAACGAAGCAAAGGGGTACCTATTCATAGACAAGTTTTCAAGTAAACTAAAATGAGGTTCCCTCCTGAATCACCAGTTACATAGTGATATGAATTGTATCGTCCACTGACTGAAAACGGAATTATACTATAATTGTTATAGGAAAGCCTACCTTCTCTTAAGTCACAACACGTGCTTGCTTTTTTATAGGTGGAATTTTTCTTATGGATTACTATTTTTCTTTTCATGGTAAAGAACATTTACTTGTTCATCCGTTTGCAATATCTGGTCTTAACATTTTTAGGATTTTAGTTGCAGTTTGAACGAAAGATCCTGTGTTTTTGAATAATGAATTTTAAATCTGAAAGTTCCAACAAGAAATTGTGTGATAATTTGCTTCTTTTATAATTCAACTCAGAGTTAGATATTTTCATATATTTCTTATCATTATCACGAATATAGTCCATGGTCTTCCAAAACACGCGTCTTGTTCGTTGAACTTATATCTTTGACCGTGAACCATAATATTTAAAGTTCTTTCAATTATAGTGAATGGGATACTCCATATTGACGTGAAAATCGTGAACTGTCGTCAAATAAGTAAATGAATCTGATATTCCCATCACTTTCGACTTTCCAAAACACAAATGACTAACATGCAACGTCAACATAATTATTGGCTTGAACATGGACAATCAGTTTGAAGCAAGTCTTCCTCATTATCATATGCTTTCGTGAAAGACAAATATTTCGATGAGGTCAAAATATCCTCTCCCAGAAGATGGACACAAGTCAAATATCTGATACGATACAACAATTTTTCTGGCTTATACCGCAACGGGCATTGAATTATATCTAACAGATGATTATGAAATGAAACTTCTTGCATTGAAACAGCATGAGTTTGTTTTGGGGAGGGTAAACACCTTGTTATAAATTACTTTTTATATTGCCAAGACTATGGCAGTCGGTTAGTGAAGATTTCCGATATTTTCTGGAGATCCAAAGGACTGGTTACATTTCATTTATCAGTTCAGAGAAACAACTAACGTATGTGGATTTTCTAGTTCTGAGAACATTGCAAGGCTTCAAAAATGTTTACGCGGTAAAGCAAGGGACAGGCGTTATTGAATTTTACCAGTGAAACTGATAAAATTATTGATATTCTTGAAAATAGATTTGGAAAAACAGAATATATCATACAAGACTTGATAATGACAGTAAGAAAATTTTCTAATTTGCGAGAGGATAGGGTTGAAAATATATGGGAGTTATCAAATTTGGTTCAGAATCTTGCACTTACTTTGTCAAGTATGAAATGTAAAGCTCATCTAATGAATCCACAGTTAATTTCAGAATTTGTTGTAGAATTAACTCTTTCGTTGAAGTTAGAATGGGACAAAAAAACACGGAAAAGACATCTTACTGCTACCATTTCCAGCCAACACAAAAATCAAGAAAAAAATTGTGGATATTGTAAGAAGAAAAATTATGAGATTGAAAAATGCTTTTTCTTAATAAAAAATCAGTATCGAAAGCAGGTGGGAATGGGTAAAAAAAAATAGAATTTGTTCCTGTTGTTTACGTTTCAAACATCAACTAAATTTTTGTTAACGGAAAAAGGAATGTATGATCAATGGTTGCAGAAAATATTATCATTACTTGTTGCATTTGGACCAAGAGGAACAGAATTCTACAACAAAAAGCATTGATCATGGAACAACTGATGCTGTAAGTCATCACTTCCGAGAAATCAGAAAGGAAGAGGTACTTCTTAGAGTAGCACCGGTACTTCTACAAGGCCCTAAAGGAGAAATTTCGACCTATGCACTTTTTGATGAGGCATCCACTGTAACCCTCATCTGTTCAGAAGTTGCTGACAAACTCAATGGCAAATGAAGAAATGGATTCAAAAAGACTAAAAATTTGAGGAAAATCTGAAGCAGAAGAATTTGATTTGAATAATGTCAGAACTGTAAGAAATTTTGTTCTTCTCGTACAAACAGTAGATTTTAAATTTTTGTCAAAAAATGGCATCACTTATCATTAGTTAATATTGATTCATATATGAATGCAAATCCAAAAATATTGTTAGGGCAAGACAACATTGATTTGATAATAGCCAGAGAAATCATTGGGAATGGAAAGAATGTTCCTATGGTGTCGAACACAAAATTGGTATTGGTTATTCATGGAAACAATTATTTTGCTAAAGGACGACATGACGTTAATCTTCATATTGCTTCGGTTGACGACGACTTATATGACATAGTTGAAAAAACTTTTGGACTTGAAGATTTGGGAGTGAAGACCGATTCGAACCTATTATCAAAGGAAGATGCAAGAGCTCTGGAAATATTGGATAAAACGTCATGAAAAGTGGAGAATAACACATGGGAAGTTGGCCTTTTGTAGAAGGAAGATAATACAGAAATGCCAGAATCTAAAAAGTATACCAAAAGAATGAAGTCGGTTGAAGCAAAAATGATGAAAGATGATAATTTGGCAGAAGCGTATAAAAAAATAATAGATGAATATTTGACAAAAGAATATGCTAGAAAAGTAGAAAGATGAAGCATCATAAGTGAAGTAAGGCAAACCTGGTATTTACCTCACTTCGCAGTAATAAATCCGAATAAACCAATAAGATTGGTATTCGGTGCTGCGGCGAAAGTAGAAGTTATAAGCTTAAATGACTGTTTGTTAAAAGGTCCCGATCATTTGAATAACTTATTGGGTATACTTTTCAAATTTAAACAAAAGAAGGTAGCCTTTACAGGTGATATACAGAAAATGTTCCATAGAATAAATATAAGAAAAGAAGACAGAAGGATGCAGAGATTTCTCTGGAGAGGAGAAAAATGTGACAGAAAAACAGAAGAGTATGAAATGGTTGCAATGATACTCGGAGCTATTTCTTCTCCAACAACAGCTACCTACATCATGAGAAAGAATGCTCTGGAGTTCCAAGATGAGTTTCCGCAAGCTTGCATTGCCATTTGGAATCAGCACTTCATAAACGACTACCTTGATAGTGTTAATTCTGAAAAAGAAGCCATCATTATGATAAAATCCGTAATAGAAGTTCATAAGAGGGGAGGTTTCCTAATGAAAAATTGGTTGTCCAACTCTAAAAAGGTTATGAAGACGATTCCCATGGAAATGCGAACTGGAGAAATGAAAAATTTGGATATGGAAGAACTGCCAACTGAAAGGGTCTTGGGGCTCTTTTGGAATCCAAATAAAGGTGTCTTGCAACATCAAATATCAAAATTTCTCAGATTTCTCAAAAGGAAAAAGGAAAACTACAAAATAAGAAGTTCTGAAAATCTTGATGTCGGTTTTTGACCCCTTAGGATTCCTTCAGAATTTTTCCATAAAAGGAAAATGATTGATGAGAGACATTCTGGTTTAGGATGGAATGATGAGCTAGATCAGAAATTAAAAGAAAAATGGTTGAAATGGTTGGAAGAACTGAAAAATGTCAACAATTTCTCGATACCTTGGTGCTACATTAGTGACATATCTTATATACAAAACATACAGCTTCATATGTTATGTGATGCCAGTGGAAAAGCTTATTCTGCTCTGGCATATATTCAGGTGAAATCAGAAGACAAAATTGATGTTTCTTTTCTAAAGGCTAAGTCAAGAGTGGCTCCAATGAAACCATCCTCCATTCCCAGGCTAGAGTTGCAGGAAACTGTTATGGCGAGTAGACTATAAAAATTTATTGTCGAGAATCATACCATTGAATTTCAATCCATTCACTCCTGGACAGACTCGAGAAAAGTTTTAAGTTGGTTGACATCAGGTGCCTCCCACAAATTCAAACCTTTTGTTGCACATAGGATAGCCGAAATAGAAGAAACGATAAATTTAAAAGACTGGCATTGAATTTCAACAAAAGACAATGTAGCTGACGATGCCACAATGAATGAAAAAACAATAGACTGGAATAACAACAATAAATGGATTGCAGGACCATCATTCCTGAAAGACGAAGAAGATCAGTATAATACACAAAATATTGATTTTGGTAAAATGGATTCGACTGAAATGAAAAACAGTTTGTAGCTCTTTGTGTAGGAGTAAATTCATTTGATTACTTACCAAAAGTAAATCGATTTTATTCTTTGCTCAAACTCATCAGAACGACAGCATGGATTTTGAGAATCAACATTTTTAGAAAGATGAAAGAACATCCTAGGGACAATACGGACAATGGTGGAACGGAACTGACAGCTGATGAAATCACTGAAGCAGAGAAACATTGGATGAAATTGACCCAGGTAAACTCATTTTCCGAAGAAATTAATTGTATTGGAAGAAATGTGAATATTCCAAAATCGAAGAGAATCTACAAGTTATCAGCATATCTTGATACAGATGGAATTCTCAGAATCAGAGGCAGAACTGAAGCATCAACTGATTTGGATGGATACACAAAAAATCCAATAATCATGCCACAAAAAAGCCAATACACTACACTTCTCATTCAGTTCTATGATGAGAAATTTTGCCACCACAGTCAAAACATTGTAGTGAATGAACTCCGCCAAAGGTACCACATTTTATGTTTAAGAGCTGCAGTGAGAAGCTGTTGGAATGCATGCCAGATGTGCAAAAATATGCGAGTGAAACCTATTCCTTCTGAAATGGCCCCATTTCCAGCTTGTAGGCTTAGAAGTTATGTCAGACCTTTTACGTATGCAGGGATGGATTACTTTGGACCAATGGAAGTCTCCATTGGTCGGAGGAAAGAAAATAGGTATGGTGTTCTGTTTACCTGCCTGAGCACCAGAGCAGTCCATATAGAACTAGCAAACTCATTGAAAACTGACTCTGCAATAATGACAATCAGGAGACTGATTGGCAGAAGAGGTTGTCCAAAAGAAATATGGTGTGATAATGCGACGAACTTACATGCTGCTGAGAAGGAATTGAAGGATGCTTCAAAAGAAATAGACCAAGAAGAAATCCTGAAATTATTATCTTCTAAAAGTACATCTTTCAAATTCTGTTGTCCAGCTGCACCACACATAAATGGTGGTTGGGAAAGATTGGTGAAATCTGTGAAGATAGCACTCAAAGCAATTTTAAAGGAAAGGGTCCCCAAAGAAAAAGTTCTTTGGTCAAGCCTCATTGAAGTCGAAAACATTGTAAATAGTCGACCTCTCGTGCATGTTCCCTTAGAAGCACCAGAAGATGAAGCTCTCACCCCAAATCATTTTCTGATAGGGACATCTAGTGCGTCATGTCCCCCTGTAAATTTTTCAGAACGAGTTCTGATATCGAGAAAAGACTGGAAAATATCCCAATTCTACAGTGATCTGTTCTGGAAACGATGGATGAAGGAGTATCTTCCGACTCTTACCAGACGAACAAAATGGTAAATTAAGGATTTAAGACGGTTAAAATAGGAGATATTGTTCTAATAATCGATGGGAGGTTACCTCGCAACTGTTGGCCGAAGGGAAGAGTCATAGCCGTTTTTTCTGGGATGGAAACATTAGAGTAGCAATGTCAAGACTCAGTTTGGAACATATCGCGGACCCGTAGTAAAACTTTGTGTATTAGATGTTTCATAATCTTTATTTATTTCAAGGGTAGATAATGTTATAAATTACTTTTTATATTGCCAAGACTATGAAATGTTTAGTTTTAGTCCTGACCTATATTTTTGAATATCATTTGCTCGATGATTTGTTCCACGGTTTTGAAGTATTCGGAAAAAAACAATGAAAAATAATATCGACAAAAAGACGTTGTCAAAAGCTTATTTACGAAAAACTTATAATTTGGAGTAATAGTTTTATTCCAAAAGTAAAAACTAGAAACACTGGATTCAACACACTTGCAGATCGGTATTCTTGGTATTATTTCTTCTGCGTCAGAATTAGTCGGTACAAACGTCTGTTTCCTATTTGAATCCTAGGACGGCGTAGAACGGACAAGCGGTATTTTTTAAATTAATTTAGAGCGAGTTGGTAACTCAGAAATTAATATCAATTCGTGTTACAACTCGAAAGTATGTCAAATATAAGTATTTTGATTTCTGCATGTCGTGCTCGTACATAATGTGTAAACGATGCAGTATAGAGGAATAAATTATTCCACTTTATTTCATGATATTTCAATAAGCAACCGTCATCTCAAACGAAAGTTGACATATGAACAAAATATTTAGCGGTATGGACATCTACATGATTGAAGATGGATGCATCTTAGGTGTTTGCGAATTAACTTGGACGTAACCAGAGAAGTAGTGGGACTTTTTCCACATTTGATTTTTCCAGATGTAGTTAATATTAGTAACTACTAGGCGTATATGGGTTACCACAACGATAATGATAATGAGGGCCTTAATTTCCTGTGGAATATGGATTGTCATTACAAATTCAAACCATTCGGAACTTTAGTGGATGTGAAGATGAATTATCAAGACATTTGGTCATGCAGGCCAAAAGTAATGGTGATGTTACAGTTGGATAATATCTGATCAGACCACTGTCACCCGCAGGAATTTTTCTTAGAAGGTGCTCATATAAGTCAATGAAAATAATGAATAAATTCTGGTTTATTTCTAGGATAAATGAAAAACAATGGAAAATTATATGATACGTATATAATTTCTATTCAAAAAATAGTTCCGAAGGTACAAACATTATATTCAAAATCAAGAACTCTTGAAAATCTTGTGAGTAATTTTAAACTTGTCGCAATAAGCAAATTTACGAAAACGGAACTAGGGAATCGCATTACGAAGTGAGTGAGCTGCACCGGGAATTGAATTGAGGTTACGTCAAATTTGTTCACATATTTTTAGCATGTTGCGCATATGAAATGGGGCTAGCCAGAGAAAATATAATTAGGGTAAATGCGGGATAGATGGACCGACCAGGTTTTTCTTAAAATAGTTTTCGTCTAAAGTATTAGCCATTTTTAAGTTCATAACTTTGCCACCTCAACCTTCATATATTTATTTACATTTATTGTTCATTTATATAGTGTTTAAATGAAATAAAAGATAGGAAAAAAGTAACCTGGTCCATCTATACACGATACGTGCGGAATAGATGGACCAAGCCATAGGAATGGACGGACCAGTGTTGTTAAAAAAAAAGTGTAATGGGTTCATAACCCAATGGAATAACGCATAAAAAATGGAGTATTATATTCAATATTCATATTTTATCATTGAACTTCAAATAAACAAATGTTTGTCCAAAAAAGACTAGAATGATCTTCTTTTGTTCTTCAAATCTTTTTTTCATTTCTTTACTTTCTCTTTTGTTCTCAGACAAGTTTTGTTTTCGAGCGCGCTCAAAACAGTTGAAATTGCGCTTTCATTTTGAGTGCATGTACTTTGCTTACGCATGATATTGGGTGTATTTAATACAATATTTTTGAAGGAGGGATTTCATCATATTTTGTAACTTCTTGTAAAATATCATTAGTGTTAGTTTCAAAACATGAGTTTGATGTATCTTGTGTTACAGGCACTTTTTTTGTCTTATAAGCCCACTAGGTCCCAAAACTACTGAGACATCATTTGTAGTGCTACTTTCAGAACATGAGTTAGCTTTACCTTGTGTTACATGCGTATTGATTTGTCTTGTAAGCCCACTAGGTCCTTTAACTGCTGGGACATCAACAGTTTTCAACAGTTGAGTTAGCTTGTGTTGATTCTGAGGTATCTGAGACAAGGGCGTATTCAGAAATTGCATTAGGATCAAACAGAATGATTCGACAGGTTTTGAAACCGTTAATCCCGTTGCTTACACTTGCTGATTTTCCCCATCCAGAACTCAAAAGTTTACCAAACTGAAGTCAAATCATTTTTCGTGAAGGGTTATTAGTCATGTAGCAATTACATGCTGAGTAGAAGTGTCCTTTAAAAGATTTGAAGAACGCACGATCTAATGGCTGCAGCCAATGGCTAGTATGGGGAGGTATACTCATTGAAAGGATATCGGTTGTTTCGGCAAACTTCAGCATTTCAATGCTATTGGTATGAGATGAATGACCTTCAAGAAGAAGGAGGACTTCTCTTGGTGGTTTCCTGGGCATGAAATAGGTCTTCAACCAATCAAAAAATATTTCTTTATTGACATAAGCTGACTTTTGCGACATTTTAACTTGACAACCAAAATTCTTGCTTTGGGTTTTTACCTTTCATTATGGCATGAGGTTGCAGAAAAGTGTCCTCACCATCAACACAAGCTGAAACTAATATCGTTTCCCCTTTCTCTTCCAAAGTTGAGTATGTAACATTCCTGGACCTTAAACCGCAATAACTTTTCCCGGTTTATTGTTCTTTTGCAAACCAGTCTCGTCCATATTGAACACATTTCCGGGCTTGTCTGTTAGTAGATGTTTCATGGGAACACTTCGCAACAAGTTGAAATAACTTTCAATGATATTTTTAATCAGTCCCTTGGCCCTAGAAATCGAAACGCCACCTGCCTGTCGAATTGAAAGTTTCGAGAAAGGAATGCTGATAGCCAGTCGTAGCCAGCTCGCTGTGTTTCTCTATTTAAGGTATGCTTCAAGTTTAGTGTTTCTGCCAGCTCGAAAGCCATGGAACGTACCAAGTCTCTGCCAAGTGTGAAACAATTTTCTCTCCTCATGGAACCCTTGGTTGAGACTTTAAAATCAAAGCGCATTTTCGAAAGCGGTTTCGGGATTCCAAACGCATCAGCAGCTGAATTGACATCCATATTTTTTGTTCAACTGCTTGAACTACTTACTTAATACATTTTTCAAACATTTGCCACGCCCTGATGTCCCTGTTCTTATATAAGTTGGTGGCATTTCTTTAACAAAAAATAACCAACGTCATTTCAGAGAAAAAACTAGTAATAAGCGGCCTAAATTTGCACATGAAATTTTATTTAATACAATATTTCAAATAGTATAATGCTTGGTCCGTCTAACCAACCAACATTTTACCCGGTCCATCAATACCGAATTTCCGAGGTCCATCTAACCCATTTGGTCCGGTATAGATGGACCTCCTTTGTACTCGCTAGTTAGTGATACGGCCCGCCATGTCAGGTTAGAAGGTTAACTAGCCACTGTACGAAGCTTTTTTAGCGATAATACAACAGAAATCGTTCAATCAAAATATATCTGAAAGGAAGGAAGCACAAACATAACACGACTGGGAGCACAGACTGGCCTATTCAGATTCATATGTGCCCATTCTCAATAAACTCATATAGTATTACTCCAGCATTGACAGAATGAATACAGAACCAAATAAAATATGTTTAATAGAAACGTAAGTAAAAGGCGTTTAAACCGCCCGTGCTTCAAGAACCCTGCATGGGCACGCATGTATCTGAATCGGCCTTAAGAAAAAAATTTAAATTGTTAAAATTGTTATATTTGTCAACCGGTTGCACCCCTACGTGCAACCCCCAGAAGTCAGAGACTTGTGCGAGCTAGGGGAAGACGTAGACCTTACCTTTTAATACGTGTTATGCCATGCACGAGACTGGTGACAATGCTGAGATTCGAACTCATGCTCCTACGGATGTTTTTGGCTTATGAAGCGAGCACTTTACCCGTATGCCACCGCGGTCCATAAAGAGTTCGTCTACCTTTTATGTATCATCATTGATGACTATTGTCAAAAAAATTACGGTAAGATCCGAATTTGACCAGATGCACATCATCTAAATTTCTTGCTGATACCGACTGGGAACTGCCTCTGCGGAACATCATAAAAACCATGCAGGGGAAAATACATGTCATAAATTGATTTGTCAGATAGAGTCTGGCAAATTCCCCTCCGTAAGAAAGACTAAAATTTTCTGTGCGGTCATAGTCACCTGTATCGATGACTTACTATAGTGTATTCATATTTCAAATACGCTCCATGTAAACAGTGATCAATGCATGCCTGCAGCATGTCCACCTCGTGATCGCCAATTCTCGCAACGCTATTGGTGTTCACGTGCTTTTGTTGACATCGTCCGTATTTGAAATATGAATGCACTATAGTAATAAGCGAGGCTTTTGAGCAGGACTTGGTACACCTAGGGAAAGTATTTGAACGACTTGAGGAATCGTGTCTCATCGTCAAGGCAACAAATGTGTTCAACAAGAAATTGAGATGAGTACCTAATCATATTGTTAGCTCAGATGGCATCAAATCTGGACGTGTACATACCTACTATATACAAGCTATTATATACTATAGAGAACCTCCAAGTGTCAAGAAAGTGCAAAAATTCCTTGGCGTGCAACCACGATAGGAGAGGTTACTGAACCGCTAACCCAACTACACGGAGAATAAAAATTACTTTTCGTTTCGAAAAAATGCTTTTAGGGAATGAAAGAAAAATTGAAGGCGGCTATGAATGCTTACTCCCATGACACATCGCCACGGATGCAAGTTAAGCGGGAATCGCTGGCCAATGGTATCACTAGTTATCTCTGGTGGAAGGATCCAACGTTCAATAATTTAAATTGGCAAGGGAGTTTATGTTGATGCATACTGATAGTAGGACAATATAATTTACTAACATTCTTGCGGGCTCCTTTCGTTCCAAATCACACGCTTGACGTTAGCTTCACAGAAATTCACGTTCCGCACTGAACAAGTTCTTGGGAATCTTGTAGCGAATGCCTTATGCATGTGTTCATCTTCCAACACCTGCATACAAACCTTTTCATCTTACTTCATTGTTGAAACTGCCACTTCCTTTTCTATTAACGCTGAAAATATTGAAAAAAATCAATCACCTGATAAACATAATTGCTGTAATCAATACGCGTTACAGCAAATTCCAGATTTGGGTGATCGTTTAGAACTTATTAAGGGTGTTTTGTTCAGTCCACATGACATTACTTCTGTGTTTTGTATTTCCGAGAATCTGGTTCGTGAGATACTTGTGATTTTTTATAAGAAATAAGGGTATTTTGGGGTATGTAAGATTAATCTGACTTTACGCGATGAGGTTTATTTTTCCAATATGCACAGAACGAAGTTCATTAAGAGCTGTGCCAAAGGGCATAAATATGCAAACTACCGAATCGAACACATCGGTAAAATTTTTAAAGTTCGAAAAACCATCTGAGTGTTATTAATGTTTTGGGTACCTTAATGAAGTCCTACGAAAGGGTTTCTTTCATTTTTGCGGTCCTGAATGTCTTTATTAATTATATATGATTTAATTCTATCAAAAGGCGACTACTATACTATGTTGAATCGGTTGATAAGAGATTACATTCCTTCACATGGGGTCTCAAATAGTGATTTATATAATATGTATCATAATGACGTGAATATTATCGGGCGTGGCGATGAGCGGAATTTTACCGAAGAGAAAAATGATATTGGCTCTTGAAAAGATTCAACTTGAAGACGATCAAGAAATCAGTAAGGAAGATAAATCTCTTAATACGGTGTGAAAATCCTGGAAAAGCCGATTCTGAACAGAGAGAAAGAATATGCAATGAAAATTATGGAATAAACTTCAAGGAAAATAGAAGATAGATGAGAAATAGGATTGATATAGAAAGAAAATGTGTCAATTTTACCTGAAAGCAAGCCCATAGCTTGACCCATATAGAAAGAAAGGTGGAGAGAAGCTACGATTTCAAGAAAGCATATGAAAGCAAAATTAAGGAATATTTGGATAAGGGGTATGCGAAAAAACTTGAAAAGCATGAAAATGAAAAAAAGGTATGGTATCTGCCTCACTTCCCGGGTTAATGAAAATAAACCAGGGAAGATTTGATTTGTGTTCGATGCTGCTGCAAAAGTGGAAGGTAAATCTCCCAATGATTTTTTCATCAAAAGTCCTGATTTATACATTTCACTCATATCTATCATTTGGAAATTCAGAGAAAAACGTTTTGCTTTTTCAGCAGATAGTAGGGAAATGTTCCATCTGATTAAAATTCGAACAGAAGATCAATCAGCCCAGAGGTTTTTGTTCAGAGATAGTTTCGAATTCAAACCCTCAGTATATCAGATGCAGGTCATGATTTTTGTAGCTGTCTTCACCTTTCTGTGCACAATATGTGAAGAACAAGAACGCCATGGCATTCATTGACAAATATCCTGAGGCAGTGGAAGGAATTATTAGTAAACACTATATGGATGATTGATAGTACTGACTCCGAAGAAGAAGCCTGAAAGAGAGTAGATCCATTCATAAACAAGGGGGCTTTGAATTGAGAGGCTGGGCGAGTAATTCGAAGAAATTGATTGATGGTATATCTGTAGAATTGAGAAATGAGAAAAAAAAATTAGGGGATCCAAATGAATTATAGAGAATTTTAGGCTAAACATGGAATCCCACTTGAGATTTATCAAAATAACCATTGAATTTCCATAGAATAGATGAAAGTATTCTTTCTTGCAAGAAAATTACAAAAGAAATGTTGGGTGTGATCATGTCGTTGTTTGATCCATTGGGATTGTTGGGTTGTTACTTGATAAAGGGAATAATATGGAGGAGTGGTTTGAATTGGGATGATAAAATAAAAGAACCCTATGTGAAAAAATGGATGAATGAATTGAATGAAATCGAAAAAGTTGAAATATCTAGATGTTACAATTTACTGAATTTTTCAAATTTTGAAGTGCAGCTCGACATTTTTATTGATGGCAGTGAGCAAGCAATAGCAACTGTGGGATACTTCAGGTTTCAAGAGTAGGGTAAGATTCATCTTTCCCTCGTTATGTCTCATGGGCACCAGAATGGCTTCAACAATCCAAAAGGAACATACGTTCCAACTCTCACGAAAAGAACAAAATGGTATGGGAATACTAGGAGCATCAAAGAAGGTGATGTGGTGATCCTGATTGACATCCAATTACCGGGGAATAACTGGCCTTTGGGAAGAATTATCAAAACTTATCCAGACAAGGATGGAAAAAAGTGGTGGACGTGAAAACAAAACATGGAACATACCGTCGACCAACTGTCAACATATGCCCACTGGATCTTCTAAAGATAAGTAACGGCTAGGTATGGTGCCATTACAGGAGAAAGAAATGTTTGAATTTGAAATTTTTGCTTTTATTTGTTTTGCTCTATCACTTTGTATAATGTAATTTTTTGTGATATTTTAATGTGATGTGGCTGTGGAAAAAAGTGGAAGTATTGTATTGACAAGAAAATAAACAAGATTGAAATATAGAACATTCCTGGAATTAACTATAGATTTTTGCGCTGATCCTTCAGCCGGATTAAATAGGGGTATTTCAGGCTTGTAAGACAACAGAATTTTCAATGAAAACTGAATTGTTAAAAAATCAACAACCTGAATGAAAATGAAGATTTTCACTTTCAGATTTTCTCTTTCTAGTTAGGGACCAATTACAAGATACGCACTCGTAATTGGGTCTTTTTGGAAGAACGTTGCACAAGTATCTGTCAGATGTAGTTCAATGTCCAGCGTGGCTTCAGCCAGGGAAGTAGTTGTTTTCTGTTTGATATTACAAAAAATATCTTCATTTTTATCGTAAGTTGTATTCATTTGAATTAAACAAGTTTCAATTATTTGAGTATATTCCCTGTTTTCAATATTCGTAAATGTTTTTGTTTCCTTTTGCCCACTCTTCTTTAGGTAGAGGGTCGGATGTAGGATTTAGCACAGCAGATCCAATAATTTACTGTTTGTTAACAAATGCTGAGATTTCGTGATATATCTGGCATCTACAATTTTGCAATGATTTGACTTTTCTGAAAATCTGAAAGTACACAACTGGGACATCTAGCGGTGCCTGGTTTACGTATTTGTTGTGTGTGTTGCATAAGTTGCAGGGTCGTTTGTGAGTGAGCAGTGAAATGTAGAAACCGTTCGATCTTCACGTAGGGTTGTGTTATTCTCTCATAGATGGCGTGCCCCAAACTGCAATTCAAAATGTAGTAATCACAGATAGGTAGCTGAATTAATATCGGAAACCCATTCAGGTATTGTCGACATAATATGCATTTATTGTTAAAGAGTAAGAGTGGTGAAAAGATTAATTCTGTGTTATTATGAACATCCATCAAGTATCGGCCAAATCAATCAAGATCATTTATTTCAGTTTGAGCCATTTGAACGGAAATCTTTGAATGAATTTTCGGCCAACACGATAAAACAGTTCTTGGTAAATTTAGTTCAGATGTCATTAGTGATGTGAAATGTGAAGATGTAATATATTTTGTAGGGATACTCTGTAGTATTTATTTATTTTGAAGTTCAAGTATGACTTTTGAAAGTTGGCTAAACTCACAAAAATTGAGATCTTGTGCATGTATTATCGTTTACCTGTACGTATATGAATTAAACCCGGGTCGAAGAACGAAATAATGATCTTTTTAGAAAAAGTCTGTATCCTTTCTTGAATAATTTAATGACATCAACAACATCAACAACTTTTTTTTTGAACGTCACAATAATTCAGCTTACTTATATCATATACAGAGTATTTTTGAAACCATAACATATTTCCCCCCTAGTAATTTCATTCCTCAAATGATGATTACGAGCTATTTCTTACATCTGAAATAATAAGTTTAGAAACTTGTCTTCGAAAAATTGAACCGCTACTGGTCTTTATATCGACGATTCTGATTTTTCCACCTTTGGCAGGATAAATATTTGCTACAAAAGCCTTTTGCCAAATATTTCTCGGTCCACTGGGGTCTACCATTAATACCACATCGCTAATGCTGATTTTTTTCATATCTTCATGCCACTTGGATCTTCTAACGAGACTTGGTAAATATTCTTAATCTTCGCCAGAATATAGGTATCTGCCATTCTTTGTGCTGCTCGCCAACTGGTTAGCAAGTTCAAGTCTCGATCGGAAGCTTTTGTACATTAGAATCTAGTGAAACATGAGTCAAAGGCCGGGAATTTAGAATTCTTTCACCTTCAATGAGAAAAGTTCTCAGAATTTCTTGTGAAAATCTAGATTTTCAGCTCCCTTGAAATTTTTTCCGTTATTGCTGTATAGTTCGTCTGGAAAACCTCTACGACAACCAAATTGACGAAGAACGTTTATGAATGAATTTGTACTCAAATCGTGTGCAATTTCAAGATATACCGCTCTAGTCACCATACATGTAAAAATTACCCCATATCTTTTTTCACGACTCCTTTTCACTGTTACCTCCAGAGGTCCGAAATAGTCCGCACCTGTTTTTGCAAATGGTCTAATTGTTGGTACGATCCTATATTTTGGTAACTGTCCCATTATCGATACCTTGGAGAGAGCTCTTTGATTTTTACAGTGTTCTGACATCTTCGTTAAATTGAATAAGTTTCCTGGTTGGGATCTAACGAGTTGTTCGGAGTTACTCGAGTTGTCAGGTCTTGCCGTGGACTCATATCGTCGTTGAGTGAAGTGGTCTGGCAACGTCCTATGAAACTGAACAAGACAACCGGGCTCGAGCTTCGAGTATGCGCACGACGCCTTCCTCTTGGTGTTAATGGCGCTGTTTCCGCCATGGATTTTCAGCGACTTCTTATTATTTTCCAGTCAATACAAATCACGACTGTATGTATAGTTGTAGATAAGGGAAAATATCGGTTCACGTGAAGTCCGCTTGTCATGGTTGATGACGTAGGAAGGGGCACAACTTTACTTAGACGCATCTGGCATCTGACACATTATTTTCGACCACACGTGAGTTCTAATCGGCACTATTCCTCAAGTGAGATTATAGTTTAGTAAATAGGCTAGACGGCTTCTAGGACAAAATCCCATGTATTTTCTTATGGTGGTTCGTTCTGGCAATTGTGGTTCCTTTCAAGGTCACGCGTGAGTTCTACAATCAATTTGATCATTTTTACATGTTAATCTGCATAAGGATTTTTAAGATCCGTTTTGCAATTTTTTGCTCTTTTTGGAGTGGTGGGAAAATCAGAGCGTAACTGCTTCGCGTTCATTGTGTCACCTGTCATTTGTCTCTTCTTCGTCACGGAACATCAGTAACCTAACCTAACCTCTCATCTGTCACCTAACCTGTCATTTGTCTGTTCGTTTTCTTCGTCACGGAACATCAGTAACCTAACCTAACCTAACCTAACCTGTCATCTGTCACCTAACCCACCAAACCTACATTTGTCCTAACCGAACCTAACCTAACCTAACCGAACCTAACCTGTCATCTGTCACCTAACCCACCAAATCTACATTTGTCATGTGTCACCACATATCGTCTTCCTCGTCATCTGTCAGTTGTACACCTAGCCAGTGTTGTGAGCGACATCATGGAGCTCGTCGTCGTCGCGGAACATCAAGTTCTTCTTCTTCCCACCAGATGGCGTAACTCAGGAATGGTCCTGTGAGCGGGAGATTTGAATTGGTTGTGTGATCGGTATTTGAAAAGAAAAAAGATTTGCGCTGAGATTTGAACTCGCGCCGGCTGGGTTGGCAGGCGGAGACCTAAACCACTACACCACGGAGGATATTGATTAAAGAAGGTGAATAGTATGTAGTTGTGATAGCGGATGGCGGCAGGAGGGTTATGTTATATGTGTTACACATCATTCCAAAGAAAAATTATAGTGGTTCAACGGTGGTCTAGCGTTTCAACAAGCAATGTATAAAGGGTGTCTCAAAACATATCATTTAGGAGAGAAAAATATGGCGGCTGCTCGTTTGATTTAGTATACCAGGTGTACCAACATATTATTTAAGAGAAAATAACATGGTGGGTGCTTGTCTTATTTAGTATACAGGGTGTCTCAAAACATATCATTTAAGAGAGAAAAATATGGCGGCTGCTCGTTTGATTTAGTATACCAGGTGTACCAACATATTATTTAAGAGAAAATATCATGGTGGGTGCTTGTCTTATTTAGTATACAGGGTGTCTCAAAACGTATAATTTAAGAGAAAAAATGTCGGCTTCTCGTTAGATTTAGTATACAGGGTGTATCATCATATCATTTGAGAGAAAAAAAGACATGGCTGCTTAGGGCAGAGAAAAAGGTATCATTGGGGACATGGGGATTTAAAATAAGAATCATCGAAAAATAAGCACTTCTGATTTGAAAAACTTGAGGTAGAAGAAAAGTAATAGTGAATTCGGATTATCCACATCGAGGAGAGTTCAAATATGCAATAAAATGGCCACTTCCGGTTTTCACTTCCGGTTGTCCGATTTCGATAATTTTGGCATCAATGGATTCGTTTCGACGTCAAGAATCATTTTTAAGCATTTTCCAATGCTAAAAGGGCATAGGAGGCTATCTTCGTTATTAGTGAAGATACAGAAACATGCGGGTACTCTAATAAGACAACTTTTATGGGGGATCCAGAAAATGATAGAATTTATTTCCGTCAATTACCATAAGTGCCATAAACCTCACATTTTAATACGTTATGTACTCATCGCTCAAATGTTAGAAGTCGGTTCGTTAGAACGTCGCTCAATATATCGGCGGCGCCTCACACTCGATATCTGTCAGTTGTCATTGGTAATATCGTTGAAGAAAAGAAAAGTATTCAGCAATAGTATATACAGGGCGTATCACACGTTATTTAAGAGAAAAAACATGGCTGGTGCATGTGTCAAATGTCATTTGGAAAATGGGACGCAGAAAATACGTATCATTGGGGATATGGGGACCCAATAGAAATATATGGTGTTATTTCATACTGAGTGTTCCAAAATTTGTAAGACATACACAGAGTGTTCAAAAACTGTTCAAGATAGGAAAAAACCGCTCATAGGACGTTTCAATCCTAATCAAGAAGGTATACAGAGCATTTCATTTATAGAAAAAAAATATGATGTTTTAACAGGAGTTTAGTGTTTCAACGTGCGATCCCAATCGGAAATGAATTTTATGTTATCGAGACCGAATACGTCAGCGCTCTCTTTCATCAGGAAGGTGCCCAATCATTGAAAATTGAGATAGAGCATTGATAAGGGTCCAAATTTAGTTACTATCGGTCGTACGATTTCAATAATTTCGACACCAATGGGTTTGTTTCGATGTCAAGAAACATTGTTAAGCATTTTCCAATGCCAAATGGGCATAGGACGCTAACTTCGTTATCAGTAAAGGTATAGAAACATGCGGGTACTCTAATAAGACAACTTTTATGGGAGATCAAGTTTGATCAAAGCAGAACGAACTAATCTTATAAAACGTCAATTTTAGTCGCATTTTTGCATGTTTTACAGTTTCAAATTTTAGCTGTTTTTTCGAACGCAAAAAACGGTTATTGCGGTCGCATTTTTACGTATTTTAGCGTTTCTAATTTCATTTGTTTTTTCGAACGCAAAAACGTGTATTTTGAGCAATTTTGAAATGCCAAATCTCCATAAGAAACATAGAGTTTTTCGGTTTAATTTAAGGCTGTTTTTTCGGACGCGAAAAACGTTTATTGTGGTTGCATTTTTGCATGTTTAAGCGTTTCAATTTTCAGTTGTTTTTTGGAACGCGAAAAACGTCTATTTTGATTACATTTTTGAAGAGAATCGCCGCTGCAGTACGTTTCGTTTCGTGTCAGTTTGACTCTGCTTCTTTTTTTTTGGTATTCATCATCAGGTGGGTGGGGGAGAGGGTAAGGTAACTTTATTTTTGGAAATTATGTTATTGCCATTGAACAGTGGAAATAATCATTATCAAAATGTCATCTGAAGAATACAGACAGAAGGTTGAAGATTTTTCTAGACGTGTCCAAGAGTTAAATTTTATGAAGAAAAGGAGAATGTGGTGAAACAGTTGACTGATTTGGGTATTCAAGACAAAGTGTTCAATCGAAAATTACCGCAAACGAGATATCCGTTAAAAAGAATCCAGTCTAAAGCATCGTAGAATATGTCTCCTCAACTGAAAACAAATTTTATTCTTCTGACTGCAATATTGAATAATGTTTTATACGTCAATGTGCCGAAAAGAGTGAAATTCATGGCAATATGCTTGAAGGCAGATGATTTCGATCCTCATTGTAATAGGACACAATGGAAAACAATGCGTTTAACTCGAGTCAATCAGGGACAGTTAGCAGTATTTGATAGCGATGTTCCCAAGAATACAGCATTCAAGTATAAATTGAAGCTGATATCTGAAGATCTTCGAATAATAGACACAAAAACCACCGAATTTATTCCAGCAGGGCAGGGGAAAAAGAAGTCGCAAATTGAATATAACGTTTATATAATTCTAATCATAGTATCTATAATATTAGCATGTATTTTATGTATTTTAATTAGAACTACACAAGAAATAATTTTGGAATTTCACATAATTTGGTTTAAATAAAAATATTCGAAAATTGAATTTTATTTTTATTATTACCATACAAACATTCTGCTATCAATTTCTGTTATTCGTTTCATATCAGTTAGCATTGAAACGTGCCATTCGGCGTTATCAATTATGGAAAATCCGCGCAAACAGGAAACTTGGTTATTATGCTGGAAGTAATAATCAGTTGGCCTTGAAATGTGTTTATCGAACTAACGATTATCGAAAGACCCAGGCCAGCAGTTTAGTTATCAAAACCACAGAGTAACGATTATTGCGTTATTTGCGTTGCTTGTTCTGAAATTGTGTAGAAATATATGTGGATCATATCTATGAATATAAATGCTTCGGCGAATTAAATATGTCAATAGAAAATGGTCTGAACTGAACAAACAAAAAATATTGTATGGAAACATTGCGTGAAAATGTATCGAAACACGAGTAATTGATTAATAAATTTTTTCCAAACGGTGAAGAATTGTTGTACAGAAACATAAGTGAATCATATTTATGAATATAAGCTGAACAAAAAAATATTGTATGTAAGAATGAACTCTTCACCTACTAACGAAGAAAAATATTGTATGGAATCACGACTTTATATGAATGAAATAAATTAATAAAAATTCTCCAAACGGTGATAAAATGTTGTACAGAAACATTAGTGAATCATATTTATGAATATAAGCTGAACAAAAAAAAATATTTTATGTAAGAATGAACTCTTTACCTACTAACGAAGAAAAATATTGCATAGAATCACGAGTTTATATGAATGAAATAAATTA